>JARBWK010000001.1:92000640-92709781 GCA_030556195.1 Anolis apletophallus | reverse complement strand
ATATCGAATACTGACAATATTAAGCTTCACTTACACCGAGTTCATTTATTTAAAACATATTCAGATTTGCTTATACCCCTAATTTCTTTATTCTCGGGGGCCAATGAATTAATATCAATTTGTGATTAAATGAAGCTCTAAATTGCAAGGATGAAATGAAGGTTTAATGGGACAATCCTCTTCATGTCTACTCAAAAATAAAATCCACAGAGTTCAATGGAACTAAGGATGGATCTACATGCCAGACAATCCAATTTGGAACGGCATTATATGGTGTAGATGGACTATAACGCAGTCCAATACAATTAAACTGCATTATACACAGACCACATAATGCAGGTGCAAACTGCATTGTCTGGCACTGTAGACCCAGCCTCAACCTGCAAGTAGATTCGACTACAACCCACTTTTTTATTTTTTCACATCTATTAAAATGTCTTATATGCCAGAGGAAATGTATCTTAGTCTAATAACCACTGAAGCATAACTCTCCTCCACACCAGACACTGGTGCCTAAATATTGAGGGAAAAGGTATGGGTGGGAAACATGTATGCCAAAAATTATACACCAAAATGACCTAAGAACTAACTCAAGTTGCTGCAAATCAGGTGTGGCTCCTGGCAAAAAATAGGTAAAAATCATTGCAATTTCTTATTTTTTGCTTGAGCCCAAATTCCTCATAAACTTTACACCAGGCAACCAATTTGGTAAGAGTGATGGCAAAGCAAGAAAAAGTGAGAACCGTGTGTCTACAAATCCCAGAAACCTTGCCTAGCATTGCTAGCTGTGGAGAATTTTGGGAACTGCAACTGAACAACTTCTGAAGGACTGTAAAATTGCACACTGAAATTTATTTCTGGGTTGGCTATATAAGATTTTCATCACTAAAGAAAAAGTATCAAGGGGAACACAACCTTGTTCATAATGGTGTGATTTTATTAAAGAAATTTACTCACATTCATGATTAATTCCCATTTCCTTTTGCACTGAGAAGCCCCCCCCCCCAAATACCCTTAAGGCTAAACCCACTGCCCAATGCGTTTTGGCTACAAGCTTGACATTACACACTTTTAACTCTTACAACCAGAAAAAAACAAGCCTTGCTTTGCTTTTTTGAACATCAGTAAAGGCAACAGGCTAGATTCAAACCCAAATCAGAAAGACTTTCCTGGTGACAATCAATCTATGTGTGGCTCTGGAAGAGACAAAACCAGAGGACAAGCATAGCCACAAGTCAAAGCTTATAGCTGACAGCCTCAACAGGCAACAGCTCCGGCACCTCTTTCTCAACTCACTCCACATCGGAGGTAGACAAACGTCCATTGGGACCTGAGTGGATATGTGCGCGTGGGCAAAATGAAAACACTCCCTACATCCTGCATGGCTGTCAGTGCTGTTTATGGGGGGGTCAAACCAGCGCAAGGCAAGCCATCATCTGATGAGGCATTTTCCAAACATGGTCTTAAAGGGTTTAAATTCAGCAGGCATGGGCAAACTTGGGCCCTCCAGGTGTTTTGGGCTCCCACCACTCCTAACAACCTCAGGCCCCTTCCTTGAGCAGCAGAGGCGGGAAAGGAAAAGCCGTGAGGCTGTTAGGAACTGTGGGAGTTGAAGTCCAAAACACCTGAGAGCTAGCTGGCTGAAGTTTGCCTGTGCCTAAAGTACAGCCATAACTCCCAATTAACCAGAAGCCAATTATTAGAATGGCACCTGTTGAGATACCTGTCTCTAAAAACCTCATCACACTAGAGAATGAATCCACTTTAAATCTGGTTTCTGCCTCCTAAGGATTTGTAGTTTAGTGAGGCTGTTAAAGGCTCCTTCCTAAACTATAAACCCCAGAATTCTGCAGGAAGCAGAAACCAGATTTAAAGTAGATTCATTCTCTAGTGCAGGCCTGGGCAACCTTCGGCCCTCCAGGTGTTTTGGATTCCAACTCCCACAATTCCTAACAGCCTACTGGCTGTTAGGAATTGTGGGAGTTGGAATCCAAAACACCTGGAGGGCTGAAGTTTGCCCAGGCCTGCTCTAGTGTGATGAGGTCTCTAGAAGATGAGGTAGTGCTTTTAAAGAGACTGGATAACACAATCCTTCCCCTTAGACAGGCCTGGGCAAAATTTGGCCCTCCAAGTGTTTTGGACTACAACTCCCACAATTCCCAACAGCCAGTTACACCTGAAGGGCCAAATTTTGCCCAGGCCTGCCTTAAGAGGCATCCAACCTACACAGGTGCCATCCAAAACAAATACTGCTTTGAAATGGATTAGGAACAGTGACAACTCCCAATTAGCAAGCAGCCCAGTATTAGATAATCTTGCTGCGGGGTCTCTGGCTCTGGGAGAAGAGGAGGGCGTGGTTTGGGGCTCTCCTGAAGCCTTGGGCTCGGCCAAGGGGATGAAGTCTAGCAGGCATGGGCAAACTTGGGCCCTCCAGGTATTCTGGACTTCAATTCCCACAATTCCTAACAGAAGGTAGGCTGTTAGGAAATGTGGGAGTGGAAGCCCAAAACACCTGGAGTTTGCCTGTGCCCGAAGTACAGCCGGAAGCCAATTATTAGAATGGCACCTGTCGTACTGAGGTGCCTCTGCCTCCTTTTAAAGCGACAGGATAACACACGCCTGGGCAAACTTACTTTTGGACTTCAACTCCCACAATTCCTCACAGCCTCAGGCCCCTTCCTTTGGAAAGGCCCAAGTTTGCCCAGGCCTGGGATAACACAAGGCTCCCCCTTAGATAGAGGTATAATGGATCAAACTTTTCAATGAATTCAGGACGCACACTCAGGACGATGCTGGTAATGGACCTTCATTTATTGCAAAGGACAGCAATACTTTTGATGCTAGAGTTGGCCATACACTGCAACAAACACACCTTTTATACTCAGCCCACACACCCCTTAATCTTGCTACGGGGTCTCTGGTTCCAGGAGAAGAGGAGGGCGTGGTTTGGGGCTCTCCTGAAGCCTTGGGCCTGCCTGGCCTGCTCCGCCAAGGGGATGACGTATATATAGCAGGCATGGGCAAACTTGGGCCCTCCAGGTATTTTGGACTTCAGTTCCCACAATTCCTAACAGAAGGTAGGCTGTTAGGAAATGTGGGAGTGGAAGTCCAAAACACCTGGGGAGCTGGCTGGAGTCTGCCTGTGCCCGAAGTACAGCCAGAAGCCTATTATTAGAATGGCACCTGTCGTACCCCATGAGGTGCCTCTGCCTCCTTTTAAAGCGACAGGATAACACACGCCTGGGCAAACTTAGTTTTGGACTTCAACTCCCACAATTCCTCACAGCCTCAGGCCCCTTCCAAAGGAAGGGGCCTGAGGCTGTGAGGAATTGTGGGAGTTGAAGTCCAAAACACCTGTAAGGCCCAAGTTTGCCCAGGCCTGGCATAACACAAGGCTCCCCTTTAGATAGAGGCACCCACCCTACACAAACAAACCCTGTTTTGAAATGCATTAGGAACAGTCCCAATCCCCAATTCAGAAGCAGTCCAGCGTGAGATCATCTTGCTGCGGGGGGTGAGGAGGCCGTGGTTTGGGGCTTTCCTGAAGGCCTCTGGTGAACCGGGGGAGAGAGGGAGGGAGAGAGGGAGGGAGAACCGAGGCCGGGCGGCCTGCCTGCCCTGCTCCTCCCCCTCGGCCCTCACTGGTGCGTGAAGCGGGGCTTCCTCTTCTCGACGAAGGCGTCCATGCCCTCCTGGCGGTCGCGGGTGGCGAAGGAGGCGTGGAAGAGGCGCTTCTCGAGGCGGCATCCCTCGGCCAGGCCCACCTCGAAGGCGGCGTTGACGGCCTCCTTGGCCATGGCGGTGGCCACCTGGGAGTTGCGGGCGATGCGCTCGGCGAGGGCCACGGCCTGGTCGAGGAGCTCGGCTTGCGGGCAGACGCGGCTGGCGAGCCCGGCCTGGAGCGCCTCCTGGGCGGAGAGGCGCCGGGCGGAGAGCACCATCTCCATGGCCAGGGACTTGCCGACGGCGCGGACGAGGCGCTGGGTGCCGCCGGCGCCGGGCAGCGTGCCCAGCAGGATCTCGGGCTGGCCGAACTGGGCCTCCTCGCCGGCGTAGACCACGTCGCACATGAGGGCCAGCTCGCAGCCGCCGCCCAGCGCCACCCCCCGTTGACGGCGGCCACCACGGGCTTGCGGGCGCGGGCCAGGCGGTCCCAGCTGGCCAGGAAGTCCTGGCGGTAGCACTCCGGGAAGCCCCGCCCGCGCATCTCCTTGATGTCGGCGCCCGCCGCGAAGGCCCGCCCGCGCCCCGTCAGCACCAGCGCGCCCACCGACGCCTCGGCCTCCAGCGCGTCCAGCGCCAGGCCCAGCTCCCGCATCAGCGCGTCGCTCAGCGCGTTCAGCGCCTCCGGGCGGTTCAGCGCCAGCACCGCCACGCGCCCGCCCTCCCCGCGCCGCTCCACCTCCACGAACTCCAGCGGCGGCGGCGTCGAGGGGGAGGAGGAGGAGGACAGCGCGCGCGGCAGCCAGCGCGAGGCCGCCCTCCAGGGGCGCAGGCCCGCCAGGCCCGAGCGCAGGAGCAGCAGGCGAGCGGCCGACATCTCGCTCAGAGGACGAAGGGGCTCGTCCGCAATGGCGCCGCAGGAGGACTTCCGGCTCCCAAGCGGACAGATAGATAAGGGGCAGCGGCTGGAGACAGGAACAAACACTCAGGGGGCTAAAGAGGCTCAGTCTTAACAGCGCTGCATGGAGACTTCCGGTTCCCAAGCGGCGGCGCCGTCCATGGACAGGGAGAAAGAAATAATAAACAAGAACAGGGTGCAAAAGAGACTAGTCTTGATAGTGCCGCATCAGGACTTCCGGTTCCCAAGCGAAGGCATGGCCCATGGATAGGGAGGGAGAAAAACAAATAAGCGCACAGGGGGAAATAGGGTGTTAAAGAGGCTCAGTCTTGACAGCGCATCAGGATTTCCGGGTCCCAAGCGAAGCTGCCGTCCATGGATAGGGAGAACGGCTGGAGAAAGAAACAAACGGGGAATGGGGGTGCTAAAGAGACTCAGTTTTAATAGCCCCGTGGAAGACTTCCGGTTCCCAAGCGGCGGCGCCGTCCATGGAAAGGCAGGAGAAAGAAATAATAAACAAACAGGGAGAACAGGGTGTCAAAGAGACTAGTCTTGATAGTGCCGCATCAGGACTTCCGGCTCCCAAGCGGCGGCGCCGTCCATGGACAGGGAGAAAGAAATAATAAACAAACAGGGAGAACAGGGTGTCAAGGAGACTAGTCTTGATAGTGCCGCATCAGGACTTCCGGTTCCCAAGCGGAGGCATGGCCCATGGATAGGGAGGGAGAAAAAGAAATAGGCGCACAGGGGGAAATAGGGTGTTAAAGAGGCTCAAACAGGGAGAACAGGGTGCCAAAGAGACTAGTCTTGATAGTGCTGCAGAGGGACTTCCGGTTCCCAAGTGGAGGCACGGCCCATGTATAGGGAGAACGGCTGGAGAAAGAAAACCAATAAGTTCAGAGGGGGAAATAGGGTGTTAAAGAGGCTCAGTCTTGAAAGCGCATCGAGACTTCCGGTTCCCAAGCAGCGCTGCCGTCCATGGACAGGGAGAACGGCTGGAGAAAGAAAGAAACGGGGAATGGGGGTGCTAAAGAGACTCAGTTTTAATAGCCCCGTGGGAGACATCCGGTTCCCAAGCGGCCACGCCGTCCATGTCTAGGGAGAAGGACTGGAGAAAGAGACAAACTAAAAGCGAGGATAGGGAGCTAAAGAGGCGTCGCAGGAGGACTTCCGGTTCCCAAGTGGCGCCGCCGTGCGTGGACTGGGCGGACGGCAGGAGAAAGAAACCAACGCAGAGGGGGAACAGGGTGCCAAAGAGACCCAGCCTTGATAGCCCCGCAGAAGGTATTAATCCAAGACAAGGCCAAAAACCAACTCAGAACACTGTAGTGAAAGGAGGGTGCTTGGAGGAGGAGGAGGAACCCCAGCGCGCGCTCGCTCGCTCGCTCCCTCCACTCACGCCCCTACTTGTTTTTCCCCGCGCTGTCGACTGGGACCCGGAAGTGTGGAGTGCTGTTGTTTTCTCCCGCATCTCTTGGAGGTGAAAGCGGCTGCCAACCAGGCGGCGGAAGCGGGCGATGACGAACAGGAAACGGAAGCGCTGGTGTGGCTGAGGGAGGAAGTGTCTCCTGCCGGAGATGCTCCTCGGATCCCGGGCCCGCTGAAGGGGCGGCCGTCCGGCCGGGGCAGGTGAGGGGGCCGTGCGCGTGGCTCAGGGGGGCGGAGTGTGCCTCGCAGCGGTCTCCGGAGGGGCAGGAGGCAGGCCGGCCGAGGCCTCCTGAGGGGCGCCTTCCTACCCCCCGCGCAGCGTCCCTCCCGTGCGGAGGGGCAGGAGGGAGAGCGGGGCTTGGGTGGCGCGGCCTGCCTGAGCGCTGCTTGGGCCTGCGGCTTTGGGGCCTTGTTTACACGGACTCAGGAGGAGGAGGAGGAGCGCGCCTTGCTTGCTCTTCCTAGGGGGAAGGCTATCCCAAGAAGGAAGAGGAAAGCAAGCCGTGTGTCCCCCCCCCCTTCCTCTCCCATTCACCGTCCCTCTTCCACCTTTTTTGAGTGACCATTTCCCCTCTTTTGGCCCCTTATTATTATTATTGTCGCCAGTGACTCCCAAACTCTAGACCTCCAGGTGTTTTGGACTTCAACTCCCAGAAGCCTCAGCTGCCTTGGCCAATGAGCAGGGATTCTGGGAGATGAAGGCCAGAGACACCCGGAAGCACCGAGTTTGAGATGCACTCAGGGCCCTTCCCCACAGCCCCCTTGTATCCCAGAATATCGAGGCAGGAAATCCCACATGATCTGCTTGGAACTGGGTTATCTGAGCCCACACTCCGATAATGTGGGGTTCCCGCCTTGATATTCTGGGATATAGTGCATTCGGAAGGCTTCACAAAAGAGTCTGGAGCAACAAGCACCTGAGGCAAAGCTCCAAAATCAGTGTGTACAGAGCTATCGTACTGTCTATTCTCCTCTATGGGTCTGAAACATGGGCCACCTATCGCCAACACCTCCTCAAACGCTTTCATCAGCGCTGTCTTCGCACAATCCTAAATATACACTGGACTGACTATGTGATGAATGTTACTGTCCTTGAGCAAGCAGGGATCACCAGCATTGAGGCCATGCTATTGAGAACACAGCTGCGCTGGGCAGGGCACGTCTCTAGGATGGAGGACCACCGCCTCCCAAAGATACTACTCTATGGGGAACTCGCCACGGGTCAGCGCAAGAGAGGCACCCCCAAAAAGAGATATAAGGACTCCCTGAAACGGCCAGATTGATCACCAACAATGGTCCACCCTGGCTTCACATCAAGAGCATGGAGACGCACTATCCACAATGCTGCGGCCTCTTTCGAGAAGACACGCCGAATGGGTCTCGAAGAGAAATGACAACGGAGAAAAAACCGCAACTTGGAAACAACATCACCCAAGGAGACTTTCTGCTGTGCTTTCTGCAACCGAACTTGCCTTTTTAGTCATCAACGCGCTTGTTAAAAGCGTGAGATGATTCCTCCCTAAGTATCTTCATTCGCAAAATAATGGCAAGAGAGAGATTCTGGGATATTGGTCTCTGTGGAAGGGCCCTGATTTACATCATAATAGAGTCTCAGTAGCTAATGCTGTTACTTTTATTATTTTATTATTATTATTTGCAGTACTTTTACCCCACCCTTCTAACCCCCGAAGGGGAACTCAGGCCGGCCAACAAAGCAACAATTTGATGCCTAAATACAATATAATAAAAACCATAAAAATAACATTTACAACATTTAAACAACATCTCCGTACTCAGTTAAGTTAAAAACAATGTTCTGTCCACAAGTCAGGTTAAAAAATAAGAAGCCATATTTCGTCTGTCAACTTGCCAATCCTATACTAACCCACATGCTTCATTCTGCTACTGTGCAAAGGCCTGGTCCCATAACCAGGATTTCACTTTTTTTCCCTAAATGCTAGGAGGGGTGGGGTCGATCCTATTTCAACTTGGTAGCGCATTCCACAGGTGGGGAGCCACAGCCGAGAAGGCCCTGTCGCTCATCCCCACCAGCCGCATTTGAGATGCTGATGGGAACGAGACCAGGGCCTCCCCAGATGATCTTAAATTACGAGGTGGGACGTAGAGGCAGATGCGTTCGGACAAGTAAGCTAGGCCAGAACTGTATAGAGCAGGCCTGGGCAAACTTCGGCCCTCCAGGTGTTTTGGACTTCAACTCCCACAATTCCTAACATCCTATCAGCTGTTAGGAATTGTGGGAGGTTAAGGAGGAAATATATATTAATGCATATACTTGTAATTCTAACAATTGACTTAATGGAATTATCTTGATTATCTTTGGAAATATTTCTAATCCATCCAATGTAATTAATAATCTCATACCACTCTTGGGAAGTCAGATTTTATGTTCCCCCCTTTTCACTCCCCTCCCAACCTGTCATCCCCAATAATCCTTTACCCTTCCCCATCCCCACCTTCCCCTCCCTACTGTACCTCTTCCTTCCCTACCACATGTGCTATAAATGAAAATGCTCAATAAAAATCTAATATAAAAAAGGAATTGTCCAAAACACCTGGAGGGCCAAAGTTTGCCCAGGCCTAGTATAGAGCTTTATAGGTCAAAACCAGCACTTTCAATTGAGCCCGGAAGTGGACAGGCAGCCAGTAAAGCTGACACAACAGGGGGGTGGTATGCCTGTTAGTAATCTGGCTGCCGCCCATTGGACTAGTTGTAATTTCCAAACTGTCTTCAAAGGCAGCCCCACGTAGAGTGCGTTGCAGTAATATAATCGTGATGTGACAAGAGCGTGGACGACCGTAGCCAGATCAGACTTTCCAAGGTACGTGTGCAGCTGGCGCACAGGTCTTAACTGTGCAAAAGCTCCCCTGGCCACCGCCGAAACCTGGGGTTCCAGGCTCAGTGATGAATTACGATCTGAATCGTCTTCTTTTTGTTGGAAGTCAATCCCACACTGCCCAATTCTGCAGGCATCAATGCGGAACAGTTAATTAGCTTTAGAATAGACTGAGCCCCCTCCGACTCCTGAATGTTAGGGCCCTTCCACACAGCCATATAACCCAGAATATCTGCTTTGAACTGAGGCCCCTTCCACACAGCTGAATAAAAACCCACAGTATCTGCCTTGAACTGGAATGTATGGCAGTGTGGACTCAGATAACCCAGTTCAAGGCAGATATTGTGAGATTTTGCCTTGATATTCTGGGTAATACGGCTGTGTGCAAGGGCCCTGGGTTATCCGAGTCCACACTGCCGTATTCCAGTTCAAAGCAGATAATATGGGATTTTATTCATCTGTGTGGAGGGGTTCTTAGTTGGAATGTATCTATTTGTTCTCTCTATCTCTCTTTTTCTGCTCCCATCCTGATTGTAGACTGGATACTCTGTAGGTTGCATGCCTTTGCTTAAGACCTGCTTTTTCCATCTTCGCACTCAGACTTCTCTCAAGTCTGTATGTTTGAAGAGATGTCATGTTTGGAGGCTTTTCCTCTTGTATTAGAACTTCAAAGTTATGGAGATAGAGAGAAGCTTGGATCCAATTCTTTCATATCAAGGAATGTAGTTCTTATTTGTAAATAAACCCTTTTGGTAACTTTAAAGGTTGAGCTCTTTTATTTTTGCCTGCTAAGCTCAAAATTCTTTTGCAGCCACACAACATTTCACCTTTCTGCTTGCAGTGAGCTGATTGTTCAATCAAATATCCTGTTTGTATTTTTGGATGTGCTGCTATTTTGGGGAAATCCCCTAAAACTTTTTAAAGAAACACTAACTAATGGATTTCTTGCAGTATAAAGATAACCTTCAAAATGTGTGGAAATTATCTTACTGAAGCTGTTTATCGTTCACTATAAATGCACATTTTCTTTCATTTCATATACTGTTATTGGGTTCCATTTGGGAGAGGAAGCAAAAAGCTAAGAAGGGTAATGTTAGGAGTGAGAGCCAGGTTTTCAGCATTGGACCGTGGCTGCATTTACACTGTAGAATTAATGCAGTTTGACACCACTTTAGCAATCATGTCTCACAGCTATAGAATCGTGAGAGTAGTAGTTTTACAAGGCCTTCTTTTTCTCTGCCAAAAATGATATTGCTTCACCAGACTACAAATCCCAGGATCCCATTTAATTGATCAATGGCAATTAAAGTAATATCAAAACCCATTCGTTCTACAGTGTGGGTGAACCGTAAGACTCTGGAGACGAAGGGCCCTTCCACACAGCCATATAACCCAGAATATCAAAGCATAACATCATCCAATATCTGCTTGGAACTGGGTTAGCTGAGTCCACACTGCCATATATTCCACTTCAAAGCAGATTTTATTCAGATGTGTGAAGGCTGAATCCTGGAAACCCACTGGGTGACTTTGAAGAAGACATATTCTCTCAGCCTGAGGGCCCTTCCAGACAGGCCAAAAATCCAAGAGGAAGTGGGATTTAAAATCCCAGTTCCTCTTGGAATTGAAGCCACACAGCTGGCCTAAACCCTGGTATTTTGCAGAGGTGGAGTCCAAGATCAGCAGGGGTAGGCATGGACTGCCAGCCTCCCCGTCCCCCAATTTCCCCTGCACTTAATGGGAGAAGACCACTCTGACAAAGCCTAAAGCCTTTCTCGCTCCTTCCCCTCCCCTTCCATTGGGAGAGTCGAAATAGGGGTTTGGGTAGGGAAGAGGGGTTTTCTCCTCTAAGGCCCCCTGTTACAGGCAGAAGAAAGAAAGGCAAAGGCTTCAGGCCTGAATTTGGTGAAGGTTCCAGTAAGTTGAGAGGGGAAAGGGAGTCAGGTAGGGAGTCCAAACAGGGGAGTGGGAGGGAAAATACACAGGCATGGAAAAATGTGTGTTTCTCTGGAAGAACCGGGTTTAAAGGACAACTTTTAAACATGTGTTTTCCAGCCTTTAATCCCATTCCTCCTGCATTTTGGCTAAATATAATTTAGCCACCCTCCCCCTTTTTAACCCAGTTTAACTTGGGTTATAATGCATGTGTGGAAGGGCCCTGAGAGGGAGACAAAGGTAAACCTGCCCTTAACAATTCTTGCCAGGAAACACCCATGATAGGCTAACATTAGGTTCACTTTGTGTCAGAAACTCGAAGACATAACAGTAATCATTGTGTTAAGAATAAAATAGATGTTTCAGCCTAACGTAACCAAACATAGATCCCATGATTCCGTAGCATTGAGCTATGGCAGTTAAAATGATGTCACACTGCATTACTTCTATAGCATAGAACTAATGTTCTTACATGTTTTGAGAAGGAGAAAAGCCAGAAGTGATAATATTCCAGAAATATGGTAATATTCGAAACACATTTGTTGTTTCCTAAAATTTTATATTTGTAGCAGATCTTGCATTATCTTGAGTACCTCAATTTTAATGCACCCCCCCCCATAGAAACATCTCTAAAAATAGGGTGCATCTTTGAATCGTGGGTGATTTATATATAAACTTATATTTATATACAAATAATTGCCTTTTCTGTTGGTGCTACTGAAGTTAGTGTGCATCTTACAATTGATGGTGTCTTAGAACTGATAAAATATGATTATTTGCTTTATGTATGATATTAACTTGAACTTTATTAGCTTGTTGCAACATTGTCCCCCTGTTATCTTTTTCAGTTTCCCTGAATCTGCCTACCCGCACTGACCTCTTTAAACAGCACACATCACACAATATGGGGCCTAGGCGGAAAAATGTGAAAGTGTGTTCCACAAGCAGGGAAGGTCCTATGTACATCAAAGGTGCTGAACTGAAGGACTATATGAACCAGCTTTCACATGAAGTGCTTTGCCATATATTTAGGTAGGTCAGAATGTGTCTTTTCTTTTGCTTTTGACATCGCATACCATTCATTATAGTATCTGATGAGAAAATGGAAACTGTCCTTTATCTAAAGTGTGACTTTTATTATAAAGGATGTCCCTTGTTTGAGAGTTGAAAAGCCAAAACATCCTGCATTTTGCGGTATGGACCTTTCATAAAAGGAATTTTGTGCATTATGTAATTTATGAATGTGAGCAATATGATTCCATGATCTATGATTCTGTGATTCTATAATATGCTAATATTACAGAGAGATACATGTCTAAGTTAAGAGGAATCAATATTTTCATTTGGCAGTTCGATAGACCAGACATGAGTTAATAGTTATTTCCTGATTGCCAACCCTGAATTTAATGGATTTTGATTATTCCTTATTTCTGTTTTGAAAACTTGGCAACACTATCTCTGATTAAACTACACACTGCATTTGCAGGGATTTGCAGTACAGCTTGTTTATTGATTTATATATTCTCTGTATTTTTCTTTGGAAAGAAGATTGAAGCCAGATAACATAATATAGGCAAACGTGCTGGGTAGTTCCTGTCATGGCTACAGCTTGTTTAGACCAAAAGAAAAGAAAAAACTGGCATAGAATGGAGCTGTCCTAGTTGTAGAACTTTCTTTCCTCTTATACCACTTGAGCCCTTTCATGTAGCGTTCAAAACTATAACAAACGTTTTGTGGAAAACAAATTTAGCAGATGTATACTTTAGATTGGGTGCTTTTCACAAGCATGGTCATTCATTCAGTTCTGCTGATTAGATGTAGTGTTAAATCCTAATTTTCTAAATGAAATCAGTAGCCTTTAAAATCATAGAAGTTTGGTGTACGAGTAGATATGAGCTTTGAAGGATTGGTCCTTGGTTTTTACCCGAATGTATTTATTTATTTGTCACGTTTCTATACCGCCCCTCTCAGCCCGAAGGCGACTCGGGACGGTTTACACAGGCAGTCTCTGCCCTCAATATAACACAGCAACAAGACAAACCCTTCCCCCCCAAAACATAACACATATAATAACAATTTAACAATTAAAAACATACAATTGCAGCCTCAGCGTCATGTTGAAATCAGTTTCCATCGCATCGTCGTCATTCCATATATCCAATTAAGCCTTATATTTCATCAACAAATGCCTGCTCAAATAGCCAGGTCTTGACTTTCTTGCGAAACGTCAGGAGGGAAGGGGCCAATCTGATGTCTTTAGGGAGGGCGTTCCAAAGCCGAGGAGCCACCACTGAAAAGGCCCTGTCTCCCGTCCCCGCCAGTCGCGCCTGCGAAGAAGGCGGGACCGAGAGCAGGGCCTCTCCATATGATCTTAAACATCTCGATGGTTCATAGGGAGAAATGCGTTCGGACAGGTAAGTAGGACCCGAACCATTTAGGGCTTTAAAGGCTAAAGCCAGCACTTTGAATTGTGCCCGGTAGCAAACTGGCAGCCAGTGGAGCTGGCACAACAGAGGAGTTGTGCGCTCTCTGAATGCCGCTCCTGTTATCAACCTGGCTGCTGTCCGTTGGACTAGTTGCAGCTTCCGAACAGTCTTCAAAGGCAACCCCACGTAGAGAGCAATGCAGTAATCTATACGGGATGTAACCAGAGCGTGGACCACCGTGGCCAAGTCAGATTGGTCCTTGGTTTTTACCCGAATGTAAAATAAAATAAGTTGCTGTGAGTTTTCCGGGCTGTAAAATAATTGTTTTCATAAGTCAGAATTGACTTGGAAGACACACAACAACAAAGTAGAGAGGGAAACTGGCTACAGTGAGCAGACAACCTCCCTGTTGCAGCAGCTCCACTGGCTGTCAGTCTGATTCTGGGTACAATTCAAAGTGAATGTTTTGACCTTTAAAGCCCTAGACCAGGGCTGTCCAACAGGCGGCCCTGGGGCCGTACACGGCCCCCCAGCCCCTTGGCTACGGCCCCTTACCCTCCTGCAATAAATAATATATTTTTAAAAATATTTTTTTCAATTAAAAATATTATTTTTTTTATTATTATTTTTTGGTCCCGCCTCCTTGGCTTTCTATTGGTCGCCTCCTCTTCTCCTGAGGGAGGGGGCCAATGGGAGGGAGTGACGTCTCTCGGGCCCCGCCCCCTTGGCAGCAAACAGGAAGAGCGACCCGGCCACATGGCTCGGCAGAGCTCCTTCCTCCTTCTCATCCTCCCTCCCTCCCTTCCCAGGGAGGAGTTATTGCAAGGCAGCATGCAGCGCTAAGGTGAGCACATTTCTCCCTCCCTCCCTCCTTCCATTCCACCCTTTCATCCTTCTTCCTTCCCTGCCCCTTCCCTTCCCTCTCTCTCTTTCTCCTCTCGCTCACTTCCTCCTCCTGTTGCTCCGTGCGCTCGGAGGCGCTCAGGCCCCCAGCGCACTCGCCTCCATCACCCGGCCTTCTCCCCCCCCGTCCCTCTCCCTCTTTCTACCCCCCTCCCTTTCCTTCCACTCTTTCCTTCTTTCCTCCTCCCTCTCTTTTCACCTTCTTTCCTTCCACCCACCCACCCACCCTTTCAACTGTTCTCCCTCCCTCCTTGCCCCTCTCTCTTTTTACCTCCCTTTCTTTCTGTGCTGCCACCCTTATATCTTTTCTTCCTTCTCACTTTCCCTCCTCCCTTTCCTCCCTCCATTCCCTTCCATCCTTCTCTTCCACTCCTTCCTTCCTCCTCCTGGGGTTTGGAAGCAGCCAGGCCCCGAGAGGCATCTCCTCCCTTTCCCCAGTCTCTCTCTCGCTTGGGAAGGGGACTTGGAGAAAGGGAGGAAATCTCAGGGGCTGGCTGCTTCCAAACCCCGAGAGGCATCCCCTCCGTTTGCTTGCAGGGAGCCTCCCGGTTCGCTGCTCCACCAAGCCCGGGGGAGCCGCAAACCATGCTCTCGGCTTACCTCCGGCTCCTGTTTATTTTCCCCAAACTCCATCTGTGTTCACTTTTGGGCATATTGAGTATTCATGCCAAGTTTGGTCCTGATCCAACATTGAGTCCAGAGTGCTCTCTGGATGGAGGTGAACTACAACTCCACAACTCAAGGTCAAGGCCCACCAAAGCCTTCCAGTATTTCCTGTTGGTCATGGGAGTTCTGTGTGCCAAGATTGGTTAATTCCATCATTGGTGGGGTTTAGAATGCTCTTTGATTGTAGGCGAACTGTATGATATGATAGCTCTGTACACACTGATTTTGGTGCTTTGCCTCAGGTGCTTGTTGCTCCAGACTCTTTTGTGAAGCCTTCCAAATGCACTGTATGCCTTTCCTAATCTGTGATCTATCTATAATCTGAATGGAATAATAATAATAACTATTTTATTAGAAATAAAGGGGAATATGAGCAGTGAATATGGCAGGAATGGAATAGTAATAACAAATGTATTTTATTAGAAATAAAGGGGAATATGAGTTTGTGAATATATACAGCGGGCGGAGCCGGGGAGGGGGCGGAGCCGGGGGGCGGACCCTTAGGCCCCCCAGTTGATCAGTGTCTGGTAATCAGGCCCCAGGGTTGGTAGAAGTTGGACAGCCCTGCCCTAGACAGTTCAGGTCTAGGTTATTTGACTGACTACATCCCCTTGTACATACCTGCCCAGGCCCTGAGATCTTCAGAAGGGGCCCTTCTCTCAGCCCCACCTCCATCTCAAGCTCGGTTGCTTGTCAGTGGCTGCCTGTTGACGCTGAAACTCCCTTCTTCCCAGGGAAGCTGGAATGGCCCCCTCTCTGCTGTCCTTCCAGCAGCAGGCTGAAACTTTTTTATTCAGGCAGGCTTTTAAAGAAGAAGGTTTTAAAGATCATGTCGGGTTGCTGTGGTTTTTAACATTGAGTATGTTTCAACAGTTTTTAACTGGGATTTAAAAAATACTGTTTATAATATTTATTAAATATATTTAATACATTTTATTTTAATGTTTATTTTAGTGCTTGCATGTTTGTATATTTTAAAATGTATGTTAATGCTTTTATGTTAAGTCACTTTGAGTCTTCTTCAGCAGAGGAGAGATAAAGCATATTATTATTATTATTATTATGAGAAGTCTAAATTGTACAAAACCATCCACTTAAATTTTCTGATGCTGTAAAATCCAGGATTAATTGCAACTGCATTATCTCCTGACAGTTGTATGAGTTCCTTTAACTGCTGTATGACAGTGATCTTGTTTGTTACTAGCTTGTACAATCCTCTTTTATTCACTGTGAGTTTTCCCCACACGTTGGATTGTGTATGGATGCATGTGGTACTATCTAGATTATTATTTGGTGGAAAAGAAGAGGAAATACAATATCTGCAGATTTGTTCTATTTCTTTCCCCACCCAAAGATACCTTCCTCTGCAGGATATCATGTGTATGGAATGCCTCTCACGAAAGTTAAAGGAAGCAGTTACCTTGTACTTAAGAGTGGTGAAGGTGGTGGATCTCTGTGCAGGCCGATGGTGGGAGTACATGCCTACTGGTGAGTATTGATCTTAACACTGATACAGTGCGACCTAGTTTGTGTCGAAATGTTTCAATTAATTGCCTTGATTTGTGCACTAATGTTTCTGAACACAGAAGTGAGAAATTGAAGTCTGTTTCCTGGAAAAGTCTGACCTTTCCTTTTTTTTCTATTTTTTATTTCTAATTAATAACAAGCTATAACTACTACATGCCAAAGATATAAATATACAGCACTTGAGAAAAAGAATTGGAATGCACCAT
Organism: Anolis apletophallus; assembly: GCA_030556195.1. NCBI lineage: Eukaryota > Metazoa > Chordata > Lepidosauria > Squamata > Anolidae > Anolis > Anolis apletophallus. Next base: position 92,693,274 of record JARBWK010000001.1, on the reverse strand, counting down.
AGAGATAACTTGCTTTAGATTATAGCATTTGAGGAAAGTGCTTGAAATCATTACAGAGTCCGTAGAACGAGGAAAGCTGAAGAAAGTAGCTGTAGAATGAATAGGGAGAAAAGTGCATGAAAAGAAAAACAAAAAGACTAAATGAGCTATGGGCCTAGTAATTATACTTTGATATTAGGAAGAATTTGACAGTATAATATTCATGTACATGATGCCATCCATTAATATTCCCACATCTCCAACCAAAAAAAGATTAATATCTCTGTGTGAATGATGTTGTTAATTTCTAGTTTAACCCACAGAATATAAAGGTGCATAAGGTTGGATTATTAGTTCCTCCTTTTACTATGGTTTCAGTTAAAAAAATAACAAATCAGTCTTACCCTCTTATATGTATCCCAGTTCTTCTTTTTACCTTAACAGTGGAATATTTTTTCTGTGGTTCTGAAGGCTTGCCTCCAAGACGCAGAGTTATTAAATTAAGTCAGCAGTTCAGGTATTTCAGACTCTGGCTCCCAGAATTCCTAATCATTGAACAAACTGGCTAGGGCTTTGGGGGGTTGGATGACCATAGTTTGTGCACCACTGAATTAAGTACATTTTTCATCTCCTTTACTTTTATAATCATGGAGTGTAGAGCTTCTACGATGAAATAAAACCTAATGGTAGTCCTTGCACCGCTGAGCCCAACACTTTACTTTCTGTGAACCAAAAATATCTCATAAATATCCCTTTTATTCTTGGAGATCTTGTGTAACTCAAAAGGTAAAATGTCTTACCTTGCCAGGATTCACAGATTCCAGCTTCCTAACACTGCTGAAGAAAATGCCAGACATTGAGCAACTGTATGGGCTCCATCCAAGGCACCTTGACCGGCGCAGAGTTCGTGGCTATGAAGCATTCAGCATTCCAGGAGTTTTAGAAGCCTTGCAAACCTGCCCAAATCTACTAGTAAGTGTTTTGTATCCAAAACTTGGGATGTATTTGTTAGCCATGATCCTTTACAAAACTTTTTTTTGGGGGGGGAAGGGGGGAGGACGATGGGGGCTTTGCTTATAATAAATACTCTTTTGTTTCTGTTTGACGATGCAGTTTTCCCTTTACTTGGTTCTCATTTCCTTCTTGTAGGGTGTTGAAACTTCCCATTTGGAACTAGTAGAAGCCATTTGGACATACATGCCACAAGTTCATATTCTAGGGAAGTTTCGTAATCGTAATGGTGCCTTCCCAATTCCCCCTGAAAACAAACTCAAAATACCAATAGGAGCTAAAATCCAGACTTTGCACTTAGTAGGTAAGTATCGTTGTGATGTATTTCTCTACATTGTTAAAGGAGTCAACATTTTTCAAGATATAAAATTAAAAAGGTGTTTATTTCATTTTTTCTTGTTTTGCTGTATAAAAAGATGAGTGACTATTCATGTTGTTGGGAACATGCTTTGACGTCACAGCATGCTAAAATTACTACAGAACTTTTATTTACAGTGCTTGTCATAGAATTCACTGTGTTTGGACTTGACTTGCAGTTTTGTTTCTGCTATTTTAGGCGTTAATGTCCCTGACATTCCTTGCATCCCAATGCTGAGGCACCTGTATCTGAAATGGGTGAGACTCACCAAACCACAGCCTTTTAAGGATTTCCTTTGCATCAGCTTACGCACTTTTGTCATGAGAAATTGTGCAGGTACGATAGCAGTTTTATGGCATGTATTTGAATATATGCAGTATTTATCCTTTCCCAGTAAATCAGTATAGTGGTATATGTTATCAGTTGTGACAGCTGTCATTTGTATTGTGTTGACTGATATAAATGTGTTAAATAGCCTTAGGTATGGATTTGTTTTGGACGTTTGCCTTCAGCTTGCTCGGCTTGTTTGGAAGCCCATAATGGCATGGGCTCCACAGCTAATTTTTTACCGGCTGTCAAAAACCAGCTGCTTTTGATTTCTTTTGGTTATACGTGGAGTGCAGGGAGTGAGCTAGCCACTAGAAGGAAAAGGATCCCAGTAAGCAAGGTTTCTTAAGCCCTCCCTTCTCTCTTGATTTGGAAACAGAAAGGAGGTTGAAGCATGAGGGGGGTAAGGCTCCTCTTCTCCTTTCTGGGACCTTCAAATCAAGAGAGGAGGGAGGGCTTTTTTTAAAGGAAGCCCAGGATAGGATATCCTTTCCTTCCACACTAAATGAATCTTTTTCTTCCACACTAAAGAAGGACATTTTCTCCTATACATTTCTTATTTTCAGCAAGTGATACTTGTATTTTTTCAATTGTAGAAAAAATAGGGTTGTGGGGTGAAGCAACTTTCTGTATGTGCATTCCCATTGTGGGCAAATGATCACACAGTTTTTCTGTGTGAATATAGATGTTTGCAATGTCTTTATGGCACACTCCCATATTTACTCAAGTATAACTTGCCATTGATTGTAGTGTTCACTTTTTATTACACTTTTTAAACTTGACTAAGTGGGGTATTTTTAGCTGCCTTGAGTCCCCACGGGGAGAAAGGCGGGGTATAAATACAGTTAATAATGATGTCATTAGCATAATTGTTTCCAATGCCTCTGAGCACTTAGACATTGGACTCCCAGGAACCTATGCCATTTGATGTGCTGACGAGAGATTCTGGAATCTTAAATCTTAACGCCCGAGGACACACAAGAACATGTAGAATATAAATACCCCAATATCCTATAATGTCTACTGTACTTACCAGCCATGAATGCACATGAATCCTGATATTTGGAAAATTTTATTCTGTAGGGCCCACAAACTCGTTGAAGTACGTCCCATTGGTCACAGGCTTGGCTTCGGCTCGAAATCTGGAGCATCTAGAATTAGTTCGAGTTCCCTTCCTTGGAGGTCTTATTCAGCATGTTGTAGAGGACAGCTGGAGATCTGGTATGCAACCTCTTCCTTGGAAGTGAGAATAGTATATCGTTTATCAACTTGAATTGTTTCCTTTTCATTGTTCATGTATTCTCGAGAATATTGCCATTAACTCATTTCCAAGATTTTAATATTGTTTCAAAATGTGCTTCAGTTCTCTGAAAGCTTGAGAAAGCAGTAAGGAAATTTGAATATCACCTCATTGTTCTTTTGAATCAATATCATTAATTTGGGAATGCTTAAGATGAGCTTTTGGTTATATGAAGAACCAAAGGCAGTTTACTGATGCTCCTGGTATGCCCATTTTATATGCACTGTGACAGATGTCCAAGCCTTGGAATGTGCTTCCCTCCTCCAAACAAATTGTGACCCAAAGCTCACAGTGAAGGTAGACTCTTTCCAAATGGAATCCATCTATTGTAAAATAGAAGCAGGGCGAGGGAGGAGAAATTAAATTGTGTAGGCATCATCTATCTCTGTACAAATGTAAATAGCACCCTAAGGTACAGTAAGAGCTCTTGATCAGGTACAAGATCGAGTACCGGATAAAGGTATCTTGCTTTGCTGCACCCATGGAAAGTTCTATCAAATTACATTTTAATATTTGATTGATCTATGTGCTTATGGGGAGTATGCTTACACTTGTAATGAGTGTATGTTGGCATCTTTCAAACTGCGAGCATAGCATAAGCATAGATGCTGACAATTGCTTCCCAATTTGTGCATCCAGTATCTAGACTTATGTTTAGTCCATGCTTCAAATATTCATAACTAATGAAGTTTCTCAATTTAACAGTTTGTCTATATAAAATGAGCACTTTTGCTGGCACTGAGATTCTCGTCTGATCAAGAAATAGTACTAAAGCATTGACTAGTGTCTCTAATACTTCTTTAGTCCTGAATGTCCTTTACTATAATGAATCAGTTTGGCCTATATGGGAGGAAGTTTTAGGATTTTATTGTCATTAACCCTAGTAATTGTATGCACAGTTGTTCTGGGGAGCCTTAACACTGTTCCTAAAACATGTGCTTTCACCCCCCCCCCCCCAAATTTTCTGTCAAACAGGGGGCTTCAGAAATTTGCACACTATAGTTCTGGGAGCTTGCAAGAATGCTCTGGAAGTGGACCTTGGCTACCTCATTATAACAGCTGCGCGAAGGTACCTATGGCATCTTAGTCATTTTGCGTTTCATTTTTCTTGTAAATGCCTCACTGTGCTGTTTGCTTCTAAAGCATACTGAAGTGCCTCTGCATTATATTAGTAGGGAATGGATTGCAGTGCTGCTTGTTTGGGAATCTCTTGTTTTACAGCACAGCATATTGGTCATAATCTTGCTAACAAAGAATGACATTTTAAAAAAAATTATCACTTGCAAAGCACTATCTCATAAATGACTCTGCACCAATCTGATTTTCTGGTGAAAGTGCCTCTGCAGATGGTCCTCTTTCAAAATGGGTTCTAACATGTACATATAGTATATTAGGAAGTAGCTGTTAGTGTGAACTTTTCACATTTTCTTTTGCCTCTGCTCAGGTTGCATGAAGTACGAATCCAGCCTTCCCTTACCAAAGATGGAGTGTTCTCTGCACTGAAAATGGCAGAATTGGAGTTTCCTCAATTTGAAACCCTACATCTTGGATATGTTGATGAGTTTTTGCTGCAGTGTATGAAATCCTTCCATTTTCCTTTGGGTTACCTATCAGCTGTTAGGGTAGATCTGGATTTTATCTGTCTATGTGCTTCGAATCTTAGAGATTGTGCAGATGCTATTCACAATGTTCAAACAGCTTAGTTTTCTCCTGCTGATCTAGGAAAATTACTGCATATGGGTTGGGCATGTTTTAAATAGGGTGTCTGCACATCACCATGCCACTTTTAGATTTTGTGGGATCACCAGTCACTAGTGTGCAAATTCACCACATTTTTGGAAGTTCTCCTGTGAGAATTAAATCCAAACGCACATACTGAGCAAGAGAGAGAGAGAGAGAGAGAGAGAGAGAGAGAGTAAGAGAGAGAGTCACTTCATGAAAATAGATAAGATAATGTGCAGAGATCTTGTTTCAGATAAATGTTGGAAGTCCCCCAAGAGCCTTAGTTCATATTCAAGAGTCATCATTCATTTCTCCTTTCTTTCTTGCTTCCTGCATGTAGCCTTTTCTTTTTCCCAGGAACCAAAGTAAATCAATGGTAGGGAAATAACCACAGACACACCTCTATATTTCTCAAAACAATATAGCTCTCTCTGTATCTTTGTCAAGAAATGGGAAGCATTGTGGCAGCTACCTGTCGCAATGCTACCTGGGAGCAACCGCAGCAGGAGAATAGACAGAAGAAGGCATATGGGTTTGTCATTTGACAGCTCAGCGAAGGTTTCATCAGAGATGAGCAGCAAATGTTATAGCTGTCCTATGTGCTTGGAGGGGTTTTATGTAAGTTGACAAGCTAGGAGGTTGGTTGGAGTGCCATCTCTGCTTCATTCCCCACATCTTCCCACTCCCAGCACTGAAATCCACACTGCCTGTCAGATCATTTCAGCTTTGTTAATCCCCTGTAAAGCAGTGTGACAAGAAAATATAAAATGCAGTCGGGAGTTAGATGGGAGCCAGCCTCTTGATTGCAACCATTTTTCACTTTAAAAAAAGGTTAACTTCAGTTTGAAATTTACTGGGAGGAATGCATCTGCTTTAAAAAGAAGTGATTTGGCAGCAGGGAAGGATTCTTTTCACTCAGAAGTAGTAGGTTCTGAATTGACCTTGAACTCCACCACTTTATAGAACTAATTTGACCCTTATAGTGATATTCATTTCCCTCTTGGTATAATCTTAAAATGAAGATGTGATATTGACAGAGCTTATGGATAAGACTATAAAATAAGTGATAACTGAATACATGTTCCCATTTGTATAGACCAATGTCTAAGCTGACTTTGCAACTGCCCAAATAGATTGGGCTTTTGCTTCCTTGTTCACATTACGTTCCTTACTGTTTCCACCTGTGAGAACCAGCACATCACCTCCATTTCTCATTGATACCGGTGACCAGTACTTCTTCTGAATTGCTGTAGAAATAATAAAAAGAGAAAATGTCTAAATCATCTCCTGTCTGTGTTTAGGTAAAATGATCAATGCTGACCTAGTAAAGTATGGCTTGGCTGATGTGGTTGAAAATCCAGGCATCATCACAGACATTGGAATGAAAGCAGTGAATGAAGTCTTCTCTTCAATTAAATACCTTGTCATATACAACTGCCCACATCTACATAATCCAAGCAGTTGGATCACAGGTATGATCCCCACAAAGACATATTGAAAGCCCTCAAGAAGATGTATTCATTCCTAAATTGTTTACTACTAGTGCTGGTAACCTGATTTTATCCTAGTTCATGGCTACAATGAAACCGAGGGTTTTTTATACCAAAAGAAGTACTGTATTAATGCCTCCTGGACATGTCAGACAGTTATCTGAAGGATTCCTTTCTGTATTGAACTACCTATTTGTTTGGAGTGTTGTGTGGTTTCCGGGCTGTGAAATAAATGCTGGACCAAATAAGTCAGTTGTATATCAGCTTGTTTAGAAGCTAAAAGTCATGAACAAAGAATATATAAAAAGCTTTCTTTAGGTGGTCAGGAAGAAGAAAAGGCTCTCACGGAACAAAGAGAAGATAACACTGAAATGTAGAAGATATATTAGGTCAAAATCTTGCCATAAGCTCATTTATGTGTGTTTTTCTTTTCAATAGATCATTCAAGATGGACTCGGCTATTTGATCTTACCTTGGTGAGATGCCATGCAATAAAATTAGACTCTTTCAGTCAGTTTATTGAATTGCTGCCAAGCCTGGAGTTTATCTCTCTGGACCAGATGTTCCGGGAGCCTCCTAAGGTGAGTTTGCAAACTGTGTTTTAAAGATGTTTTATTCTGGCATGCAGTTAAGCAGATGATTAAATAGTTCTCCAGCTGACTATTTTTAATCATTCAAATTAATTGCAAAGTTCATTGACTGCCTTAAGAGCAGAATGACATATTAGATGAAAATGAACATTACTGTAAATTCTATACTACTTCAGGCAAGAATAAAAGAATGTTTTGCTTAGGCAAAAAGGCGATGCACTATTAAAATGATTTTAGTTTGTTGGCTTCTTTTGAAAATCTTTTTAAAAACTCTATTTTCAAATCCTCTTTATTTGAATTAACATTACATGTAGGAAGAGCGCCATAATTCCAGGAAAACCCATTGTTTGCTCACATTGAGCTTAACAAAGAACAAAGAGGCTAAAAGTTGAACCTGTAAAATAATCTCCATGCCTTTCCCCCTCTAATCAGGTGACATCTAATTTATGAAACTACACCTGTTTTGGATATTTACTACACTCAAACTTACAGGTTCACATTAAGTAGGAAACATGAAAGAAAAGTATCATTCTGCCTATTCAAAATTCAAATCATAACATTGAAAGATTCTCCCCCAAGTGACTAGCCATGTCACAATAAATCTGTTAACCAACTGTTTCGATTGGAGCAAAGCAGGCATATAGCGCGGGGGGGGCAAATTCTCAGGGTGGTCCACGAGAAGTCCTTACTGGTACATTATTTAAACTGTTACGTGTATTCATATCATGATCTGATCACTATGCTCTATATATCCCATATGCATGGGGGTATTGGGATAATAATACAAAAGGTTTGCTAGGGTAGGTCCTCTCTCACTCAGACTCACCCCCCCCCCAAATCAAAATCAGCCCCCTTCCCCCAGAATCAAAATACTGGCTACGGCCCTAGAGTAAAGACTATAGATTTTCTAAAAATAGAAAGTTAAATTGATTTAATCAATGTAATTTACACTCTGTGGCATTGCATAAATAAATCTCAAAACAAAAGTTACAAATATTTTAAAGCAAAACATTTTAAAGATATTTTACTATGTGGTATCTGTGACCAGTATTTCATAGCCAATTAAGAGATAAACTCCTAGCTTTCAAGTGTAATTTTAATGGGGAGAGAGTTTTCTAAGGCAGAACAATGGCTTCATCTTGTCATCAAATGTCTTCATTGGCCCATTGTAAAGGAGAGATCCATTCTTCCATGATATTTCTTCCAGTACTATGTCCTATACATTCTCATCACTGATCATTGATTAAGAGTGTAATTTCTTTGTGTTTTGGAGCCTTATGCAAATTGTCATCGTATCCTACATTTTAGGGTTGTGCTCGTGTGGGTCTGAGCGCAGGCACTGGGATTGGGGTTTCGTCTGCTTTGGTCAGCAATCAAAACTCCAACAATGAAAATGACAACAATAACAACCATCAGAACAACAATGCCAATATACACCATAACAACCACCAGCAACCAAATGACCAAAATGAGGAGAATGAGTTACAACGGGAGGAACAGGCAGAAGAGCAGCAGATTGCAGCAGAAGGTAAATGCAAGAAATAGTATTCATTTATATCGTTTTTGTTTTGTTCGTTTTTTCAAAAAATTAAATAATATGATGATCTATGTATACTATATATACCTATGCACATATTTAAAGTTATTCTATTCAAGTTCATACAGGGACTCTTAGAAAGGTAGGATGTGGAAGTGGGACATAATACCTTTCATATAAGATTTGCCGAGTTACATGTTTCAGTTCAAACACAACTATTGTTGCCATTCCAGGATCATTTTTAAACCTTCCCCAGATTGACATACAGCTAGTTATGTATGTGAAGCTTCTGCCTACTCAGAAATAAAAGTGTTCCCATTTTAATTAAATCCATTCTTATTTACAGCATTGAATGATATAGAGGATGCAGCACAGGAAGATGGAGTGGCTGTGGCAGAAAGCCATAGTGATGCCTCTGCAACGAATCAAGCACTCCTTCCTATGGAAGTTGATGAAGAACAAGCAGGTAATTGTCCTGTTAGAGCATTTCTTTCTTCTTCATGTTTCATTATTTAACTGAATCTTTTTGAGCCAAGGTATATGTCAACATAGTATTTGATGGAGAATAAACTATCTAAGCTAAGAATTATGAAATTGACTGGCTTCAGATAACAGAAGTCATACAAACAGTTTGCTTGTAGTTCAAAACATGTAACAACATTTAGCATTACAACACAAGATTATCACATCCATTATCTGTAGAATACTTTAGTAAGGCAGGAAAATATTGTTGCAGTTTCAGGGACACCTAGTGAGTTCATGCTGAGCCAAACATTGAAGAAGATATTCTAGGTTCACACTTGGATACATGAAAGAAACTCTGCTTTAATGGTTGAGCATATAAAGTTAACTGTTTATTGTAGTTCAAGTTCTGTGAAACTTTTTGATTTTTATTTACCATTCATTCTGTTACTTGCCATTACTCTCTCCCCTTCCTTCATTAAAACATTTATACTAAGAATCATATACTTACTCTTAACCAATTGTAAGAGCTCTTCAGTCTCCTCTCCTTTATTTTTATTATCTGTGCATCTGGGAGTTATTCTGTTAACATGTTTGTTTAAAATCAAATAATGTCTACATCGACTGCAAATCCAAAGCTCATCTTATGATTAAAGTCGATAGGAAAAGCAAGTTGATAAGGAATGGATAGAGAATGGCAGCAAAACATGAGAACAGAGCCCAATAAATTGCACCCTTTTTGCGCCTTATCAGCCCTGGGGAGGGGGGGGGGGAGCTTGGAGACAAACAAGGCAAGATGTATTTATTTATTTTATTTACGTCACTTATATTCCGCCCTTCTCACCCCGCAGGGGACTCAGGGTGGATCACAATGCACATATACAGGCAAACATTCAATGCCATTCACATACAACATATATAGACAGACATAGAGGCAATTTAACATTCCAGAAATCAGTTCAATTTAGCCTCCCCACAAAGTGGTACCTAAATTTCCTACTTGACAGATGCAACTGTCTTTCGGGTTGCAAAGGTTGACAACGAGCTACACAAATTGGTCGAGAGCTCACCCCGACCCGGGCAGGCCTCGAACTCATGACCTTCTGGTCAGTAGAGATCTTATGCAGCTGACACCCAGCCAGCTGCGCCACATTCCCGGTGCCAGATGAGTCATTGTGCTTCCTGTTCTATATTCAAAAACTCAGCTGGCCTGGCTCCATTGTAGAATCTGGTAGAATAAAGAGCTTCCTTGCGGTGAATTCAAGCACCATGGTCTTTGGAAAGTATTCTGATCTGTTGTGTACCTTTCATTCTTTTCTCAGGGCCCAGTGGTCTTCAGCCTAATGTAAATCTCGCACCTATTACCGTCCATGACTCAGACAGTGAGGATGAAGATGAGAACATGGCAAACTCAAGATCCTGTATTTCAAACAGTATTGCACAAAGCTACTCAGATGGGGAGGAGAGAGTCAAGGAGCCAGTGGAAATCCATGAACCACCAGGTGCAGGTTTTTCGGATTTTTTTCATACTTTGTAAAGAAGATAGAAAATATTGGTTTGAAAGTTGGACTAGAATTTTAGGGGACCAGAGTTTTGAGTCTCTGCTCAGCCATGAAGAACTACTGGAAGTTCTTGGGGAAGTCACACATTTTTTTACTTTAAAGGAAGTCAGTGGCTGAAATCTTCCAAGAAAACTTCATTATAGGTTCTCCTTAGGGTTGGAAGTGACTTCAAGTAACAACGCTAGCAGGAGTGAAAATAACCCTTGCATGTAGTGCATTAATATCTCTTTTTTGTGGAAAAATTGGTGGAGTTTGACTAGAGCTTTCATATTGCTACAGGTCACCTTCTTCTTGTTTACTGTTCTGTTTGGAGAGAAATGCCTTCTTACATTATAGTGTGCCACAAGAAAGCACTTCTGTGGAAGTAGGACCACTATAATAGTTATGAAATGTTGTTTGAACTTCAGTGTTAGCTCCAATTTTTTGTTTGTTTTATGCTTGTGTGGACAGTTGTTGCATTCAAATACAAATAACTCCTTTTTGTTACTGATTTTACCTTGTAAGTTAATGGATTTTCTGTTGCTGTTTGGTGTTCCTTTAGCTTTATTTCTCTGCATAGATCTCATCTATTTTGTTTCAGTTTTCCTGATATCTGTCTGAAGATCCTCTTTTCTCCCATCCTGTAACTTCTAAAAAAGCCCAATCAGGAATTGCAGTAGAGTGCAGTTTGGTTTTATGTATTTACTAGCTTGGGGACCCGGCGGTGCCCGGGTCATTTGAGAAGTGCAGCAGGATGTAGAGTGGGTCATGGGGGCTCTGTGTGCCAAGTTTGGTCTTGATCCATCATTATTGGGAGTTGCAGTGGTATCATGAAATTACTGAATGTAGTGCAAGTCCCATCATCTCTGGTCCCCCCCCCCAAAGTGTAGGATGTAGATTGGGTCATGGGGGTTCTGTGTGCTAAGTTTGGTCTGTATTGGTGAATGGATGAGGAATGCATTGTTTTTCGGAAGGGAGTGGAGGTACTTCAAGTCCCATCATCCGTGGTCCGTCTCACAGAAAACTGCACCAGGCTGTAGAGTGGGTCATGAGGGCTCTGTGTGCCAGATTTGGTGTTGATCAGTCATTGGATTAGGTTTGTAGCAGGCTTGGAAAGTGAGGGAAAGTACTGCAAGTCCCATCATTCATGTTCTGTCCCCCTCCAAACTTCAGTAGGATGTAGAGTGGGTCACTGGGGCTCTGTGTGCCAAGTGTGGACTTTCTCGGTGTTTGTTGGGGGCCGCAGTTGTATGTGGGAACAGAGGGGTGTGAAAATACTACAAATCCCATCATCCATTGTCAGTCCTCCCCCAAACCTCCCCAGGACGTGAAGGCAGTCATGGGGGTTATGTGTGCCAAGTTTGGTCTCAATCAGTAATTGGATGAGGGTCGCAGCAGACTTGGGAAGTGAGTAGAGGTACTTCAAGTCCCATCATGCATGGTGCACCCTCCTCCAAACTGCACCAGGATGTAGAGTGGGTCATGAGGGCTCTGTGTGGCAAGTTTGGTGTTGATCAGTCATAGGATTAGGTTTGTAGCAGTCTTGGAAAGTGAGGGAAGGTACTGCAAGACCCACCATCCATGTTCTGTCCCCCTCCAAACTTCAGTAGGATGTGGAGTGAGTCACTGGGGCTTTGTGTGCCAAGTGTGGTCTTTATCAGTGTTTGTTGGGGGCCACAGTGGTCTGTGGGAACAGAGGGGTGTGAAAGTACTACAAATCCCATCATCCATTGTCAGTCCTCCCCCAAACCTAACCAGGACGTGAAGGCAGTCATGGGGGTTATGTATGGCAAGTTTGGTCTCGATCAGTGATTGGATGAGGGTTGCAGCGGACTTGGGAAGTGAGTAGAGGTACTTCAAGTCCCATCATGCATGGTCCACCCTCCTCCGAACTGCACCAGGACGTAGAGTGGGTCATGGGGGCTGTGTGTGGTCTGTATTGGTCCTTTTTGGTGTCCTCAGTGGTCGGGGGGAACCAAAGTGTTGGAAAGTACTACAAATCCCATAATCCGTGGGTCATGTTCCCCGACCCGCGCCAGGACGTAAAGGGGGTTAGGGGAGTTATGTGTACCAAGTTTGGTGCAGGTCCATCACCCGCGCTGGTCGCTGTGGCCTGTGAAAGTGGTTGCCACATATCCGCCCCTGTCCGGCTGCCTATCCGCCTTCCGTCCTCACACATACATACATACATACATACAAACATTCCGTTTTATAAAGGTATACAGATACAGATGTATGTATGTATTTATTTTTTTACTGTATTTGTATACCGCCCTTCTCAGCCCTCAGGCAACTCAGGGCGGTTTACAGAGGCAATGATCCAATGCCTAAATACACCAAATAGTCCTGAAGAATATTTACAATTTCCCATCTTCTTCAAAAGGCTTCTGCAGATCACTTGTTGTCAATTAACAGTTAATTTTTGTAGGTTCTGTTGTTACAGGCTTTGCTGGGGTTGATATTTTCCAATTGATTTAAAGTTTGATTTTAAGGGATCATCAGTGTGTGTATCTCTTAAAGAATCCTGGTTGTTTAAAACCATTTTAATTTTTTTCTTGTTATGTCTTTGTTGTACAATATTCCTTCAAAGCATATGTGAGGAAAAGAGTTTCTTATAGGTATTTTAGATGCTCCATCGTTCATTTCAAATAGGTGAGGAAATTCTTTGTGCAACAATAGGAAATGTGTAGGCATTCAGATGTTGCTGAACTGCAACTCCTGTTTTATTGGCTAATTGGCTAGGGCTGGGTTTATCATCTGGAGAATCACAGGCCCCACATTTGATACCAATGCAAACTTCAGGAGTCTGTGAGAGAGGGATTAATCTCACTCTCACAACCAGATTGTGGCCTTCTAAGATCCATGACTACTTGTTGTACCCTTCCTTGAGCCATAAGGAGAGGCAGGTAATAATAACAACAACAACATGTAATACAATTTGCTTAATACATAGTTTCAATAGCTAAGATTAGCAAGTGAGGCAACTTCACATAACTGCACAGCATCTTATCCTGAGATATCTGCTTGGAACATGTGAAAGTTTCTTCTATCTTACATGAGAGTCAGCTGTGTGTTGGTAGCTGTAGCTATGAGTTGTCCTTATATACCTTCCTAATGTTCTCCCTTTCTGTCCAATATTGTTATAGCAGTCAGTGGTAAAGGTAAAGCTCCATTACGGAAGAGATGCAATGCCAGCCGCGTGAAAGTCTTTCTTTCAGAGGAAAGCAGCTGCGAAAAAGGCTGTCAAGTGACCAGTGAGCAGATAAAAGCTGACATGAAAGCAGCCAGTGATGGGACAACAGAAAGAAATAAAAACAAAGATTGTTATCCAGGCTATGGGGGTGGCACTGGACCTCCAGGGAGTACTTCTCCAAACCCTGAGGGCAGCCTGAGGACAGCTGATGGCTCTGCTGCTGCCCCATCCTCTGCTGCAGAGGATTCCGGGAAGTGTCTATGCAGGAACGAAGGTGATCGTGAAAAGAATGAAGAGGATGACAACAACTCTTTATGCTCTAGGTGTTCTTCTTATGTGCCCCAGACCCAGCAGGGGAGGACTAATGGAGTCTCTGATGGGGAATGTCCGTCAACCAGTGCATCCCGTGGCATGAACGGACCAAATATGGGAGGAGCAGAGTTCTCCCTGAGAACGTTACCAGAATGCGGTTCTCCAGGTGAGACCAGCAATGAAAGGACTAATGAGAGAGTCTGTGGCACGGCAAATGTGGAACAGGGTTCTAGTTCACATCAAGAGAGGCATGGAATGGCACACGGTGAAGAGTACCCACGCAGGCCTCTGACAAGAGCCAGGAGCAGGCTTTCCCATGTGCCCTTGGTGTCTCAATCAGGTATGGCTGCCTTGACATTGCCTTTTCCTTGCATCAGAATAGAATTGTCAGAAGAAGATGGGGGAGTGGGCCTAGTTTTACAATGTCATCCTTCCTTAGACACAGCATAGAGAGTACGAAAGGAATAAATTATTGTCAGGAGGGAAAATAGCTTTTTTTAAAGCTGGTTCTCATGTAAATAAAGCTGCTCATGAATGGAGATGGAACAATTATTGCTGTCTTTATCAATGAGAGAGCTTCTCATATTGCTTTTTGGGAAGTTTTGCCCTGAAATACTTTATTAACCTGCTTTGAAATGTGTTGTTAAAGTGGAAAAGTAGCTAGAGAGTTGCTTTTTGAAAGTTCACTGGCATTTGGGACGACACTATTCTTGAAATTTTTCTGTTTCCTAAATAATGTTTCTGATATGCGGAGTTTGTTTCCAGAAGATACCAAATCCATCTGAACATATTCTAGTCCTAGCCAACAATGTGCGGCCATCTATAACTCCTTTTTCGATTTGAGGGGAGTTGGGACCTTTTGAAAACAAACTCCACATATATTTTTCATTAGGATAGATACGTTATATGTAGATCCTAGCAAATTATTTAATTGTTCCCAAATAGTACAAGTCTGAGGTTTCCTTCCAGATCTGGAGCTGCAAAATAGTGAGATGAAATGTTTTCATTCTCCTGCTGCAAAGAGGTGGGATCCTGTTACCTGGCAGCTTCAGCTGACAGCCAAAACAATCATGTATCTCTCTTCTCTGGTTTTGGGCTGGAGGTGAAAAGTGAAGGCATGGAACCTTTCCTTTGCACCAGCCAAGCACTTGGAGTCCCAATTGCCCAGTGCTTATAAAGGTTTGTCTCTGCACCTTTCAAGTGGAACTGGCTTTGCTTGTCTCTATACTTACAAATTGGTCAGAGCTTCAGTGATAGACTGCTTCTGGGTTAGTTATGCTGTAAATGTTCCATAATTGATTTTGCCCACCTAGTCTGAGTGGTTGAAGGAGAGAGTTTCCAATTATTTTAGTTTACAGTAATCATGGTATATGCAACCTGTTTATTAATTGTAGTACTGAAGCTACAAATGTATTCATGACCGTGCTGTTGCAGTAGGAGTGCATATTGAAAGGCTTACACTTAGGTGACACTTTAAAAAAACATATTTCTGAGTAATTTAAATATATCTAATTTTTATATCATTCATTTTGTTCAATATCATTAATTTAAATATATGAATATGGAGATTTGATCTGCTTTTGTCATGGTACAGAAAGGATCACCATTTCCTATCTCACAAGTTTTGAGACAGTGGATGATTTCTATGAGTTTTATCAGTAACACTTTAAAAAGAAAAAGTGATACCTTGAGCAGTTGAATGTATTTATTTTATTTATTTACTACACTTTTATCCCACCCTTTTCAGCCTGAAGGCGACTTAGTGCTTGTGTTTTGTTTGAATTCTCCCATGCTACCCAAAACCTCTGTGTGTGTGTGTGTGTGTTTAGCCTCCAAATAGCGAATATTGCTCCTCCAAATCTTTAGAAGTGGCTTTTGCCATGTCTTTAGGCATATGGGCCCTTTTCAACTATTTATTATTTATTTATTTACTGCATTTCACCCCGAAGGGGACTCAAGAGTGGCTTACAAGTAGGCAATAATTAGATGCCGCACAAGCATGCACCTAATAAAATAATCCAAATCAGAAGCCGAAGCCATTCCAGTAGACTTCTTGTGGTTGTATTTCCCCAAAACAGGAAATGAGTGGAGTAGGAAGTCCAGTCACCGCCTGGATTAAAGAAAGGCCTCTGGAGATCTGAAAAAAGCGGTCTTCAGCTGAAGTCCCAAAACATAGCAACATGTTGGGGTTGGGGAAGAGCTATGGGGCCATTTGTGGGCAGAAATTCCATTTCCCGAAAGTGTGGGCTGGCATATGGATCCTTGGAGA
Source organism: Anolis apletophallus (assembly GCA_030556195.1). Lineage (NCBI taxonomy): Eukaryota > Metazoa > Chordata > Lepidosauria > Squamata > Anolidae > Anolis > Anolis apletophallus. Next base: position 92,677,183 of record JARBWK010000001.1, on the reverse strand, counting down.
AGTCCATGCCATCTTAAATCTCAGTGTTTCATATATTTAAGTTCTTTTCATGAAACACAACTAGAGTTTACATTTTGATTTTACATTTATTTCCGCACATATTTTAACAGAACAAAAAAGCAAATAGTTAAAATAACTGTTTCCTATATGTTGTCATAGCTAAATTCAAGGGAGTTTGTCTGCCCAATACTGAGTAGTTTCATTGGAATCAACCCTAGCAAGTCTTTTTCTTCTATAGTTTAAAATAAATCCATACTTCTACAGCAGGTTTTTATAAAGGAAAAAAAGTAGTGCATTGGTCTCAGTGGCTTTTTGTGGGTTATTTTACGAATTCTATTTATCTCACATGTAACAAGTGTATTTTTTTCCTTAAAAGTATTTTGTGGTTATTGTCTTTTCACAAAAGCATTCTTTGACTGATGTTCTCTTCACATTTGATAGAATCTGGCCTAAATCCAGCATTTAGTTATACCTAGAGAAATCCAAATTGAAATGAATGAGATTTTTTGGTTGTAACGGATAGTAGTCAGAATGATTGCAGTGGATCCTTTCAATATAAGATGAAGTTTCCTGCAGGCTCTTCACATGTTGATAAAATGTAGTGTAACTATTTAAAGGTGGAGTGTCTGATTGTTTTCAGCCAAATAGTTGGAACCGCCCCGAACCCTCAAAAATGGAGCGGTATAGAAATTGAAATAATAAAATATAAATAAATAAATTCTTGCATTCTGTAATGCCTAGATAGGATTTTTTTTTTCAAGGTTAGATATTTTTTAGCTGTGCTTTTAATTTTGGCTTTGATTGATGCACATGTTCCCCTCTTTTAAATACTACTATGGTGACTTATTCTCCAAGCATTTTTAACATCCAATCATACTTCTGTGCGTAGAGGGAGATGGTATTTATGTGGTGTTCCTGCTTCTCTTGCTTGCTTCAGTGAGCAGATATTTTGTAAATGTCACTTTGTGGCAGGTGCTCCAGGTTCAGAGCATAGATGAATTGGATGCACTTCTAAATAAAATGAGGGCTCCTCTCAAAGGGTTCCGCCATTTAGCAGGCGTCATATTCTTTTATTATTTCAATTTGTTTTAAGAATGAGGATACCGTGTTTCCAGGAAAGCAGGCATATACCAAATATAAATAACTCTGACCTTCACATGGTTTTTAAGATGGAAAGGCAATTAAATCCTTGGATTAGGGAAACTTCATTTCCAACAGTAACTATTTCTTCTCGTATATTTAACTTCCAAAATGTGAAGTAATGGCAATAGTGGCACTGGTAATTTTTCATACTCCCTGTTGAGTTCTGATTTAACATCCTAAGATGGATAGCATCACCAAAACATTTGAAAATCTATGCAATTAAAACTTCTCTGAGTTTAGTAACACCACACAATTCAAATCCAGTCTGTGCAGTTCACGTTGTATGGGAAAATAGTATATGATACCTTCTCTTCATGACTTCTGTGACTGACACAGTATGAAAGACACAATATCTATTGGGTTATTTTTGTGGTCTGTTAGCTTGCACAGACTATGCATTTTTAAAGTATTTTTGTGGGAGAGATGATTGCTGTGAGAGGATGATTTAAAAGTTTTTTTTGTTTGTATAGTACTCCCAAAGATTTCAGGTCAGTTAGCAATAAAATAAACTTGACACAATAATTACAGCAATTTAAAAAGATCAAAAATATATTAAATTATGTCTCAATTAAAAACAGAAAATGCAAAGTCACTGAAAAGAATCTTGAATAATATACCCATAAGACAAGTACAGCTTGATAAGATTAAAAGCTTCAAGTTTAATCAAGCCTTTCTGCCTGAATACATAGTATTTAACCTTAGGCTTCATACTGCATTAAGCCCATTGGATGATTTGAGAACATTATCACACATCACCATGTGATGTTCTATCCAAAGCCTTCGAGTGTCTCATTTGATGTGTCTCACTGAATTCATTGAGATCTGCTTTCAGATATACATGGCTAATACTGCATTCTCGGAATTGTGATTATAGAGCATTCATTTAAAGGGTTTTGCCTGCGGAATTTTAGTTCTGGAACCAAAAATGCTTTCTCTTGTACTGAATTCTTCCCAAGTCTTAGCTGTTACGTGACCTCAGCCTTTGGTAGTGTTTAGACACAATTCTGAAATTGCTCTTATGAGAAGGTTATTAGTCCCCATATTCATTATGGAACACAAATGAGAACTGTTACCATCATTATCGTTACCATTATTTCTTCCCAGAAGTGACCAAAGCAAAGCCCAAGCAATCAATAAAACGGAAACGAACAGCAGACAAGTCGACAAGCACCAGCGACCCTGTCATTGAGGATGACCATGTTCAGGTAATGCTCCACACTGATTTATTAAAAACCGTTCTAATAATCTAGGTTGGAAATTATGAGCTTTAGGCTTGGCTCTGAATTCAGATTTCCACGATCCCAGTCTTCTTTACATCTTTGAATAGCCAGGCACTCTTCTCCATGTTAGATTAGCTTGGTACAGCTTGGAGTGCAGGCAAAACCTAAGGAGAAAATGCTGCTAGAACACAGCCATACAGCCCAGAAAACACACAACACACCAGTGATTCCGACTGTGAAAGCCTTTGACAATACAGTACAGCTTATTTACTGGCAGTAAGTACTGCAAACTAATATATTCTGTGGGTTCTGGTCCTACTTTTTTCCTGTCTGTGATTATATCTGTGAAATTGAATTTAGCCCTTGGATTGAAAGAGGTACTTTGTCTAAATAGATGTGCTTCAAGGCTCTAGACGTTATTCTTACTCAAGGTCTTCCTCATCTTTATTTTTGAAAATAAATTTGTCAGAATAAAATAAACAATATATTTTTTTCTGCTAAGCCTTTTGTCAGGGAATGCACATTTCACTAGCAGACTTAACCAGCCAGCCAGTAATACTGATAATACTAATACATTATTATTGTTCTAGTTAATTCTTACATGCCTCTCTTTATAGATGGAGGCAGGGAACAGCAGATATAATAACAAATAGACACACAAACACCACAAAATAATCAATTAAAAAGACATGGTGCCAATTTAAAAGCATGCATTTTTTAAAAAACAGTTTTAATTTAAAAACTGCCAGGCTAGCCTTACAGAAAATTGGTGTTTAGTCCTATTTTCAATGCTGACCACATACTACCCAGTTATAGAATCTTATCCAGAAGGTCAATCTACAATTTGGGAGAAGCTGATGAAAAAGGCCTCTGGATGACAGTTGTCAGAAGCAGAGAATAGTAATAAATGATCAGCTCTTAGAATTCGGAGATATGAACGTTGTGGCTCTTGAGGAATATATTTGGAGACCAGTGTTCCTTAATTTTTTCATAAATGAACTAGATTTAGAAGGGAGCAGATATTTCATGAAGGATATGATAATATTTCGCATATTTAGAACAGACATAGATTAGGGAAAATATGTCCAAAGAAGTTTCTAGATGTAGATGTGAAATTTGCTGATAAGCCTAGAACAAAATAAGATTGGGAAGAAATCTCCTAACTGGGAGAACAAGTGGTAAAATGGCAAATAAAAAGATTGACTTTTAGACTGGGATCATTTGAACTAGCAGTGACTGGATAATTCTAGACAAATGCCTGAGTGGGTTGCTTTTGTGTAAAAGGCAAATTCTTTGTTGGGTGTAATTAAGAAAGGGAATGACAATAAGAATATCTATATTATAATGTCATTGTCAAAATATAAGGCATGACCACACTGTATATGTTTTTGGTCATCACATCTAAAATATGTTGGACTGCTGGAAAGGGGGCAGAAAAGGGCAACTGGAATAATCCAGTGGCTGGATAAATTCTCTTAATAAACTTAATAAAATAATAAACTTTATTTATAGCCTGCCCCATCTCCCTGGAGGGGGGAAAGTTTGTAATGCTACTTGAATAAGTAATTGTCATTTCCTCTCTTCATTCCATTATTTCTTTTGTTAACGTCAGCAGTTAAAACAGTAGCAATCTAATGTCTTTAATTTCTGCCCTACATCCAACATTAAGTCAGGAAAAAAGAATACTGTGTTAGAGCAGACCGAAGGACTGTAAGGTCCAATTTCCCTTTACATACTGACCTGTCAGTTACCGCTTGGAAACTCATCAGCATGTCATGGGGACTTAGCCCACTACACTGTTAATGTTGTGTGATTTCACTTTATCTGCTGCGGCTGCATCCTTTGAAATCTTGGGGTTTGGAATTTGGTCAGAAGCACAAGAGGAACTCCTTAGCTGAGAATCTTAAAGGGCCCTGCATAAATTGCTAATCCCAGAGTTCTATTGCACCTTTTTCATGTTCCCCAGCAACACACACACACACAGAGGGAGGGAGGGAGAGAGAGGAGAGAGAGGAGAGAGGCAAACTGCCCATAATATATTGCCTTCCTGATTAGTAGCTGTTGAAGACTCCATACTGGACAAACATATCAATTCAAAGCCATCCATGTTTGCAGTAATAAACATGTATTGTGGCAATTAACTCCACAATTGAAATGAGCTCCATATGAAGAAGTACTTCTTTTTAGCCATCTGAAATCTGATCTGGATATCTGCATTTTGTATTTGTATAGATATGTGTAGTTTATGTCGTAGTCTATATAATTTTTAACATTAATTCCCCAGGTTCTGACACTGAAATCAAAAAACCTTGTTGGGATCACTTTAACAAATTGTGGCATAACAGACCTGGTGCTGAAAGACTGCCCTAAAATGATGTTCATTCATGGTGTGTATTTTTTATTGTTACATTTTGGTAATTGAATTAAAGTGACTTTTCAGTAGATGGAGTACATTGACAGTTTAGTCATCTAGACAAAAGAATGTTAGCACCCAGTAACACCAACCCTTCATGAACTTGTTAAAACATTATACCATGTACAAGGATGCCTGCAGTGCATATATACTTTCTATCTGTCAAGACTCATCTGAAGTGCATCCAGTGCTGTGTGTAAAAAGTCTTTCTCACATTTTATCAGTGTGCTGACACTCTATAGGTACTCAGTGCTTCATCACAGAAAAATTAATTTAGTAGTCTTGGCTTCTCAAAATAACAAATTTGAAGGAATTTCAAATGAACAGTTTTCTCCACATATTTAATAATGATGATGATAATGATATTTCTTACTCGCCTCTCCTTGTAGCTCGAGGCGGGTTACAACAAATTTGCAGAGAAATCATGGCTCATTAGAGTTCAGTAGTGTAGTATGATCACTTATGCAATTTACATTGTCTTCCTAGTAAGTATTGTGTATTTTAAATCAATTTCCTTTTGGAAAACTTCACAATGTTATAATTAAAATACATTAATTGGTAGTTGTTTTATCATGATCTATTATATCCTCCCCCGGAAAAACTCTTCTGTAGTTACTGCTGCTCATCTTTGCCCATCCATCTCTACCCAGTGAATTTTGCTTTGCTACACCACAGATTCATTTGTTAATTGTGAAACGCACTCCCTATCCTTACAAATGTGTGCAGGGTAGAGATACAGCTAAGCCAGGCAGACCAGGCAACTGGAGGATAATGTGGTGAGATAAAACAGCAGCAGTGAGCAACTTCTCAAAAGATAAAATGTTCCGCTTTTAAAAGCTTACTTTTAATTTTCCAGTCTTGCCCTGTTAAAGCAGATAAATGGAAATTAAGTCAGTAGATCTTGCTCCTGAAAAGTTTCAAACATGCTGAATTATACTGGCAATCCAGTTGCACAATCTATATAGTGTTGAAGTACAGCATGTATGCTGTCATGTTAGTCATGCATGGCTGAACTTAGATTTGCATAAAATGTGAACTTTATACCTTGTTGACTAATTGTTTCCACCTATTGAATTGTAGCCACCAGATGCCGAGTACTTAAGCACTTAAAAGTAGAGAATGCACCCATTGTCAATCGATTTGACTATGCTCAATGTAAGAAATTCAACATGGATCAGGTCCTGGATCAAATACTGCGGATGCCACCAGAGAGAAATCGGATCATTTATCTTCGTCCCATGCAGCAGGTATCCAGATTATTTTCATTTCATCAAAAGAAAATTGCTTGTCAACCTGTGTGATCTATCATATATTACGTCTTTTACATGGAAGTTTCCAGTACCAATTAGGGCCAGCTGTACAAACCACTTTGTGTCTCTGTCTTCAAGCTTTTCATTTTTGACACTTTCCCCTGTGCTCTTGCAATGCTTTTCATACTTTTGGGTTAAAGCACCCAAGTGACTATTGTATACTTTCTGTTCCTTAAGGTAACTAATTTTAATTGTTGTTGTCCGAAAAATGCTGGATGGTACAAAATTGTGTCCATTGTAGATCACAGACATTGCATTAGTTCTGGCCATCATAACACAGCCGCCCCCGGCACTATGAGTTGTAGCTATGCTGTATTTATCTTCCTCTAAATTGTTAAAGTGGAGTTCCGTGGATAGCACAAGGGCTTGCTTGGCAAATAAACATTCACATGAGCAAGCTAAGCACCTCAGATTTGCAGAATGTGAAACTTTGTGGTGCCTAATAAGGACCATTCCGCCACTCACTTGTTAGCACAGCTATAGGGCAGCTCACACTAGAATGACCTCCTCCGAAACAGTCTTAAAACTCCTATAATCTTGTCAGCTAAATTGCTCAAAGGAAAGTGGAGATACTGACAGCAGTTTGCTTTTTCTCTCTCCAATCATACTGTGATTTTTTTTACAGGTTGACACACTGACTCTAGAACAAAAGATCTTTAGTGGTCCTTATCCATACCACATCTGTGTAATTCATGAGTTTAGTAACCCTCCAAATGTTCGCAACAAGGTGCGCATTCGCAGCTGGATGGATACTATAGCAAACATTAATCAGTAAGTCTCACAGTATTCTCAGTCGCCCTTCCGCTCTCTCTATCCCACCTTCATAGGTCTTTGATAGATGGATAGGTAAACAGATATGCAGAGCAAAAAATATTTTTAATTCTGAGCTTAGCTGTGTTTATTATTAAACTTCATAGATGAATTCCAACTTTAGAATTAAGTTTCTGATATTTATGGCCAGCCAGTTGCGTATCTGGTCCTGCTGAACCTTTTGAGATACATGAGAAAAAGACATGAGAAGTTTCTGATGTCTTTCTAGTGTAAGAAATGCCCTCTCTCAATAGCATTTTCATTTTTACGGAAGAATTTAGACTCTGGTGCAGGGGTGCTCATTAGGTAGATCGCGATCTACTGGTAGATTGTATAGGGCGTCCTGGTAGATCGCAGGCAGGGCGGGAGGAAAGCTCAGTCCCGCCCCGCAGGCTCCCAATGCCGCCCAAGTGCTGCCGGCCCTGGGTTATCTGAGGTCCTTTCCACACAGTTGAATAAAATCCCATGTTATCTGCTTTGAATCAGATTATATGGCAGTGTGGACTCAGAAAACCCAGTTCAAAGCAGATATTGTGTTATATGTTTCACATTTTTGTAGTGGGTAGGTAGATCATTTTGACTTGGTTGTTTTATAAGTAGCTCGCATGCTGAAAAAGTGTGAGCACCCCTGCTCTGGTGTTTTAGCAAGTTTCCATCACTAGGAAATAAAGTGATCTATTGCCGTGACTCATTATTTTTTTGGCTTCTCTTTCCTACTTTTCGTCATTTCAAGGAAGCTTTTTCTGAATACTATTTCAGCGTTGATAGAGTCGGGCCTATCTTATAGGCATCAGAGTTACTTATTATATTTATATCTTTGGTAAATCTCAGTGATTCAGCAGAAGTCCTGTTTTGTGCAATCCTTTTAACTAGAAGGGCCTTCCTTCTGAGAAAATGCATGGAAGTTAGATCCAAATCCAGGGACTGATTTTAGTACATTATAGGCCATACTTCCATATCTATTCCATTAACATTCCTATTCTTTCTCACTGTCCTTCAGAGAACTTATTAAATATGAATTCTTCCCAGAAGCTACACGAACAGAAGATGATCTTAAAAAATACACCAAATACCCTTGGGGGAGAGACATTTACACTCTAGAAGGTAAGCAATGTGAAGACATAGAAACAAACTGTGTATATATTTCTCAGGAAATGAATAGTTTTCAGAATTAGATCTTGCTTGTTAACCCCCAAAAATGTATTTTCTGTCCATAGAGTCAGAAACTGAACCTTACCAGATGAGAACACAGAAATAATGTCTATAGAGCAGTAGCTCTCAATCTGTGGGTCCCCAGATGTTTTGGCCTACAACTCCCAGAAATCCCAGCCAGTTTACCAGCTGTTACGATTTTTGGGAGTTGAAAGCCAAAACATCTGGGGACCCACAGGTTGAGAACCACTGCGAGAGTTTCCCAAATCTGAGGGCTAGCCAGCAACACCAGTGGGAGTAATAGAGCAACACCAGCTGGATGCCCAGGGTTGAAACACTAGTCCAGATAATCCTGAAAATGTTTATAATAAACAAAATGAGAATTTCTGGATGTGTTGAATGGTGCATGTTTCAAAATGTGCACTATTGCAGAGAAGGCAGGACTGGCATGTGCAGGGTCTAAGTATATTTGATCTCTCATGTGTGTAGAATTTTGTTTCCTGGCTTGACCTCAAAGTATAAAGAGGGGGGTACAGGTTTTTAAAAAAAGCACAGCACTTTCTTTATTTTATCTTAATTTTCCTCTTTTTTAGGCATTGTGGATGGGGCTCCCTACTCCATGATTACAGATTTCCCTTGGTTAAGATCACTCAGGACAGCAGAGCCTAATGGCTATGCCAGATATGATTTTGAGGATGATGAAAAAAGTAAGTGAATGTGCCTACATTAATTTGTATGTAATGCTTGGTTGCCCTTCTCTTTGGAAGTACCTGAAACACTGTATAAGAGGCAATACCATTTCACTTTTTTTAAAAAATGGCCAAGAGATCTGAGGAAAAAGCCTTCCACCCACATGTTCTCCTTTACTCATTAAGATCAGAAAGAAAAGCCTTGATGTGTATTCCAGTTCGCAAATTATATGATCCATACGGGGGGGGGGGGGGGATTAGTCATATACCAATTGTACAAGTTCTCCTACTTAAAAAGATGAGAGATGCCTGCAATAGGTAGACCTCAACTATGAGAAACAACATGAGAAAACACATCATGATATCACATTGTCTGATTTTTAATGAATTTATTTGCAAATTATGGTAGAAAATAAGTATTTGGTCACCTACAAACAAGGAAGATTTCTGGGTCTCACGGACAGGCTCCTCTGTCCTCCACTCATTACCTGTAGTAATAGCACCTATTTGAACTTGTTATCAGTATAAAAGACACCTGTCCACAACCTCAAGCAGTCGCACTCCAAACTCCACTATAGCGAAGACCAAAGAGCTGTCAGAGGACACCAGAAACAAAATTGTTGCCCTGCACCAGACTGGGAAGGCTGAATCTGCAATAGGCAAGCAGCTTGGTGTGAAGAAATCAACTGTGGGAGCAATAATTAGAAAATGGAAGAGAGACAAGACCACTGATAATCTCCCTCAATCTGGGGCTCCACACAAGATCTCACCCCTTGGGGTCAAAATGATCACAAGAACGATGAGCAAAAATCCCAGAACAACATGGGGAATCCCAGTGAATGACCTGCAGAGAGCTGGAACCAACATAACAAAGGTTACCATCAGTAACACACTACGCTGCCAGGGACTCAGATCCTGCAGTGCCAGACCTGTCACCCTGCTTAAGCCAGTACATGTCCAGGGCCGGCTGAAGTTTCCTAGAGAGCATTTGGATGATTCAAAAGAGTATTGGGAGAATGTCATATGGTCAGATGAAACCAAAGTAGAACTGTTTGGCAGAAACACAACTCGTTGTGTTTGGAGGAGAAAGAATGCTGAGTTGCATCCAAAGAACACCATACCTACTGTGAAGCATAGGGGTATCAACATCATGCTTTGGGGCTGTTTCTCTGCAAAGGACCAGGGCAACTGATCCGTATACATGAAAGAATGAATGGGGCCATGTATTGTATAATTTTGAGTGCAAGCCTCCCTCCATCAGCAAGGGCACTGAAGATGAAACGTGGCTGGGTCTTTCAGTATGACAATGATCCCAAGCACACGCAAGAGCAACGAAGGAGTGGCTTCATAAGAAGCATTTCAAGGTCCTGGAGTGGCCTAGCCAGTCTCCATATCTCAACCCTATAGAAAACCTTTGGAGGGAGTTGAAAGTCCATGTTGCCCAGCGACAGCCCCAAAACATCACTGTTCTTGAGGAGATCTGCATGGAGGAATGGGCCAACATACCAGCAACAGTGTGTGCCAACCTTGTGAGGACTTACAGAAAATGTTTGACCTCTGTCATTGCCAATAAAGGATATATAACAAGGTATTGAGATGAACTTTTGTTATGGACCAAATACTTATTTTCCACCATAATTTGCAAATAAATTAGTTAAAATTCAGACAATGTGAATTTTCTGGATGTTCTCATGTTGTCTCTCATAGTTGAGGTCTACCTATGATGTCAATTACAGGCCTCTGTCAACTTTTTAAGTGGGAGAACTTGTACAATTAGTATCTGACTAAATATTTTCCCCACTGTACGTTTCCCACTTTATGAAGGACTGACTCCCAAAAATATGAGGTTTAGGGGTGATGACGATGACAATTGTTCAGTTTGTGTAAAAGGAAAAAACTTTCCATCTGAAATGCAGCCATCCCTTAAAATGAGGGGGATTTTATAAAGGAGCAGTTCTCCAGTAAGGGACTTCCCTATTAACAAGGGATTCCTTGCACTCTTCACTTCAGCTGATTCGTAAGCAGCAACCCCTCGCTAGAAAAGGTGGATCTGGCCATAGTGGACTATCTTTGGCAACCACGTTTAAAACAATATTGTGGACACTTAGGCTGCTCTACAGTATGAGTGCTCTAGTTACTTATTACCCATATTTATTCCAGTCTAATGTCCTTTGTTTGGTAGAGAAGAGAAGGATGAGTGCCTGGCTGGTGACCCTGCTCTTCTTCACTGGCTTCATTCACGAGGCCTTCAAAACTTGTCTCTCAGATTTGAAGGTCTTCTGAATGAGACAAGTTAGGTATTGCAAGTTCACCAGCTTTGGCTTGATGGAGGGGTGTGGGTTCCCAAATTACCTTATTCGTGATGTCTGCCTCCCTGGCATCTTACTTACTTACTTACTTAGGCAATCCCTCGTAGATCGAGGATGATGGTCTTCCAGATGTAGTGTCTTGGCGGTGGGTCCGTAGATGGCTGTGGAGCCCTATTCTTGATCCACATGTTCTCCAGCAGTAAGGACATCGGTTTCCAGATGGAAGACGGTCCCAGTCAGGATTGGCTTGACTTGCCTTTCTCTTGGCACGTTTCTCCCTTTCACTCTCCATTCGTACCTCTTCAAATTCTGCAGCTCTGCTGGTCACAGCTGACCTCCAGTTAGAGCGCCCAAGGGCCATGTCTTCCCAGTTCTCAGTGTCTATGCCACAGTTTTTGGGGTTGGCTTTAAGCCCAGACATGTTATGCCTTACATTCAAAGACAAATCCATTTTTTGTAATGCACACCTTCAAAATTCAAATGCCCTGATGCTAAAACAATTTTTTGAGTTCCAGTGATAATTCCTTTTACCGTTTTCTCTGTGTATATTCCAGCTACTATTTATGCTCCCAGAAGAAAAGGACAGCTGTCTGCAGACATCTGCATGGAAACTATTGGCGAGGAGATCTCTGAACTACGACAAATGAAAAGGGGCGTATTCCAGAGGGTGGTAGCCATTTTCATCCATTACTGCGATGTCAATGGGGAACCGGTTGAGGATGACTACATCTGAAAGGATCGGGCTGCTGGCTTTCAGTCCTTCCTATCTTTTGACTGGCCTTGACGGAGAGGGGGAAAGCACTGAGTGCTTGGGCGCACAGAGAGGTCTCGGGACTTGCGTGGGTCACAGTTTTCCCAGTGCTACTGGAATAGTTTGTAGCTAATGTAAAATGAGACATTGCATTGTATGTAGAGGACTCTACACAAGGGAAAAAGAAACCTTCTTAAAGTTTGTTTATTATGAAATTTAATTTAAGTTCCATTTTAATGAAGGCAATTATGACAAGGGAGAAAAAGTTTCAATTTCTTAGCTAAAATAATTCATAGCAGTATTTTTGTTGGTTTGCCACAAGCAAAAGCCCCCGTATGCTGTTCAGGATCCACAGGAGTCTTTTAAACTGTGCCTTTTTTCCCTCTTGGGCATCTAAGAGTACATTTTGAGTAAATCTGTTGAACAGTCTTTGAGTCTTGTGCATTCTTCAAGAGAAAGTAAATGGAAGGTTCTAAACCAGTGAAAAATGACAGAAGTGGGAAGAGCAGCCATGCAAATAATCTTTAAAAACTGCCAGGGGAGTTTGATTTTTTTATATAAAAATAGTACAAATTAAGACCAAACTTTGATTTCAGAATCTTAGCAAACTAAAAAAGCGTGTTGGCCAGAGTGAGCAATATTATTAATAAAAAGCAATAAATTCAAATACATTTTGTGTTTCCGTTCCCTCCTTCAGTGGCATATTGGTTTCTAAAATGATGCAAATGTATTATGAAAAGCTCAGTAAATGTAGATTGCATTTTCCATGTGTGGCTGCTCATGTTACTTCTGCCTGAATTCCGTAATAGTCGTTTTGCCTCTAAATAGCTGATCTGCACAGAGCAAATTTCTAGGGAGTCCTTTCTTAGGAAGTAATAAATCAGAATAGCAGTTAAGAAGATCTTCTGATGATGACATACACACTGCATGGAATAAAAATAATAAGTCCTATGAAACAATACAGGGGCTTCTAACTAAAATCATAGCACCATTTATTGTAATAGGTTGCTGCCTTGCTGGGGTACATCTTGAGAATTGAGCTCTATGATAACTTAACACTTTGAGAAACAACTCGGTTCAATTCAGTCCTGTTTTTGTTAATTAGATTTTTTTCTGTAAATATATTTCTGTGAGGTATTTCTTGCTGATAGTCCAAAAGAGATGGCTCTTGTGTTCTGACCCTAGTGTTGATGTATTCTTCCATGAATAAAAATCCCAATCTGTGGGTGGAAATTACAGTACCACATCACTTTTGTCTTGCTAGCCACTGCCTTCCCAGCCAAAGAGCTTCCTGGCGCAGCCATACTGGGGAAATCAGTTGTTCTGCATAAGATTCCTGATATGAGATCAATGATGAGAGGGTCGATCAGGCTACCTCCACTGTTGATCACATGGCTCATTCTGACTTCCACAGCAGGGCTCTTCCAGGACAGTGTTTGACTGGGAAATGGAGGACCAGGGCAGAAAGGAAGGCAATGGCAAATCACTTCAGTGGAGAAGGAGAATGAAAACAGTTCCTTTATGACTTTGGAATGTGGACAGCAACTTTCCAGTGCATTCTGTTACAGGTAGGTGTGGTTACAATAGGGTGAGTCTGAAGCAAAATAGTATGAAGGTGGGTTGTTTAGCTGGGATAGACAAACCTTGGTCTTACTCTGTTATTACAGCAGGCAAACAATTCCATAGCTTGAAGCTATATAACATGCAAAAGTCCTCTACACCTGATGGGTGCTGAGCAGGTAACAAGTGCTGCTCTCTAAGAGATGTGGATATCCTAAACATACATTTAGTAGACATGATTGAGCTACACTTTGCTCTGCAAATTCTGGATTAAAGTAATTACCAGAAATTAAGTTCAGATTGTAACGTTTCCACAATGGGATTTCTGTTCTGTTACTGCTTGAACTTTGAAGCTTGGCTCCAATCGATTCACTACAGATTGAGCCTCTTTCATCTGAAATTCTTGGGACTAGAAGTTTTTCATATTTCCACTTCCTGGATATTGGAAAAACCCGTATTTACATATACACATTGAATGAGGCATACAGGAGAAATGAGGTTAATCACACATCTAATGCCCACTAAGTCTTCATCAGGGAGACCTCACTCCACTACTGCCAGAAGCATCATGATGATGATGATGCTCAAAACAGTTTACAGCATAGCTAAAAACACATAACCATTGTGAACATTCTATAAAATACCTATTAAAATACACAAAGATTGAAACAGAAGACTTGAGTTTAAAATTCATGACTGGGTAGGCTTGCCGGAAGTTATAGATCTTCAGATGTATTTTAAATTCTGACCGCTCATTTAGCTCATTTAACTGTCGGAGATGTGGCCATTCCCAGGGCATTCATCCTACTGCATGTTGTCATTGGTTAAATGGAAGGGGAGCATGCAAGTATCTGGTAAGTCAAATGTCTTCTGAGCTCGCATAATTGAAACCAGGGGCCCTTTCACACAGCCCTATATCCCAGGATGTCAAGGCAGAAAATCCCACATCTGAGTGTGGACTCAGATAACCCAGTTCAAAGCAGATATTGTGGGATTTTTTCTGACTTGATATTCTAGGATATAGAGTTGTGTGGAAGGGCTCCTGATGTCTTCATGAAGCCCACAAGCATGCTGCCTGTGATCCTTCAGAGTGGAGACTGACAGATCTAAACTGTCAGCTCAAATATCTAGCACTTGATCTTACTATCTCTGAATTTGTCTTATTTGCCCTTTCCTCCTTAATTTGTCTCACAATCTGGAATTAGAGGCATTTTACAAAAGTTAAAATAGATGCCATTAAAATTTAGCTATGCAAGACTACTATATAATTGTACTATAAATACAATTTAAAGTTGCTACATCTAGTGGCAATAATTCTCATAGCTTTACTACATATTCTTTGGTGAATTTGGAAGGAAAAAGAAAAACAGAAGAGGAAAACAACAGAATCCCAAGCTTTCCTTTTCTACCTTGCAGGTGGTGCAGGGTGATGGTGAGATGTTTGTGGATTAGATCAAAAGTAGAACAATGATGTGTTGCAACAAGAAATTATATTCAGTTGTGGGCATGGCATTCAAAGGCTTTGTTTTCCTTGACACCTTAACCATTTCAATCCTAATTTTTCAACTGTTTTGAAAACCATTGATCAAAACGTCCCATGAAAGGACTGTGCCACTTGGATTATGAAGGTCCAGGGAATTTGCTTCAGAATACTGGTACTGGTAGATAAAGAGCTCCAGTAGTAACCAGTCATAATGAGTGTTTGAACACTTCTGAAGCTTTTGCTTGCATAATCTGTAATGCTTCAAATTGCCAAGGGCATTCACTTAATATTTTGCTGTGTGTACAGGCTTTCTCATTTGCCATGTAGTGTTCCTTTAGCTCAAAAGTAATGGTGAGTATGGAAAGAGGGAAGATCACTGAACCATAGAAAGATCAACTTGAAAGAGACCACCCAGACCAACTCCTGTTATTCAGGAACCCACTATCAAAGTGTGATAAACTCATCTTCAATCTAGACACAACACTGATGTTGGAGAAAACCTAAATTTTTTTCAATGTATTTAAAAGTTAGTCCTAGACCTCTTTCTTGCACTTACCTTTATTAGTGGAGGTCTACTGCTTTTTACTTGTTCTGTGTCTGTGTTGTGTGCCTTCAAGTCATTTCTATGTTATGGTGGCCCTAGGCAAAATTACCACAAGGTTTTCTTGGTAAGATTCTTTTCAGAGTGAGTTTGTTTTCTTCTGAAACTTGTTACATCCCTAAAATAAATAGGGAGCCAACTAAAAATATTTCAGCTGTTATCATGTTCCTCCACGAGGTGTAGCTGTTTTACAGCCTTGTCTGAAAATAAAATAATCAACAATCTTGTTAAAAATTTGCATAACTGAATAATAACTTGGATCTACAGGAATTGGCTACACTTTTGTTTAGAATTGTAACATAAAATGTATTTTTGTCAAAGTGCTTATCACACAAACCTTTCTTTGTCTCCCTGTCCCTGCATGTGTGTGATTTCCTGAGGTGTTTCTTCTGATGTACGCAGTCCTGCTTACATGCTATAAAATGCTCACTAATAGGTTTTTTGGCATGTCTAAATGTTTATTGCAGGAATACACCATCTGTATTTAATTTCCATTATTGGAAGTGACTGTTATGGATTCAATGAAAAAGCCTATTATGTCCAGTCATCTATGGAGTGCAAATCAACAATGCTAAATAATTCAATGATTTTGAGGGTTTTTTTTATTTTAGGGGAGTTTTTTTGTTCAGGGTTTAGGATTATAGAGGGATAATGTGTTTCATGAGCCAATATGGTCTGGTTTAAGTATTGGATTAGGACTCAAGGAGTCCCAGACTCAAATGCTCTCTCAGTTATAGAAACAGCATGGTAATCTTAGGCAAGTCAGCCTCAGAGAAAGGCAATGTCACATCCCCTCTGGACACATCTTACCAAGAAGCCCCCATGATAGTGTCACCATCAGACAGAAACATGGTTTTGGATCTTGTCACACGTATCTGCCTGAGATGTGAGGTCTGCTGGAGGAGTCCTTTGTCTCTCACAGTGGGGCAATGCACATCTGGAAAGGCAAAAGAAGGGCCTTCTCTATTGTGGCATCCCAGCTGTGCCATTCCTTCTCCTTAGAGGCCCAAGTAATGTAATACATCTGTCATGGAGATGCTGATACCTACAAAGGGATTGTGTCCCAGCACTTGAACCTGGTCTATTTCCCAAAGCCCAAATGATTGACTGGGCTGTAGGAGAAAGTGGGGGATCATAAGGGTGTGACCTTTATAAAGCACAGTGCTTTATAAACTTGTCTTGCTCCTTCTCATATATCCCAAGTTCAAGTAAGTACCTGAGAACCAAACTGCATGGGGCTGGGGCCTTACATTAGTTCCACTATAATGCAGTACTCTCATTCTGAAGTGATATTTAGAGAAACCAGTAGTATCTATTTGTATTTTTTCACTAAGAGTTAATGATAATTGAAACTAACAGAGACAATGCTAAGATATGGGAATGGGTCATATTGTATATGCCAGTATCTGTGTGTGTGAGAGAAAATGATTGATTGCTGCTCCTGACTTGATTGCTGGGTGCTGCCTTAAGCATAAATTGAAGTTTTAAAGTTATGTTAGATAAGTGACTATGGTAGTGATAACTTAAGGAAGTGATCACTTTTGAACAGCCCCCTAGGGAACCCCATCCTTTTATCACAGACTGTTCATTTCATTTATCCTGGTGTATATCGTACAATTCTAAAGTTATTCCTTATTCTGAAAGATCTGAACCATTCTAGAAAAAAAATGAATTTTGAAAAAAGCTGTATAAGGACATACATGCTTCAAACGTAAATGCTCTTGATATAACCTGCAATCACCTTTGTTCCGTTCTCTTTCCCTCCCTGTTGACAATTGCCTGTTACTTTGCTTAAGAGACAGATGTGTCAAGAAGCACTTAGTGAGAAATATCTTGACATTATTTTTGTTTAACCCTTTATATTTTTTGGAACTTCTTTAGGTAGCTTTCAATCAATGTTTTATTGGAACTGAATTGCTGAGGGTGAGATGGGGAAATATAAAAACACATTTCAGCCCCTGGAATAGAGTCTGAGAAAAATGTTTGCTATGGTCAATCATCTTTGAGTCAACAGGGATTACATTTTGTCTCTTTTACAGCAAGGGAGGTGAATTTGCAGCTTCTGAACTATCTGGATTACTGACAATCAAAATGTGGTCTGAGGGGAAAAAATATGGCGTAGAAAAAATTGCTTATATGGTGCAATTCTACATTTGAAGGAATTCTGTTTTGGAGCAATTCCAGAGATGATAATAATCTATGAGAGTGTGCCACAAAGCAGATAGTGTAGATCTACTGGGTTTAACTCCTTCAGGGTCCAAGTAAGGAAGGGGCCTTAACTAGAACAGGGCCTTATTTGTCCTAAATCTGCCACAGCATGAGTTATTGTGTTGAATGGCACCAACCCCAGTGAGACCATAGTGCTAAAGCCCTCATCCCACTCTAGAATTCCTACATGGCTGCTACTCACTCCATTCAATAGACACATTGTGTAGTAGCATCCCATTCCCTATATCATCTCCAGGTAAGATCAGAGTTGACCAAGTTGAGGGAAAGGAAGGGGAAAGTCTTGTCCTTGCTAAACTTGGAAAATGAAACCCCAATTTTTTAAAAAACTGAAACAGTGGTTTTGTCCATTCTTCCTCATTAATAGCTTTTGCTTCCGGGCCAAAATGTTTGATGATATGTACTCTGATGTGGCTCAACCATGTATGTCAATTTTCATCTGTAAAACTTTGGAAGGTATGAAATGCTGGTGGCTTACTCACACATCCTCCATATAGTGTAAGAGGAGAAGGAGGGCAAAGGAGGAAGACACAATACAATCCAGTTACTATGCAGCTGATTTTTCCAGAACACCCTAGGAGCATTGTGTGAGAGCAAATAATCTCTTTTTTTCTCTTGTGGATGTTCCTTTAAACTAGGGGTGGGTAAATAAATAAATAAAATAAGTAAATAAATAAATAAATTCATAAATAAAGTGCCATTTGTGTGGCTCCTGAAAACCCTACTACTTCTCAAAAGTACCTCAACTTTACCAAAAATAAAAGTAAAAAGTATTAAAAAAATTACTTGCTATGATTTCCACCTAATTTTACCCTTAAAAGTATCTGGGAAGCTTCCCAAATACTTTCTATATCTATGCTATCTCCAAACACTTCCATTTTCTTCAGCAGTCAATATCAAATGATAAAAGGAAGTAAGGAGCCTTCTACTATGTCATCATTTTGAGAAGGTCTGGAAAGGTAAACAGAGCTATGTAGGCTCACTGTGCATGCAAGGGTTTGGGGGTGAAATTGTCCCCTGAGAATCAAACGGACCTTTGTACACTCTTGTTATAAAAACATGCAGAGTTCAGTGGGACGGAATCCAGAGTTATGAATGACTCATGCAACCCTCATGAAAAGCTAAAGTGAGGTTTGGGAGACCATACGCAGGTAGTCCCCAAGTTACAAACATCCAATTTATGAATAACTAGTTAAGAACAGCAGTGAGACAACAGGCAGCAAGATAAATCTATCCCTCAGAAGAAGAAAAATCACTCCTGAAAGAGTAATCATGTGGAAAGGGTGTCTCAGACAGCAAAACCAACACCACAGAGGTGTTAACTCTTCCCAAGCATCTCTCCCTTCCTCCCTCCCCTCTCATTACACTTTAAAATGTACCTGTTCCAACTTACATACAAATTCAACTCAACAAACCTACAAAACTTGTTCGTTATTCTCATATTCCATCCCAAAAGTGAAAAGAGCTGCTTTCCAGGAGCTGCCTCTGCCATCTATTGATGGAAGGTGCATTCTGGATGCAACCATATGTTATTTTCTGTCCCTAGTGGCTTACGCAGCAACACATTTTCTCCTCTCCCCAAGTTCCTCATTTCTTCCTGCAGCTCTCAAACTGAGGAAAAACTACAAGGACATGTTTGGGTCTTCTGCTCTATCACTCTTCTTGACATTCTCCTGGTTTATAGCTTAGAAACTAAACATACTAAACTAAACTGAACAAAGAGTTGTTTAGGATAACACATTATTTTTCCAAACTACCTGGAAACAATCCGTTCCTGAAAGGGAATGGGGCAGAACTAAAGCTCCATCAAAACATTGAGCCAAGTTGACAGACTTAAGCCATTTTTCAACATTCTTGACAAGCACTATATTTTAAGTATATTCAGTATATGCTAGATGATTTTCAAGGTCAGCTGTAAACATGTTACACAATATCTACCAAAAATGTGTCTTGATATTCTTGTTTTATGGATAGCATTGATAGCGTTTTTAAAAACCATACAGTCAGTTCATAAAACAAATCATGCACTGTACTGGTGATCTACATCAATGTATTGCATTTCAATCAGCTTGGTTTCATTGTCTTTTTCTTTTCATAGGCTGAGATTAATTTTCTGGAGAAAAAATGTGTTCCTCCTTTTTTCTAATCTTACAAGTGCATCCTGAGTAGTTTCTATGACAAACAAGCTCATATTGCACTGGCTCAGCTGTACTCTAATATAGATACCAAATACTCCTACAAAATATGCCACCTTGCCTCTGCCTGTTTACAGCACTGACATTGAGGAGGTACGCTCCATCTTCATATTGCTGTGCATCTTTTAGGCAGGTTTAATCAAGTTCTAATTGAAGTATATAACCACTTATCATAAGCAGTTCTTCAGTTTCCCTTTTGCAGAATGAAGTGCATTTATTAGCTTTACTGTATCACATGTTTAAAATGCAAACACTTTCCAAGACAGTCTGTATTTCTTTGGTAGCAGGCTCCCTTTATTCCCATGAAATGTGTTCTGGAACCCATTTGAGAAGAGGTGGAGAGTACACCTGCATTATAGAACTAATGCGGTTTGA
Source organism: Anolis apletophallus (assembly GCA_030556195.1). Classification (NCBI taxonomy): domain Eukaryota; kingdom Metazoa; phylum Chordata; class Lepidosauria; order Squamata; family Anolidae; genus Anolis; species Anolis apletophallus. Next base: position 92,656,946 of record JARBWK010000001.1, on the reverse strand, counting down.
TGTCAACAGCACTTCAACTGCCGTGCCTCAATGCCTCATAGACTCCTGGGATTTGTAGTTTGGGGAGGCGCCAGCACCCTTTGGCATAGACAGCTCAAGATGTTCTTAATTTACAGTTCCCATGATTCCATAACATTGAACCACAACAGTTAAATTGGTCTTACAGCACATTAATTCTACAGTGTAGACACAACCCTAGTGCAATAATCTAGCAATTTGTGGCATGTTCCCATAGAAATCAACATAAGTATTTCAGTTAATTGGAAGAGAGGTCAAGCCTGTTGCTTTTCATGAGACTCATTGTTGCTTGGTTTATTTGCCAACGGTGGCTTACCCAAGAGTGGCAGTCAGGTTATTAACTGGGGTTGGCTACAGGAAGTATGCAACTCCTTGGTACATCAACCTCATTGGCTGCCAACCCATTTTGGGGCACAATTCCAATTGCTGGTTTTGACCTCTAAGGTCCCATTTAGCTTGGGTACAGGTTATTTAAAGAATTGTGTTTCTCTGTATGGGTCTTTCAGACTCTAAGATTGTTTCTAGAGGCTCATCTCTCTATCCCAGCCCTCTCTCAAGCTCATTTGGTGGGAACATGGGAGAGGGCTTTTGTTCAGCGGCAACTCCCTGAATCTGGACCTTCCACCCCAGAGAGACCAGGATGGCCCCATCCCCGCTTGCCTTTCCCAGACAAGTGGAAATGTACTTTTGCCATCAGACAGTTAGTGACTGAGGAGGACCAGCTCTGCAGAGGATGGTGTGAATGAGATCTTGAGGTGTGGGGGGCTGTGTAGTTTTAAAATATAGTTTAAAATGTACTTTTATAATTTTAAATTAGTTTTTATGCTTCAAGACACTGAATATTTGATTGTTTTTTGGTTTTGTTTTCTATGTATTTTTCCTTTTTAAAAATTTGTATCGTGCCATGTTGCTGTTAGCTGCCTTGAGTCCTTATATCAAGAGAAAGGCAGAAAAGAATAATATAAACAAATAGATGACTAAACACCTTAATTCATTTATTTATTATATAGAAAAAATAATGTCACCTGATTTGGGAAAGATTTACAAGAACAACCAACATATAAATAAATAATAATAAACTTTATTTATTCAAAAGTCTCCCAAATACATCATATAACGGAATATGGACTTTTTCTCAATAATCCCTGAAAGCAACTAAACTTACATAGGAGTGATTAAAGATCACAAATCCTGTATCTGATTTTTAATTAAATCTGGTTTTCATATAGACATTCTTCTGGCTCTATCTTTGGATTGGCTGTGATGTAATAGCATCTCAGAGAAGCCGAATAAATCTCCTTCTGAAATGTTACTGATGTGAAGTTACTATGGAGAAAGGTCTCCCATGTGGCCTGAAGAATCTCCAAAGCAAGGGTGCCCAAATTCAATTTCAAAAACAAAATCCTAAGGCAGTGAAGGGGGAAATTCCAGGGAGTGGAGAAGTAACCAAAGATCAAAAATTTCAAACAAATTATATCTTGGGTTTTATACTTCCGGAAAGGCATTGCAAACTTTTAGAACGTGGGCCAAGGATGCCATATAAAAGCTGTGAATAACCAAAATGCTGGAGCCCCCGGTGATGCAATGGATTAAAACCTTGGGCCAGCTAGAATGCTGACTGGAAGGTTGTGGTTTGAATCTGGGAGTGGGGTAAGCTTCCGTCTGTCAGCTCCAACTTCTTGTGTGGGGACAAGAGAGAAGCCTCCCACAGGATGCTAAAACATCTGGGCATTGCCTGGGCAATGTCCTTGCAGACGGCCAATTCTCTCACACCAGAAGCAAATTGCAGTTTCTCAAGTTTTCCCTGACACGAGAAAAAAAACCCAACCAAAATGCTGATATAATAGGAGTGTGGCCATTGGCTACACCCGAGATTACCAGAATTAGACCCCAGGAGAGGCCAGTTTGGAGATAGAGATTCCCTATTTGGTGTTAAGAGGAATCAAACCCATTTCAAGCAACAGGAAGCATTTGAAATTCTGTTGAGAGGAATCCCTTAGGTGTCAGCATGCATTTCAGTCAGTAGAATTAGCCTGATGAGTGGGATGAGGAGGAAGAGAATGGTGATGAAAAATATTTTTAAAACTTGGTATGTGCAGTTAAAAGCAGTGATGCAGCTTGTCATTACTGTGCAGTGTCTAAAGCAGTGGTTCCCAAAGTGGGTGGTACCACCCCCTGGTGAATGGTGGGGCGATCTAGGGGGGCGCTGGAAGGCTCAGGAGAATTCGGGGGGCACTGAACCCCTGTAAGGGGGCAGTTGTGTGAGCCAGGTGACAGGCTACCATCTCTCTCTCTCTCTCTCTCTCTCTCTCTCTCTCTCTCTCTCTTCTTCCCTCCTCCTGCTCCCTCCTCCTCCTCTCGCCAAGCAAGGGATAATTATAATAATATCTTTGGGGTTCCCTTCCAACTGGTTGAGTCTTATAACAATAATAATGTCCTTCAGCATATTTAGTGGAACATGGATTCAGTGCAGTAACCAATTTATTAACAAAAAAGAAACTGATTGCAAAATAGTCAATCGCGATGATTTGAGATTACTGCTGACGAAAATAGAGCCGAGGATTACTAGATTGGTAGCAGCATACCAGGTTCATCCTTTCTCATTAAGATGATTTTGAATGTTTTAACTTTTTTGTATTACCTTTCTATTCTAAGTTCAATAAATAGCTTCATAATTTCAAACTTCGTTTCTAATTTACAACTTTATTATATTTTACGAAAAGGGTAGAAATATATATATATATATATCTTTATGTTTTTCTGTTTAATTAAAACCATTTTAAAAAAATAATTTCTAGGAGGGTGGTGAGTAAAAAAAAATCTGGAAAGGGGGCGGTGGGCCAAAAAAGTTTGGGAACCACTGGTCTAAAGGAATTATATTTCAATCTGCTAAATCAGCGCCAAGAGTTAGCAGAACAACATTAGCACACAATAGCCATGGTGTTGCCCTCCCAATAGATATTGTATCACACTAGTTGGTCAAACAAGAATAAAGTGCCACTGAATTGCATTTGATCTGTCTTTTTTCTTCTTCTTTATATAGTGAATTGATGTCATGTGACAATAGAACTAAAAGGAAGTAAAATGAAAACAAAATATACTTCCAATCTCTCTCTCTCGGCATTACTTCGCGAACGAAGATTCAGGAAGGACTCATCCCACGCTTTTTACAAGCGCGTTGATGACTAAAAAGGCCAATCTGAGATAGGCAAGTTCGGTTGCAGAAAGCGCAGCAGAAAGTCTCCTTGGGTGATGTTTTTTCCAAGTTGCGGTTCTTTCTGCGTTGTCGTTTCTCTTCGAGACCCATTCGGCGTGTCTTCTCGAAAGAGGCCGCAGCATTGTGGATAGTGCTTCTCCATGCCTCCCGATGTGAGGCCAGGGTGGACCATTGTTGGTGATCAATCTGGCCAAGCCTGAGATGTTGTTTCAGGGAGTCCTTATATCTCTTTTGGGGGGCGCCTCTCTTGCGCTGACCCGTGGCGAGTTCACCGTAGAGTAGTATCTTTGGGAGGCGGTGGTCCTCCATCCTAGAGACGTGCCCTGCCCAGCGCAGCTGTGTTCTCAATAGCATGGCCTCAATGCTGGTGATCCCTGCTTGCTCAAGGACAGCAACATTCGTCACATAGTCGGTCCAGTGTATATTTAGGATTGTGCGAAGACAGCGCTGATGAAAGCGCCGAGAGTCGTAGGTGTTGGCGATAGGTGACCCATGTTTCAGACCCATAGAGGAGAATGGACAGTATGATAGCTCTGTACACACTGATTTTGGTGCTTTGTCTCAGGTGCTTGTTGCTCCAGACTCTTTTGTGAAGCCTTCCGAATGCACTATATGCCTTTGATAATCTGTGATCTATCTCTTTGTCAATCTTGGCGTCTGAAGAGATGATGCTTCCCAGGTAGGTGAACTGCTGAACGGACTTAAGCACAGATGTGCCTATGCTGACGTGAGGATGGTGGTGTTCTTCCTGTGGTGCGGGCTGGTAGAGGACTTCTGTTTTCTTCAGGCTGACTTCCAGCCCAAACAGCTCTGCAGCTGTTGCAAAGCAGGATGTGAGGCGCTGCAGGGCTGCTTCTGAATGGGCGACAAGGGCAGCATCGTCAGCAAAAAGTAGCTCACGGACTAGATAGTTTAGAGTCTTAGTGCGAGCCCTCAGACGGCTTAAGTTGAACAAGCTACCATCAGTACGATAGCGTATATATATGCCGTCTTCTTCTTGTAGGTCTGCCATAGCCCTTTGGAGCATCATGCTGAAGAAGATTGTAAATAGGGTTGGTGCAAGAACACAACCTTGTTTCACTCCATTAGTTATGAGAAAGGGCTCCGAGAGAGCATCGCCATATCTGACTTGACCGTGCTGGCCCTCATGTAACAGGACAATCATTTTGAGGAACTTGGGGGGACATCCTAGACGTTCCAGGATCTGCCACAGACCTTTCCTGCTCACAGTGTCGAAGGCTTTGGTGAGGTCGACAAATGTTACATAGAGTCCTTTGTTCTGCTCTCTACATTTCTCTTGCAGTTGTCTAAGGGCAAAAACCATATCTGTGGTGCTCTATTTGCTCTGAAGCCGCATTGGCTTTCAGGGAGAAGTTCTTCTGCAATAGCGGAACTAATCTGTTCAGGAGTATCCTTGCAAGGATTTTTCCAGCAATGGAGAGCAGTGTTATACCTCGATAGTTTGAGCAATCGGATTTTGTTCCCTTTTTTCTTATACAGGGTGATGATAACTGCATCTCGGAGATCTGATGGCAGTTCACCTTTTTCCCAGCAACTCACAAGGAGCTCGTGGAATTTAGCATGCAGTACATGACCTCCCTGTTTCCAAGCTTCAGGTGGGATTCCATCGATCCCGGCTGCCTTGCCATTTTTCAACTGCTGTATGGCCTCAATGGTCTCTTCCAGAGTGGGAGCTGTGTCCAGTTCATTTTTCATTGGTTGTTGTATCATGTGTTGGATAGCTGAACCTTGGACTACTCGGCTGGCATTAAAGAGACCCTGAAAATGTTCAGCCCATCGGTTCAGGATGGAGGTTTTATCAGTAATTAGTGTTTGACCATCTGTACTGTATAAGGGGCTTTGGACCTGATAAGTAGGTCCAAACACTGCTTTGAGAGCTTCATAAAAACCTCTGTGATCACCGAGATCTGCACAGCGTTGTGTCTTTTCTGATAAATCAATCCACCACTTGTTCTGGATGTCTCTGAGATTTTGTTGGAGTTTACTACATGCGAGACGAAAGGCTGCTTTTCTTACATGGCAAGATGGCTGGGCGAGGAATGCCTGGTGAGTGGTTCTCTTCTTTGCCAACAGCTCCTGGATCTCTTGGTTGTTTTCATCAAACCAGTCTTGGTTTTTCTTAAGGGAGAATCCTAGGGATTCTTCAGCAGACTGCAGGATACTGTTTTTGATGTGTTGCCAGAGCGCTGTAGGAGAAGAATCTGTAGGGTGGACTTCCAATACTCAGAAGTCTTTAATGAGAAACAAATAATCCCTTTACAAACAAATAATAAATAACTTCAGACTTTCTTTTATACATAAAAAAATCTGAACATATTTATACAGTGTAACAAAGTATCTGTATTCCAGAAGAAGGTTGCCATCTTTGGGAGAGATCTTTAGCCAAGGAAAGTATGGGTCCATGGTTGGACTGGTACATTTCCAGTGGTATGTAAAACAGACTCCGGGCATCCCTAGATCTATAGCCATGCCTGTTGATGCAACATGCAAAAAGGGGGTGGGGATTCCTGCCAAAAGGGAATGCTGTAACACCTGCATGCAGAACTTAGTTGATAAGACATCCTAGTAAAGGGCCTGTTATGTAGAAGAAATATCTAAAGATGCTGGGAAAGGTTTAGGAAAGGAAAACATTCTCAAGGTGCAGATTTCCCAGCTGCATGACCCCAGCTCCTATTCTCCTGAGCTACACCATGGCATCTGGGCAGCAGCTTGCCAGAAGTACTGCTGAGGCAGTGAAACTGAGATGGACATTGGGAAGTCCTTAAGATGTTCTTAGGCTGCAGCTTTCTCCAGCCCTAGATAGTACAGACAATAGAGAGGAATGCTGGAAGATGCAGCCTGGCTATACAGTTCTCAGCTCTGGTTTATAAGCTGTTGCACCAACTCTGAATGTAGTTTGGTGCCTCAGGGAACAAAGGCAGTTCTGCCTAGCTCTATAACACTGTAGCCCAATGACATGCTCTTCAGTCTCAGCAGCATTTTTTTCCTTCTGAGAACACACTTGACATGTTGAACTTCTTCCTCCTACTCTTCTTTCTGTTAGCAAACCCTGTGGCTTGCCCTGCTGTCACCTTCAATGCCAGCTCTGGATACTAGTCCTCTCCCTCTTTGCTGCTTGAATCATTGGATTAACTTTGGCTAATAGCTTGCTACCTTCTGAACAGGGGGCTCTCATCCTTTTATCATGTAGGAGAATGACCACCAGTAAACCCTGACAAACCTAAAGGCACTCAAGTAAGCATTGTGTTCACCTCTCACTGTCTCTGAGCCCCTGTTCCTGCTTGTGCTTAAAGGAATTGAGAACAACTACATGACTTAACCCAAGTAGGGCTATTTTTTGGATGCAACCCTCAGGTATAAAAATATGTTCATATGCAAATTGGTACAGGCATATCAAGATGGCACTTAGTGAGCTATTACAGGATAGCTCCTTTTACTCAATACTTCTGTCCCTGGATCTACATTTACTCCAAAGCTGTCCCATGCTTATCCCATTAAAAAATCTCATTAAGATACGGGAGGAGACTGACAGCAACACTTTACAGATTGAAACTAGCTGATGCCCAATGGCTACTCTGCTCTTAAAAGATCAGTCTGATTGGAGCTGCAGGGCTGCCTAGATTATACTTCATTTTACAATCAATACTTTTTCCATGGGTCACATTCCAACTCTTCTTAGATGGGCAAAAATATATATATTAGGGGGGAGGCAAAGGAAATAATTTACAAAATGACTGTTCCCTTTTGTTGTTGAGGGTAGGAAGTACTTCTTGAGTAAGCATTCATTATTTAAAACAATTGAAAAAAATGTCCCAGTTTTCATCTTTGGTAAAGCAAAACTGGCTTGATGTTAGCACTTCAAGTCAAACTTCAACATCTGGTGGGAGATTCATATGGTCACCACATAACAAAAAGATGTGTGCGTACAAACACATCAACTGGAGCAATCACAAGAACAACCAAATATCTTGCTTGTTGTTTGTTCATCATACACAAAGCACTAGGACTTGTTTATACATTGCTCTGCAGCAACACCAAAATCTCTTGATTTTTTTCCCCCTCCTATGCCAACTTGGCCCATTTGCTTTTGTCAGTAGACACATGATTGTTGCTGACCCAGGTGCCAAATCAATACAGGAGAGATGATGGCAATGTTGACAGCCTTGACCTGGCATTCCATCCCCAGAGCACAACTATCTTGATCCTCGCCTACATACTAGATGCATATTCTGGGACCTTGGTCAGAAGCAGGACTCTTGGGATTCTGGATCATTGTGGATTGGAAGTTTGTCATGTTCTTGTTGATGTCCATTGTACAAGACTGTGTACCTAGAGAAAGGGGGACATGAAAACCACATTAGAACAGATGAAATATCTTTGCTGGAGTTTTACGAAACATTAAGCGGGGTGTCCTCTATGGACTTACTTGTTAAAGCAGTTGCAATTCAAAACTGAAATCAAAAGATGTCATCACTCTCAATAACATTGCTGTTTAATACAGAATCAATCATGTAAAATTTAGCGAAAAACAGTAAATATCTGAAATTCTGGGTTTAAGTAACTGATTAGACATAAGATAAACAATAGTTTTTGTCTAAAAATGTACAGCAAAGCAGTTACCTTCATACCATTAATCATAATCATACTAAGAGACTAGCTCCCTGCTCATGCTCTCTTCCCCATTCCATGTCCAATCATGTTCATAAGCATATCCTCGAATAAGTTCTGTGCTGCTGCCCTTAATATCAGACGGGTGATGATTGACATCGTAAGGCAACAATATCCTGTCTTTTAAAAAATATTTTTATACTGATTTCTAGTCTGATTTTAAATAACCGTTTACTGGGGAGTTGTCCTTCTCCTCTTAGGGCACTTGTGCCCGCTTTGTGCTGGTCTGTAACCGTAATAAAGTTTTGTTGTTGTTATCCTCGAATATTTCATGGATGAAATACAGGAAACGTATGGCCAAGAAACATCACAGCAAAAAGGCTAAATATATGAATCAAGCAGATCACACAAGGAGGAGCAATGATAGTTTGGTTTTGTCTTTCATCTTACTACTGGAAGGCATTCGTGAGGAAATCTTGAATTTCAGCCATTAGACTGAAAGAGGTCATACTAAGGGATCTAGACATGCGATAGAGGTGTTCTCTTTAGGCATTTTCTAGGTACTCCGGCACTGTTCTATGGTATGCTTCAGTCAGAAGTTATTCTTTTCAATAGCAATATGCATTTCCACATTTACTCAGTAAATCCAGGCTACCTCCCCCCCCCCCACCTCTGATATAGGGGCCAATTTGTATTTCAAAACAAGGCAGTAACACCTCAGAATATTTATTGCCTTAGAAAACCCAATGAAATATATGAAACCGGCTTAAGTTGACAGGTAGCTTGAATGTACTGTATACATATCTTATCTATACACACAGAAAGCATTCTGTGTACTTGATACAAAATCTCAACTTCAACTGATCACATCATTAAAAACATTGAACTGACAGGTCAAAATGACTTTATTTAGGTATGCCTTTTAAGGACATGTTTTATGATCTCTATTTCAGTTTAATTCAAATTGGTTATTGTCTGTTGCTTATGGAGAGTACTGTCATCATCTCATTACAATGAAATATTTCCATTGTAATTCAATCTCAGGATCTCGGAAGGATGAAAAATGAAGGCGAAAAATACCTTTTTAAATATGGATTTAAAAATAATACTAGCTGTGTGGCCATCTTTGTTCCCCATTTTAAAATACAAGATACAAATGTAAAAAAAAACTGTTGCACCTGTCTATTGTGGTTTTAAATAACACCCACCATGGCTAATTGTTGTGTGCAATACCTGTCTCCCTATGCCCTCTTCCCTTCTAATTGGTTTCAGGAGAAATAGAAAGTATAATGCTTCCCTATTCTAATAAACCAGGGTTACTGTTAACAATGACTGGAGAGCCTAGACTAGGCTATTTTAGTAGATGCCTCGCCTCGAAATAAATCTCCCACCATCTGTTCAGCTGTATAATTACAAATGCAAACAACATAATTCACAACTACATCATAAAAACACTAAGCAGAAAGATTAACATGACTGTTAGTTATTACAAGCAATGAAGCACCTGTTCAGCTTGTCGCTCATTTTAGGGCACAGATGGGAAGCAAGGTCTTCCTGGAATGGTCTCCATGTGGCTTTTTTATGACCAATAGTTTATGCTAGTAGTTTATGGTTTTATGTTTAGACATAATTCCTTACTGCAATGATGGAACTGAAGATAAGACACAATCACAATGACGAAAGAAAAGGTACATTATATTGCATTGGAATTCTAAACAAAGGAACCAAGACTAGGACAGGAGCAAAATACCCTTTGGCTTTGTCTGCTACCCACTTATCCATTGCAAATGTCAGAAGCAGGGTCCCTGACTCTCCCTCACATCAAAGATTGCTCGTGTGAGAAGCAATGGGAATGTTAGTCAGCTGCTTCCTAAGCAACAGGGAGAGAAATCCCCACTGCTCACACCAACTGCTTCCTAGCAAGAAGCAATTGGGCTTTCTCCATTTGTAACTCCTGAATGAGATTCTGGACCAAATTCTTAGTCCTTGCTAGAGTGGATCCTTCAATCAGTTGGAGGATTGTTAGCTTACCATTCAGATGTTAATTCAGTGGGTCTATTCTAGTTAAGACTAGCAATCAGATTTAGACCAAGAAGACTTTGTTATCTGTAAAATGGATGGATTTTAAAAATCATCATAACCATTGGTAAGATGGTGAAGGAGGGCATGGCAACTACCTAACATTGCCATTTAATGCCACTGAATTAAGTGCAGAAAGATGTTTGACACAAATGTTATAAACAGCTCACTTTGCAAGAGAGGACTACGTTTATGGGGTTCAAATACACAAATTTACATCTGGGTTTTTTCAGTTCCATGTCCCCAATGTCACATTTGTGAATGGATCCTACATGATTCTGTGAATTAGAACTCAATTGTAACTTAAGACTTGGCTGTGGGAGCAAGCGTTCGCAGAATAGACGGTTTTTATTGGCGTAGATGAGATTTTATGGACAGCATTTTTTGGATTGATTTGGAGGATGTTTTAAACCTGGCAAACTGATTTTAAATATATATTTAGTATCATTTTATATAGTTGTGTATTTTATTAGTGTTTTTATATTGTGGGAAGCCGCCCTGAGTCCCTCTTCGAAGGTCGAGAATAGGATGGGATGCAAATGTTCTAAATAAATAATGAATAGTATCATGAAGCTTGTTGGTATTATTTATAGTCAAATAACAATGTTATGCTTTACTATTTGACAAACATATATTTTACTTTTTCATGTGCTAATTCATTCATGGGAGCAATTACCTTGGAGAATCACTCACACTTGAAAGCGATCATGCATTAGCATTAGAATAATTCAAATACTTCAGGATAGAGGATTTTTCTCAGAATTGTTTTTACTGCCATTTTCAAGATTATCTTCCCTTGAAGGTCTTCCACAGAGAGATGGTCACACTCATGATGAAAAGGGAAAGTATATTTGGACATGTTCTGCTCTTGCCTTGGCTAAGCAAAGCTTTAAAAAATCTATTTATTACTCCTCTTCCTTTATTTTGCTGAAGGTTTACTGGAACTAACTTCCAGTGGAAAAAAGGAAGAGGAACAAACAGAATTCACGAAGGTTTACTTTGAGATGATAACAGCAGAGGAAGTCAAAATGAATTATTTTCATCACAGGTCTCTCTCTTTTTCCAAGAACCTCTAGGGGGTTGAGAATCTCATGAATAGTTACAGATGCTAGAGTATACACTAGCAGGAATCTATGAATAAGTTTTCAAAATAATTTCATAAAATGAGGGCTTCATCTTCTCACAGTGAAAATGGCATGAAACCAATTCGTCCTGATACAGTGATAATGTTCATGTCTCAGATCATTCACTGCACTAATTTGGAACGATTCCTGCAACAGTTGTCAACAACTGCTGCTTGCTTAATCATTCCCCAATTGATTTTCCAATCCAGTTCTCACAAGCAGCAAAGAAAAAAAAAGGAAATCTGTGTTTTGTTCCATTTCTTCAGGTTTTATATCATAGAATTATCTTTCATTAAAATGATTCCTTTACATAGCAAACCAGAATGCCCCAAAATGATTAGTAATATCTAAGTACACTGTGAGATAAGGATCCTAACCAAATACTACACTGTTATAATGCTATGTTACATTTTGACTGCCGTCTCACCATCAGAAGGATTTTTATCTATACATACATAGTGCATAATGGGTTATAAAGCTATGGACGACTTCCCACTGACTCTTGCCTACACAGTTCAAGTCCTCTTTTTTCCATGGTTATGAAAAACTAGTCCCTTTTAACCTTTCTGACTATAAAATCATATGTCTATTATTAAAAGTTATGAAGGGGCCTGCACATTCCTCTATTTTCTGAGACTCCCTTTCCTGCTAGTGAAAATGACTATTTATATTGGGGGGGGGGGGGTTCCCCACATCTCATCTTGCAAAATCACAGTTTACATTGAAATCAAAGTCTGATTGTACACCATAGCTATTGAAAAAATAGCAAAGGAAATGGGATTCACATGCTTTTCTGGAGAAAGGAAAGTGAGACCATTGGAGAGCAGTGTGCCAATCCATGGCACAGTTCCTATTAGAATAACTTGGACTCAACAACTGGGCCTTCTGACATTTGTCCTCCAGGTTACACCATGTGCCATCAAGCTGCACCAGTCTTCTCAAAACATCCTCTAACCAGTTACTCCAGTGGAAAGATCAGTACTAAGATGGGAAAAATAAGTTTTCTAAATGACATCAAACACAGAGCAATGCTTTTAGCAAAATAATGTGAGCTTCCTTAAACCATGGCAACCATTTTTAAAAATCATTTTTATAACTTCTCATATTTATTAGTGCTGTTCACATGAAAATAACATCTAGGCCTCCCAGGTCTTTCTGGAAAGAAAAGAAGGCTATTTTACATAGCCTTTTACAGGTTTAAGTTTCTTCATCACCTAATGCAGTCAATTAAACTCCTAAACACCACCTTCAGCAGATGACAGAGATTATTTAGTACTTTACTGGGCAGTACTTAACTTCAGTAGTATAAATGGCTTTGAAATTATGGCTGTTGCTCTATATGCATTGAATTATACAAAGAGGTGTCCGTCCGCCCCGTCCGTCCGTCCCCCCTCCCAACGTTGCTACATTTTTAAAATGAGACACCCCTCTCATAGATCCAAATTTGCTGGATCATTATAAAGCACAACAAGCATCAGAATACATTTATCTCTTCCACATATCTCTTCCAAAACCAGCCATTGTGCAGGATTAAATAAACCTCATTCCACAATTGTCATGCTACAAATATAGTATTTTATGAGAATTCCTTTTACAAAGCCCACGGTCTCCTGTTGAGAATGAATCATTGCAGAACATTCTCTCTGGTAAAAAGCAACATGATCTACCATGATGCCTACATTTCTGTTATTATTTATTGTTCTTATTTCACTCCCAGCAAGCCAGCACAGACCAGATTATATGTACGTGTGCCCCCTTGTTGGTGCACAAACCCCACATTTTAGTAAACCTGATTACTTATGACCACATCACAGGAGAGGTTTTCCCCAACTTACCACACTGCTGACATGCTGCTGGTACGGAGTCTGCCAGAGCCCATCAAATGACACAGGGCTACTTCCGTGCTGGCAGTGCACAGAGAAGGAGATCCAAGAAGTCAAGTGACTACTCATCTCCTAACTGAAGAAGCTGGGGACAGTATGGAAGGAAGTTGAAGATTGCATGGAAACATTATGGGATGGTAGCCTACGACCCACAATGGTAAGGGGATGAATCTGCATACTGCCCCACCGTTTCCCACACTGTCCCCAGGGTTCTGGACCTCCATGTGATGAGGTCCTGAAAGTGTTCCAGGGACTACTAGTGTGAACTTGTTTAAAGCCTTGTGACAAAGTTAATTGCGTGTAGATGGGTAACACCCCTCCCACCAACAAAACCCAAAAGATAACATGAACCCAGGGCTGGAGTGAAAAAACGGCCACAACTAGTTTATTGATTACAGGAATGAAGAGGTTGGCAGCCAGACATGGGTTCTGGATCATGATCGGTCAGCCCGCTGCTGACCAATACCGCCAAACATGTCAGGGTGCCACCAGCACAATACTGGCCTGCGTTACACAGCACCCCTGAGGACCACCGGATATTCCCCCCATACTGCAGGGGGGGGGGGAGGAAGCCAGATTCAGGGCCCATGCCACATGCCAATCTAAGTTGGAACAAGCTGACAATAACCAGAAAAAAGAAAAACAATACCACAACACAAAATAGAAACGGGGATGCAGGGCAGGTAGGGTGGCAATTTGAAGCAGGCATGATGCCTGCAAGTGCCCAAGGCAGCCCTTTAAAGGCTGCTGGGCAGTGAAAAAGGCTGGCCCCCAGCCAATCAGGAGGCCTGGGCAGGGCTGGCTGCTGGTTAGCTAGCTGGCCAACTGGCGGGAAAAATCGCCACAGTGCAGGGGGCTTCTGGAAAGGAGAAGCCCCCACCACCATGCCCCCCGCCGCCTGGAGCCTTGCCCGGTAAGTCGAGCAATGCATTTAGCACTGGATCATAATATTGCCGCACATTTTGAAAGCAAGCCACAACAGCCCTTCTAACCTCTTAATCCAAGGAGATCCAAGAAAGTCTTTTTCTAATGCAGCAATAGCAACTACTGTTTTTCAGATAGGATCTAGTCTTCGGAGCCTTCCAATCATGTACCCAACATATTCCAGAGATTAATTAAGCTTTTTTTTTGCTTCTCCCCTGAAATAATATCTGTGTATACCTTTCTCAATCTTAATTAACAGCTTGGAGCCCCCGGTGCTGCAATGAGTTTAACTATTGTGCTGGCAGCAGTGCTGACCGAAACGTCAGCATTTCAGATCTAGAGAACGGTGTGAACTCCCATCTGTCAGCTCCAGCTTCTCATGTGGGGACATGAGAGAAGCCTCCCACAGGATGGTAAAACATCCGGACATCCCCTGGGCAACGTTCTTGCAGACGGCCAATTCTCTCACACCAGAAGCAACTTGCAGTTTCTCAAGTTGCTCCTGACAGTGAAACAAACAAACAAACAAACAAACAAACAAAGCAGCTTCTAGCTCTTCTCCTTGTGTGTGGAAAATGGCTAGTGAAAAAAGGATACTGAAAAGCTCAGAGAAAGAAATAATAGATCTTAGATGCCATTCTGAACTCTGCACTGAAAGCAGCCTAACATTTACAGTCTTAGGGCAATACTAGATATTTTAAATGGCACAAAGACATTTCAAAAAATGCTGGAAGAAAAGAATATGATTTATTAATGTCTTTACCAGCCAGAACTGGAAGATGGAGGAAAGTATATATCTATTTTAAGGGGGGGGGGGTAGCCTAAATAAAGACATGCCACCTGAGGTAATACCTGACAGTATGATTCATGTAGTGGTTGGATGAGTGTGGTAGAGTTAATGCAATCTCATAAATAAAAGGTGTCTACTTTCATTTTTGTGTGTGGATATAAGCTATTATTCTATAGCAGTGGGTTTCAACCTGTGGGTTCCTACATGTTTTGGCCTTCAACTCCCAGAAATCCTAACAGCTGGTAAACTGGCTGGGATTTCTGGGAGTTGCAGGCCGAAACACTTGGGGACTGTGACGATCTCGGTCACCAAAGGGACCCACAGGTTGAGAACCACTGCTCTAAAGTATTTATTAGGTTTGCCTTCACACATCTGACTGGTTAAAATCAATTTAAATGTGACAGCTTTCTTTTTTCAAAATAATCCTGTAGCCTAAAATTATGGATAATCAATTCAGTATCTGCACTTGTTACTTGTTCCCAAAGGGACACTACACGACAACTACTCGCATGATGCTGACTCTTCTACCTCATAAGCAGCAGAAATTAATTTCTGAATTCTTTAGCTGTCAAAGCAGAGGATCCAAAGCTCAAGGTGATCTGAAACATTTAAATATAAAATACTACTCCAACAATTATGGTTATTTTCTTCTGCAGTTAATTCTGATTAGATCGTGACTTTTATAGTGGTAGAAGTGATGGCAATAAGTTCATCCAATGCTTAAGGGATGAAAAGGAGTGGCAGCATGGTGTAGTGGTTTAAGCATTGGACCATGATTCTGGGGATCAGAGCTTGATTCCTCACTCGGCCAAGCAAATCTAATAAATGTCTATGGGTGATTCACATACTCTCATCCCCTTGTAATAGGGTTGCCTTAAGGTCATCATCAATTAGAAACTGAGGGCGAGCAACAACAAGGGATCAAAGAACTACCTATTCCACATGATCCAAGTTAGCATTCCAGTAATGCCTATACCTTCCCTGTGGTTAGTTTGGCAATGGTGTCAAACGTGTTATACTCTCTTCTCACTAAATATATAGCTTACCACTGAAAGCATTGTGAGTAATCTGATACTCAACCAAAAGGTCCAATTGTCATTGTTTCACTCAGAAGCAGATGTACAAACATCAAAAGGGCATATCTGTGAAAGGATGAAAAGCTAATATTCTATTCCTTTGTTTTTTAGGCACAAGAGCATATATGCACATGACATCATGTTAGACATTGTGCTATAATTATTTCATTTCATTTCAATTTATTATTTGATGAATCACTCTCCACCGGAGTGCTCCGAGCAACTTACACAGCAATAAAACAACAAGCATATCAACAATAAATCACAGTTTAAAAGGTTTGATGAAGAGCCAAGTTTTGAGAGCTTGGGAGAATGACCGCAAATCAAGTATAGCTCTAATGTATGGAGGTAAGGAGTTCCACAAGGTTGGGGCAAGAACCAAAAAGGCCCTGCGCCTTGTGAAGTCCAGGGTTACCACCTAGAAATTGAAAAAATACAAAGATACCTTAAGTTCATGCTTTATCATGTTGAAGGGTTGACTTTCTGGTTTTCGGCTTTAAGAATAATTGGACTTTCTCCATATTCCCCAAAGGCAAGAAGCTTTCATATATTGAAGAAAGTTAAAAATGGATATAATGGATTTGGCTGTAAACTGTTGTGAGGTCTGAACATTCCATGTGCTTTTGAGCCACATACACAGAGGAGAGTGGGTTGGAATATTTCAGAAAATGAATGCAGAAGAAATTCCAATTTACCACATGGCTGCTTTACTGCCTGATTTTGGAACATACTGGAACACATAATTGTTTGCATGAACACCTGTATGTTGTCTGTTTGGGGACATGACCTGGGCTAACCTGAATATGCTCCCTGGTGTAACTGCAATGCAGGAGCCAATTAAATTGGAATGAGAACATTTGTACAATGTGTAATGTGATGATAACCAAGGTCTCCCATGCCACAGTGAACCTTCTTTCTTGAGTTGGAGAGAGCAGTCTGCACCCATATCTTGGGAGGTCTGACTTGTCCAGAGTGGTCCATTCTCTGGTTATATCATGAATAGACTGCTGCAACTCACTCTACATGAGGTTGCCTCTGAAGTTGGCTCAGAAGCTTCAGCAAGTCCAATACGCGGCATCCAGGTTGCTCACAGGAGTGAGGTACAGGGAGCGGACAATTTCCTTGCTACACCAGCTACACTGGCTGCCTGTTAGCTTCCAGACTCAATTCAAAGTGTTGGTGCTCACCCATAAAACCCTAAATGGTTCCGGCCCAGTTTACCTGTCCAAATGTATCTCCCCCTATGAACCATGTAGGATCTTAAGATCATCTGGGGAGGCCCTGCTCTTGATCCCACTGCCATTGCTGTCATGTTTGGTGGTGATGAGAGACAGCGCCTTCTCCATAGTGGCCCCTCAGCTGTGGATCTCCCTCCCCAATGAGGTTAGTTTTGCCCCCTCCCTCCTGACCTTCCGGAAGAAGCTTAAATCCTAGTTATGGGATCATTTACTAGGAAAGACAAGATTTATTGGATGAGAAATGAGAAAAAATGTAAAGAACAAACTAAAAGGAGCAGTAAAAAAAATCAAATCCCTCCAAAATGCTTGGAAACTGTTTAAAAATACCTTAAAACAGGCCGAACTAAAATGCATTCCAATAAAAAGAAAGAGGCATGGAAAGTCCAAAAGGACACCAGCATGGCTTACAAATGAAGTAAAAGATGTGATTGGAAAGAAGAAAAACTCATTTAAGAAATGGAAGGCTTTTCCTACTGAGGAGAACAGAAAGGAACACAAGCTCTGGCAAACTAAATGCAAAGCAACAGTCAGGAAAGCCAAGAGAGATTTTGAGGCACATATAGCAAAGAATATTTTAAAAAAACAACAAAAACTTCTTTAAGTACATCAGAAGCAGGAACCCAACTAGAAAAGCAGTTGGGCCACTCGACGACAATGGTCAGAAAGGGAAAATCAGTGAAGACAAGGAGATTGCTGAGCGGCTAAATGACTTCTTTGCCTCCATTTTCACACAGGAGGACAGACAACATATGCCTGCAGCTGAGTCAGTTTTTTCAGGGAGGGAATTAAAAGAATTAAAACAGATAGAGATAAACAAGGAGGATGTTCTCACATGCCTTACTAAACTAAATGTCAACACATCACCAGGTCCAGACGGCATCCACCCCAGAGTTCTTAAGGAACTCAAGTGTGAAATTGCTGAACTTCTAGCTAAGATATATAACCTTTCTCTAAGATCAGGCACTGTACCCGAGGACTGGAGGGGGAGGCAAATGTAACACCGATCTTCAAGAAAGGATCCAGAGGTGATCCAGGAAATTATAGACCAGTCAGTTTAACCTCAGTTCCAGGCAAAGTGATGGAAACCATTATTAAAGAAAATATTACTAGGCACATAGAAGAACAGGCATTGCTGAAAGAAAATCAACATGGTTTCTGCAAAGGCAAATAATGTCTTACTAACTTGTTAGAATTCTTTGAGGGTGTAAATAAACACATAGATAAAGGGGACCCAATTGATATTGTTTACCTTGACTTTCAAAAGGCTTTTGACAAAGTCCCTCACCAAAGGCTCCTAAATAAGCTCTTCAGCCATGGAATCAGAGGACAGGTCTTGTCCTGGATTGGAACCTGGCTAAACTGTAGGAAACAAAGGGTGGTAATAAACTGACATTTCTCTGGGTGGAAAGTGGTGAGAAGTGGCGTAACCCAAGGTTCAGTTTTGGGTCCGTTACTTTTAATTTATTCATTAATGATCTGGATGTAGGAGTGAATTCTGAGGTAGCAAAGTTTGCAGATGACACTAAATTGTTCAGGTAGTTAAAAATGAAACTGATTGTAAAGAGCTCCAGAAAGATCTCTCGAAATTGAGTGAATGGGCAACAAAGTGGCAAATGCATTTTAACCTAAACAAGTGTAAAGTCATGCACATCGGGGCAAAGAACCCCAACTACACCTATCAATTGATGGGGTCAAAGCTTTCTGAGACAAACCAGGAAAGGGATCTTAGGGTTTTGGTGGACAGCTCAATGAAGATGTCAACCCAGTGCGCAGCAGCAGTGAAAAAAGCAAATTCTATGCTTGGCATGATCAGGAAGGGAATCGAAAATAGTCAGCAAATGTTGTATTACCTCTCTACAAATCTATGGTAAGGCCACATTTGGAGTACTGTGTACAATTCTGGTCTCCGCACCTTAAGAAGGATATAACGGAACTGGAAAAGGTACAGAAAAGGGCAACAAGAATGATCCAAGGGATGGAGCGGCTCCCTTATGAAATCAGGTTGCAACGCCTTGGTCTTTTCAGCCTTGAAAGACTAATAAAGGGAAATATTTCTTCACCCAGAGGGTCATTGGGTTATGGAATTTACTTCCAGAAGAGGTTGTGACAGCTGTCAGCCTGAACAACTTCAAGGCAGGATTAGACAGAATCATGGATTCCAAGTGTATCGGTAGTTACTGAAAAGGACATTCAAGTGCCACCTCGGAGTTGGTTGAGGTAGGCAGATTTTCCCTGGGTACTGGTTGTGGGGGGTCGGGAGCAGGTGAGGGTTTTGTCCTCCCTTCTGCTCGAGATCTCCGTGTACAACTGGTGGGCCACTGTGTGATACAGAATGCTGGACTAGATGGGCTGAGGTCCGATTCAGCATGGCTCTTCTTATGTTCTTATGTTCTTATTTATTTACGTCATTTTTATCCCACCCATTTCAGCCTGAAGATGACTCAGGGTGGTGTAAAGACCAGCAACAATTGGATTCCATACATACATACATATATCAGTTAAAAACAATTAAATCACATCATAAGTACATAAAAACCATAGACTTGGACTGCTTTGGATGACAATTTTAATTATGGTGATTTTAATCTGGTGAGTGGGTTCTTAATGGCTATTTAGAATTATTTTAATTTTGTGGATGTATTTATTATGTGCTTTATATTATGTTTGGCTTTAATTGTCTGTTTGGAAGCCATTATGTGTCCCTCCGTGGACGTCAGGAGGGCGGGTATAAATGTTTTAAATAAATACATAAATAAACAATTCATAACAGGTGTGACATTCTGGTTTCCTCTTGGCTTCTGTTTATAATCCTTTGAAAACCAAGATAAAAACAAGAGTATAGTCTGACTAGATATGGCTTTCTAAAGTATGTTTAAAAATTGTAATATTCCCTCCTCATTGCTATTGAACAATTCTGTCACTGGCATCCTCTTGCTGCTTCACTGTAGTCTATATTAGTCTAAATGCTTCCCAAAAAGTAATCTGAGCTGATATTTTTAAATACTTATGATGATATTTGTTAGAATATGTCAGGATTCAGCATGAGCTAGAACAGATATGACCTTCAAATCAATTTTGAGCTTCTGCCCACCATGGCAGCAATCCTAGTTTTGACACTTTTTGTATTTTCCTTCAGTTCTGAAGCTGTTTGACAAGCATGAGAATTCAGCTCTAGTCCCCAGTACTTCATGGCTGCAGTAAAAACTCAAATGGAAAATGAAAAGCAGACATTATAATTAAAATAAGGACTGCTTGAAAAAGAAATATTCTGTTCTAGAAAAAAAATTTAAAAAATTATATTGAAATATACTATAATGTTAAGGTAATGTATTTCCTGGACCAACTTCTGTTCTGTAAGATGCTAGTTTCATTTCCAGACATCTGTTAAGCAATGACAACAATTTAATACATTTTCTCTGGTGGCAGAATTTGTTGTCTTAATTAACACAACAAATCAATATGGCCGGAGGGTTTTAAAATACAGGTGGAACTAAATGTATTATCAACATCAAAGGTAGCTTTCACTTTTGCATACTTCAGCAAGTGATGAAAGTAAAGTTTTATTAACACTTGGGAAATTTTGCTAAGGAAGGAAATACATAAAGAAACCTATGAGATTGTCAACTGCACTTTATATGTAAATGTGCTTGGATAGAGGTTCATACCAAAATAGTGAATAGAGATTCATATAATCAGAAACATACAATCTAGTTGGTATAAGCATGCCAGGGACAATGTTTAACAAGCATTTCATGCAATTAATTTACATAGTTACTGCATAATATCATAGTCCATTATGCCAGATAAGTTTCTTCCTAGCCAGAAGCCTAAAAAAAACCTGAGCTTCTCAGAAGAAAAGGCAATGTAAAAATGTATAAAGGAATAATACGCTTTGCTTTTCTGCAGAAGCATTAACCAAAAAAGGCGAGTTAGTGCATCTATTGCTGGATTCTAGTTCTCAGGAAAGAAGAAAACAGGAAAGACTTGTATGTTTATTTAGAAATATAATACTGCTTTCTCACTGCTGAAGGAATTAAAAAGTAGCAACATACATTATATTGCTCTTCTTGTCCAAGTAAGTTGGGAGAGAGAACAAATCTCCACAGACACTTATGTACTATCAATACCACAGTAATTTTCATTGACACCTTGTTGAGAAATGCAAAATGTGTAATGCCCATGTACTTCAAAATAATTACTGAGAGCTACTACTGTCTTAACACAGTTTGGCATAGACACATCAGGGTCTCGTGATGTTTGATGGATTTCTTGGAATCTTGGAATCAGTGAGATGATAGAGTGGACATTAATGTTAACTCATATCTTACAATTACTTTCAGTGCAAAGGTCTTATCTTGGAGGAAGAAAGCTATGAATCTATTCAGAGATCAGTCACCTTAAAAAAACTATAAACTATAAACCAATGGGTCATCGGGGGCTATTAGCTTATTCATTTTATCTCTTATTAAAATTATACTCCAATATTCCAGAATTTACACAGACAGTTTAAACTTTATTCTCTGAAGATGCCTTACTATTCAATTGCCAAATGTTTTATAGTTACACAAATGTTGCCACTACTGTATATATCTCCAAGGGTGCTTTCCTGAGAGATAGTACTTAACATTGTAAGACTGCGTTGCAACTTTATGCATCATTGAACTGAGCAGTCATAATTCTAAGGAAATTTCAAACATATAAGCTTAGCCAGGCAATCAAACACAGTTAAATATTTTAAACTGTATGAACAAAAAACTACAACATAAATCAAATGAACAGATCACCTACACAATCAACATAAATCAACCTACACCAATAGCAACAGAGATGATAGCAATTAGAAGTATTTGATGTGTAACAAAGAAGACCACAATCTTACAGTAACCAATAAAGGCTGTTTTCTTAGATAAATTTATAAATAAATAGTGTGAACTAACCTCTGCTCTTCCCAGGATATATGAAATGTATTTAATCCTTTTAAAGATTAGTACACTCATAATGTCTGGCCATTTGTAAGTGTAAAAAAAATAATAAATAGCTCAAGTAATTGATATTACTACTGTATGGAGGAAACTAACTTTATTTTAACACAGTATTATGAAAAAACAATTTGTGGACAGAAAAGGTGATACAAATGAAAACCCTGTGTAAATGCAGCACTAAAAACAGCCATCTTTGTAAATTTTCAGGGTTGTTGCAGGTTTTTTGGGCTATATGGCCATGTTCTAGAAGCATTCTCTCCTGACGTTTCGCCTGCATCTATGGCAGGCATCCTCAGAGGTTGTGAGGTCAGGGTGTCATGTTCCAGGACTTCCAGTGTATCAGTGCTGAGGTTTAATTAAACAGAAGCAAAGTAAGCCAAGGCCATATTTACGTATAAAGAAAACTAGTCTTGAGTCTTTCAAGGTCTGGCCAAAACAACAGAATTGTAACACAGAAATGGAGCAACCAGGGACATTGGCAAGATCAAGAGTTCAATTAATGAAAACAAGTACTACAGTACCAGGTCAGGAACAAGAACAAACAATAGACAAGGTTACAGTCCAATAGTCAGATGCTAGGGAGTTCAGTTATCAGGGTTTATAGATCAAAGACCAAGAATCTTGGGATGCAAATCAAAGTCAGCATTCAGAAGTCAATCCAGATAGACAAAGTCCATACATTAAAGATAGGAAGCCAGTTCAGAACTCAGAACCAGAGATCCAGGATACAGACATGGTCCAAGGCAGGATTACAGGAACGAAGGTCAGAGTTCAGAATTCTAATTCAGAAGTAACAGAGTCAAGGTCCAGGATAAAAACCATAGTCTTTTGGGATCACTTTTCTTTTTCATCTGCTTTTGGAAAGTTCTGTATTCACCAATTGGTATTGGAGATTAAGTTTGGGATCATCTTTTTACTTTCCGTTGGTTCTGTGTTGTCCCACAACCATTTGAAATCTCAATTGCTCTATCCATGCAACCTGTCTCTGGATCACTGCCAGGGGTCCACTCTGTATTAGCTCCTTCATAACTCTCATTTCTTCTCTTTGTACACCTGCCTTCTTGTTACCGGACATACAGTATTTGACTCTGTTCATATTTTCTCTCCTCCTCTTTCATAACCAATTCAGCCTTTCTCTCTCTCTCTCTCTCTCTCTCTCTCTCTCTCTCTCTCTCTCTCTCTTTCTTTTTTTTTTAAAAAAAATCAATTTTTATTAAATATTTCAGATAGCATAATAAAATAGAGTATAATCACAGAAATGATAGAATAATTAAAATGGTTGTGAAATAAAATAAAATAGAGTATAATCACAGAAATAATAGAATAATAAAAATGGTTGTAAAAATCAGAGAAAAGAGAAAAAATAAAGAAAAAAATAGAAAAAGAAAAAAGAAGAGAGAGAGAGAGAGAGAGAGAGAGAGAGAGAGAGAGAGAGAGAGAGAGATATGATATAAGCACTTCCAAGCTTCCCCAAACTGGGTTCCACTACAATCTTCCAAAGTATTTAATTTTATCTTTCCCTCTTCAGCTGTGTCTCTTATCAGCTTGGACTTCTAATTGTAAAGCTGGCTATATAATTAATGTTCTCTTCTCTTTTTCCATGTAGACTCTAAATAAATGCTAGTCTGTCTTTCTTGTTGGTTTTCCATGGTGTCTTTTTTAGGAGTTGGGTTAATTCATCAATATTCATTACTTCCATAAGTTTCATTATCCATGGCTCCTTTGTGGGAGTTTTCTTCTGTCTCCACAACTTACTGTAGGTTATTCTTGCTGCCGTTGTTATATAATTAAGGAGGGTTTCTTTATTGGATTCCATCTTCTCATCTATAAATCCCAATAGGAAGTATTCAGGCTTCATTTGCAATTTAATATCCAAAATCTGTATTTCTTCGTGAATAATTTTCCTTTTTTTTTTTGCTTTGTTACAAGACTGCCACATATGAAAAAAAACCCTTCCCTCTTGGTTTTCACATTTCCAGCAGTTATTGTTGAGATTTTTATAGCATTTTAAGCCAGTTTTCTTATAAATCATATGAATATATTTGTTTCAATTTATTATTCCAACTATTTTCCCACTCTTCCAGACTAATTGACCTTCCAATAATGGTGGCCCATTTTATCATGCATTCTTTAATTCTCTCTCTCTCTCTCTCTCTCTCTCTCTCTCTCTCTCTCTCTCTCTCTGTCTGTCTGTCTGTCTGTCTGTCAAGCATTTTAATAGTTTCTTATAAATCTTAGTAATTATCTTCTTATCTGACTTCATTATTTTCTCCCAAAAAGTTTCTCCTTCCAAAAATCCAATTAATTTATCCTTATTATAGTACTCTTTTAACTTCCTGGATTGAAACCAGGAGATGTTTCCAAATCTTTTAAAAATTCCTTCTTGTGATTTTATCTCATAGGAGTCAGTCTTCTTCATCAAAATATCTCTGTAAGTTGGCCATTCTTTCCATCCCAATAGTCTTCTTTGACCTGCTTTTAATGGTGATATCCAAAGAGGTGTTTTGGTATACAGTCTCTTTTTATATTTTTCCCAAGTCAGCCTTTCTCAAGTTGATATTTATTTGTTTAGGCTTGTTATTGACATTCTTAGTATTTAATAATTTCTTCAGAGTTTCTACTTCCTGGACTTTTCTTTGAATCTCTTGCTTTTGTTCTTTAGAGGCCAAGTCTGTCCACTTTAAGTTGATATTTATTTGTTCAACCTTGTTGTTGGCAGTAATAATTATTGCATTTACAATTTCCAGCTGTTTTAGAGCTTCCATCTATTTAGTATTGTTCCCTCGCTTCATTTCTGGAATAATTTGATAATTTAAATACAAAATTGGGTTTATTATAGAATCACAAGTGTCTTTTTTACTACTAGATGTGAATTTGCATCATGGCATATGAGATGTGTACCAATGTTCTGTAAACAGTTTCTCAAAACAAAATGGGACCAATGTGTATCATTTTCTACTGCTTAGACTGGAAGCAAAATCCTTTTTAATAGACTGCAGTGGCAATGCTGCAGCAGAGAAAACGAATTTAAGTATGAGACCTGATGTGGAACAACAAAAATCTGGTTATTGATCAACAGCCCAAATCCATGCCAAAACTATAGATGTCTTGATGCAAAGCATTGCAAGCTACTCACCTCTATGGATGTAATGTCAACACAGTTTATGCCTGAGTAAAATAAACCACATGATGTCTCATGTGGTTAGGTTTAGATATTAAAATGGGGCAGATTAAAGACTCATGTATGTGTTTGGGTTTGAGAATACCATTGTATGATCTACAAAGTACTACTAGTTCACAGGATAATACTGCTTATTTATATTTATTGAGAGAAAAGGTGAA
This sequence comes from Anolis apletophallus, assembly GCA_030556195.1. Classification (NCBI taxonomy): domain Eukaryota; kingdom Metazoa; phylum Chordata; class Lepidosauria; order Squamata; family Anolidae; genus Anolis; species Anolis apletophallus. The sequence goes on along the minus strand of JARBWK010000001.1, from coordinate 92,631,644 downwards.
AGAATATCTGCTGGAAACCAGTCCAATGATTTCTGTGATGCCAGTAGGGACCAAAGAACTTTCATTTTCAGTTCTTGGGTTATTTAAATAGCATTGTGCCTTATTGGCATAAACCAAGACATTTGGCACTTCAGAATCAACAAGACACAGAGGATAAAAATCTGGATTTGAATCTATGAAGCCTTTACATACCATTTCATAGTATAATTTACTTTAATAGATCGGTTTTGGGATAAAATGTGATATGTGTATGGATGCTGTTCTGAGAAACTTGAGGTACCCTACAAACTGGTTAAAATAAAGAAAATAAGGAAATTTAGTATTGGAACCATGTCCTTATCAACATTTTCATTTGTACTCAGAAACTAAAGATAGACATGAAGGAAATTTATTTATTTATTTACTATATTTATATATTGCTTTTCTCAGCCCTCGGGGGACTCAAAGCAGTTTACAGTAGCAAAAATTCAATGCTCAAAACATCATAGAACAGTTAAAAACAATTAAAACAATAGCATAAAAACAATCATTACAAAATCAATAAAACGTATCTCATTCGCGTCTCTTAGTTAAAATCAAGATCCAATCTCATCATCCAGTTGTTCCATATTCCTATGTTTGTTACACTGACTTTTCAAATGTCTGCTCAAACAACCAGGCCTTCACTTTCCTCCAAAATACTAAAAGGGAAGGGGCCAATCTAATGTCTATAGCCGAGGGGCCATCACTGAGAAGGACCTGTCTCTCGTCCCGGCCAACCATATTTGTGTCGCAGATGGGATCGAGAGCAGGGCCTCCTCAGACAATCTGAACATCCTAGCTAGTTCATAGGAGGAGATGTGTTCAATCAGGTAGGTTGGGCCAGAACCATTTAGGGCTTTATAGGCTAAAGCCAGCACTTTGAATTATGCCCGGTAGCAAACTTGCAGCCAGTGGAGCTAGCGCAACAGAGAAGTTGAATGCTCCCTAAGCACCGCTCCTGTTAGTAGCCGGGCTGCCACCCGTTGGACCATTTGAAGCTTCCGGACAGTCTTCAAAGGGAACCCCACGTAGAGAGCGTTGTGGTAGTCTATGTGGGATGTAACCAGAGTGTGGACTATAAAATAAGCATATTACATTGAAATATGCAGTATTTTTTCTTGGTACAGAATTCTGTGAAGCTTACAGAGCTCTACATAGAATTATATAATTATAGAATTTAAGTGATCTTATTTTAGGAAGCATGTTCTTGATATTCTATTTTCAGGAGAGAGAGAAAAGAGAATGATGCCACTCTTAATCTATGGAAAGTGAGATTGCCTAACACCTACTGAAAGCCCTGCAAGATCAATCAATATTTGACAACTGCCTTCTAAATCCAGTTTTCCATACTGTTAAGGCAAAACATTAATCAAATTAATTGCATATATTGTTTTAAAAAGCATATTGTAATGACATGTGAAGGATGCCAATGAGCTGAATGTTCATTTATTAGTTTCCAAAGGACACATCATGTTTAGCAATTTGAATACTAATGCAGGATCAACTGGATTTGTACTGTGGTGACTTCATTCACATTAGAATAGTTAAATAGGACATATCAGAGTTCCTAACACAGAGGTATCAAACTTGTGGCCCTCCAGATATTTGGGCCTCCAACTCTCCAAAGCCCTAAACAGCTTGTTCAATTGCCAGGAATTCTGGATGTCGACATCCTAAACACCCGGAGAGCCACATGTTTGACACCACTGTCCTAACAAGACTTTCCAATGAGAACTAAACCATTTGTTACTCGCCTTATTAAATATTAGGAGAGAGAAGGTTGGGTGTAAATAATGGTCAGGACTCACTTGGGAACTTGTGTCTTCATAAGTAGACTTATGTCTGTAGGACATAAAATAGAGGAATTTCATAAAGCTTGTGCTCATAGTAATGCCATTACATTACTATGTGGGAGAGCCAGAGAAATTACCAGCACTAATGCACATTGGGGCACTACTTTGAGAGTGCCAATATGCATCGGTAGTGCCCAATACCCATCAGGATACACTTGTTGGCATCTTGCAATTTTGCAATTTACTTGAAGGATTACTTAGCTTAGTAAACATAATAGACTGTTACAGAGAATTCTGGACAATGTTTATGGATGTTCTCATTCTCAAAGACAAATGTGCCTTTATATTCTGAGAGAGCCTGATGAAACAACCACTGCGATTTCCTTTTTGTTTCCTGTAGTAAGGACTCCTCCCATTCCTATTTGCTGCCCTTATCACTTGTTGCACTGAGAAGTGTCTGGATGCTGCAAATCTCTTTCCTTCTTTATTAAGCAAATCATGCATACACAGAGAACAATTTCATCAAACAAAAGCAAAGAACCTATGTCATCCCATTTTTCTCTTTGGACCAAAAATTATGGATACCCTCCATTCACTAACACATGCACATTGCAAAGTATATCAAGCCATACTGAAAGCAGACAGAACAATAGAATTGCAGAGTTGTAAGGGAACCTATGGGCCATCTGCATCCTCACATAAAAATAAAATATTCATTTCATTAGAAATCATTCCACAGAAATACATTATCGGTTGAAAAAGGAAAATTCCAGATAAATGATTTGATATCAGGCATTTCCTCCCCTGGACATTGTACTGCTTCTTTCATGGATCAAAAGCATTGATCTATATAATTCACTCACAAAAATATACTTCAATGATTTTTTTTTTCTAGAACAGATAACAACATCCTTGTAATTTATTCCCCAATGCTTAGTATGGTATTAAATCTTACTTCAGAATTCCACATGATTTAGAGTGGCAATCCAGGAGGCACATACTCCCCTAGATATCAAAAATGCCGTTTTTCCGGTACATATGGCAGTACCATTCAAAGAGCTATGACAGTGAGAATGTTTATAGCTCCGAAAATGGCGCTGCCATCTGCACCATGATTCACTGGGAAGCCATTGTTCAGCAGATGGACAGCCCGTTAATCTGCCACACTAGAACACCAAATCTTTAGCTAGTCATATAAATAGAGAACCCCAGGACTTGGAAAAGACACTAACAAGCAGACAAAACAAAATGGAAACACAAACAAACAAAACACCAAGCACACAAAATACTGCTTAGGCAGAAGAAATCCTGAAAGTTTCTAACTTTTGGAGAATGCTGAGTTTCTAAATTTTGACCTTGAACTTCTTGAGAAATTTCCATTTTAGTTGTCACACGATATGAATGACATCAGTAATTTCTCATACATTGCACATGATATTTAGTGACTATAAGCTTCACAGGTGTAGAACAAGTTCCTCTTCTCATTTCTAATCTTCACTTATGTATTATCTTGTTCAGAGGACGCACAACATCTTTATCATTTTATTAATCAAGTTCCTCTTTAATTTTCTAATCTTCACATTTCCTCTGTCGTGTTCACAGGATATAGTGTGCAACCATTTTATTGTTTGATTAACTCCAGTTCATTGTAAAATACCTCCTGTCCACGAGAATGTTTATTCAACATTGCTGAATGATTGGGTAGAAATTCACAAGAATTTCACAGTGCGCATCAGCTTTGGTAAAAAAAACCCACAAGATTATTTTTACCTATTCACAGTTTAGTTTACCATGGATATCTGTTTGTTAATAAAGTGAGGGAGTACAGCCAGACACAAACCCTCAAATCTATTCCAATGAAAGATAGAACAGGTAGCATGATCAATTGTTACAGCCAGTATGGAAAAGAGCAGTTAACATTTTAGATTTGCATGTATATTAACATGTAAAATAAGCATGTAGAGTGTGAAGTAATGAACAGATGGAAGATAAGAGAAAGAGGATACATGTGCGTGGTCATTTTCAACCTTTCCATTCTAAGATTGATATAAGCATGTGCTGAAACCATTGATTTTCTGATTTACACATTTCCTTTACTGAAAAAAAAATCAAGGGTAAACTTATCTGCTTGTGAGATGGACTTTTAATGTCCTCTCTTTTTCTCTGCAAATCTTAGAAGATTTCCTTTGCCCTCTCAGAGGTGAAGCAGGAGACAGTGGAGGGCTGGATCCATCTCACGGACTGAAGCTGTTCCATTGTTAGGAAACCACTTTTGGTTACAGTCCCAAATTGAATACTTAGGCTATGAATGTTATTAGAATTTAAGTGATGGGTTCATGGGAACATCCACTTTCCAGCTCTCCATTTTATCTTTTTCATAAGCTATGAATCCCACCAAGATGAAAGTCAACATAATGTCAGCACATTTAGACATATGTTTATGTTATTATACATGCACAGTGACATTCTATCTATGTAAATTTATAAAAGAGAATCCAAATGCAATCCCTCTGCTTGTCATATTCCACTGATGCCGTTTGGAAGGGAAGAGCTTAGAAATAACTGACTTGGCCAAAATCCAAGAGAAAAATCCAAGAGCTGTGTTTGCTTTTATTTTTAAAATTACAAAAATAGAGTGGGTTTCTCAAAACAGAACACATGTTCTTTGAAGGCCTTTCTTTATCTTATTAGTAGTGACTGGTTTAATATATGACAAAATCAAAGTCAATCTTTTTTCTTAGTGGTTACAATCTGTACCTGGGTTACCTTTGTATAAAACAGCAACATGAGAGTATACATCTTTTCCCCAATGTTCTCCCATGTCACCTTTCAAGTCTGTCAGAGTTAATTACGTCATCATAAGTGGTACCTCTATAGAGTTAATTCCATCCTAAGATGAATCACTCAGTTCTAAAAACCACTCTGCTTTAGCAACCTGGATGCCTTTCGCTATTGGAGCCTCATCAAAGCTCTGACTTTGAAGACTGACAAAATTGGTTTGCCTTGTCAATGGCAAATTGCAGAATATATTCATGACTGAGCACTACCATCCCACAAAGCTGTTTGAACAGCAAAATAATAAGGAGCTGAGCAAATCCAACATGCGTATATTTTCAGCCGCTAAAAGGCCAGAATGTTTTCACTGATATAAATAAATGCTTTCTGTGATGGCAGTGAATTCTGGATATTACTTCCAGAACATCAACTGATTACTGTTTACCATTTGTTGCTCGCCACGTCTTTTCCAATTTGGAGCTCATATCTTTGTCACTGGTATAGCCAACTATGATTTCACCCATATTTTGTAGCAAAACACCTCACTCAAACAGTAGAATCTGGAAAAAAATACCTTTCGAAACTATGATTCCCAGAATCATTATGCTGACAGGAAGATTTTGAGAGTTGAAATCTAAAATAGTGACTTTTCCAAGATTTATGATGAGACAAGACCATATCACCTGTGCTCCCAGACAACTCCTGTATTGACTTCTTGGTGATTTATTTAGAATACAAAAGAAAAAGTAGGCAGAATCTATCACAAAACAGTTAAAATAAAATAAAATAAAAGTTTTTAAAGGTGTCAAGACGGAGAAAATACTTGAATACAAATGTCAGTTGCAAACGGATGTATTTAATGATAACTTTGATACACTCCACAACACTCCACAGTCATAGATTCAATTACATTGAATCTTCACAGATTCAATTACATTGGCTAGCACACATTTTGGTGCCTCAAATGTTAGCCCTGTTTCTGGGTATATTTGACCTGCTAATTCCAAAAACAGAACCATTTCCCCCCTATAAGTTCTTGTTCTTGAGATATTGAATACATGTCATCTGCCAGTTTCCATCTGCTAGCCACAGAACACCACGATAAACATATTTAAGAAACTAGAGCAGATGTGATCTATCCAATGCAATTTTCTGAATCAGCACCCCAAATAACCCCAGGAACAAGCCTACAAACCAAGACACAAGAATATTTTTGTTGGGCTGTGTTACTCATGGATTATTTGCTACTGCCTCCCCTGCTGCCCTTTGTCAATCCGAACAGGGTTTTATAAATATTGCCTCATGTTCCCTCTTGGTGTCCCCCAGCAACAGCGAGGGTATCCCTCTGGGCAGCTAAACCAGGAAATCCCAATTGGATGGCCCCCCAATCCTTCAGGGGCAAGAATGGGCAACTTGGAAGTCCTTGAACAGACTCAGAAGTAGAGTGGACAGATCTAAAAACAACCTGGAAAAATGGCACTACCTAAAAGAATCCCGCACCTTATGTGACTGTGGAGCAGAACAGACAACTCTGCATCTGTATGCTTGTCCACTATGCCCTTACTCATGTTGGAGAATTGTTGGAGGCTACAGACAATGCAGTTGCTGTTGCCCATTTTTGGTCAAAAGCTATTTAGCCACCTGCGCTCCTGCTATTTTTATCACTTTTATACTAATTTATGCAATGCTTTAGATACGAAATAAATAAATCTTCCTAGTCTCTCTGTGAGCCCTATGAAAATGATAGAGACTGCAAACAGGTATCCAGGTCTTTAAAAATGGCACAGGGCAGCAGTTGAGGTAGTGGGGAACCCTGCTAGCTGCTTCCTATTCCTCCCTTGAAAAGAAAGGTGCATTGAATTCACCTGCTAGCTATCTGCTTCTGCCTTGAAAAGGAAGATGAGTTGAATCTGTGGGTTTCTACTCTACTTTTTTGTATATGGAAAATGTGGAGGGTTAACTATATTTCAAGGCTTGCTTCTTTGTCTTAAATGAAGCATGTTAAAAATCTCTAGATATCTCCACCAAAAAATGAGAAGGAGGAAACCTGATACGCCCCCACTTCTGCCACCATTCAGTGTTTCCAACACAAGTGACTTGATTTTGTATCTCTTTGTAAATTTGTTTCCACATGCATTGTTCAAAAGTTGCAAGAGCCCCCCGGCTCCAACTACTCATCCTAACCCAGCCTTCCAATTCTTCATTTGACATACTTCTAACACACCAACATGCATTTTCTAGGACCTCTCTTATGTGTCTTTCCAATCAGCTATGGTCACGTCCAGTATACACTTCCATGTAAACCTGCAGCATATGTGGACCTTCAAGTGTTGCTGACCAGCAGTTCTCACCTGAATAGCAAGTAAAGCCAATAGGTTTACAGTTCAATTGTATCTGGAAAACCAAACATTTCTCTCAATCAAAGGAATAAAAATTTTACTTTATTGATAAAACACATATGAACTTCAAACATCTAGTATGCGCAAGAGCTCAAATATTTAGCTATGGGAGAAAGATAAATTGACACTTGAACTAGGTTAACTGAAGATAACATAGTGGGATGGATGAGATTAAGATAAATATGAAGCCAGGCTCCTTTCAGACCACAATTCAAGATGATACAGAAAAGTGCAAGAAGGAGGCACCATGATTAGATATTCTATCTAGGAAGACACCCGTTAATGTCTATCAGTACCTAAGAAGTCAGCTACTGGCAAAGCTAGAAGGAAAATTAATGCAGTCCTGAATGCATCACATAGGTGGCAGCATAATAAAATACTGTGCCCAGGTGAGACAAAACACTCAATGTGCCCTTTTATTGTGTTTTATTTATTGTTACAAGTCCTGCTTTTCATCATTACTCATTCAAAATACACTAAAGTTTTCTGATCCTTGACCATTTATCATTAGAAAACCCTTGAACTAACACTTGTATACATAACATGAAATTGAGGTATTCCTTTGTACTAAAAACCTAGAATATGTTCATAAAAATAAATGTAGCCTATCAGTCTCATTCAGTCTGAAGTCCATTTTTATGGGCCAATTTTACTTAGTGATAGGACTGGAACTTAGCCCATAGTGACAGCTTGGTATGCATAATAAGAACCTTGGATTTTCCTCTTGCTCAGAAATATCTTGTCCCCTTGAGTCACTTTTGATAGTCACATGTGATGTTCATTCCAGGACTTCTTCATTAGGGCTGCCAAAATGGCAAATTCTTCCAGCTTGAGAGAATGTAGTTCAGAGAAAACTGGAGACAGCCAAAGTAGTATGTGAAGAAAACTAACTCCATAATAGGAAATGCTTTAGAGAATATCATTTAATTAATTGCTCTTCATCATCTTCCGTAATCAACTGTACCCAAATCTCCAGACTTTTTTTATTTATAGATTTTGTTCACTCTACAAGTGCCATAAAGATTTTCACAGTCATTAAGATGATATAAAAATAGCTTTCAACACAATGCTGTGGGAAGGTCTTAGAACTTTCTTGTGTGTCTTGCATTGTCCTGAAGTCAATTCAGGGCACTAAGTGTCCAGATTTACAGTACCGTATTTTCTGACATATAAGACTACTTTTTAACCCAAGAAAATCTTCTCAAAGGTCAAGGGTCGTCTTATACCCAGGGGTCATCTTATACGCGGGAGTAGACTTATACATCAGGAGTCATCGTATACACCAGGAGTCATCTTATACACCAGGAGTCATCTTATAGAGCGGGCGCTGAACATTTCCAATCTAAATTGGAGAATCTGTGGTTGCTGCATATAGTGGGGGGAGCTAAAAAATGGCAGTGGCCGTGTCCCTGCCTTATGCAGTGGCTGTATGAAAGCATTAAGGGTGATGCTGTACAAGTACAGTAGAAGAAAATCCATTCATCAGGATTCATGGACTTAATGCGGTCCCGATGGTGAGGTGAAGGGACGCCTCACCGGGAAGGTGTAAGTGAAGGGCAAAGCAAGCTGCAGGTGTCCAGAGCACCCAGGGTATGGAAAAAAGAGATAGAGTGGCTCTGGGCCCATAAAAGCACACCTCTTTTACCTGTCTGGCCCACCCTTGTATCCAATTACCATACCTCCTCCTCTGCCTCTCAGATCTCGCTCCTGAAGATTGCAGGGAAGTGGTGCAGGTGCCCATGTGCGAGATATGAGAGGCAGAGAAGGAGGTACAGTAATAGGAAAATAAACATATTGAAATCAAATCTGATGCTTTAAAATTTTTATTTGGTGTGCGTTGGAAGAGGGGTAGTCTTATATGGCAAGTATATCCCAAACTCTATATTTTAACTGGAAAAGTTGGGGGTCATCTTATACGCCCAGTTGTCTTATACGCTGGAAAATATGGTACTTCAAAGCTTGTTTTCAACCTTGTTATTAAAAAGAATACCTGGGGATGTAGGTGGTGATAACACATCAGAGTTTTAATGAGCTGAAATCACATCTTAAGGGAACTTCTTGAAACCTTATCTAGGAAAATCTAGAGTCTAAATCCATTCAATGGACTGGAACATGGTAACGATCTTGGTAAGGCAACAAACATATTGATATCTATTGATTCAGTGGGTCTATTTCAATAGAAATTTAGGCCCATTTCAGTACATTACTGTCGGAAGCCAATGCCCACGGCCTTGGGTTTGGCCCGCGGGATCCGGACTCCGACATAGTCATAACATAGATACGGCAGCTGTGGTCATGAGAGGGAACTAGCTGCAAGTTCACATGGGAATGTGGGGATTGTTTATACTGTATGTGCGTTGAAGGGTATAAAACCCGGGTGTTGGTGATGGGCTGTATTCTTGGCTTTAAATGTGTTGGATCCTGTGAATAAAGCCGTTGTACTTTACAAAGGAGTCTGAGTGATTTACTACGGAGTTCCAGTGGCCTCACACATTACCATAATATGGTCATGGTAGGAGTAGTCAAGTTTACAGAATACAGTTAGTCCATTTATTTTGAACCTTGTTTTTCTAGCTATTAGAATTATGAACACTGATGCCTCATTTAGCAGTCAGTGTAGACTTGCCTTTTCGGAATGAGGACATCTAGTGCACTTCAGGATTATAATTCTCCACCATCATCCTAACCCCAGAAGCTTCTCAGTAAAGCCATGTTCGGAAAGTCCAGATGAAGAAGAGCTGGGAGACACCATCCCCAAGCCCACCTCCAACCCAGCACCAACTATGACCCATGGAGAAAGAAGAAAGTTGAGGAAGCCAATTATAATGAATACATACATACACACATACATAAAAGCATGTAATGCTACAATTATAAAATGGAAGACTTACAGAATACGTTCAGGGTTAGACAGGAACAGGCCTATTGCAGAACAGCAGGAGGAACTCGGAGATAGCAGAACAGCCACTTTTAGTGAAGGCAGAAGGGAAAGACAGACACAGTGGGAATGAGGGAGGGAGAAAAGAAACAAACACAACAGTGATTAATGACAAATTACATCCCAAGCTACCTGTCAGTAAAAGTTCCCACAAAATATGTCCTAAGTTATGAGAAAGATTCAAATACTGAGAACTTCACCTGGGTATCCAACCCAGTTGGAAGGTCCTCTCTTCAATCTTCCCTTTTGCAATCCTGAAGATTTCCTTCTACTTGCAGCATCAAGGGAAGAATGATATGCAAAAGTTATTAAGTGTGTGCGCACATGTGCACACATGTGTGATGGGGAAGGGGGAATTAATTGTGTGTGGGATGATTGTGTGGAGGCAGAGGAAAACTCACAGTATCCAGGAGGGGTTCCCTTAAACCCTGTAGCCAGTATGCAATCCTTGAAAATGCAGGTTGTGCCTCCTAGCAATAAATCATTCCACAAAATGGAATTGCCACTTGGCAATCACCACAAAAGTCTTCTATCAAATCCTCTGCTTAAAAAGTTCAAGTGTCCTCCTTGAAGATGACAATTTAGGATTATTTAAATAGTGACACACATTGCTCAAAATAACCTGTTACATCATCTAATGACAACAATGAATTAAAATTATGTTCCTTCCTTAATTGCTTCTGGATAAGTGGGATTGACCTTTTCGAGAACTAGTATTCAAATTAAATGGCATGAACAGTGGTCTATCTAGATCAAGATTTTTCAAACTGTGCTTCGTTGAGCCCTTGGGGTTCCACGGGTGATAGTGAGAGGCTCCACGTTGCCATGCTGTTTCCTGCCTCCTCCTCATTCCTCCTCCTGAGAAATGCAGGAAAATTAAAGTTTAAACTGCAGGAAACAACAGTAGCAGCAGCATCCTCGCAGGGCACAGACCCTTTCTCCCCCACCTCCCTTGCTGCCCAGATTCTATTTCTCACTGGCCAGAACCCCCACCCCCTCCCCCCGGCTTTCTTTGCTTCCAAAACCCTATTTGTCTCCCACCATTCAGGGGGTGCTTTGATTGTGCTTTTATTACATGGTAGAAGAGGGTTGGACTGGATGGCCTCTGGGATTTCTGCTATTCATTATTATTATTGTTGTTGTTGTTATTATTATTATTACATATTGTTTTTGGGACTGGATGGCCATCTGGTGGAAATTCTTTGATCGTGCTTTTCCTGCATGGCAGAAAGGGGTTGGACTGGATGGCCTCTGGGATTTCTGCTATTATGTTTTTTATTGTTGCTGTTATTGATGTGGTTGTTGTTGTTATTGTTATTACAAAGGCAGGGTGGTCATCTGCTGGGGGTGCTTTGATTGTGTTTTTCCTGCATAGCGAAAGGGGTTTGACTAGATGTCCCCGGGGGTCTTCCACTGAAATACCGTTGTTTATGTTACTTAAAATTGTTTTTCATTTCAAATATTGTATTATTCTCTCTGTGTATCTCTCTCTCTCTCTCTCTCTCTCTCTCTCTCTCTCTCTCTCTCTCCGTCTCTGTGTGTGTGTGTGTCTCTCCTTTTTTGCACTGTGTGAATTAGTTCACACACTCTCCATCCATCTGCTACTAGCCTGGCCCATGCCTCTACACACTCTCTCTCTATACACATACACACACACACACACTTTTATTGGGGATCCACAAGAAACGCTTGCTACAAAAAAGGCTGCATGACTGAAAAAGTTTGAGAACTCCTGATCTAGATCATACTGTCTACACTGACTGGTAGTGGCTCCAGGTTTTTGGTCAAAGAGACAGAAAGTGGCTTTATGGATTTTGAAGTCCCCTCTTTGTTTAATAAGACAACACATTCCACTTTGTGGTCAGTGACTTAGGTGCAGTCTTTCCATAGAGGTTCCAGAGAACTATGCTCATTTAGATAGCTACAGAAAGGTACTATGTGAAAAAAGAGCAAAGTGATATCTGTAGTGGGGAGAGAAGCTACTTTATCTGCCATGGCAACATCTTACAAACATCCAACATTGTATAAATTTTCAGTTTAGGGAGGGGCCTTCTCTGGTGCATTTGACCAAACTACAAAGCTCAGGATTTCACAGGATTGCAGCCACAGCAGATAAAGTGAATTTTGAGCACTATGATTGCATCTTGTGAAATGGTCATAGAAGTTTGAAGTTAGCAGAGAAAGTTTGAAGAGAAGTTTCCAGCTGGTCAGAAGGGAAACCACTCTGAAGAACTTGTCTTGCTAGACTGAGATTGTTTTATATTGTTTGCTTGTTTGTTTACTTGTTGCCAAGTCAACACACAACACCTGTAAGGGAACAGTTTATTATAAAAGACATTAGAAAAAGAGAGTAAGGGTGAATCAAGAGTTTCCTCCTACAACTACTTCACCTCCCACTACACTCCCACTGTTTTCTTTCTTCCAGAAATGTTTCATGAGACAAATCTTGCCCCATAACTTGAAATCTGCATTGCCGATTGTGTACCCCCCTTCTGCAAACACACACATATTTTTTCTGTTTCTTTTAATGGCCACCATAATAGTCTATGATGTGTTGTACTCTTAAAGGAACCAAATAGCTGTTTCATGGTGAAGTGATAATAATGTGTCATGGATAATAGAGAAAGTTCCAGTGAAAAACAACAGCCACAAAGAACCGGAAGAAAACCAAAGAGAGGTCATTTACTACTACCAAATGAGATTTTCCCACTTATATCTGTTTCATATGTGGACAGAAGGAACACTAATAGAGCCAAAGATGAACAAAGTAAAAAATGGGAGCAGACTGGGGGGAAAAACAAAAGGAAAGGACAGTCCAAGTATTTACGCATGGATGCAAGAGAATTAAGGAATGAAAAAGGTGTTGGTTGTGTCTTTTCTCCCTGGTATTCTTGGGCAACAACATCTGAGACAGGGTGAATGTGGTCATTGACTAATTGGTACCTTAACTGCAAAGCAATATTGATCAATAGTAATAGTACAGCTACTGTGTTTTCCTCACACACACACACACACCGATCACACCTGTGTTCTGAGCTAATGGTCATTTTAAAGGTCTCTACACTGACATACAGCACAGTATTTATCCATCAAACAGCACCTGTTTCTGAATAGATAAGCAAAGGTCATTCCTAGCAGCCACATTCTCCCTCTTCTAGCATTTTTCATCTTAGTTGTTTGTTTTGAGTATTATTTATTTATTTTACTTTATTTAGACCCTACCTTTCTCTACTCCAAAGGGGACTTAAGGCGGCTTACATACAGGCAATTATTAAATGCCTTAAAACACATACAATTCCAAAAAATTAAAATTAAATTAGATTAAAATTTAAAATATATTAAAGATTTAAAAACATTACATTCCATATTAAAATCACGCCATCCATAGTCATTGTCCATAGCCATTCCATATATTCCAGATCTGTTAACTGCACTGAACTGTTCTCTGAAGGCCTGATCCCACAGCCAAGTTTTTACCATTCTTCTGAAGATCTAATGTCACTGGGGAGGGAGTTCCATAGCCAAGAGGCCACCAGTCACACCAGAGACACTATATGTAGAGACGCTGATCAGATTAAGAAACAGCTTGCATCAAGAAGTGATGAAGGGAAGACACATTCCTCTGTGTTGTATGAAAATTCTGCATTTAAACCCCCTGGCTGTGTAACTCAACACATTCTACCCAATTAACAAGAAACTGTCTAGTAATAGCATAAACAACACTGGGTACATGTGGGGAATAACACACGCACCAGATGCTGCCTCTCACAATTCACACATCTCACAGAATGGATTGAAAGCCTTTCCTTCTTAAAACGTAGGGGGAACCAGCAGCTATTTACATATTGGTGATAAGGAGGTTGGAGAAAAATTGCCACACAAGGCGTCAGAAATTTATACATATTGTTCACACTTCTGTCTGTAACAATAATTAGTGAAAAATATGGGGAGATGTTTAAGGGCCACAGTTCTAACTCTATGAGTAGGCAGCACACTCTCACTTTGAATACAAAAAAGGGTATGTCTGATACCATTTTTTAAAAAAAAAACCCCAGATGTGGCATGCAAATAAATACCATCAGGATATCACATTTCTGTTTCCACATTCTACTTTCACCAAAAGACATGGATATACTATTATTTACATTAATTTCACCTTCAGCCTCATTGTGATTATTAGCAGTGTGAAATCTTTCTTAGGATGGAGGCTCTTTCGTACTGCTGCTGTTCTCAGTTTTTTTGGATCTATAGCATACCAGGTGCATTATCTAGGTGCAGATCGTAAGTGGCCTGGTGCATTGGCAATAAACCTTAATTGCATAATTCAGTCTTCCAAAACTGTTTTAACGGTGGCAGCTTAATAGCATTCAAGTATCTAAAATTATATGAAATTATATAGTTGTTGTGTTTCACCCCAGAGAAATCATTTGCATAGTGAATAAAACCATTGCTCCTAAGTATGCTTTTAAAAGGCATGAATTTCTCAGAGGAGCGTTGCTATACCATTAATTTAATAATCCAAAAACTTGACTAAACAATAACAATGACCAAAACCTGGGATGAAGCAAGATATTGGATATACAGTTTTATGTATCATTCCTAATAGGTGCAGGGGTTGACATGTGAACTTTGCTAACTATGCAAGACAAAGGGATACAAAGGGATACCATGCTAGCTAACTACTAGGCACCGTTAGGTTCGGTCGGAATCTTCGTAATCTGTATATCTGTATCTGTATACCTTTATAAAATGGAATGTTTGTATGTGTGTATGTTTGTATGTGTGTATGCGGAGGGCGGAAGGGCGGATATGTGGCAGCTATTTGCATAAAGTCCTTTGATTGGACAGCCTCGCCACTCCAAAATTCTAAGGCACCAGACAGAGGGCATTGATAGCCACTGATTAGCCAGCATCCCAGAATCCAGACCTCTACATTCAAACAACAGGATTTCTTCCCACTGAGGGGAAAAAAGCCAGCAACCCAGAATCCAGGCCTCTACATTCAAACAACAGGATTTCTTCCCACTGAGGGGAAAAAAGCCAGCAACCCAGAATCCAGGCCTCTACATTCAAACAACAGGATTTCTTCCCACTGAGGGGAAAAATGCACCATCAACATTCCCTCCCCACTTGGCTCTGTGAAAACAAAATGGATTCCTGTATTCTCCTCCCCCTCAGCTTTTAGAAAACAGCTGCCTGCCATGCACCCTTTTAAAGTTACCAATAGCAGGCCATAACATTACAGGCCCCAAAATAGAGTTTAGGGCAGGATGGCCGACGAATGATGGGATTTGCATCCCAATTGACTTCCCAGAAAACATTGTAGCCCCTACAAATCCCCTTCTCCCAGATAGGCCCAAAAGAGGCATCCATCTTCCCTCTTCAACACAGTGTCAGAGAAAGGCAGCTTCTGACAGGATCTTTAGAACAGGCACTGTCACTCTACAAGGTAAGGCCCTACGTCACTCAAAAAAGACACAAGAGAAAACAATAAATACCTTTCTCTAATGCCTTTTAATGCTTATATAAATAATTCTGGCCCAAAGCCCCCTCACCCAGCCTCATTGGACCTTGCTGCTAATTCCATGCAGGCCTTTTCCATTTTTTTTACTCCTTTCTGTTTTACACCGGTATACTTTCACAGGCCAGGGCAGATATGTGGCAGCCACTTTCACAGGCCAGGGCGGATATGTGGTAGCCCACTTTCACAGCCACTTTCACAGGACCAGCGGGTGATGGACCTGCACCAACCTTGGTACACATAACCCCCTATGACATGACCCACGTATTATGGGATTTGTAGTACTTTCCAAGACTTTGGTTTCCACAGACCACTGAGGCCACCAAAAAGGACCAATACAGACCACACTCAGCACACACAGCCCCCATGACCCACTCTACGTCCTGGTGCAGTTCGGAGGAGGGTGGGCCATGGATGATGGGACTTGAAGTGCCTCTACTCACTTCCCAAGTCCGCTGCAACCCTCATCCAATCACTGATCGAGACCAAACTTGCCATACATAACCCCCATGACTGCCTTCACGTCCTGGTGAGGTTTGGGGAGGACTGACACTGGATGGTGGGATTTGTAGTACTTTTACACCCCTCTGTTCCCACAGACCACTGTGGCCCCCAACAAACACCGAGAAAGTCCACACTTGGCACACAGAGCCCCAGTGACCCACTCCACATCCTACTGAAGTTTGGAGGGGGACAGAACATGGATGATGGGACTTGCAGTACCTTCCCTCACTTCCCAATCCTGCTACAAACCTAATCCAATGACTGATCAACACCAAATCTGGCACACAGAGCCCTCATGACCCACTCTACAGCCTGGTGCAGTTTACTGTGAGACGGACCATGGATGATGGGACTTGAAGTACCTTCACTCACTTCCGAAAAACAATGCATCCCTCATCCATTCACCAATACAGACCAAACTTAGCACACAGAGCCCCCATGACCCAATCTACATCCTACTACACTTTGGGGGGGGGACGGGACACACAGAGATGATGGGACTTGCACTACCTTCAGTAATTTCATGATACCACTGCAACTCCCAATAATGATGGATCAAGACTAAACTTGGCACACAGAGCCCCCATTACCCACTCTACATCCTGCTGCACTTCTCAAATGACCCGGGCAGGGCCGGGTCCCCAAGCTAGTTTGGAATAAATTTGAAAAGATTTGAGAGAAGTTCAACCCAGTTTGGATGGATTTCCTTTGGTTTCCTTTCCTTTGGATGATGGAGCGAGAGAAGCAGAGAGAAGCAGTTTAACCCAGTTTGGATGGATTCCCTTAAGTTTCCATTCTCTCCCTGTCAGTTCTGGGCAAGAGAAGCAGTTTATTCCAGTGTGGATGGATCCCCCCATCCCTTTTTTTCTGGAATAAAACAACTACTTCCAAAGTAAAGACCACCCAATGAAACAGGAAATAACACCTTGAAACCATTAACAAAAGATTCAGAAGTCTTGGAAGTTTTGGAAAGTTTCGAACTTTTTTTTCTGCGAAAAATGGAATTGACTTTCGATCTGAACCACCAGTGCCCCCTACATTCAAAACGAGTTTTGAATCTTTTTTAAAAATCAAATAAGCCTAATGACTAAAGTAAAGGACTTGTGGTATATTTTTGTGCAATAAATACTCAGCTGTCATTTGTGTCCTTGAAAGTTATCTCTGTAATGGAGATCACTTCAAACTTATGGTATTATTCATCTATTTATTTATTTATTTATTTATTTACAGTATTTATATTCCGCCCTTCTCACCCCGCAGGGGACTCGGAGCAGATTACAATGTACATATACATGGCAAACATTCAATGCCATAGACACACAGCATATATAGACTCAGAGGCTATTTAACATTCCAGCTTCTGGCCACCAGGGGAGCTATCACTTCCTCATTCTTTGCATACTTCCTGGAGATTTTTATGGCCACATAAATCAGTTAAATTAGCCTCCCCACAAAGTGGTACCTAAATTTCCTACTTGACAGATGCAACTGTCTTTCAGGCTGCAAAGGTTGACAACAAGCTACACAATTTTGGTTGGGAGCTCACTCTGACCTGGGCTGGTTTCATACACATGACCTTTTGGTCAGTAGTGATCTTAATGCAGCTGACTCCCAGACAGCTGCGCTACAGTCCCGATGGTACAGATTGAACTCCGAAAAAATAAATATTTCCAATTGTGATCAACATGTGAATTGGTACAAGAGACACCTGATAACCGTGACACCAATAAGGACTACTTTTCCTTGCCTACACAATTTTCACTGTCTGTGTGTGGTGTGCGCAAAATTATATCTTCACTCCATTTTATAGCCGAAGAGTATTGTGTTGTAAAGTAAATATAAAGTATGTGTCCACTTCCTATTATTTGAAAACAAAAATGCTCTCTGTATTCTAGTAATATTCTAATAGACTAGTTGATTCTGGCACTTCATGATGGTTTAATATTTTCCTGATGAGCCCCTTTATTTCTTCTAAGAAGCTCCATTTTGAAATATAAATTGCAATTTGGACAACAACTTAAATGTTTTCTTGAATGTTTAGATGCCAACCACAATATCCTGATGAGATGCCTTTGTGATTTTTTTCCTCAAGCAAACCCTCTATTTAGAATTTCAGCTTTAAATTCAGCAACACAACATGGATGACAACAAGGCACACACTTCAGGTGCTTCATTAGTCTACCATGAGATTTATTTATTTATTTATTTATTCTATGTTTACCATGTCTTTCTCTACCCCAAAGGGGACTCAGCGGTTTACATATATGCAATTATTCAATGCCATAAAACACACACAAACATTAAGCTTAAAATAAATCAAATAAATAAAATTAAACTAATACATATTAAACATTTTAAAACATTACATTCACTATTACGCCATCCAGAAATCGTAGTGCAAAGCTATTTCATGGTCATTGGACATATTCCAAATCTGTTATTGCACTGCACTAGTTAATAATAGTAATGGCTGCCATAACTATGCACCCACTTTCTTTTATTATTATGGGTTTATGTCCCACTTTTTCAAAGTAGTTTGAAGCTGTTTGTAATGTCCTTTACTTTTTATTGATTTCATGAATGCTAGACATTAATCAATAGCTGTACAAATGTATTTTAGTTATAATTCCTTTCTCCTTTTATTCACTGTTCAGTCATTTCAATGGATAATATCACAGGCTTGCTTTGTGAGAACAAGGGAGAGAGCCTTCTCCGCTGTGGCCCCCCGACTTTGGAACTCATTGCCCGGTGAGATTAGGCAAACCCCCTCAGTAGAAACCTTCAAGGAGGACCTCAAAACCTGGCTCTTCCACTGCGCTTTCAGAGAGTAACTGCACAACTATACATTGTTGCTTCCCCTCAACGTTTATCCCTACAGTACACTCCCCCCTTGTATGAAGGCCTGTTTCTACAAGCCCATTTTTATGTGCTCTCCCTCACAAATAATCTGCTCCATTCCTATCTCACCCTGAGCTTTCAGTATTTTATCCTGTACATGTGGCCTGCTTACAGTCACTGGGATTGTGAATGACTTTTATTGTATTTTATATTGTTTACTGTATTCCTATGTATTTTATTGTGTTGTTGTTTCATGCCTTGGTTTTATTTATTTTATTGTAATGTGTTGTTGGGCTTCGCCTCATGTAAGCCACCCCGAGTCCCCATTGGGGAGATGGTGGCGGGGTATAAATAAAGTTGATTATTATTAATATTAATATCCCGTTTATATTTGTATTTAATTTCTTCATGTTGTAATTCTTTGACGGAAAGAAGTATGAACACCGACAGAAAAATCCAACTCCCAAGTCATCACTAGTATCATTTCAACAGGCAATGGAAATCCAAAGAATGGTCTTGGCAGAGAATATCTGATAATACCATGGGGCTCACATGAGGAAAGTAATTCTCGAGGAACACTAGCATCAAACAATATAGCAACTTGATGCTTTCATTAGGTACCTGAGTTGGGGATGCAAATCCTTACTTCCCTCATTCTTATATGCAAGAACAACAAATGCCAGGATTGTTTTCCCAGAAGTGTATTTCTGCCTTTCCTGTGAGATATCAACATATTTTCTATTGCTTTTCAGGTAACATTTGTATTCATGAAAACACTTTGTGCAGACTATGCAGCTAAACTATGATGGCTGCATAAACATTTAAAAATTAGACACACAAGATGATTTTTTGTGGGGGGCGGGGTGGACAGGATGCCTTTTTATCAGTCAGTCAGTCAGTCCTCCTGCACTTGCAGTGGATACGTGCTTTGCTTTAGAAAGTTAGTAGACATTTGTTTTATGCAGACCTTTGTTGTTGTTGCAAACCTGTAGAAACCTTGACAAAGGAGTGCTTGTTTTCTCATTCTTGTCTTAGAGGTCAGAAATCTGGTGGGTGTTAAAAAAAACCAAGACAAGCTGAGACAGCTTGTCTCTTCAAGAAAAAACAATTTAGAAAAGTTCATTTTCACCCTTACTTGATATATTATTTTTCAATGCCGTTAAAGCAAGGAGTATCAAAAAAATTTTCTAAACGTGAAACACACTTAAATCGTTTCTAACAATCTGTTCCAGAATAAGAATGATATAATATTTTAAAGCCATGGTGGCCTGTGGAAAGCACCTTTGCTGTGTGCCCAATGTAAAACATACAAGAGCCAGAGTGGCATAGTTTGACTACAACTCTCGAGATAATGATGTGAAACCCTGGTCAATCATGAAAACCCACTGATTGCTCTTGGACAAGTCATGCTCCTTCGACTTCCAAAGAAGATAAAGGAAACTCTCTCTGAACAAATTTCATCAAAGGTAACCCTCCATGACAGGTTCGCCTTAAGGCTATCCTAAGTGATAAGCAACTTGGAGGGACACAACAACAGTGATAAAATAATTTTGCCGGTTTCCAGCTTCACCTATTTGAGCCAGCGGAAAATGACTATAAGTAATGTCAAAGTTTGCCTGAAGGTTATGGATTTTGCAGTTATCAGGAGTGTTTTTGCACATTTAAAATTATCACAGCAACTGTACCTGTGTCTGCCAGTTCTGGAAAAAAGGTTATATGTTTTATTATTTAACACCCCCGCACACACTTCCCCCCCTCACACATTAAATTCAAATGGTTTACACTGTATTTTCAAACAAAATAAAAATCTGAATACAAACATTTAAAGAGCATTAAACAACAATCCACATACAAATATTAATTTAGAACATGAAAAACACATTAAAATCTCATACACATTAAAAGCAGCATGTCTGATGCATTGCTCCAACAAGTTAAAACTGAAGGCCTGTTTAAATAAAAAGGACTTTGCCTATTGGCAAAAAGAGTTCAGAGAAAGTGCATACTGAGCCTCTCTCTGAGGAAAATTCAATAGCCTGGGAGCAATGACCAAGAAACTCTTTTGAGTGCTCACCAAAGAGATATACCTGTGACAGTGGAGACTCTGAGAATAAGCCCTGACCTGAAAATCTAAAAACACAGGTAGGCTTGTATTGGGGAGATATAGTATTTCGGATAATCTAGATTTAACCCGAATAAATAAAGGTAATAACAATTGCAAAACCATGGCTACTTAGCATTATTACAAATATTTGTTAAATCTCCTGAGAAGCACAAGGTGTCTTCACACTGACGTGTACACAAACACACATTCTTCTCCTCTGAGGCATGGGACTGAAGGCGAGACTGAAGCATGGGCTAGTGCTGAACTCACCAAGATTTACTGGTGCTTTGAACGCAATTTTCCTGCTTCTTGGCAGGGGGTTGGACTAGATGGCCCACGAGGTTTCTTCCAAGTCTATGATTCTATTTATTCATGTTTGGGCTTGCCACATCATAGAAATTCTACTTTTATAAGGGAGTTTCCAAAACTAGGCTCACATTTTGATGTAACCCTTTGTAATGATTTTCAAACATCTCACATTTGTCTTAACCCCCCACCCCCGGAGCCTATGACAGAAAACATCCTCAGTGGACTCAATACTCAGCAGCATAAATCCATTCATGTACTGTAAATACACCCGTTCAGCAGGGGCTACATAAACCAATAAAGTGATTGCATTTGCTTCAGCCTTTTGAGCAGGGCAAGTGAGTATCCAAGCAAAATAGCATCTCATCAAAAATCTGTCAAAATGTCTTTTCAGAAAACATATCCTGGTGAGAAGAAAGTAGCAGAAGTAGGATTTGGTAACTTTGGACACTGCTTTTGTGACAATATGGCAGCATAGGATAAAAACTGCTTGGGTTCTTTATGTAGAATTGCAAAACTATCTTTTTGTGAAACCAGCTGCTGAAAGCAACTTCCAGATCTCCCTCCATCCTTCCTTTCTCTCTTTGGACATGCACATTATGAAGAGCATAGCTGTGCCAGAAAGGTTTCAGAAGCAGAAAATGTTGCAGACTTAACAGTGACACAGTACTCTGGATATTTAGAAATCAAATGTGAATGAAGTTCAACAATTGCTCTCTGTAGCAAAGGAAGAGCAGATCCCCGAGAGGGTGGTGATGAATTTAAGTTCACTTATAATACCAATTTGGAAGTAGTTCTTGTCCTCAGAAGCTTCAACATAAGTGATACTGAAAATATATCTGTTATGTGAGATATTGGAATGTATAGCATAACCATGGAAAGTTACCATAAAGTTCAAGAAGATATTAGTATGACACCTGGTTCATCATAGTGTTAGACTTGTCAAGCCAATGGCATTTTGTTTATATTCTTATTTCATGCTGCCCATGGAATGTGATGGTGCAATACAACTCTCTATAACTTTACACTGCACAAAACCTCTTCAGATCCCATTCCAGTGCTTCAGAAAGAAGTACGATCTGTTTTGGACAATTGTGGAGAATACACACTCCATTTCAGATTTGGAAAATCCAAATGCCTTGTGGTGGTTATAACAAGTAAAAATACTGCAGTCTTTATAAATTTCTGGCACAATGGGAATGAATTTACATGCATAGCAACCTCTTTTGGTGGTATAGAGCTTGACAAATTTCTGTTGTTCGTATACATCAATGTTGAGTTGGGAGGGTTTTTTTTTGTTTGGTTTCCTTTTGTAATGAAAGCTTTTAATATTGAATGCTTAAAGGTATTTAACGTTTTAGCAGATTTAGTGATACTGAGTTGAGAAAGTCTGCAATATTAAGAGAGACGATTATATGGGGCAGGTTGCATTACAAGTCTTTGCATTTGATTTGATGTAAAATGTATACACATAATCACATGGAAGACATAAAGGACTTGAAAAACACAGCCTTCTCTGTGTTTTCTCTTTGGATGAGTTGTGAGGAAAGGACAGGAAATCACATGGGATGAGAGGCCATCCCAGAAGTCAGGGGATGATAGCAGGGAACAAAAGAGGATGGTTCCCTCCACTTTCCCCTTCTTTCCCCCACTTTCCACCTGCCGGTCTAATGAGGTCCTTAGACAAAGAAAGGGAGGGAAAGACTCAGGCAAGCAGAATGAACTAGCAAGCAAAAATGCAAAATACTAGTACAATTTGACATATTATTTCAACACAATTTCCTACTTCTCAAAGTTTCACTATGCTGGAGATAGCCCTGGACTTAGAATAATAAAATGGGAAACTAGAGGTGGGAAGCTAAAGCTGTCAGTCAAAGTGACACCCACTTCTCACACTCCAGCTGGTTAACATTTTTATTTTGTGAAGAATTGGTAAAGCAGGGGAAAGGAATCTATCTATTTAAAATTGTTTTGTTTCTCTGGTGGGCATATCCAAATGTGCACTTTAATCCAGAGTGGATGAGAATTGTCTCTGTGTTGCCCACATTATGTTGTCATCCCCAACAAGAGGCAATGCTACTTAATGTTTTCCCACACATTATGCAATGTTCGGGAATGCTCTAGAGCTTCCCCAAAGCTCTGGAGTAGCCCACACTTCAGAATATTGTGAACATGTGGGCTAGCTCTAAATCAAGAACATAAGAACATAAGAAGAGCCATGCTGAATCGGGCCTCAGCCCATCTAGTCCAGCATTCTGTGTCACACAGTGGCCCACTAGTCGTACACAGGGATCTCTAGCAGAAAGGAGGGCAAAACCCTCACCTGCTCCCGACCCCCCACAACCAGTACCCGGGGAAAATCCTGCCTGCCTCAATCAACACAGAGGTGGTACTTGGATGTCCATTTCAGTAACTACTGATTCCCTTGGTATCCATGAATCTGTCTAATCCTGCCTTGAAGCTGTCCAGGCTGACAGCTGTCACAATCTCCTCTGGAAGTGAATTCCATGACCCAATGACCCTCTGGGTGAAGAAATATTTCCCTTTATTAGTCCTAACTTTCCTACCTTGGAGCTTTAGGGAGTGCCCCCTAGTCCTAGTGTTGTGTGACAGAGAAAATATTTTTTCTTTATTCACCTTTTCTATCCCATGCATGATTTTATACACTTCGATCAAGTCACCTCTTAAACGCCGTCTTTCAAGGCTGAAAAGACCAAGGCGTTGCAACCTGATTTCATAAGGGAGCCGCTCCATCCCTTGGATCATTTTTGTTGCCCTTCTTTGTACCTTTTCCAGTTCCGTTATATCCTTCTTGAGGTGCGGTGACCAGAATTGTACACAGTACTCCAGATGTGGCCTCACCATAGATTTGTAGAGAGGCAATACAACATTTGACGACCTATTTTCGATCATGCCAAGCATAGAATTTGCTTTATTCACTGCTGCAGCGCACTGGGTTGACATCTTCATTGAGCTGTCCACCAAAACCCCAAGATCCCTTTCCTGGTTTGTCTCAGAAAGCTTTGATCCCATCAGTTGATAAGATTTGGGGTTCTTTGCCCCGATGTGCATGACTTTACACTTGTTTAGGTTAAAATGCATTTGCCACTTTGTTGCCCATTCACTCAATTTCGAGAGATCTTTCTGGAGCTCTTTACAGTCAGTTTCATTTTTAACTACCCTGAACAGTTTAGTGTCATCTGCAAACTTTGCTACCTCACAATTTACGTCTACATCCAGATCGTTTATGAATAAATTAAAAAGTAACGGTCCTAAAACTGAACCTTGGGGTACGCCACTTCTCACCTCTTTCCATCCAGAGAAGTGTCCATTTATTACCACCCTTTGTTTCCTACAGTTTAGCCAGGTTCCAATCCAGGACAAGACCTGTCCTCTGATTCCATGGCTGAAGAGCTTATTTAGGAGCCTTTGGTGAGGGACTTTGTCAAAAGCCTTTTGAAAGTCAAGGTAAACAATATTGACTGGGTAACCTTTATCTATGTGTTTATTTACACCCTCAAAGAATTCTATCAAGTTAGTAAGACATGATTTGCCTTTGCAGAAACCATGTTGATTTTCCTTCAGCAATGCCTGTTCTTCTAGGTGCTTAGTAATTTTTTTCATTAATAATGGTTTCCATCACTTTGCCTGGAACTGAGGTTAGACCAACTGGCCTATAATTTCCTGGATCACCCCTGGATCCTTTCTTGAAGATCGGAGTTACATTTGCCTCCCTCCAGTCCTCGGGTACAGTGCGTGATCTTAGAGAAAGGTTATATATTTTGGCTAGAATTTCAGCAATTTCACACTTGAGTTCCTTAAGAACTCTGGGGTGGATGCCATCTGGCCCTGGTGATTTGTTGACATTTAGTTTAGTAAGGCATGTGAGAACATCTTCCTTGTTTATCTCTATCTGGTTTAATTAATTTAATTCCCTCCCTGAAAAAAATTCGGTACCTGAAATCAGTACCAGACCTGCTGTTCACAGAGCCACCCCACTTTCCCCAGGCTCTGTTACATGAGACAGAGCAGCGACACTAACCTTTATTTTTCTGTCACCATCGTATTCCCCATTCTTTCCCCCTCCCCCCTCTGAGTCACATGGACAACTTTGGTGATGTCAGCAATGCTGTCTAGGGACAGCCAGGAACTGTAATAGCAACAGGAGGACAAAAGTGAGTGGGGCCATCCAGTGAGGCTTAAGTGGGTTTGGCCCAACTGGATTGGCCTGACCTTATCAAAGTCCTGCACTTTGGTATGGCCTTCCGCCTTATAATCCTGACATTTTAATGCCCCAGGAGAATACTTTTCCAGCCCTGTCTTACTGATTTTTTTCACTTCCCTGAGCCCTATCCAGGAACTATTGCACAAACTTTGAACCCCCCGAACTCAGCATCTATCATTGTTCAGCCATGATACTGTTTTTATGATTTTATGATTTATTATTATGATATGCTTTATCTAGTTTTTTGATTTTATTTTATTGTGCTATATTTTAATCTGTGTTCTTGGCTTGCCCCTTTGTAAGCTGCCCTGAGTCCCTTTGGGGAGATGGAGGTATAAAACAAGTTGTTGTTGTTGTTTTTATGGTCTGAACTCCATCCTGCTGTTGTAGAATGATGGAGGCAGGCTTGCTCTCTCTCTCTCTCTCTCTCTCTCTCTCTCTCTCTCTCTCTCTCTGTGTGTGTGTGTGTGTGTGTGTGTGTGAGAGAGAGAGAGAGAGATAGTTGTACATACTGTGTTAATATTTGTATTGTTTGTGCTATTGCTCCAACTGAATAAGGAAAACCCTCCCAGTTGGAAAGAACAGCTTTGTGCCTGTGTGGTTCTTCTTCCCGAAGATACCACTTTTGGCTCCCTAACAGGAGTGAAGAGCCCCTTTTGCTGTACATCAGGGAATTTCTAGCTGTTTTAAACCCTTGACAAAAATATTCCTTTCTAAACTGCAAATATCAGAATTTGAAAGGGCCCCTAATTTGCTTCAGACAAGAACTTTTCATCTCCCACTTCCTCAACTTTTCATTTTGAGTTTCTTTGTCCTTCTCTCTCTCCCCTCACACTCTCTGCCCATCTTATTTCTCTCTCCACTTTATCCTACCTCATTCTGCTTTCTACCTAGCGTGTCTCTCAGTGGGTCACATATTTTGCAAAACATGGCAGGTCTGTAGTTCTTAATTTGGATCCAAAAGATTCAGAAAGATAAACTGATACCTTCATAGAACCTTTAAAATTAAAGCCAATAATAATTTTGTTAGCACCACAAGCAAATGTTTCTTCACTCACATACTTAAATTAAGGTCCCCCGGTCTTACAACATTGACTAAGAACAATGAGCACAATTGCCTTTATGACACAGATAGACACCAGCATTTTATTCCAATGAAAAAAGCTGACAGGAAGACAATCAACATTTGCTTTTTTAGGTTTTTATAGTGTTTTAAAATTGTTTATTTGTGTTTATATTGTTGTGCTATTTTGCTTTTATGTGATCACTTTCTGTGAATATCATTTGTGGCATCCGTTTGTTTGGTTGTAAGCTGCCTCAGTCCCTCTGGGGAGATGGGGTGGGGTATAAATAAAGTTTATTATTATTATTATTATTAAAATGTGGCACTGGAGGAGAGTTCTACAGATACCAGGGAGTGCCAAAATAAATACATACGAGAGGAAACTGAGCTTGGACTCTTTTTAGGAGCATACATTAATAAATGGAGGCTGTCATACTTTGGAAATATCATGCAAAGGCATGGCTTATTCGAAAAGATGGAAATGCTTGGTAAAGTGGAAGGCAATAGGTAAAGAGGAAAATCATGTTACATACAGGTGGACAAACTCAAGGAAATCTGGACCTGAAGTTACAAGACCTGAGACAGGTAGGTGAGAATCAAGGCTCTTGGAGGGCTCTTTTTTATTGGGTTACTTGTTGGCATTTAGCAAAAACAACCATAATAACATTGGATAGCATTTGTGCACTGATTTGAAAAGTCTGCAGAGTACTGAGAGATGAGGTGGTCATACATTCTGTCATCCATTTCCTCTTGGTCTTCCTGTGTCTGTTCTACTCTCCCTAATGTACAAATATTCCTCACAATTAGAGAGGAAGGAATTGATGGAATATGTGAAGCTGCATCTGCATGGTTTTATGATATATCCAATGCTTGCCACCCCCTATTGGCATTTCAAAGGAGAGCTATTGTTTTGAATGATGATGAATAGCAGGGACCTTCTTTCTGTGGATGTCCATACTTTGTTTTCAGTGGAAAAATCAGTGTTCTGTCATTATATTTCTGACTTGAGCATGCATTTAAAGTAATGCAAATTAAATATTGTTTCAGCAAATTAAATCTCTTTGCTCTTTCATATGCATGACTGTTCCCCATTTCAGTATCCATTGCCCAACCAGCTTGCATAATGAATTAATTTTGCACTAGAAGCATTGGCATTTAATGGGAAATGTAATTTCCTTATGGTTTGTTGTTGCTCATGGGTAGCAATTTCCCAGGTGTTCCATTAATGCCTTCCTCACTGATAAAACACAGGGAACTATGTTCACTCCCTGTGGCTTGCCTGTATCCACTTTGACAATTATTCATCTCCTCATCTTTAACATTCTGTTGATGGAGGGCCTTTGAGCAGGGCCTTTGATTAGGCATTACATTTTTATTCCATGTCTGGCAATAGTGGTAATGATCTTTATTTAATTTCAGTCATATTGGACAGAAATTTTAATTATTATGGAGGCTTTGCTGATAATCTAAGGCATTAACTGTGGGATCCTGATTTCATTATGTGCAAATGATTCTGAAACACCCCCAGTAAATCCACTAGATGATATGGAAGGCAACCTAATTTTCACTATATTGGTATCCAATTTGTAGATATTTACATGGACCTATACAATCAGATGTATCTGAAAAACAACAATCAAAAGCTCACCAATAGTTGAAGAGCTGCAAAGAGCATTTCAGGGAAGCTGAGAAGTTTGGTCTCAACTATGCAGACCTCTTTCTTTCCTCTATTTTGCTCAATTTGGTTGGCTTCAACATCAAAGGGACAACCCCTCAGTGTAACATGCAAGACCAATATTTGTTGATGTTGAACATTAAAAGCCTTCAGCCTTCCCATCTGCTCCTGCTGTTCATGTCTATGTTGAACAGACACACTAACTAACCTTTTCCTATCTTCAAGCTGCTTAATGAGAAGGAGGAAGGTATTTTTCAAGCAATATTTACATAGCATGTCATTTCCCAGTCACCTGAAAAAGCAGTTAGATTACAAATATTGACCCATTATTATTACACGAGGAAATGTTTGACTTATTTTAAAATACCTTTGTATTTTCCATTATTTCAGACTTTGTGCTTGAGTAGGGAAGAAAGCTGAATCAGGTAATAGTTAATTCATTCCTAAGTGCCATCAGGTGCCACAGAGCTTAAATTTGAGAGACTCATTTGCCAGTCTTTGGCTCTCTATATAGCTGAGGAAACCTAATTGAAGAAAAAGCTATAGCCAGTTCCATCTATTGTATTCTGTTGACTAGTCTATGGCTAGTCATAAAAATCTAGAAGACTGTTCAGTGCCACTGGTTGAAGCAAAACTTCCAATTCCCCTTCTTTTGTACATACTAGCCAATTCCCCACTGATAGAGGCTATCAGATTTTCACTCTATAGATTACTGGCCTTCACCCTATCTTTATTTCTACTTGCTAATGCCAAAAATGCAATCCCTTGTTTGGCAAGTACATGAAGTTAGATTGCGATCAATGTGATGCATGGACTGAATTAAATTGAATGAAATTGTATGATTGGGGTCTGCAGACACCAACATAAGAAGACTGCAGAAACCAACCTAAGAAGAGCAAAGCCTGGAAAACTGCAAAAGGAGGTGAAGAATTCTTGAACTGCTGAACTGTGATTAAGTTGCTGATGAGAACTGCTGATCTTGTTGAACTGTGGTTGAAAACAACATGTTTACATAATCAAAGACCATAACTCTTTATGTTAAGGAAATCAACAATAGTTCCTGACATTAAGACAGAAAACCAACATCTGTCCAGAACTGATGGAGTCAGCATGTTTTAGCTAGAAACCAACATGTCAGTCATTTACAAGTTCTTGAACAACAACAGCAGAAAAATGCTATATGAGACCTTCTTATTTTCCCAAAGTGTGGCAGACTACAGGAATGCAGAATCTGTATACTCGCCGCCAAGGGATGGAGAAAGGTGGTGTATCAGCAGAATGGCAGATTTGCGGGGAATGTGATCTGGCTTACATGTGGGTCTCTTCTCCAGGAGAAGGAAAAAAGGATGGTAATATATGCATAGAGAGTGGATCCTTATTTGTGTGTAAATGAATGCTGAGTAAAATGTAATATTCCCTTTGTTTGTGTAACCAATGTAGCTATATAGTTTGTGCATCTACCTTCTTTCTCTGTAAAGCGCCCAATATACCTGTTTCACTGAAATTGAATAAAAGAGCATTTTTAAAGTTTAAGAAGTATTCATGGCAGGATCATATCAAATGAAAAAGACATATATCAAAAAAGTATATGCCAATGCTTATTGCCTGGTACTATATTATGCA
This sequence comes from Anolis apletophallus, assembly GCA_030556195.1. NCBI lineage: Eukaryota > Metazoa > Chordata > Lepidosauria > Squamata > Anolidae > Anolis > Anolis apletophallus. The sequence goes on along the minus strand of JARBWK010000001.1, from coordinate 92,601,859 downwards.
CACAATGAGCATTCTAGGTGAAAATTCTGAGGAAAGAACTTGAGAAACCACCTCTAAATATTCCTTACCCAAGAAAACTCTATTAAATGTATGGGATTACCCTACAGTATGTCAACAGAAGACTTGAAGGGACACATACACACACTGGAAAGAAAACAGTGAAAACCACAAAATAAGATTACATTGTGTCAAACCACTAGTAGGTAGCTGTGTCAACTTTTCCAAAGAGGACAGAGTTTGTGAAACAGAGTGTGGTGCAGTATCATGTTTGCGTTTTAAAATAGTATGGTTTGTTCTATATTTTATATAGATTTAATCAAATCAATGAGTAAACAAGTTTTTTTAATCTGAAAAATTGGGGAAGGGGGGTCAACCCCTACCCCTCCCCTTGGCTACTGCCTTGGTTGGAAGGCCCTAAATATGTTGCTACACGAAAAGCAATCCCAGTCTGTTGTGCCCAGTGTACCAAATCATTCTCCCTTCTCATATGCCTGACCTTGTAGCACAGCAGTTCTCGTTTGTGCCTGGAGGGCAGGGGTCAGGACCTGGGGTCCCATTAGCATTAGAACCAGCAGTGCCAGAACATGATTCAGAGGATGAGCTAGATGACTGGGGCGAAGGGCAGCTTTCCCCTGATGGGCCTCTTTCGCCCACAGAGAGCTTGGCCATGGGAGGAAATGTTGTTTGGCCCTAGCGAAGACATAGATAACCAGGTGCAGATGGACAGCATTCTGGCAGCTATGAACACCCGGGAGGACAGAATTCTCAGGAGCCTCCAGGGGAAAACATGGAAGAAGGCGCATGGGAAATGGCTAGGGAGGAGAGCTCTCAGGGAGATAGAAACACAGCTGCAGAGAGACAAGGTCGAACCTTTGATAGGAGACGGAACATCGAGTCTAGCAGAAGGGAATGGTCTAAGAGCATAGACCGGCCGAGGTCCGTGAGCAGCGATTAGAGACGAAGAAGCCTAGAGCGTCGGGGACCTCGGCCGAGGGATTAAGTATAGGATCCGTGGGAACGAATCCTCAGTGCTCCAGCCACGTCTCATCTGAATAGGCGTGAAGCGGAGTGGGACCACGAAGCTAAGCTAGCCAGTGGTCATCAAGCCTTGCCTTGCCTTGCCTTGTTCCTGATCCGCCTGGTTGTGCGGAGCCTTGCCCTGTTTCCTGATCCACATAGTTTTGCGGAGCCTTGCTAAGTTGTTGGCCTATTTGCTACGTTACCTTGGACATTGTTACTTCAAGCCTTTTGGATTGCTTTTATATTCTATTGGACATTATCTTTGAACTGTTTTTATATTCAATAAAGTAGTTAGCCTTCAGTCCGTTTCTGTGTGTGTGATTAAGGGGCCGGTCAAGTCCGTGCATCGTGACAGACCTACATGTGCTCCTAGTTAGTCCAAGTTTCATTCTATGCTCTTATTTGTCAAGTCTCACTTATCCAACATAAACGGGGTGGCAGAATGTAAGATAAACTAAAATGTCGGATCATACAGAGTCTCCTACTGTTACCCGTCCAATGCAGAGCTAGACGCCTAAAATACTAACAACATGGATTCAAAGGGTTAAGGCAAGGCAACGTCTCAGGGCTAGAGCAGCCCAGCAGAAAGTGTCAGGATGTGGAAGAGCTTGGAAATCACAGAGGGAAGCAAGGAGGACACTTCCACTCCTGGTCCTGCCACTTTTCTCCCTTTCCTCCCTCCTCCTCGTCTTGCCTTTTTCACTTATTGGGAATTGAGAGAAAGTTGGGAAGTGCTCCTTTAATTGAAGGGGGGATGCTGGAAGAAAAGGGGGGCATTGAATAAGAGCATCGGATGAGCTGGAATGTCGGATTAGCAAAGGTCGGATAAGCAAGACTCTACTGTATATTAAATTCATTTTGAAGTCAATCTTTGATACTATTCGTGGCTTGGCAAAATTAGGGGTACGAAATCTTAATAGTTTTGTGGTTTAAAAAAATCGGAAGATCTTTCTACCAAATTTATGAAGAAAACTTCAAATTGTGACAGGTTCTCATTAAAAAGAACTAAACAAAAATCTGAATTCCAGCAACTAGTCCAGTTCTCAGCATGGAGTGGTCCTTGCCTTGTATTTAGCTATTGAACATGAAGACTTTGTTAGAAGATTGAGGTAGCAAGCAGCCTTATTTCATCACCACAAATACAGCTGATTTAAAGCCAGACTTCTTAAGGGCTGACAACTCAGACTTTTGGCTACTTGAGTAGATTTATCCATTTCAATTTCTCTCACATCTAGAGTTCCTGTTTTTGAACAAATTTGTGAATTTGAAAAGTTCTTATTAAAAAAGCAAACCATACAAAATTTCCACCCTTTTACTAAGCTTGACAAAAACACTTTAAGAATGAAGTTGAATAATACATTGTTACATCAAACGATTTGATGCTTAGGATGTCTTGGAGGTAAATACATTCTTTTCCAAAGTTGATCCAACACAAAAGGGAGACTTTATCTAAAACCTTGTAACAAAAGGCTTCTATTTTCAATGTTATCTCGTTTTCTCAGCATATTCCATTAAAACTACATTTATTTTACTTGTTGTGTTTTTTAAGTTCTATTCCTATTTCCTATCCACCCCATTTCCTTTCTGTCATGTTGAAAGATAAATACCTGGATTTAATTCAGTTCACCATAGAAGGTTTTCTTTTATATATAGGATATATAGTTCTTATTAGTGGAGCTTTTAAAGCTAGATAAGACCGTGCAATTAGAGCTGATGCTGAAGGTGAGTGCCCTTTGGCTTCAGGTTAGAACAGTCACAGGGGCCAGATGGTCCACATTTTGGCAGCAGTTTGCTCAAAAGCTTTTTCTTTTTAAAAAAAGAAATAGATACAATTTGCAAATCATATTAGCCCAGGCAGTAAAAGAAAGTTAGCTTTGCTTAAAATTATGAATTAGTTCATCACTATTATCATGTGATCAATGCTTGTTATTAATGTTAACTGCAGCAAAATTCATCTGAACATCTTGGTACCCAATGAATGAAAGATTGTATTGTCGAAGGCTTTAATGGCTGGAATCACTGGGTTGTTTTTTTGGGCTATATGGCCATGTTCTAGAGGCATTCTCTCCTGATGTTTTGCCTGCATCCATGGCAAGCATCCTCAGAGGTTTTGAGGTTTGCTGGAACTAGGAAAATTGGGTTTATATATCTGTGGAATGTCCAGGGTGGGAGAAAGAACTCTTGTCTGTTGGAGCTACAGTAGGTGTGATTGTTTCAACTGGCCACACTGATTAGCATTTGATGACCTGACAGTTTTTTTGGTGTGGCTTGATAGTGCCTGGGGGAATCTTTTGTTGAGAGGTGATTAGCTGTCCCTGATTATTTCCTCTCTGGAGTATCCCTGTGTTTGGGTGCTGCTTTGCTGTTATAATTTTAAAGTTTTTTAAATAATGGTAGCCAGATTTTGTTCATTTTCATGGTTTCCTCCTTTCTGTTGAAATTGTCCACATGCTTATGGATTTCAATGGCTTCTCTGTGTAGTCTGACATGGTTGTTAGAGTGGTCCAGCATTTCTGTGTTCTCAAATAATATGCTGTGTCCAGGTTGGTTCATCAGGTGCTCTGCTATGGCTGACTTCTCTGGTTGATTTAGCCTGCAGTGCCTTTCATGTTCCATGATTTGTGTTTGAGCGCTGCATTTGGTGGTCCCCATGTAGGCTTGTCCACAGCTGCATGGTATACGGGAGACTCCTGCAGAAGTGAGAGGATCTCTCTTGTCCTTTGCTGAACATAGGATTTGTTGGATTTTCTTGGTGGGTCTGTAGATAGTTTGTATGTTGTGTTTCCTCATCAGCTTCCCTATGCGGTCAATGGTTCCCTTGATGTATGGCAAGAACACTTTTTCTCTGGGTGGATCTTTGTCTTTACTCTTGTGGCTTGTTCTGGGTCTTGAAGCTCTTCTGATGTCTGAGGTGGAGTATCCATTGGCCTGTAAAGACCAGTTTAAGTGGTTCAGTTCATCTTGGAGGAGATGGGGTTCGCAGATTCTTTTTGCATGGTCTGCCAAGGCTTTAATGGTGCTTCTTTTTTGACATGGGTGATGGTTGGAGTTTTTATGTAGGTATCTGTGTGTGTAGGTTTTCTGTAACCTGTGTGACCCCATTGTTGATCTGGTGTGCGGATGACTAGGACATCTAGAAAAGGCAGTTTCCCTTCATTTTCTTTTTCCATGGTGAATTGGATGTTTGGGTGGATGCCGTTAAGATGGTCCAGGAACCTGTTCAGTTCTTCTTCTCCATGGCTCCAAATGGTGAAAGTGTCATCCACATATCGGAGCCATATTGTCACTGTGTTATCAACAGTCCTGCTCAGGTCTTCATGTAGCCTGAATTTCATTGGGTTTTCTTAAGGCTAGGAATATCAAAGGTGGTTTTGCCAGTTCCTTATTCTGAAATATAGCACTTGGTATTTATTGGCAGTCTCCCATCCAAGTACTGCCCATGAATGATCCTGCTTAGTTTCCAAGATCTGGAGAATTCAGACAGATTTTTATATGAATATGCCCCACGGTGGGCTTCCATTTTACCAGAAGCTAGATTTAGAAATATAACTTTTGTAGATGTTCACACATTCATACATTTATATTGTTCTAATGTAGAGTCTAACACAGGGGCATTCTCCAGACTTTTAGCACTTTTGAGAGACTGCAAGACTGAAAATGTCTAGATTTTGTTGGACTACAAATTCCAACAGGCATATCCATCATAGTCATTGTTGAAAAAAGCTGAGACCTTCTGTTCAATACAGCCACATGATTCCCATCTTTCTCTATCACTTATGGACAGTAGATTTCACCAGTCTGCCTACATCCAAACATCCATGTTACCATGAAGTGCCTTCTTCAAAATATTGTTTGGCTGCATCAGTTTATAATATTATATGCTTAATCTACGATTGTTCAATCCTCATTAATATTGTGAATTAGCACTCTTTTATTTTGTTTTACTTCATCTTAATTACCCCCTTTTCTCTTTCTTTTCTCTTGTCTTTGTATTTTGCAAAAAAATATGTAATTTTAAAGGTGTGACTGTTATTATGAAGTGCACTAACCCAGAATTGGCTCTTGCTGGCAAATGGCAGGTGGTTAAGATGATTGTGCTTTGGGTAGGTAGGGTAGTGCTAACTTACATGGAATAATTAAGGACACTGCAGTTATTGCTCATAAGTGCCATGATATTAACATGCAAACAAAGCAAGTACAATGTGTTGTCGAAGGCTTTCATGGCTGGAATCACTGGGTTGCTATGAGTTTTCCGGGCTATATGGCCATGTTCCAGAAGCATTCTCTCCTGACATCTATGGCAGGCATCCTCAGAGGTTTTATTTATTCATTTATTTACCTTATTTATATCCCACATTTTCTCTACCCTGGGGGAACTCAAGGCAGTCATGGTTGTGAGGTCTGTTGGAAACTAGGCAAGTGGGGTTTATAAATCTATGGAATGTCCTGGGTGGGAGAAAGAACTCTTGTCTGTTGGAACCAAGGGTGAATGTTGCAGTTGGCCAACTTGATTAGCATTGTTAATCGAGGTGGTTAATTGCAACATTCACACCAGAGATATATAAACCCCACTTGTCTAGTTTCCAACAGACCTCACACCTCTGAGGATGCCTGAGGATGCCTGCCATAGATGTGAGCGAAACGTCAGGAGAGAATGCTTCTGGGATATTGCCATATGGCCTGAAAAACTCACAGCAACCCAAAGCAAGTAGTCAGCCAGCACAGTTTCTTTTCTTCTCCTCCTGCTGCATCAGACCACTATGTGCAACTGTTAAACATCCCCCAAAGTGTTCCTACATTCTTTGACATGGACCTAGAGGCAGTCCAGTATGCAAAGCCAATACAACCTATGCTTTTAATAAATAAGCTAACAGGGAAATGATTCCAAACCATATCTCTTGAAATCAAATGTACAGCTAAAACAACTCATATTGGTGAGTATTTCCCATAGGTACTGTATATCACACACAAAAAACAATGCAGTAATAAGAGCAGCTATTTAGAATTTTTCCACCTAAAGTCAAGAAAAGATCATTTAATGTAATAGGTTAATAGACATATACTGAAAGGTGCTTTTATGGTTAACCAACGCCACCAGGCCGCCTCCCAAAACTAACAAACTCTAGGCTTCTAATATTGCCTTACTAACATTTTAAAACAAAACAAAAAAAGAAGTAAAAAGGTTTCTAAATAAAAAGGGGATTTTGACACACGTTCCAGACAAAGTCAAAGCATTTATGCTGTTCTGTGATTATTTTTGCCTCAGTAATTGCAAAAAGGATGGAAATGAAAGGCACATATTTGTTAGACTTTAAAGAGAAGCACCGTTACTGCAATTACACCATTTAATCCTGCCGTCAGTGTTCTCTTGCTGTAATTTAAGTGACTTCCCAAATTACCTCCCAACTCCTTCAGCCCCAACCACATTTTGGTGCAGATGTCTTCAGGTATTTCCAGCCATTGCCTTGCTTCATTTGTGTCTGAGGGCTGGATTTTCATCTACAGCAATACATAAAGCCTTGAGGTTAATGAACCAGGATCAGAGATACATGTCTTGTAGGTGTCATGAGAATATATCTCTGGGTCTCCTACCGACTGACCTGGTCACTGCTGCTGCTTGCTGTAGCTGTCATCCCCGCCCCATTTGCTCCCTTGGCTGTTGTTCCTTTGCCATATTCATGCTGGAACAGATGTCCAGCTGGTTTGACAGCACCTACGGGATGCCTGGTCTTCCAAGCATAAAGCAGGGGACCCTGAGAGACTGAAACAGTGCTTGATAATGAGAAAGCTTCTAACATTGTTAAGGCAGTAGCTTAGACAAGGAAAACAACTGAGAATAGAGAAAGATCATTGCTGAGGGAGCCAGGCAGCTTATCTTAAGACTTCGATGTCCAGCTGTATATTGTTTCATGTTTATCTTGGTTTATATTTCTCCCTCCTGAAGACACTCTCCCTTCCCTCCAGAATTCATTTCAGTGACAAAAGCACCGGCTACTTGAGCCTTTAGAAGAAATAAGGAACCTCCAGAGACATGCAAATAGGAAGTGCTTCTGTTTAATCCAACAAGACAGAAATGGCATTTTGGATGATAATACTAAATAAAAAACAATACAAGCACAACACTCATGGGAAATGTGGCTATTTGTAGGTCTGTTTAATTTGTAAGAGCTACAAAAATGGTGACAATGTTTAAATGTCATCAGTAAAGGAGCCTCAAACTATCGTCACTGGTCAAGTTTTAAAAGGAAGGCTAGTTTAATTCACTTAATAATGTTTCTGGCTGTGGCCCACTATAAGGGGATTCTGATTTTGTTGTAACAACAGCAGAGATGACAGCAACCCTATTAGTGTGTTTGTTTCCTTTTCTTTCAGCAAGCTTCAAATGGGTGCTTTGGCTCCTTCCCCTTTTTCCTCACATGAATCTTATCTGTTTTAGGTAAGAATGACTTGCCCAAGGTCACCTAGCAAGTTCCATGTCTCCATGAGGTCTTGAATCTGGAGGCTCATTCACACTACACAATTTTAGTGCTATTAATCTGAATTGTTTTTAATTCAGATTTGTATATTTTTAATTATATTGTAATGCTTTTAATGTTAGTCACTTTGAGTCTCCTTATGGAGAGTAAAGCGAAAATAAACATTATTATTATTTTCTACTTTCACTGCCTTTAGAGTCCTCCACTATGGATCTGCTCTGATGCTTCTGACAAAACTATAAATTCCATGATATCATAGTATGCAGCCATAGTGTCAAAAGTGGAATAACAGTGCTATCATTCTGATATATGCATAGCGGCCCCCAGATCTCTCAACTCCCGGTTGAATGCTTCAACTACTATAACACAATGACTTTGGACTACTAGTACTACTGCTAATAATAACTCATTTTTATATCACACTTTTCTCCCTAAATGGGACCTAAAGCAGCTCAAAACATTTTAAAAACAATACAAATAATCAGTTATTCAAACAACAGAACCAACATTTGAATAAGACTTAGATAAGCATTTAAAATCATTTAACATATACAGTTATTGTGGGAATTGCCACCATTTCCAGACTAAAAATCTTAAGAACGCAGCTGGGAGCTCATATCCTTAGATGCTTCTCCACATATACAATGAGATGTCTTGACATGGAGAATAAATTTACTTTAGAGGTTCCCCGCATTCTGTACATTTTTTAAGTGCAACAGTTTTCATTTTTACATATGAAAGTATATGAGCTCCCACCATCAATTTGGAGTGGCACATTCTCAAACCACATGTGCTCAATGGGACTGGCAGGTCTTTCTTATTATAAGAGATGCTCACTATTTGGGGATCACTCTGTTATAGGGTGTCTCTTATTTCGTTATTTGTGATGTTCCTTATTTGAGATCTGGAGAGCTTTTTCTTTGATATAGAATGAAAGATATATCTAAAATGCTTTTATTTTGGGTTGCAGGCCCTTCAGTAATGTATGCATCAGGTTATTTTTTCAAGTGCATAATATCTTAATTATACAGAGAGGCATAGGCCTATTACTAAATTAACTGAAATTAATGCTTTTATTTGATATTTAGGTAGAAGACAAACTTTTGGCAACTAATCCCTGACTGTCAACCCTGTGTGTCATGAGTTCCAATAACCCCTTAATCCTGTTTTGAAAAATTGGCAATATTAGTCTGCAATCATCAATATATGCATGAATATTATATTTCCAATGCATTGTCCTGTTTGAATTGTTAGTGATTTCTAACTTTTTATTGTCTTTTTGTTGTTATATGACATTGAGCTGAACATGCAATAAAAAGCTTTAATGACTCCTGAGCAGTGTGAAGCAAAATACAGCGTGGAGCAAAACCTCCCAAGAAGTACCTGCCCCATTGAAATTTTCCTTCAATTTCTAGCATGACAAAGAATTATTGTTAGAATATCATTCATACCTACAACTCTTATGCTTGCAGTGTATACCTAACTTTGGTCACTTTGTGTGTTCCTTTTCTTTGGTTGCCTAACTCTTTTTCTACATGTTCAAGTGATGTTTTAAAATACTGCAGTGCTATAAATTTGGAGACTGCAGAAAATCTGAGGATGCAGAATTCTTACTTGAGGGGGCAGTATTCTTATCCCACCCCAGTAGCTATACCCCTGTTCACTCTTAGTTTTTCCTCCCTCAAAATGTTGAGTAATTTAACATCCAAGACTGTGCTTAGGCCAGATATTATGAGTTATGGGTTTCCAAAGTGCCCTGTGTCACATGTATGAATGTTGATTTTCATCTGACACATGTTATTATGATGTTCAGTACTTGTGGAATTTACACTTCACTCTTTTCTCTTGCTGACAGATATGGTGCCAAGATATAAAATGCAGAAAGATGGCAAGCATCCTGGAGATGCTGAAGCATATGCCAACAACAAACCACTTTTCAAAACAAAACCAGAAAATGTGAGACAGCTCATTAAAGAAAATTCGCATTTTGGTTAATTCTGTCTAATTATCTCAAGCATATTTTAAAGTCATTTTGAAAGCAGAGATTAATGGAAGTTAAACTGTAAGTAAACAAATCTCTATAAAAGATTTAGGAATTATAAGTAATTGGGAAAACAGCTGGTCCACGGTCCTCTTTCTCCCGTTTTCATAATGGTATTTAAGCAATAGATCACTGCTTCTGAAACTCTGGGTTCTGACCCCAAATGGGTCCCCTTAATTCAATATTGGGGTCATGAAAAATTTGACAACAGTCAAAGGTTTCCGAATGCTACCTAGATAGTTACACAGATCTGTTAGGAACAATGTGCAGTGTTTACAGTGGACTCTGCAGAAACTTCTTCAGCTGTACTCCACAAAAAGGAAAACAAGCTATTTTAGCAAGCCTTGCAAATGATAATTTATTATCAGGAAATGTTTGGTTTTTATACTTATTTTATATACCACATACTTGGGGTCCCATAAAAAATTCTTGGACAGAAAAGGGTCATGAATTTTTTTCTCAGATGGAAAGGGGTCACTAGTGGAAAAAGTTTAAGAAGCCCTGCTCTAGAAAATACCATAACACTCCCTGGATACATATCTTTCAATATGTCACAAATTAGAACCAGACAGTGTGTTGCCAAGTCAATTTTTTACAGGACCAGCAACCAAAGCCCTCATTTATGTTTCATTTATGTTTCAAGCAAATATAAGAGCCACTTCAATATTTTGCGTGTGTTTGTAACTCCTAAATCATATTTATCTATGGTTGCCATAAATCAAAAGCAGCAATGTAAAACTTGGATGCCAGAGAGGAACATCCTGCTAGTCCATGTAAGTGAAGAGTGTTACTCTTCCTAGCAATGCTAAGAAATAAACAGTATGACCAATCATGTAATAAGGACACTTCAATGGCACTTATTTTATTAATATTAATGTCAAATGTAAATATTAACTTTTCTGTTTCAAAAAGAAAAACATAGCACTGGTTAAAGTTAAGGCCCATGGATTGGTGCTGGTCCATAAGCTATGAGGTGCTGGACTCTAGATAGAGTTTCCAAGAAAGAAAGAAACCAATGTAGTGAATAGGAACAAACAAGGCACAATTCCCAAGCACACTTTTTTATCATGTCAGAAGCAACTTGAGAAACTGCAAGTCACTTCTGGTGTGAGAGAATTGGCCATCTGCAGAGACGTTGCCCAGGGGACACCCGGATGTGTTACCATCCTGTGGGAGGCTTCCCTCATGTCCCTGCATAGGAAGCTGAACTCACCTGATCTCAAACCGCCAACCTTTAGATCAGCAGGTCAGCAGTTCGGCCAGCACAAGGTTGTTTTTAAAAAAATAAAAAACCCCAAAAATACACACATCAGATAACTTAAGCACAATTTAATTGAAATAAGACTATATAATTGGTGACATGGACAATAAAACAAAAATTTAAAAAATGTAATAGTAAACAGATCACAAGAAACAGTAACTAAAACCAACCAAAACAAATTACTTAGTTAAAAGCATTGGATTCTTTTTTCTTTTTTCTTTCTTGGGGAAGGGGGAATGTAAGAGTCCATAGACACAATAGACATATTACCACTACATATGTCTCCTTTCTCTGGTTACCAGCTATATTACCATAGTTGCCAGGGATATACAGAGAAAGTCACTTGAGGCCAATGATAAGTTCATAATAATAAATAATAACTTTATTTTTATACCTCGCCTCCATCTCCCTGAAGGGACTTGTGGTGGCTTACATGGGAACAAGCCCAATCAACATAGTTAAAATAACACATTAAAATTCACAAAAACAGCCACAAGCAAAATAAAACAGCAATGACATAATGCAATATAAAACAACCATCAAACAGACAACCAGTAGCCTGAGATAGAAATGCAGTTCTGGGCTTGGGCGGGAGGGGGGGGGGTGGCGGGCAATACAATCAGTTGTGAGGAAGGGCTGATAGATAAAGATGACAAAAATTGGCCAGATGACAAAAATTGGGGTCATAATTGAGAGTCAAAATTATCTGGGGAAACCATCTAATCAAAAATATAATGGAACATCCATGTTTTTAGATCTTTATGAAAGATGGACAGGGTGGGTGCCAGCCTAATTTCCCTGGGAGGAGAATTCCAGAGCCGGGGGCCACCACTGAGAAAACCCTCTGCCTTGTCCCCACCAACCATGCTTGTGACGTAGATGGGAGCAGGATGAGAGCCCCCCGAGGATCTTACAGATCATGCAGGTTTGTAGGATAAAATGTGATCATGAAGATAGGCAGGTGATAACCTACACCTTGAATTGAGAAATTCATGAGAAGAAAAATGTAATCATTCTTTAAAAATGCATGTCTTTTAAAAACAATCTCCATGTGAATTGGTGATGTGGAAAATATGGCTCTAATCCCAATTTTGTCAATCTCAAGGACCTCAGAAGAACTCCCAAACATATAGCTTAATTTCCTTTTCCACTTGATTTTTGGCTACCAACCTGTCTCATGCAAAAAAGCCACCAAATATCCCCATTGCACCAGTCCCTCCCAAACCCCCAAATAAGCATCTTGTTGCTCACAGTGGATGGAGGGCGGAAATTATCCCTAGCCTATTGGAGCTGAGCGGCCCTTTTGTAAGGGATATAGGTTTCTAGTCAACAAGTCTAAAGTAGATCTTGGAAGGCCGACACCTGGGCCTAAAGTTTTCAAAATTGTAGATAGTTCTTGTTGCACCCCAGCAGGACTTCACCTTGCTCACAGCACTCACCAAGAAACCGAACATGGTAATAAACAGTTTATTGATAAAAACACATAAAAAGGACCAAAGGTACCTTAAGCAAATAAAAGGGTAAACATCCAAGAGTTAATAAAGGAAGCAAATCCCAAAAGCAGTAGGTAAATCCAGAAAACAATGGTTAAAACATGAACATTAATCCAGGAAATAAGGAGCAAAACATGGGCATGAATCCAAAGATAAAGCCATAAAACAGAGCTAAATTTGAGCATGAATCTTGGGTCTTGAACTAAGGCTTGAACTAGGAACAAGACAGGAGTTCCTCATTCCTGTAACAATTCAAAGGCTGCAAAACATGAACACATTTTTTTGACCTTAAGAGGTCTGCTTCTGCCTCCCTTTCCCATGGATTTTCCTGCACCTGTATTTCTACCCCTTCAGAAGCAGCCTGGTATCTCTGTCTAAGCCAGCTGCTTTCTTGGATGAACTAATGTTATTCTCCCCTCCCTGCCTGTTGAATTCCAAAGCAGTTCCACTTTCACACTTTGTCTCAGCAACATTTTGCTCCAAAACGCCCTCCGTTCCCCCAGCAACAGAAACATCTTGCTCTAAACCCCCCTCTGTTTGCTCACCATCAAGCCATGGACCCCTGATCCCTCATCTTCATCTGGCAGAAGCACAACAGTTCTTTCCTAGATTAGCTTCTCACTATAATACCCAGGACTTCACATAGTGGTCCTAAAGATATAGCAGCAATTTATTTTGCTCTAGTTTATGCTCTAATTAATTGCTTCCTACTGCAGTGTGTCTGTGAATAAGAACAGCAGGAGGGAAGATATTATGTATCCAATTTGTGCCCAAATATTTCATTGTATCTTTGTAACACAAACAAACTAGGTTGGTAACACATGGATTTCTACTGGGTATATCCTAGTGCAGTTTGTTAATCTTTCTAATATTCTTTCTAATATTAAAACAATTTCATGATTGCTGGTAATCCATGAGATGGGTGACATAAGAGTGACTTATATGTGTAAGATCCTTTGAGTTATCCAGACACCCTCCTAGATAACTGTAAATACCTTTCAAGTTGTTTGTTTTTTTAAAAGCTAGATTGCTTGGCTTTGAGGACTAGAAAATCCAAGAAAATTGAAAACAACCACCAAAAGAAAGAGCTGTCATGAAATACTGTCCAGATGTAAAAGAGAAAATTTAGGATGGTTGCAAAAGTTCTCTGACCTGGGAAGGAGATAAATTTACTTCCCCCAATACACTGCTCAATTCTTTTTATGACTTAAAAACTATTTATCTGAAAAATATAACGAAGAGTTTTATTCTGTCTCTGAAGAATTTCCTCTCCAGGATTCTGTTTAATATCAGGGATGGGAGCTATAAATCAGAGAGAAGAAGATTAAAGGGAAAAGAACATGAAAAGACATACAAAAAGAATATGGAATTTCTATTGCGCTGGAGGACTCAGAAGCTTTCCAGTGACATCAGAGGAGAATCTCACATTTTAATAAGATGGATCATTCAAATAAGTTTTTTTGGGGTCATTTTTCTGACTAAAAATTCTAGATTTATACATTTATAAGATGATTTTGGAATCTTGGAATGGCCTTCATATTACAAAGGTTAAAATAATACATTTAGACTAAGCCTTCACCTTCTGGCTAATTCAAGCAGCAGAGTACTTATAACACTTATAACAACTGAGAACAGAAAGACCTTTCTGGCATGGCAATACCATACAGCTGGCTCAGGAAACAACTCATTATGCCTCTAATGCAGTTAAGAATAATTCCTTTAACGAATGACCAGTCAACTTGAAAAAAGACTGAGGGGCTGATCTAGGCAAAGTTAAGCACTTGCACATGTCATTAATTTCAATGTGAGAGAATTAAACAGTTACTTAGGCAGGGATCCTGGCAAATTGGAACACATGAGTAATAATGGAAATTTTATAGAAGACCAGAGGATAAGAAAGCAAATATCAGCTTCTAAAAATGAAGGGTACATTGTATATTCTCAGTTAGAATCATTAACCTCCTTCATATTAGTTCCAAACCGTACACATTCTTCTTCCTTTTGAAACATAAATTAAAAGTTTATAGACACTTATTTTGGAAAAAGAAAAAAACTGGCTTAAGGTGTGGTTAAATTGGCTGGTTTAGTCACAGTAATTAATTGATAAAAATAAACAATTTGCTCAAAAACAAACACATCTACTTCTGGTGACATTACTGTATGGTATGAATTTATAGGGATGTGAAGATTTAACTGTTCTATCCTTGCGCATGAGTACAAATGATTTCTACAACTTCGTTCTTAATTTAGGGAGCAAAAAATTATGTACCGTATTGTTCTTGTGCAGTATTTGTATGCTCAGAAGTTGTCTTGTAAAATTATTCTGCACAGCAATAGAGATTCCACCTCCATCCCATTAAAAAAAACCCAACCCTTGTGGTCTTTTGTTTATAAAATCACAATATTGAGATTCTAGATTTTGCATGTACAAAAATGTTTCTGTTTCCATGCAAAAATTAAGAAATCTTGCACACGAAATAGGCATCTATTGGCAAAAGTTTTTTGCATAGAAAATTTATTCAGTCTTTCGTGCAAAAAAAAGTTGCTTCTAGATGGTGATATGCTTTCAGTTGTAGTTGGTCTCTAACATCTGGAGGGGCTAAATCAGGGGAGATATTTCTGCTCTTATGTGCAGAATTATTATTTCATTATCTCTGCTGATGTGGACTATACAAGTTTGTGGTATGTGATGATATGTGGTGGTGAAAAAAGAGCAAAAGATTAATACATTCAATAGGACATCAGGACTATTATCTCTCTCAAGTCTTTCTGGATTGTGCATATGTATGAATCTTCATATTACAGCAGTCTTGGGCCCCAGTTTTGGGGAAATGTGCATGTGAATAATAAAACCACTTTGAGTCCCCCCATTGTTGAACAAGGCGGTATATAAATACTCTAAATAAATAAATAAATAAATATGATAATAATAGTCCAGATATAGTTGCTCAGAGCTGAAAGTGAGTAAGATGGAAATAATGCTTAATTGGCATTTGTATTAAACATTGGTGGAAAGGGGCACTTCTACACTTGTCTGCACTGGGCTATGTACTAGGCATGGTTTCGAACCCAAAAATAGGGAATCGAAAATCAAATGGGGGGGTTGATTAGTAATAGAAAGACTTACAAAAAAATTCCAAAAAATTCTAAAATGTAACGTAATTACTAATGAAATTTGTTAGTAGTTCTAAAGTAGGCAAAGCAGGGAAACAGGACTGACACTGTTTTAAGCACAGGCAAATCAAGGGGCAACATTTCCCTTGGTTTCCTTGCAGGGAGATATAATGCATTAATATATTATTAATATTATTAAATACCTCTGGTGCAGGCCTTGCTAATCTGTAGAATTCTCCTCACTCCAGCTTTTTCCCATTCAGTTTTACCATAGCAGTCTAGGACCTCCGTTTGAACTCTATGGCTTTTCTTGATTCTGAACTCTTCCTTCTCCTCTCCAGGCTCTTTTCACTCCTGCTGCCCTTCTCTCAGCAGTTCTTATGTCCTTCTACTCTGTCCTTCTATCTAAACCCCCTTCCTGGGTGTTTAAATTGCTTTTTTCCTCAGTCCTCCAGCCCCTCTAGGAGTGCCGATCTGGATCTCTCTATGGTTTCCGGCTCCTTTTTCACTTCCTGGAAGAGGCCTTTCACACTAATTAGGCTTCAAGCATGGAAAGGCCCCGATTTGACTGTGAGTTATGTCTGCAAAGCTATTTTGGAGGGGGAAATTTTCCTGTTGGGGGGGGCATCCGAAATATTTAATAATCTAACGAAATTTTGGGCCCAGGGAGTGCGAAAAAGAAAGTCCACTTCCGGGATTGGCCTTGCGATCCGTATAAACTTGAAAGTCCCATACATACGAATCCCTTCCGATTTCTTGTCATTTTCATAACTTTTTTCTCATGCCTACTATGTACAAGTTATCACTGAGCCTCGGGAAGGGCAATCTAGTAAGTCCAAATAATAAATAAATAAATAAATAAGTTGTTTGTGTGTGTGTGTGCATGCGAGAGGGGGGAATGCATTGAGTAAGAGTGAAGCATTGAAAAGTAAACCATCCCATGATAGATTATTTCTACATAAAGAAAATAAATTTGGCTCCTATGCCACATTGAAAGTAGGATTTTGACCATTATAAAAACGAATGAGTAACTTGTCTATGGAGATGGTGACTTACTGTAAAGCCAACAAATTAGGAAATACTTTAAAATATCCAGAGCTGAAGATTTTATTGGGCTAGTGGCAAGAGAGACCAATAGGCTGAAGGTGGAAACCAGTCTGAAATCTCTTACTCTATTTATTTTGAAGGCCAAGCTACTTTCAGTGTTTTATGTAGGAGGAAAAGCTAATATAAAGACACCTAAAATCAAGGCAGACCAGAAAATTATGGCTCTGACTCACAGACAACTTCATAAAGGTCACTCTAAAAACAGCAGGGTATCAGATTGATGCTGAGTGCTTTAATATTTTTTTCATCTCCCTTACAGCAACTCTGTTTTCCTGATTCATTAGAGGACATTGTTTGATGCTGCCACAAATGAAACTCATGGACATAGGAGCAATCTTTAGAAGGAGCCATCTTCAGAAGCATGAAAGCTCTAAACACTTTAAACTAGTTGAAGAATTTTACAGGAAAAAGGAGAAAGTTCATAATTACAACACTCTATGAACTCTGTGTCTTAATGTGTGGGTGATAATCACTGACTTGAGATAAGAAGAACAAAGGTTAAGGTATTTACATTTTATAGACAACTACCTGAAACTATAGTGAATAAAGTTATGAAGAAGTTTATTCAACCACTACTCTTGCTGCCTCCTCAAATTCACTATGTTCTCCCTTGAGGCACTAAATTCAATGACATAGATATTTGATTGACTTCTGTCAGTGACTTGGATGGAGACCAACTAAGCATATGTGTCAAATGTTTAATGCCTTCTTTCCCACAGTATTCAATCAAAAAGAAAAAAGTTATTTAACTGGCAAAATTAAAATACATCATGCAATAGAAGGCTACAGCTTAACATAGGTAAAGAGTAGTAAAAAGAATGCTAAATGAATTCAGATTTTCAGGGCCAGATGAACTGTATCCAATAATAATACAGGAACTTGCAGTTGATACCTCAAAGCCATTGTGAATAATTTTGGAAATTCTTGGAAGTCAGGCAAGGGAAGAACATTGGGGGAAGGCTATGTGGTCCACTTGTTCAAAAAGGAAGGAAATTATACCTGAGTAATTATGAACCATACAGTTTCACATCAATACCGGGAAAGATTCGAGAGCACATTTGTTTTGTGCACATTTTGAAAGGAATTGTTAACAGTCAGCATATATTTCTCAAAAACAAGTCATGCCAAACTAATGTCATCTATTTTTAAAATTGTGTTACAAGTTTGAAAGACCAGAGGAATGCCATGGATGTAGCACATCCTGTTTCAATAAGGGTTCTAGCAAGGTCTCCCATATTCTTTCAAAGGAGCTGATTAACCGTGGACAAGCTAAATGGATCTGTAATTGGTTGGCAGACTGAACCACACTGAGCATGCCCACCAATGGGTCCACTTCATCCTGCCTCAGGGTTCTGTCCTGAACCCGGTATTGATTAACACATTTATTAAATGACTTATAAGCTGGCTTTTGTTTGCCTGAGCTCTAAGAAACGCTTCTGCACTTCAAGAGCAGCCAATGTAGACATTGGTCTAGTGTACTCTGTGTTGATGTTCCCAAATAACAGAACACTTTATTGTTGAAAGCTTTTATGGTCGGAATCACTGAGTTTCTGGGCTGTATGGCCATGTTCCAGAAGCATTCTCTCCTGATGTTTTGCCTGCATCTATGGCAGGCATCCTCAGAGGTTTTGAGGTCTGATGGAAACTAGGAAAATGGGGTTTATATACCTGTGGAATGTCCAGGGTGGGAGAAATAACTCTTAACTGTTTGAGGCAAGTGTGACTGTTGCAATTGCCCACCTTGATTAGCATTTAATGGCCTAGCAGTTTTCAAGGTCTGGCTTCTTACTGCCTGGTGGAATCCTTTGTTGGGAGGTAATTAGCTGGCCCTGATTGTTTATGTTATGGAATACCCATGTTTTTGGGTGCTGTTCTTTATTTACTGTTACAATTTTGGAGTTTTTAAATACTGGTAACCAGATTTTGTTCATTTTCATAGTTTCTTCCTTTCTGTTGAAATTGTTCACATGCTTGTGGATTTCAATGGTTTCTCTGTGTAGTCCGACATGGTAGTTGTTAGAGTGGTCCAGCATTTCTGTGTTCTCAAATAACACAGTTGAAACAGTTACTTCACAAAGACCTTCCACAAAGTTCAATCAAGTTAAACGAAACCTATGCCAATTGTTGATGCATCAGTTGAAATAATTGTGTCATTTTATTTTATGCTTCTTGCCCTGACTGTGATAAATGCTGTTTTATTTCATCACTCATGTTTCATTAAATAAACTTGTTACATTAGAGCTGAAAGGAACAGAAACCTAAACCTATCATTATTATTGTAAGAATCAATCCAAATATTAAGACTACTATACAGTTTTGAAAGCATTCAAGCAAGCCCTTCAGTCACTTATGATACAAGAGTCCAAATATTTAAATAGATAAATGCAGTAATGGATACAAATTGAATCAGATGAATGTTTTCCATTTTGTACAGATATGCATATTCTCTCTGCCTCCAAAGATCACATTTTCCCTTCTATTATGGGATGAGATGTGTCTGAATAACTGAAAAAAGATCAAGAATACGTGATGACCTTACGGAGCTATATAATTATGTATGGGTTACACACCACCAAAATGGATGCAATTCCAAAGAACCCAGGAATTGTACACCAAGAGCAAACCCGATACACAGTTTTAGTTGTTAAGGGACAGAGCTGGTTCTGAAGTTATACCAAAGGCAGTATCCAACACTATCATGGTGCTACTGGAAACACCTCTTCTGAATGCATATGCAGAAAGGCAATCCACCTCCCTCCCTCTTAGAGACAGGAACTACCTTTTCCAAAAGGTTGGGAAGATTTCCAGAACAGGTTTGCAGCACCAGAGAAGATATCAGGGGAGGGGAATACTTTCACAAGCATCATACTAGGTTTTGGCCTAAGTTTTCAATTTTTGCTTAATTCGATCTTTCTTGCTCATAAGAGAAAACAAGTATCTGATTGCAGTCATGAGCACTGTTTATCAAACATAATCTAGGCTTCTTCTGTCTTCTGGCTTACTGTTACATGTTTCAAAAACATAGTCAATATTTGACTTTATTTCGCTTCTGAAGAAAAAAAATCTGGCTGATTATATGGGGAATTTTCATGAGGATTAAACTTACAAAAATACATCTACATCAGCACCCCACCCCACCCCACCCCACCTCTCCTCTCTCTCTCTCTCTCTCTCTCTCTCTCTCTCTCTCTCTCACACACACACACACACACACACACACAAATATGTGCAAAGAGGTGTCTTAGGACATTCCCCAGCAAAAAAAACACATGTAGTTTTCTGTCTGATACACTTGAGGCTTCACTATTGAGGAATTAGTCTTATTGCTGCCTCGTCACCTGTCACCCTTACAATGTCTTTGAAACATCTTTTGCATTTGTATTCTGTATTGATATAATGATACACAACTTTGGTGGTGCAGTATAAGAACCGGATCCAGATGCTGGGGCCAAGGTCCATTGTAGGACCTCTCATTTATTGGATGAATCAGTAAAACCTACACCTAATTCAGTTGGTTAAAAGCCACATTTCCCCACTAGGTATCAGGGAATCACCTGGCAGAGGGGCATCAACTAGGCCTCACACTTTTGTTTCCCCCTGCACCCAAATGTGAGGTGGAATTATTCAGATAACAGTTGGTATATTTCATCTGATATCGAACTTCATGCTAAATCCACTACCATACAGCATTCCAATAAACCTACAGCCTCTTTATTCCCAAGGGAGCTTGTGTTGTATTCTGTGTGTCCGACTCTTATTTCACCATGTCAACAGAATCAAATCTATTAACAGATGTGCAGATGCAAGAAGAAAAGAATCCATATCCACAGATATGAGTATATTTTAGAATATCTGAATAAACTGCTTCAGCATTAAAAGGAAAGGTGGAAAAACCTAGCCCCACATTTGATTTATTTTAGCACAAGCTTCAGTGCATCTCAAGAAACACTGATACAGGAAAACAGGGGGAAGGATAACAGAACTAATATTGGCCTGAAGAAATATGTCCAAACTAGCTTGTTTATCCTATTAACTCTGACCCTAACCAGCCAAAAATATTGCTGTTAACATAGCCAGAAAGGTATTTTTTCCCACTGGGATAAATTTAAAATGTGGAAGATTTCCAGAAAACAATCAGTTTCTTATCAAACATTGTTTTGGAATTTTCTTAGCTCCACAGCTTCTATACGAAACTGTCACAAAATAAATATTGTGAGGTTTTAAAAACAGTAAGCTTCAGCAAATTGCTTTGTTGACACATAAATACTCCTTACTTGTAAATCTAACCCAAGTCATATCTTGAACTAATTCAGTGATTACTTGTCTCCATCTTTACTTGGTCCCCCTTTCATGTGGGGCAGTGGAGGCCTTGTAAAGCCCCCATTCTCCTAAATGTCTAAACTTTATAAAGTTGTTGACTAAATTCTGAGTCACTACATCCTTCAGGCAAACAGAGCCTGCTGTGTTGCTGTAAAATTTGCACAATAAAATGTATTTACAGTTGTTTTTTTAAAAAAGAAAGAAAAAACTCAGAGTTTGGCGAGAAACCTGAAATTACAAAGCCTGGAGTTTCTTTGTCACTGAGCCCCCACATTTCTGTTTTAGAGCACAGATTATCATTACCAGAGAAACAGTCACACTTTTACTCCATCCATGAATTACAGAATAGTTTGGTATCTTTTTCCCAGCAGCGGGTAACTTGATCATGACTTCAAAGTGGCCATACATTGTGGAAGCTGTTAAAGCATATAATTTAAATGTACAGCTGATACGTAGGAGAGAAACGTCTGGGAAGGATATATGCCATTACTCTTGTTGTTTGATGCCCTATTGTGAAAAAAATTACATCTTTTCATACACAAAAAAGGGAGAGGTTTAGGTAAGCAAATTGTTCTGCAGATGCAATTAGGATAAACCCCCAGGTAAAGTTTAGAACAAACACCTTCCTCATCAGTTCAAGAAACTGACAAAATGAAAACCTAATTACTCTCAGAAAATGCCTGGTGCACAGCATGCAATCCTGAGTGGCCAAATCCACTCATTAAGAGTCTCCAGCTGGGAGAGAATGGATGGAAGCACAATGAAGCAAATTTTGCTGTGCCAGCAGAATCTGGAAAATGTTATGGCATTAAGATAACATTTCCCTGCTTTAACCATCACACCCAACTTAGTTTTAACCATCATAACAGCCTTCTGTCTTCCTCAAAACAGTTGTAGTTTAGAAGAGCCACTCACCTTAGCACATGAGTTGATCCATTTATAGTGGTCGTGGAACAGGGGACAGTTTGTCCTAAAATGGAAGGCCTTCTGTATCGTTCATCACCACAACACAGGATGATGAGGAAGGCACGTCTGAAAGACTTGTTCAAAAATGCATAAAGAAAAGGATTCAGTCCTGAATTGATGTATCCAAGCCATAAAAAAGCAGTCCACAACTGAGGAGGAACTGCGTAGTCTATGAAAGGGTCTATTACATTTGTGATAAAGAAGGGCGCCCAACATAAGCAAAAGCATCCCATGATGATACAGAGGGTCTTGGCTGCCTTAGTCTCAGTCTTCATGCGATGTGTGCTGTGCTGATCAGGGTGTTGTGGCCTGCCATCTGTGGGCGCCCCTGCACGCTGTAAAATTCGTATCTGGTGAGCATGCTCCCTGGCCGTAACATATATCCGGTAGTAGGCTAGCACCATTAGCAGAAATGGAATGTAGAATGCCACCACTGAGCAAGTGATAGCATAGGGCTTGTTGACCATAAATATGCAGTAAGTTGAGTTTGACACATTGTTGAACTGCCTTTGTTCTATCTGAAGAGATGGGGAGGAAAGCAAAGAAAAACAGAAATGCATTACATTTTTTCTGCAAAACTTAGTATTTCTCTCTCTTATTGTTTCTCTTTCTCTCAGCTGTGTTTTTGCACCTGGAGAGAGAAAGTTAGCATCCCAGAGACTTTGGAATTTTCTCCACCAACCTGTGTTCCGATTGGTCTATTTATTTATTTATTTCACAACTCTAATTTGTCTTATCCAATTTTTCTTTTATCCTATTCCATTTATATTATCTCTTCTGAATGTTTTTTGTGTGTGTTCATAATTTGTTGGAATGCTATAGAAAGATATTGATGTTATCCTTATTGGAACCAACTTTAAAAAATCAATCTTTTGGATACACAATATAGAAATATTTCATTGCTCCAGTTCATGATTCTAAGTAAAGATAATGGATGAGATGTGTTTAGTGGTGAGATAGGAGTGACAGGAAAGGGGACGGGGTAATAAAGGAAAAAATATATAAGTGGCTCATTTTTATTAACTGCCAAGAAAAATGAGGTTTTATGAGTGGAATATTACAGAAATGTGCCACCAACACTATTGTAACAGTTGTCCTTGACTAATTGCGCTAAACAATCTTCTGCTTGCTCATAGTTCTCTCTCTAACACTGAGTGTAGCAAGCAGAGTTACTTGAAGTATCACTACCACCATCCAGCTGGCAACTGAAGTAGCTTACATGGTTCTAATGGAGCATGAATACATTTGCAAAGAAACTGGATCAAAGATTCCTGGAAGACTTATCACTATTCTTCATGCTCTATTGACAGCAAATGCACTAGTGGATAAAAGGGAACAATTTAAAGGACTGTTCAAACATTGAATTGAAAGCAAAATTCCACTGGAAGGAAATGAATTCAATGAAAGGATGGAAATAAACAAAAACAGAAATTATTCTTTAAGAACAACATTAGCTAAAATACTCTGGCAGGCACTCTGAATCCCTCTCCTTTGTGAAGTACTCAATTTTTTTCACAGATCACAGCTGATTCCCAGTATAAGTATGGAGGGATTCATGTCTCCTCTAAGAATTATGAATTTTATTTAACCTAAAACTCAGCACTGATCTCATTCTTCATTTTATTATTTTAAACCTGCTTTCTAGTACATCGGAATGCTGAATTACAGGCCCAAGAGCCTGCTAAGATGCTTCTGGGATAAAAGACAAAAGGCATTTCAAGAATACAATGAAGCATTATAATTATATCAAGATTTCCAAGGATGGCTGTATTGTGATGGCTGCTGCTCTTGAAA
Source organism: Anolis apletophallus (assembly GCA_030556195.1). Lineage (NCBI taxonomy): Eukaryota > Metazoa > Chordata > Lepidosauria > Squamata > Anolidae > Anolis > Anolis apletophallus. The sequence goes on along the minus strand of JARBWK010000001.1, from coordinate 92,578,267 downwards.
AAATCAGTCATACATTAATTTCCCAGGTGCTACTGTGTAACAATGGGTATAACAAAAAGGACTACAGTGATCGCAATTTAGGGAAATTAGCTACAGGAAGGATATTCTAGAAAATCAAAGTTATGAACTCGGAAAATATTCATCTATTTTTTAAAGAATTCTCCCAACTATCAATGCTGTATTACAGAGAAATAAACACCTCCACTGTGCAGTAAGTAATAGCTCTACTTCCTGCTGGTGTGATTGGAAAGTGTTTGTGTAACTGCGCAAGCAACTCCACATACTGTCAGAGGCTGAGAGAGGTGATGGATAGTATAAAATGGTCCTCTGTCTAAGTGCCAGTTCTTTAAGGAAACTTCTTTTGAGCCTTATCACATAGAAGTTACATGATGGACACCAAATAGATGCCATTTGAGGAAACTCACTAGATAAATACAGTATGTGCAGAATCTAATTTTACATTCCCATGTAGAGACACACTTAGATAAGAAATGTGCTTGGTTTGTTCTGTAGCTCCTTTTTTTGAATGGACCAAGTTGAACTTCCAGATAGAAAACCACAACTTTGATTAACATCACTTGATGTCACAATTATTTATGGACATTTGGGACACTGAGCTGAAAGGGCCCATTGACAAGTGCCAAATGAGTCAGGTAGGGGTGAATTATTATTTATTTATTATTATTTGCCATGCTTCTATACTGCCTCTCAGCCCAAAGCTGACTCGTGGCGGTGAACAAGCGGCAACAAGTGCCCATAAACAATACATCACAAGATGAAAACAGTCATATAAAAACATATAAAATTAACAGTTAAAAACTACAAAATACAAATCTCAGCTCCACAATCTTAAAATGGACTCTGTGGTGAATGGACTCTGTGGTGTCCACATGATGCATGGGGTCCATTTGCCCTAACATGGTTTTATCCCAAGGTGTTTTTTTTAAAGTCAAGGGATGCTTTGAAATGCTTGCCTGCACTTTGTGGTGGTGCAAACAGTTGGGCCACTTTTAATTCAGAAGTGGCTGCACCTGTTCTCCCAGACATCCCATTTTCCTCAAGACTTGCAGTCCACTGATAGGGAATGGCACTTATTCTTCCCCTATTGTCCTCAGCTTATTAGTGATAATTGGGCACCAAACCGAAGGTGGTTGTATCTTGTTGCATCCACTGACAATAGCCAGAGCAATGAAGCAATTAGAAAAGGGTGAGGAAACTAGAGTGGATGTGACTAGCAACAACCACCATCAGGTTTCATGCCCAATGGTTGCTGCTAAGCTGAGAATAACAAAGAGAAGGTAAGGATGGCAGTCAAGGTCCAGCACCACTGAGTCATGCAGACTTCATACATCCACTGAGTCATTTTGGCAGATGGCCATGTAGACTTTGGTGGTGCTGAACCAAATGACCCTCTCCAGATCAGCATTGTAATAGGTGGTTTATGTAGAATGGCCCCAAGGGCAGGCATTGCCAGGGGCTAGCCCCGAAATTCTCAGGTGATCCGTTACTGGTACATTATTTAAACTGTTATGTGCACTTATATCATGATCTGATCACCATGCTCATTATATCCCACATTAATGGAGTTATTGGGATAACAATACAAAAGGTTTGCTAGGGTAGACCCTCTTCCACCCAGTCTCAGCCCCGAACCAAACTCAGCCCCGAATCAAAATCCTTTGCCCAAGGGTATTAATGAGTGTCATCTTTGTTTAGAGACCTAGCTATTTTAGGGAAACACTTGTGAAAGAGTGGACTTTTATTCATCTTTTGAAAACCAGTCTTTAAAGGTAGGCAACAAAATCAGGGGAAGACATCTCAATTCTAGGGGCTGTATGTATCCCTTGCTAGACATGGAGCAGTGACACTTGCGCCAAATGGAGTCCTCCCAAACTGTTGTTGTAAAACAAAATAGTTGACTCCCCTCAACCTTGAGGGCCTGCAATGGCCATTTTTTTTCACATTTTGATAAAAATGCCCCAATGTCATTTCTGGTTGAGGAAAAAAGCCTCACCTTTTCCAAATCAGGTTATTCCACTCCAAATGACCCTAATGGCCATTTAAAGATAGAAAAGCTTTTTAAAAGTGGAGAGTTCTTGACTTGCATTTTTTTTTAAAAAAACCAACATTATTAAAGGATAGGGGATTGGGTACCAAAATGTGGTCTGCAGGCTTCAGTTTTCCCACCCATGAACAAAATGCAACATGGTTGTAACAAAACAAAGCACCAGCATAATCTGCTATTGCTAAAGAATTCTATGATGGAATGGGGCAAACTCAGGTAAAAGAAAGGGAAAAACAGTTTAGCAATCAGTTTGCTTTTGCTTTTCTGCAGCAGCTGCCCTACAGACACATTATTTTGGCAAATACAATCTGGAATGCCACATTAATAGGATGTGTGGACAAGTGATTCAGGAAAAGAAAAATGCTGGGCCAGAGAAAGGTTAAGTGCTCCTTGCCTTAGTCACCTCAAAACTTAAATGGCTTTTTCTTATAGTAAGGTTTTTTTTAATCAAACACAGGCATGCAAGTTTTGTTCAGATTGCATGCATTACTTCAGTTCTGAGTAGTTCTGAATGAATGTAAGAATCACCAATATCTTGGCAATGGCTCACTGCAAGGAAAGAATTCAACATAATTTTACAGAGACTTGCAGCTTTAGGATTCTATGGGTAGTTTTCAATTGTCCTTAAATTCACAATCATGATATTTTCACAGAGGCATATGATGCAGTCATTTCTGTAAAGCAGGAAACAGGAATCAAGTCTGACAAAATCATCTTGTTTATGAAGAGTCATAAATAATAAAAAGCCAGTGCCAAACTCACAAGTTTGCCTGTAGCTCAGGGGAGACAATGAGAGTCAAAACAAAGAGTGTCTGATTCAGATTTTACAAACAAAGCCTGACACATTCCTAAACACCCTCACCCTTATCACAACATGGGAGAAAACTGCTTTCCTGCTTCTCAGCGTAATGATATAAATGATGTAGAAGCAATTTCAAATGTTTTGCTGCTTCTTTTAAAAACGTCTTTAGTTGGATGGTCATGGACTTTCTAAGGAAAGTACATTGGCTAACATAAGATATGGATGTATGCTAATAGGGAATTTGCTTAAGAACAGACAATGGGGATATACTCACCAAGTCCACGATGCCAATGCTATTCCAGCCTTGCATTATAGGGAGAAATGAAATAAACATTGGGATTACCCAGCAGCCTCCTAGCATTAGAGCAATGCGCAAGGGGGTCATCTTATTCCTATAAACCAAAGGCTGGCAGCAGATAGCATAGTACCTAAAGGGGACACAAAAACAAGTCATCATAAATAATGGGAAATATTCAGAAAAAAAGCTCTTTTGACCCACACTTATCAACGGGATCTTTAAAATGCCATCTATAATTGCCTTTTTTCCTAGGACACAGGCAACATGGAGAAAACAACATTTATTTAGTTTTACAAGCAGATAAATGCTACCAAATACAGCACCCCTTTCAGTCCCTTCACCAACAACACTTTTTTGCTTAAGCACATTCTCAGTGATTTTAATGAATACCTGAATGATAGAAAAATAAATTATTATTTTTATATAATTCGAGAGTTAGACAGAAAGGGGAAATTTAATGCATGGCAATCATCACAATGCTTTCAGAGTTTCCTCTGAGCCGTTTTTGGCTATGATGTAACTACAGTTATGAGAAAAGGTCATTTTTGTTGCTCCACAAAATTCTTTATGCCTCTTAGAACTTGGGTAAATATTGATTTTGCCTCAAAAAGACCACTACCACCACTTTTTTGGGGGAAAGAGCTATCAGCCATTTCACCATAGTTTTAGTAGATTAGGGGTTTCTACAATACCATTTTTAAAGTCCTATAATGACCTTTATTAGTTATAGGAAACAAGAAGACCAAGACATTTGATCATTTCCTGGTTTGAAAAATATTTTGCTACCAGAGGCAAGGTTGCCTCAAAATATGGCCAGTAATAACATTCGCCCTCCCCTGGCTTGGGGAACATTTGGTTGTTTTTAGGATAAGAAATTTGAGGGGAAATGGAACAGACATGGCAACAATGGGTTAATGCAGTCTTCCAGGATCCCGTAGAGCAGTAGTTCTCAACCTGTGTGTCCCCAGGTGTTTTGGCCTACAGCTTCCAGAAAACCCAGCCAGTTTACCAGCTGTTAGGATTTCTGAGGGTTGAAGGCCAAAACATCTGGGGACCCACAGGTTGAGAACCACTGCCATAGAGGATCAACCCAGGCAAATTCCCACTTCTGTTGTACACAGATACATACCAATTAACATTTCATAGATGAAAACCACCAACAGCAATATGTCCCCGTAAGTATATGTTTACACACACACACACACACACACACTGCTTAGGGAGAAAAACAGAGGCCCACTCATTGTATCAGTGATCCAATCAGAGGTTTATATCTTATCTTTTTGTTCAGTACACTAGAGTCTAGTATATCTCAGTTTGAGTATGTACCTTACAATCTATAGTCAGGTGCCTCTAGTGAATTTTATATTTATTTATATTTATAAATTCGATTTGGTAGACCGCTCTCTCTGGAGCCCAGAGCGGTTCACAACATAAAATCAATAAAACATCAATAAAACAAATAAAAGACATATACCCAAAAAACCCCACTCCCCACAACTGATCCCGGCAAGCAACAATATGCAGAAGCAATACATGGCAGGGCGGTATGTTGGCAGCTGGCAAGCTATAGGAGGCATCAGTTGGGACCAAATGCCTGCCTATATAACCAAGTCTTCACAGACTTGCGGAAAGCCAACAAACCCCGTAGTGCTCGTATCTCCTCCGGCAGAGAGTTCCAGAGGGTCGGAGCGGCCACTGTAAATGCTCTCTGCCGGGTGCTCGACAGCCTACAGATCTTAATACTAGGGACCTCTAGTAGATTAAGCCCCTCTGAGCGCAGTGATCTTCTGGGTTTGTATGGGGTAAGACGCTCCCTCAGATACACTGGCCCCAAACCATATAAGGCCTTGAAAGTTAGAACTAACACCTTGAAGGAGACCCGGAATTCAATAGGAAGCCAGTGCAGTGCACGCAGGAGTGGGGTCACATGCGCAGATCTTGGGGCTCCCGACAGCAGGCGCGCTGCTGCGTTCTGCACCAGAATTAACTTACAGGGCTGACCTGAGGCCATTTTTTGCAGTTTTTGTTTAAAGATGTTAAAGGAACATAAGTCATTCCTCCCTCCCTTCATATCTAAGCAAACCCTTCCCTTCTTTTTGTTACGATACAGAAAATTTGTAGACACTGTCATAAATCTTAGGTTCTGTACATATACTATTAATGACATATAAACCATTTTAATAGTATAAGTGCAGGCTAAGAGATTGTCAAATAAAATGTATGTGACCTATAGCAGGAGGGTGATATTGTTGCTCTTTGAGAAACAACTCTCAAAGCTTAAAAGTTCCCTTCTAAAAGTTGCTACACACTTCTTTGAATGCTGATGCTAGTCATGTCTTTTTTATTACACAGGTAGTATTGCCAAAGCACACGACATCTTGTGGGAAAACTAAAGTTAAAAAGCTGAAGGTCTGCACATAAACCACCCCTCTGGTAGACCATTTAGCATTTAAAATGTAAATATCTGATAAACTGGGAAGGAGCTATCATTATTTGCACCACAGGAAAGAAAGATTCTGAAGAACATCCTAATGACTCTTTCCTTAGACACAGATTTCACCTCCTACTGGCATGAATGCTAAATGAGTTGAAAGATCTGCACAGGATGTCATATAATAATATGAATAAGGATTTGTACTAGGAACATATATTTAGCAGATAGGAGAACAGAGAATGAAAATTAGCTGCAGCTACATGAACGAGATGCTACTTATTGATGAATGCTGGTGATTACATCATCAATAAAGATAAAATGGCAGAGGCAAAGGGAGTGAATAGAAGACTAACAAGCCATGAACTGTGCTGTGTTCTGCATCCAAACTAAGAACAGCAAACATTTATCCAGCCGGGTTCATGTTAGGGGAAGTAACTTGCCCATACAATATTTGGGATGGCGTTTCCTCCATTTTTAACAGTTTGATAGACAGCAAACAATCCTTCAACATTTATAGCAATGGTTCCCCAACCTTTTTGAGTTGGGACCCCATTTTATAGAGGCAAAGTGATCTGTGACCTTGATACATTAAAAATAGATTATCTGTGGCGCCGATACATGAAAAATTAGAGCTGTTGGCACTGCTACAGTGACAACTATGGTGTCTGGACCTTAGAGCACTGCTTGGTCTGTGGTTGATTACTTTTGGTTGGCTGCTTGGCTGGCCAAAGAAGGGAAATAACATGATGTGCTGGCTATTGGATTCCTAGAAGTGGGATTATTTTTTTTGTGTCGGCATATGATTTATTATATTTTACAGAATTGAAAAACCCCTGCTGTTGCTCATAAGAAAGAAGGCTAGGCACTCAGCGCCCATGCATCACTAAAAATCGACCAATCACAAGCTGAGCAGCACCTCCATTACTCACAGCAAATTAACCCAGTGAATGATTGTTGCACATTTACACAAACTAATCTTTGTGCAGAAAGGGCTGCAATGTTCTTTTTGTTTTCCCTTTTAAAATGTTCATAGAACCCCACTGCCCAGCAACCTCACAGAAAACCCTTCATGACCCCATTTGGGGTCGCGACCCATGGGTTAGGAACCACTGATGTATACGAAAAGGCTTCTTCTGTAAAGGTGAATGATATCTGAAGAATACTGTGTGTTCTCAATCAAGAAATACGATGTATTGGGAAGGTCAGCACTCCAGCAAGGGACTACTTATGTACTCAGTAGAAAAATTGAAAGCGATGGTGATTTGTTCAAGTCAACCAGTACATCCCGTATTTTCCCACTACACTTTTTACTTTTCCTTAATAGATCTTTTCCAAAGGACAAATTGACAGAAAAAGGCAGGAAGAAGATCACCCTTCTTTTCGTTGTTGACATTTCCAGACATTTCAACTTCAATTTCAATGGATTTTACTTAAGACATGAAAAGTACTGCACCATCTTAAAGCAATCCTCTCCAATATGAATATCTCTTTTAGAAAAACACCATTATTATTCTCCCACTTTGTTCTATTCTGTGTTCTGACTAGAATGTTAGAATAAACTGACAGCAGTCAGCAACAGGGGCTAATCATTTTACTGCCACTCATCCTGCAACTGCTCCAAGATATGTGGGAGGTTTTTCTCCCTCCAAGTGTGCAGGCATATGTGTCCTCAAGTCATCTGTCAATTTATGACAACTCTATGAATTTCATGGGGTTTTCTTAGGCAAGGAATACTCAGGGGTGGTTTTATTAGTCTCTTCCTTTGAAAGGTAGTAGACTTGAGTACTTGCCAAGTGTTACCCAGATTTGCTTCCCTTTCTCAATGCAACTTCCAGAGAAATGGCAGTAAATCATGGATACTACCTCTCTGCTGTTACCTGTAATGACATCAGCCAGAGTGATGAGGGAGGGGGAGAGAAGGAATCACTTCCACCTCTCCCCCTCCTTCTCCTGTTACCCAGTCAACAGCATTGCAGGTGATGGCCAGCTGGTAGGACTCAGGTCACACCTGGAGAGCACCACAAGACAGAAGATGGGAAGCACAGGATGGCAGTGAGGACATTTGTGGCCAGTTCCCTTGAAGCCCTAAGGCCCCGTATTCTCGTGCTACAGCTCCCTCTGGAGCTCTTACCTCAAAACACTGCTGTTATGTCAAAGCAAAGCTTGGGCCAAGCAACAGCTCTTAACTCAAAATTCTCTCAAGTTGGCACACTCTTAAGTAGAGGCTTCACTGTACAAATAATACAGTGGATTCTGAGAGGAAAATCACAAGAGCTACCTATTGGCTATACTAATACAATATGATATCGTATAATAAAGGAAAAAATGCCTGCTGTTTGAGCGTCATGTCTCCATTCCCTCTTGAAGGCTAAATCTTGATGCTAAAGACAATGTTTCAGCCTATAAATATCCCTTGCACCCACAGGTAATCTGCGATAGAATGAGAAGGCCACACTGAGATGTGCTTTTGAGAAAAAGGTGAAAATATAACAGCCATAGAAGATTCTATAACAGCAAAGACAGGTTAGCCAACTTGTCATGATGACATTTTGTGAATCCTTCAAAGTTACATTTACACCAGAGAAAGTTTAGACAGCTTTTACTACTCTAATCTGTCAATCACAAACCTCCATCTGAAGAGTATACACTTTCATAATTTCCATTTCTGCATTGTTGTATCACATTTAATGAAAGTGACTGGTAATGTACAACAGTTCACTGCTGCTGCCTTTACTGTGCCAGATGGTCTTCCTCCTGTTAGAACTTGTGTTTATTTTATTTTACATGTGAAGCAACCCTTGCCAGAGTGTGCTGGATAATGCTGACTGCTGTGCTAGATGGAAAAGGACATTTAGCAGAGAGTGTGTATATAGAACACAAAGTGTTTCTACCCTGTGGTAAAAGTAAAGATATGATTAGACCGAGAAGGAAATGAAGAAATCAAAGGATGGCAAATTCTACTTGCAATTAACACATTGAATGAGGGGTAGCAAACGATATGAAAATAGTCCGAAAATGTTTCTAATTAGCCACAGTGAAAAGGCAATTCAGCCCGACAGTTCTGCTCCACGGGTTTATGAACATTTATGATTGCAGCTGACAGTATCACTTTGGGTTAAGAAAACTATGAAAGCAAGAGTTGCTACCAAACAAGTGAGAAACTGAGATTTCATGTTTCATGTTCTTCCCTTTCCACACTCTTATGTCTCCATTTCCACATGGATACAAGAAGGCTGACTTTGGGCTTTTTTGAAAATAGAAGCAACATCATATTCAGGAGTGGGCTATATGAGAATGAAAAAAGATTGATGCAGCACACAAATGACCCAAAATATTCTCAGTATATTTGATATTATTTCATGTATGAAGTATATTAAATGCACTTTGATGGCCAAAGTCTTACATATGCAATAAAATGCAATCCAGGCATTCATATCATTAAGGGCCCTTCCAGACAGGCTCTTTATCCCAGGACCTGATCTCAGGTTTTCTGTTTATCACAGATTATCTCACACCGGGGACTCATATAATCCAGTTTAAAGCAAATTACCTGGAATCAGACCCTGGGATATAGGGCCTGTCTGGAATGGCCCTAAGGCTGCATGTTTTCTAAATATAGATGATTTGGGTTACACAAACTTCCAACTTTTGTGTTTTATAGTGTTCGAGTGTTTTTATTGTGTTTTACTCTGTTTTATTTTGTTTTAATTTGAATTCCATGTAAGTCGCCCCGAGCCATCCGGGAGTGGCGACTCACAAGTTTAAATAATAAATAAATAATAAATAAACTTTTGCTATTCATGTGTTACATATTTAAGTGGTAATGTGCAAATGGTTGTAGTCAAGCAAAATGGGGCACAATGTCCCCCCAGTTACTTTTGAACTCTGGTTTCCAACATCCCCAGAGATCCTGGACAACAATCAAGAATAAGAGATCCAACAAAATTTGGTTCCCCACTCCTGTTCTAGACAAATATTTCTGAAAGAGCAAATTTTGAAATCCATACCACTTTGAAAACATCTTGTGGTACAGTATTAAGATGCTGTTGTTTTCTGAAGAAAATATATTGGTGAGGTGAACATGAGTGTCAATAAAGTCTTCATGTAGCTTTTTGGCATCATTGCTTTGAGTCTATTTTAAGAGAGAAAAGGGGCAGATAAATAAAAATATTATCATCACTATTATTCCATAATCCACTGAAACTATCTGTATAACATCCTTATCTGCATAACGTTCTATCAGCACACCATGCCTCTCTGTTGCTAGCTTTTTGGTTTTATGCCAAGTGTACAGTTGGATCTTGATCACATTTAGGCAGAGGAAGAATCTTCAGTGTTTAGGAATGAAATAAAGTGTGAAAATATTAGGGGGCTGGCTTCCATAGATTAAATTAAACCAAATGCAGCCAAGAAAGCCAGTGTGGTGTAGTTCTGTGTGTATTGGGTAAGGACTATGGCAGAGCAAGGTTCCAATCCCAGCCCAGAAAACCCACTAGAAGACTTCAAGCAAGGCATAGTTTTCCAGGCTCAGTTTCGGAGAAAGGCAATAGTAAACCCCTTATTAACAATGCTTGCCAAGAAACACTATGGTAAATTCATATTAGGATCACCATACATTGAAAACTACTTAAAGACACACAAGATTGATGAGCTGTTGAACAGTGGAACTCACTGCCTCAAAGTGGTGGAAGCTTCTTCTTTGGAGGCTTTTAAACAAAGGCTGGATGGCCATCTGTCACGGGGTATTTTGATTGTGCTTTTATTTATTTATTTATTTATTCGATTTAGTAGACCGCTCTCTCCGGAGCCCAGAGCGGTTTACAACAATTAAAACAATAAAACACAGGTAAAACACATAAAACAGAATTCTAAAACCAGTGAAACCCCCCTCCCAACAGATCGGCGACAATGCAGATGGCAAGACCCGGCATGAACTAGAAAGCCCATGCAGTATATTCCAATTTTATGATTCTGTGATGAAGATGTATTCTGGAACAGTAAGTTTCTCCATACCAATACCCCATTTGAGTGAAGTAAGTTTCTTTTTAACAAACTCTCAATGAGTGGGGTTTATTTCTAGATACTCACTTTAGTTAATACATAGCAGTGAGGTGGCCAAGACAATGATGTCTTCAAACAAACAAAAGACTGAAAAAAGCTCCAAAGAGACCCTGCGCTTGCAGGGCAATGTACAATAAAGTGACCAACACAACTAGCCGTTTGTATGTGTCCTCAGGTTATCTGCTGATTTATGGTGGGCCCCATGAATTTTACAGGGTTTTTAAGGCAACAAATAATCAAAGGTGGTTTTGCCAGTTCCTTCCTCTGAAAGATAGTCCACAGCTCCTGCTATTGGTTCATGGTCTCCCATCCAGATACTAATCAGAGCTGGCCTTGCTCAACTTCCAAGATTAAACAGGATTGGGTGCCTTTGGGGTATATATAGGCTATGGGTAAACTAATGTATATTGGAATATGTAGGATAAGTGCAAACAAATGCATATTAGGGATACACACATATTATATACATGGCAATCTGATCTGATTGTAGTGTCTAGTCAATAAAGTCGAACGGTATTTCTATTCAAGTACCACATCCCTGATACTAATAATTCCACACATAGAAGTTCAATGCAAAGCTAACTAAATATAGTTAATACATCAATAAATCAATTAATTGTGCTACTAATTTAAGATAAACAAATTATATGGAAATACAGCAAAAAAGGATTAATTAATATATTTGATACATAATTGTAACTGATATTGCTTCCTTCAAATTATGCCATACTAGGGCTAGCTCGCTCCCCCCCCCCTCTCTTTCTGTTTTCAGTTTAAATGCTCAGCAGTCATTGCATAAGGTCAGTTTTGCATAAAACTTAAATTTTTCCCCATGCATAAATGAGTACATCAGAGGAATGTTTCTGTAGCTACGGACTGTTTTTGTCACGCTAGATTAACAGAAAAGCATTTCAGCAGTTTTCCTTCATTACATCTCCATGGACAAGATATTTTTAAAAAGAGGAGACAATTTCATGTCTGGAAAAGGGACTGAGAGTTAATGGAACTTTTGTCATTTTTTATCTGCTTTAATTCAAGACCTTGAATGCAACTGAGTCACTTCCACATTTTTCATTGAGCAAGAGATGCAATTGTTTTACACCGGCCTATTTCGCAGTGCTCTACCACAACAGCTTCATCCTCCTTCTCCATCCAATAACACCCTTCCCTTTCACTCATGAAGTCCATTCAGCAATTGTAAACATGCCAGCTGGAAAGGCTCCATGTCAAGATGGTATCATTGCAGGACTTTTAAATGCGTGCAGACCTCCTCTTTACAAAGAACCTGCCTCCCACTTATTTTATCATCTAGCAGACGGCTGTGTACTGAAGACTTGGAATACCTCAAAATCAGTTCTCTTATTTAAGAAAGGAGACAAAGAAGATCTGAAGAATTACTGCCCAATAACTCTCCTGCTGATTATCTACAAAGTCTTCACCAAGTATATTCTAGCATGAATCAAGAGAAGATTGCAGGAGGCACAGATGATTGAACAAGCTGGATTTGGTCACTCATTCACCACCATTGATCACATCCTGACTGCTAATAGAATATTGGAAGTCACCTGTGAATACTTGATGCCACTCATCCTCGCTTTTGTTGACTATTTTGTTGAATAGGCATTTAACAGTGTGGAACCAGAGTGTGTATGGAACAGTCTGATGGAGCAAGGAGTGCAAACAGAGTACACTAACATCATCCAAGCATGCTATAGTGGATGTACGGTATTGCCTTTCAAACAAGAAGTTGTTAGACTTGTAGAAAAAAAATGTATGCCAAGGTGATCCCATCTTATCTAACTTTTTTCTGCTGCTCTAAAAAGTGTAATAGGGGACTGTAATTAGTCAGACAAAGGTATATTAATTGATAGGTGCAGGCTTAATCACCTGTGTAGTTTTATTCATGCATACCACCTCAGAAGCCTGCAAAAGAGATGGGCGCTGGAGCAATGCCCCAGCAACATGGTACCTGAGGGGTGGATGAGACTTCTTGATCAGCCTCGCACCCAATGGTCTGATTCATTCTGTATGGCATATAATGTGAGAGACAAACATAGTCATATGATGGTACACTGCTCAACTCATGCTTGAAATAGATACAAATGGAGGCAATTGCAGAAAATGTAGTGATCTGCACAAAAGCTGAGGAAAGGATAATCTAAATGACTAATTTTATCTGTTTTAATTTAAGGACTTTGAAAGCACCTTGCTTCCTTTTTGTTTGATTAGGAATTTAGGAAAATTGTCTGGAACAGAAGCAGCAGAAGGGATTCTGCAAAGTTGTCTTTCAAAGTCACGCTTTTTATCGTGTTCAGTGTCAAGCAATCTAAGAATTACAGTTTCTTCAAAAGGTAGCTTGAAAATAGTGAAAGGGAGCTTGCAGTGAAAGGGATCTAGCTGAACAGTGTGATGTGACAGGTAGTAAGTCATTAGATTCTGGGCTGCAACAATAAGAGTATAGTGTCTAGATCAAGGGGCATCATTTCCCCACTCAACTGTACTTTGATCATACCTTATTTGGAATTGTACTGTGTTCAGTTTTGGGTATCACAATTCAAGAAGGATATTGACAAACTAAAACGTGTCATATCCAGAGAAGATTGACCAAACTGATCAAAGGTTTGGAAACCAAGCCCTATGAGGAGAGACTTAGGGAGCTGGGTATGTTTAGCCTGGATTGAAGAAGGGGCAGGCTTGTTTTCCGCTGCTCTGGAAACAAGGATACAATGGAGCAACAGATTCAAATTGCTTCATTCTTACTGGGATGAGAGATTGATCATTTTACTCTCCAGTTCTGGTTGGAAGTAAATTCATCCACTTACTCATCAATGCAATTAAGAGAATAGAAGGCACCCTACCCATTGAGATCTTTATGCTTGTGATTCAGCTGCTAACATAGCATATCTCCTTTAGTTCTATTCTTAACTTTGTCTTTCAATTAATCATTTGGGATGAGGTGGGTGAATAATATCTTGAAGATCTAGCTCTTAAGCACATGATAGCACACTTCCCAAACTATTCTGCCAAAATGGCTTTGCTTCTCTGCATCTCTCCCTGCTTTTTCCCCCTTTACTGTGTTCCCATTTGGGGGCCCTGCCAGATTCTTCTTCTGACTGCATCTGAGGGTGTGCAAGGAAGAAATACATTATCAGACAAACTTTAATAAATCAAAATCTTTTACCTACAGCTGAAGAAACCAATGGGGAGCGGGGAATCCAAAGAGAATTGTAATATTTAGACAGTGTGTCTTCTAGTGTCACAGAACTCTGAACACATAAATTTGCAAGGAAACAACATGGTGGAAAGAATAAAGTGCAAAAATCCTCATATCAAGAAACTCCCAGTGGGCATCCAGTTTCATGAGCCACTTGTTCATAGCTTGTGCTCATGCAGAACCTGGCTGTCAGGGCAGCACCTGCATGAATCAGACACCTTTGGCCAGAGGAAAACATTTCAATGCCATATATTTTATAGCTTCCTCCCCCCCAGGCTAACTCTTTTCCAATTTCACACAGTATTTCAGGATTCAGCTCTGAACAAGAATAACACATGGATATACTTCCTTCAAGGTAAACATGGGTATTTGAAGTCATGGTTCCATTACTATCTTCTCCACAAAATGGCTTTTAGAAATATTTTAAATCAGCACCAAACTGCATGAATACTGGTGTGAATCATTCTATGTATGACAGGTCCTCACTGCTACAAAGGTTTATGAAGGATTTGACAAAGAATTAATGCAAAGTTTTAAAAATAATTATTTCCATCATTATGCTTTTTATTTTTATTTTTTAAAAAACCCATGAAGAATGCTAAATCTTGGGTTAACTTGACCTGGATTATATCTATATTTGTATAATGAAAAAATGATTGACTCTTACAAAACAAAAGTTGTATAAATAACAATTTAGTCACAATAAAAATATAGTAATCATGCTTGTAAAATACTTCCATTAAAATTAGGGATGTATGGAAAAAGCCCTTAAGTCTACTAGTCTTGAGTTTTTGCTACTTCTTATTTATTCTGACACTCCACCACAGCAAGATGTTTGCATTAAATTTTGATTTAGGTGAAATCTCAAGGACTAGAAATTTATTTCGGTTGTGTGCTACCTAGAGAGATAGTTTCCCCATTAACTCCAGAATATCGATGTGATGTCCAGTGAAACCTGAGTATCTTCTAGTATCTGTGTTTTCTCTTGGACATGCAGCACCTCTGAGAAATGTTGAGGTTTTAATTAAAAGTCTTCTTGCTTCCCTAAAAATTTATTTCATACTTTCTCTGAACAGAAAACCTAAATTAATTATGGTATCAATGCTACCACACAATATAAAAAGGTAAAGGTTTCCCCTTGACATTAAGTGTAGTTGTGACCGACTCTAGGGAGTGGTGCTCATCCTCATTTCTAAGCCAAAGAGTCAGCATTGTCTGCAGACACCTCCAAGTCATGTGGTTGGCATGACTGCATGGAGTGGTTCCTATTCCTGCACAAGTGTTTCCTATTTATCTACTCATATTTACATTTTTTCGAACTGCTAGGTTGGCAGAAACTAGGCCTAACAGTGGAAGCTCACCCCACTCCCCAGATCTGAACTGCTGACCTTTCAGTCAGCAAGTTCAACAACTCAGCAGTTTAACCCGCTGAGCCACTGGGGGCTCCTAACACCCAATATATTCTAAGACAAATGTATAGAAAGAGTTCTAAATATCATGGCTTGTTACATAAAAGCAATAAATATCAGTGTTGCTCAAAGTAGTGGTCCATGAGCTACTGGCTACAACAAACCTGCAACAGGTTCCAGAGGAAAAAGAAATGCTTGTAGGCAATCAACAGAAGTGTAAGGAGAAAATACATCAGGCAGCTTAAGAAGTGATACTGAAGAGTCGCCTTGCTTGTTAAAGTAACTTGGTCACTCAAAATAACTAATATCCTACAGTGCTAAATCTTATGGCTCTCTCATTTCTATACAGTTTCTAACTCAGTGGGAATATGAAATAAAACATTTTAAAGAAATAATAGTACCGAACATAAAGTATTGCATTCAGCTGCAACAGAAAATCCATATGTTCACTGAAGGTTTGTATGTGACTTCAAGCCACCTGTCAACTTACGGAGACCCTCACCATGTTTTCTTAGGCAAGGCATTATGTGGTTTTGCGAGTTTCTTACTCTGAAATATAGCCTACATCACCTGGTTTTTACTGGCTATCTCCCATCCAAGTACTAACCAGGATCTAGTGTTTTAGGGTATTTAGGCATTTACTAAATGTATCCCACCAAATAAACTTCCCCACATAATGGAAGAGTCAGTTTCACATACTGTAGATGCTAGTGGGAATATACATAATTGTCAAGAGATGCATTCTACTGAATTTAGCTTGACCTCTAAATGTTTTTTTCCCCATTCAGGTGCACTGGGTTCCTTCCTACTGAAAATATATAAATTAATCACAGTAGGGTCAGTAAATTAGGGCAGAAAGTGAAGGAATGAATTATCTATCCCATCAGTGGAAAATGCATACAATATTCTGTTAGTCAAAAAAACTAGGAGGTCAGCACCTGCCAGAGAATGTTCAAGGGTCCAGATGGCCAACACTGATTAAATGAAACTCCCTTCAATTTAGGAGGTAAACCATTAATGAATTAATGACATAGCTCAATGAGGTAATGGTTTCAGCACGGATTCAGATTCATTCAATGAATCTGAAGAAATGGGCTTGGTGCGTTTAATATGAAGGAAATGTTTGTTTTTATTTTGAAAAGCAGTCACATATGTTATCATCTTGTCAAGAGGAAGAAACATTAACTGAAGAGTATTATCAGATTATAATAAATGGTGATAGATGTAAAGAAAAAGAAGCCATGGTACATAGGTATAAGAGTCACTTCCAGATGATGAGAGGATCTTCTCGGTGTTAGTAATATGCTTTGGCATACTCCATGTCAGTGGCCTCACACTTGTCTTTCACAAACTTGTACTAAAGATCTGGCACACGAGGCCCATGCATAAGTGTTGTTGTTGTTGTTGTTGTTGTTGTTGTTGTTGTTTTGGCCTTCAAGTTATTCCAACTTAGTTCGGAGTGTCTTTCTCCTTGATTTTTCTGGAAATATATATTCAGAGGAGGTTTGCCATTGTCTTCCTATTAGGAAGGAGCTTTTATACTCTTCTTAGCCTTCTCCTTGCTCTTATCTTCACTTATCAAGAGTGATAACTAACTGCACTTCTTATTATCCAATGGGAAATTCTTTTTAATACCATCCCTACACAGATACACTTATTTCATTAACATTCAGACTTCAATACCTTAAGATTTGCAAAATTTATACCAAAACAGAATTCAGACTATAACTAAGGTATATTTTCATTTATTTCCATTTCTAAATTTAAACACTGACAAAATAACAAAAATGCCAGATCTAAACATTAGCATTCTTCTTAACCCCGTGTACAGAATATTTCATCACAATCATTTTATGCAATGGTTTTCCTTCTGGAGTCATAAAATGCAACTTTAGCAGCAACCACCGAAACTGAAAGCAACATTACACACACACACACACACACACGTATAGTCATCTATTGTCTCCTACCTGTCTAGAGATATACAGCAGAGATGGAGAATTGATGCTGTGGTGAGGAGAACATCTAAAGATGTGCGAATCAAACAGAACATCTTTCCATAAATCCAGTTATCTTGAACAAGCTCAAAGGCTCCAAATGGCATCACCAAAACTGATACTAGCAAGTCAGCAAATGCAAGTGATACTATGAAATAATTGGTCTTGATTTTCCTGTAAGGAACACAAATATTTTGATTCATTAAACACCATATGAAATATCGGCCACATCTTATTTTGCCACTTTGTAAAGTAAATTCTAGTTTTGAGTAATATAGCTCTATGTAATAGGGTTGTGCAATTTGGCTGGACTGCAATCTGTTTTCAATATCTGAATTTCGGTGGGTATTCAGATCTGTTTTCAGGAGCCTCCCGAAATCGGCTAATGAAAATAAGCTGTTTGTGGCTCAGCAACTGAAAGATCTGGGAAGATCCGGCCCATTGGTGGCAATGAGGAATGCACGAAGTTCCCCTTTCCATCATTTTTAGAGCATCAACTTACCGTAATAAACCACCCTTTCTGTGGTCCTTTTCCTTCTGTCTTTCAAAGAGAACTGGTTTTAAGGCAAGGGTTTAAGAAATCAAACCAACCTTTCTGGGATTATTTCCCTTCTAGAGGCTGACTCCCTCCCCGCACTCCACGTGCAGCCAAAAGAAATCAAAAGCAGCCATTTTTCAGCAGATACTATTCTGTTGTAGCCAGAAAAAAAACCCGCAGCAGAACCCATGCCATTATGTGCTCAAACCAGCGAAGACCCTTTTTGAAATAATTTTGGTCCAAACCAGCCGAAGAACATTTTTGAAAACGGATCTGTGCACAACCCTACTGTGTAGCACACCTACATAAAAACAAAAGTTCATTTCTGCTGGATCAGGCTTCTCTAGCCCAACATCCTGTTCATAGGGTATCAAATCTAGCACCTGAAGAACTGGGATGGCTGTGGAAATTGACACTCAGGATTGCAAAAGACAAGATAGAAATCCAGGTTTACTCCAGGTTAAACCAGATTAGCCTGAGGCATCATTTGGACACCTCATGCTAATCTGAAAGCAATCACATGCTTTAGGCCTGTGTAAATGGGGCCTGGGAATACCTACTCTCATATACCTCTGAGAGACTCCCCATCCTCCATGAATATGTCCAGAAATATCTAAAAAGCTTGCATGCACAGTTTAAATATGCACTATGTGAAGAAATAATACATTTTAACTATTCTCGGTCTCGAATCACTTAGGTTCAGTAGCGAGGGGGGAACAACTTCTCTTTGCCTACTCAGCAAATATTACAATTTTCAAAGAAGCAGCCATTTTAGCTTGCTGCAGCATTTAATGGAGAATAATTTTACCCCCTTTAGGACTGCGACATCACATACATTTGAAGAAGCCAGTTGTGGTCTGCAAAAGCTCATAATTGAACAATTTGGTTATTCTTAAAGATGTCACAAAGTTTTTTCTCCCTTCCTCCTTTTCCATGCCATGCAGATACTTCCATTGGGAAACATTTAGATAAAGAAGAAACAGGAAGCAGAGAGCCAAAATAAATGGTCTGATTTGCCAATGGAGAGGCATGGGCAATGGATGGATCAATTTTAGATCAGAAGCATCCCTTTTATCTGTAAGTGCTTTTGAGATTGTCATTCAGGTCTGGCAAAATGCAGCTGCCAAAGGGCATATAAAGAGTCAGAGTATGTCATCCAAACTTAGTGACATGCATAAGACATGCAATATGATTTCCACAAAGTCTCTTACAACAGTCTTTCTCAACCAGTGTGCTGTGGCACACTAGTGTGCCGTGACGGACCTCCTGCTGTGCCGCGAGAAAAGCTCTCTGCCCCCCTTCCTCCCCCCTCCTGCTGAACTCCTGCTGCTTGGGGGAGGAGGAAGGGCCAGGCAGTGGAGAAGAAAAAGAAGAAGGGACCAGGGCGCCGCCTCCTTCGGCCGTTTCCCCAGCCAGCCTCCAATCCGCCATGACTCCCACCATGACTCTCGCCCCTCGCTCACTGAAGCCGCGTGGGGGAGGAGCCCCGCCCACTAAAGCCCATCCACCGCTCATGCTCCTCCTCTGTAGGAGAGCTGAAGCTGGGGGGAGGGGTGGGGCATGGCGCGGCCTGTAGGAGAGCTGACGCTGGGGGGAGGGGCATGGCATGGCCTGTAGGAGAGCTGAAGCTGGGGGGAGGGGGAGAGGCATGGCACGGCCTGTAGGAGAGCTGAAGTCGGGGGAGGGGGGCGGGGCATGGCACGGCCTGGCTCTGCCCCCTCCCCCAGCTTTGGCACTCCCAGCAGCTGCTCCAGCCTTGAGGGGACAGTGCGAAGCCAGCATTGTGCTGGCTCTGGCACCGCTGGCTCGGCACTGCCCCCTCAAGGTTGGAGCAGCTGCTGGGAGAGGTGAAGCCGGGGGTAGGGGCGGGGCATGGCGCAGCCTGGCTCCGCCCCATCCCCGGCTTCGGCGCTCCCAGCAGCTTCTCCCAGCAGGCCACCAACCCCCAGCCGTTCTTTACTGTGTTAGAGTGTCATTTTGTGTCATTTTGGTTGGTGGTGTGCCCCTGTATTTTATTAATGTTAAAAGTGTGCTCAAAAAAGGTTGGGAAACACTGTCTTACAAGATATGTTAAAATACATATGAATTCTTCAAAGGAGGCACCTATTTTGAAGTTTGTACTTTGACATTTAAGTTGCAATCAAAAGATGTTGTGCATATCCTTAGTGCAAGTGTTACTATTTTCTTGGCAGTAAAATTCCCATAACAAAAGAGGCATGATATGTTGAAGTATCACTTATCCCTGCAAGAACTAGAAATGAACTGTTAAAAAAGCTCTGACAATTAGCAGACCTCTTATAGCATTCCCAATAAACACCTTTGCCATTTAAATATCCCTTTTGAATATGTTCTCAAACCTATCCTGTATTAATTCTTGACACTGAACAACATTTTCTTCATCTCTTTTTTTACTGAACAGCCTTTCCTGCCTAGCAAAGCTAAGAGGGAGAGGACTTTGCCCCCTCCACCGGGGAAAAGAGGAGGTTCCTTGGAACCTCTTGAAGGCAGGGGGCATGGCCTTCCCTGGGGTAGGCCAGCCTCTTGGGAGCTCATTCGAGCTCGAACGTCGACCCACCACTCCCGCCCATTAACAGTGAAGATTTTTTGATTGCCCTTTAAAAAGGGAATCGGGTGAGGAATTTTCTCCCCTTCCACCCTAACTTGTGGAGGGGAGTTTTTTGCCTACCCCTTTGCTTTGTAGGGGTTAGAAAGGGTGGTGGACTGTACTTAATAGGCCTAGCGGAAAATAGCTAGGGAAAGTCCATAATCAGTGTGCACCTAAGGCACCTCCTTCAGGGGTGAGGGCCATTAAGTTAACATTCACCTCAAAGTTCAAGTTGAGGGGTGAATAAAGTGAAATGGCCCTGGAATGGAAGAGGCTGATCTCAATATCTTGAGAACAGACCTCTCATTCATTTCCCTAAAAGGGTTGCCCTGTTTGGATAATCAGAGAATCCAGGTGTTTCGCCCGAAAATTGATATCGTTAGCCGAAGGGGGATGATACCTCAGCTGGATGATACACCTTGATTCCTGACACCCTCTGAGTTAGAGTTAATGAAATTTAAATAGTTAACTTTAAATAAAAGTTGCTCAATTTGAACCCAATATTCTGTGTGTCGTCTCTTTTGTTCAGGGGGTTGGAGGGCAAGAGCATTTTCTCCATCTCTTTTTTACATTATTAGCTAACAGTTTTACGGACTGCAAAATTATAAG
This sequence comes from Anolis apletophallus, assembly GCA_030556195.1. Classification (NCBI taxonomy): domain Eukaryota; kingdom Metazoa; phylum Chordata; class Lepidosauria; order Squamata; family Anolidae; genus Anolis; species Anolis apletophallus. The sequence goes on along the minus strand of JARBWK010000001.1, from coordinate 92,557,232 downwards.
ATTCATACATCAAGCTGAGCTGTGGTTTTGCTTATTTAACCATGCTTTTGCCATGCTTAGCTTCTTTAACAAATAATTATGCTTCCAAAAACCAAACAAATTGCAGATTATTTCCCCCATTTTTAATATTTTTATTTTTCAACTTTTCTGTCAGCTTGTGTTTTATGGAGAATGATTAGCAAAACATGTCAACAACAAACCATGGTTCTAATTTGGACAGCACAAAATGCCATAGTTTAAATAAGACACAGTTCCTCCGTTAGTAACAAACCATGGCTTCTAACTCTTATCCATGGCTGGCTAATAACAGAGATGGGTTTGAACACAACAACATTTAGAATTTAACATGTGTGACACTATCCAATATCATGGCATTAAATATATGTCAGTTGTACTACCTACAAAAGGAAGAAAAATAGCACACAAATGCCTGATCTTCTTTCTCCTCATGTTTTTTCTAACAAGCTATGCTCTAATGTTCATTTCAATTAATCTGTTTACATTTGATAAAGAGAAGCAAGGTAACAGTCATTGAACAAAGTAAATAAACTACTATAGGCTATCTACATTTCATAAAGGTTATCATATGAAAAAGGTTATGACATGGATAACAGGATTTTAAGTTTGGACTTGCTCTTGTAAATTTGACTTTCGAATCTTTACAGCAATAATTAAACATGCATTATCACAGTTTCCACAAGATAAAAATTCCTTCTTCAGACATATTTACATATATGAGGACATTTCAACAAAGTTTCAAATGTACAATATAGTAATCAACTTAGAGAAACAGAATGCTTTTCAAACATGCAAAAATGACGACCGAGCTGTCCATTATGACATTTGGCAGGTAGATATTTAGAGAATTAGTTACTGTGAAACAAAGGAAAGAAAAGAGACCTATTTTGTAAGCTGTCAATTTCAGTAGTGCAGAGCAAAACAAAACAAAATCAATTTAAACACGTGGCTCCTGTTTGTAACAAGTTGCACAGACTTACTTCAATTGCCAAGTCTGAAGTCATTATTTTTTTAAAAAAATAAGTATGTGGAGGAGGAAAGGAGTTTGGACCCTTGATTTTAAACTTCTTATGGAGAGAATTGCATCCATCAATGAATATAGCAAATGGTTTCTATTATTTTGAACTACTTTTTAATTATTTGAAAAATGTTAATATTTTTGTCATTTGGTCATTTAAGCATTAACCATATTTTATTCCCCTCCCTTTACTTCTTTATGATCCCTTATCATCCTCATAGCTTTCCCCTAAGTACTTTCCAGGCTGTATATAATTCCTATTTATGTTTCTTTTCTTAAATTAATGAACAGCTTAAAAATCCTTGTGATTTGGTGACTTTACCATGTAAATAATAATACTTAGAAATGAGCATTATACACCAGACAAGGTAATTAAACAAGCTTTGTTGAATCAGATAAGTGCAGTATTCCTATACAAGTATTTGTTTACCACTTCTCTCAATTTGTAAAGTGCCTATCCAAAGTTCTCAAGCAAAAGTCTTTCAAACACCCTCATACCAGATTTCTGTCAATAAGAATCAAGCTAGGTGATATTTTTAGCATTTTTTAAAAATATATATGTTTATTAAGTTTTCCAAGTGCAATAAAACTAAAAGAAAAAGAGAAAGAAAAAAACATAAAAAAGAAAAAGAAAGGAAAAAAGAGGCAAAAATTATCTAAAATCAAAGTTGGAGTTTTCTGATCTTCATTATCATGAATCGAACTTTGCTTGATCGTCTTCTTATTTCATCTCTCGTCTTCTCTTGTTCCCTCTTTTCCTAAGTGAAGAGTCTTTTTAATTCCTATTATTATATGTTTATGTGTTTCTGTTCTAGATAGTCTCCCACAGGTTTCCAATCTGTTTCTAATTTTATTGATTCCTTATTTCTCCTTTTAATCAAATGAGTAAGTTTATCCATATTCCTAATTTCTAATAATTTTAGTATCCAATCTTGGATTGTGGGTATTTCTCCCAATCTCCATAGCTTGGCATATACTATTCTCCTGGCTGTTGTCATGTATATTATTAGAATCTCTTCGTTCTTATTTAAATCTATAGTTGTTAATCCCAGTAAATATAATTCAGGTCTTATGGTAAATGATTTATTTAGAATTTTCTGTATTTCTTTATGATTTCCCCCCAATATTTTTAGCTTTTAAAAATTTCTACCACATATAGTAGAACGATCCCTATTGCATTTCCAACGTTTTGATGGGTTTTTTTTTGTTAATTTGGCCTAACTTGTATGGTGTAATATACCATTCAATTTTCTATTCCAACAATCTTCCTATTCTGTCAATTTTATTTGCTTTTCAAAATTTGAGGCTCATTTTATCATACATTCTTTTATTCATTTTTTATAAGTGTCAGTGTGGTAAGCGCTGAACCAAGAACTTGAAAAACTGGGTTTTAAATTTCTGTTCAGACATGGAAACCTACTGGGTGATCTGACACAAGTCATTACTCTCTTAGCCTCAGAGGAAGGCAAAAGGAAACCTCTCTGAACAAATTCCAGCAAGCAAAAACCCTGTTGTAGATTCATCTTAGGGTTTGCCTAAGTCTGAAACAATTTTCCAGTACACAGCAAAATACAAAATAGTGGTGAAAGAACCCTTTTTGTTGAATCACATACTGTAACTGTCACATGCATATATGTGTGTGTGTGTGAGAGAGAGAGTGTTGACTTATAGTGACCCCATCAATTTTATAGGGTTTTCTTAGAGGTTACTTGCCAGCTCCTTTCTCTAGAGTTCTTGTTATGTGTTGTCCTAGCTAGTTTTATTTAGGGTGCTTGGTTCTATGTTTGGTTACTAGAAAGTAAAGGTGGATGCAATTACAGGTTTGCTAAATTACAAGTTTGCTGAGGTACAGCTTTTGGAAGAAATCCTATTATGTCAGGGAAAACTGGTGAATTGTAGGAAACATGCATTCCAATGGATATGTCGCTTCTAACATCTTAGGTGAAATTACAGCTTTTACCAATGTTCTTAGAAATAATGATTAGTATCACACTATTCCCTCCCGAATCATGGCAGACTAAAATAGCATTTCATATTTATAACAGTTGACCTCATTTATCAATCAATTGATTAACTTGCTTGTATTATGGACAAACACATAAAAACAGATTGCCTATACTGTAGCAATTCTACAATGTTATGGCCAGATGATCTTCTTCAACAGAGTGTTTAACATTTTTAACTGATAAAACCAGCAAAGCTCCTGATTTCTAAGAAGAATGCATGATAAAGTATGTTTCAGTGCAGTTTTCCAAATCTCCTTGTTTTGACATTTGTTATATGATTTATGTGCTTTGATGATGCAAGTTGTAGAAAGGCAGACACTGGATAATAAAAAGATCATATACCTGTTCTATAAATTCTAATCTAAGGCACATTTCAAGCAATCAGTTTGACGTCACACTAATAACTTGGGTGAAAAGAAGGCAATGTTCTCTATCATATTGTTTATGTTCATAGCTGTTCTCAATTTCTTTTCCCTCTTCCCAGTGGAAATTCAGCTATTGCACCATGAAAAAGTTCTTTTGGACAAAGTGATTGATGTCAACATATGCACAGACTCACCTGAGTTGCCTGTCCCTGCACACAGCCACCATCACCAGCAAATTCCCCAGGATAGCCATAAGAATAACTGCAGAAATAAAGGTGAGCAGCACAATCTTTTCCAGGCCAAATCCCTCAGTTGAGCTGTAGAGAAAAGACATGAGGCAGTACTGTGAACGAATAAAACTATGGATTCTGGGGTGCAGACAGGTAGCCCAAAATCAGTTTGGCCATCTTGAATTAAAAGGAAGAATTCAAGTCTATCAATGCACTGATGTAGCAACAATTTTCTACACTCTTATGACTGACAACTTCCCTATAACGATTAGGATATTCATTAGCATTTTAATTGCAAATTCAGTAGCTTAGAACCAGTTCATATGTAAACCCTTTTCTTGGTAAATAGGCACACTGTCATATTTTGGTATCTATGTTCAAAGCACAGATTTGTATTTGGTCTAACTATAACAGAATCTTAACATCTGTTCTGAAAGTAAATTTTATACCTTGGATCTGAGCATCTACTATCATATATGCACCTTTTGACTCTGGAAGATGATGAAAGATTACCATATATACTTGAGTTATCCACAGGTTCTATCAAAATCTACAATTTTTGTTCCCAAAACCTGCCCTGAACTTTATACATGAGCTCAATTTATACACAAGTATATATGGTAATCTTTCATCATCTTCCAGAGTCAAAAGGTGCATATATGATAGTGTCCTTCTGCAGAGAGGAGAAAGCACCAGCGTCACCTCAGAGTACCAGCTGCCCCTTGGTGCTGCTGCTGCCACTTTTTCCACCCAGACATTAAAAGGGCCAGAAGCAATTTCACAGCAGATAAGAGTAAAAGGATTCAGCACTTTCTTTAGTTTTTCCTGGGAAAGACAAAGCTCTCACCTTTTGACACTCTACTAAGAGAAAGTGATGGTTCCCCTTTGTTATAAGAATTAAGGTACAGTACTTTCATTGACCCATTGATAAGTCAACTCAGGTTTTGGGGGGGCAATTTTGATTAATATTTCTAAACTTATACATGGTTATATGCAGTACCTGTCTCATCTTCCTCATAGAGCTCAGCCAGCTCCTATGCATGTTCAGGACAGATAACAGAAGATGAAACTGTGGCAGCTGTTTAAAAGAGAGAGAAACCACTTTTCTTCCTTATGAAGCATGTGGACTACAATATGGGTTGGAAGAAGTACCTGGTGATGCTTATATATCCTTGGACTGAAAAATAATGAGATATGCACCAGTTCCTACTAACTTACAATCAGGCTTTTCCAAATCAAGGTTTCTATCACTTATCTATTTTTATTTCCTTCAACAGGCTATTTCCATACTAAGAAAAAAAAAGACTGTATACCGAATCATTGTCTGGTGATGTTGACGTTATGACTCTTCAAAGTGACTCTGACCATATAAAATGAACTCTGCTGCATTTGGAAGTACACATGACAGAGCTGAATGCACAACAGAACTTCTGTATCCAGCAAATAATGCAAATTAATGGAATGAAGGGTTTATTCTTAAGTTCCAGAGTGATCCTGGAATTTTGGAGGTGGAAACATCTGGATCCAACCCAATCCATGTCCACATTTCCAACAGACTCACCACCGCATCATTTCCAGCAAGCAACCTGCTGGTGAAGTTATGCCAAGGCATTAAGCCATAGAACCAGAAATCCCCACCAGCAACTTTTGGGAAGGAGTGAAGATCCAAATCTTTGTCTCTTAGAGCCCCAGTCCAACACTCAAGGACTGAGTAGTACCCTATATTACACTAGCTCTCAGTTATTGTTCCTCCCTATATTTCCCAGAGTGAAGCAGCATCCAGTACAATAAAAGGATTCAGATTCAGAACATGGGACAAAATGTTAAATTTCTCCATTTTTTCAAGGGGCTGTGGGGAGGGGGGGGGGGGGGTCTGCTGAAGTTCTACTTTTATTAGGCATGCATATGCAGGGTTGTTTAGAATAATGTAACCTCTTTGAGAATATAACCAATTTTGTGTTGTCAATCTTAAATAGAATTATATGAGTGTGTGTGTGTGAGTGTGTGTGTCTGTAATGCATGTATTACTGTAACCCCTGAAGAACACTAACTTTGTTACCTGAAGCACATTACACTTTTTAAAACAAAGTGACCATCCATCACCACATGGAGCTTTGCCTTCTGATTTGCCATGTCTCCGTTATACACATATTCTTGTAGTGTTTGGTTAACAGGAATTCATGACACAAATTATTCAAATGGGTGACTCTGTGTCCTTTATAATCTGAGAAAAGCTTCATTCAACTTGCATTCATTTCTTCAGGGGAGCAAAGTGGGGCAGCATTCTGCAATATTGTTTGCTTGGTTAAATGGAAAGAAGCAATGCTACACACTGAATGAAGAAAGTCACCTTGGTACTGCCACCTGATCCTTGTGAAAAGAGATGAAATGAATCCTTGTTCAAGGGCAGTTGCCTTGAACCACAAGACTGTATCAAATAGCATATCCCTTTCCCTAAGAGGAAACCAGAAGAAACTAATCCATAATGGCTGTGTAGGTGTTAATGAAATATTAATAACTGTGTTTATGAGAAGTTTTCCATATTTAACTAACCATGTTACATATATAATACGTAATATAATGTGTCATGTATTATGAAATGTGTAATAGAATATGTAATATAATATGTAATATTTATTTATTTATTTATTTATTCGGCTTAATAGACCACTCTATCCGAAGCTCAGAGCGGTTTACAGCACATAAAATATACCAGATAAAAACACATAAAATGACATTATAAAACCAATTTAAAACTCCACTCCCAACAATAAAACTACTATAGGCAGACATATTATAATATATAATGTAATATGTCTGTCTAGATATGTTGTGTGTCTATGGCATTGAATGTTTGCCTATATATGTACATTGTGATCTGCCCTGAGTCCCCTGTGGGGTGAGATGGGTGGAATATAAATGATGTAAATAAATAAATAATAAATAAATAAATATGTAATGTAGTTGTGCTAGTCTTTAGGCACTGGAAAGTGTTACACTTGTTTTACCTATTATTCACCATCATCCTTAGAATTATTGTTTTAATGTCACTTTCATGTTGAGTTGTATTTTATGTAAACACATCTTGAATTCTGTGTGAGGAATGGTGAGACATAAAGAAGCAAATAAGCTATATTCCATATTTATATATATTTATTCATAGTGTAGCGGCCATGATGCTAAGATGTCTCTGATTACTCGTTTCCTCAATACTGTGTCATAAAATGCTGATTGAGTCTAAACTGCACAGTGATGTATCCATAAATTATAATTTGCAAGTTTTCCAGAATTAAATAGCACTGTGAGAATATACATTTAGTCACAACATAAACTCCATTTGAAATTATAGCTTAGAGGATGTGATTAAGTATAAGTTCTTACAATATCTTTAATGCTGTAAAATTTGCTCTTCATCAGTTTATGAATACTTGCTTTCCAGCATATTCCAGATCAATAAGCTCACCTACAAAGTCATCTGCAGCATAACATTATGGTATGTAACAAAAATCTTGTTGATTTCAGCAGGCAGTCCAATACACATTGACAACAACAAGCAACTTGTGCAGACTGCAGTGTTGGCACAATTATTTTCAAGACTGGAAGCCTGTAAAATTCCAAACAAGAGGTTTTAAATAAACAAGAGGTTTTAAATGAGTGACCTGGGAAAGCTGAAGACTAAGCAAAATCCAAGTAATGAATTTGTAGATTCAAATACAGTGTGCTTCAGAATGTAATGGGTTTGGACTCGAGAGATCTGCATTCATTTACCAGATCAGCTGCAAAGTATATCAGGTGCTCCTGGGACTATCAAGTTGGTGTGTTTTCTGTCTGAATTATTGGCACATATAAATCAATAATGACAAAAATAATTCTACATACAAGACAGTTGATTGCTTAATTGAAAAAATGTAGGAAAATGTGAATAAAATTACCAGCTCACAGAATATAAAGGCTGCCAGTCCATTTCCAAACATAATTCAAAGTGCTGGTCTTGGCCTATAAAGTCCTATGTGGTTCCAGCCCAGTTTACCTGTCCGAACGTATCTCCTTCTACGGCGTAGAATCTACGCCCTGCTTTGGAATGTAAGATTGTCCAGGGAGGCCCTGCTCTCGGTCCCGCCCTCTTCGCAAGAATGTTTGGCGGAGACGAGGGACAGGGCCTTCTCGGTAGTGCACCCTCACTTGTGGAATGCTCTCCCTAGCGAAATTAGGTCGGCTTAATCCCTCCTCTCTTTTAGAAAGAAGCTCAAAACATGGCCTTTGGACAGTAGGTTTGGCAGTATTCACAATGCTTGAACTTTGAGAATGACAGGCTTGGACTGAGTCGTCAGTTGCTAAATCAGATTTAGGCTCAGCTATATGATGAATAACAATTTTTAACGTATTTTAATCCCATATATTTTAATTTATTTTAATCTAATGCTTTTTCTCTTGTATAATGCTGTTGTAATTGTGTTTGTATGTTGTCAGCATGGAATTGCTGCCGTTGTAAGCTGCCCTTGGGGGGTTGAGAAGGCCGGAGTAGAAATGTTGGAAATAAATAAATAAATAAACATTTTATAATAATCATACTGGCCACACCTGGTCCTCTTAGTATAGTACGTAGTAGCCACAGATAGCACACTGTGATGAGGGACACAGAGTTGTAATCTAACACTATCATGAGGACTACATGATTTCTTCTTTTTTTTCATCTTGAACAATTTATTAAACAGAATGGAATACTAGGACACTCTCCAGCAGAGGAGGAGGAATGCTCTCTATGTGGGTCAAGGGAAGGGCCACAGCCTGTGGTAAGGAAAGAAGGAGTTGATACACCTCTCTCTCCAAATGGAAGCAGATAAGCAATACTTGAGGATTACATGATTTCAACTATACAGTAAGTTAGAAATCCATGTTTAGTTTCTATAACTTTAACATGGCTTTATTTATTATAAATTTTCCCTTTACATTCTGAATGTGTGAAAATCATATGCATGCCAAATACCTGCAAGTAACATATGGGCCGAACTTACCACAGAAACTTCCCAGATAAAATTTTCAGGACACAGCTTCATCCTAAGAAGACAGTTGTTCTCTGCCAATGATTACTCTTCTTTTTAAAAAAGATATTTTTATTGAGATTTGCAGATAAAAATAAAAAAGAGAGTTTGTTCTCCACAGTATGAAATATGTGTTAGAAAGAAACAAAGGTTTCGTAGTTACAACAAAATTGTGGGAACAATATATTTAGGAAAGTAGGAAAAGGAAGGGGGAGGAGGAACACACTCCCAAACGAAATAAGATCAACTCCATCTCTCCTCGCTTTTAGAAAAAAGCTAAAGTCGTGGTTCTGGGAGCAGGCCTTTGGGCAGCAGATGTAAATTGTACCTTTGGATTTGACTGGATTGACACTTTGGATTTGACCAGACTGACAATGTGTTCCGCTTGATGGCTTTAATTAATTATTGTTGTATGTAGTGGTTTTTAATGTAATGTTTTAAAATGCTTTTGATGCTTTTTAATGATGTTGATTATATGGTGTTTTTAAAATTGTATTGTGGTAGTGCGGCCTGTAGTGCTGCAAATGTAAGCCGTGCTGAGTCCCCCTGCGAGGTGAGAAGCTATGGGGTACAAATACCATAAATAATAATAATAATAAAAGGATGATGAATATAAACTATTGGGGGAATGATTACACTTCTTTGAGAAACTGTTGGATAATTTCAAAACTTTCAACTACAAAGCTTTCACTTATCCAACATAAACAGCCTAGCAGAATACTGGATAAGCGAAAATGTTGGATAATAAGGAGGAATTAAGGAAAAGCCTATTAAACATCATATTACATTATTATTTTAAAAATTAAGCACCAAAACGTCATGTTTTACTACAAATCGACAGAAAAAAGCAGTTCAATACACAGTAATGTTGTGTAGTAATTACTGTATTTACGAATTTAGCACCAAAACATCACAATGTATTGAAACATCTGTGAATCTGGGTGGGAGGCAGACTGCGTTGGATAATACAGAACACTGGATGAGTGAAGGTTGGATAAGTGAGACTCTACTATATATGTCATTAGAGGATATTGAGCCAACTGACATGCTATGTTATCTCCTGCAATCGCCTCTGTCTCACTGTACAATTAAGACAACTTAGCCAATGATCAGACAATTTGGCGCAACCAAAACTCTCTATGTATTGTCATATGTCTATCATCTATCTATCTATCTATCTATCTATCTATTCCAATAAAAATGCAGGGAACAAAATCAACCTCTGTACATGGCATTCATTGACCTTGCAAGGGCACTCGACACAGTGAATCACGGTACTTTCTGGACCACCCTCTAAAAAATCGGGTGCCCTAACAAATTTATGAACATCCTGCATGATGTCATGATGGCAACAGTCTTGGACAGCAATGGCTCCCAAAGTGTCCAATTTAAGGGGGAATCAGGTGTCCAACAGGGATGTGTTATTGCCCCAACTTTATTTTCCATTTTCATTGCTATAATATTTCATCTTGTTGATGGGAAGCTGCCCACCAGAGTGGAAATAATCTAACAGACAGATGGCTGCTATTTAGCCTCATCAGACTGAAAGCCAAAACCAAGGTTACAACAACATATATTATAAAACTCCAGTATGCTGATGACATCGTCTGTGTGCATTCAGAAGAAGACCTACAAGCCACTCTATACACTTTCGCAGAAGCATATGAGAAGCTTGGCCTGTCATTGAACATCGATAATACCAAAGTGCTCTTCCAGCAGTCACCAGCCAATCCCTCTCCGATGCCAGAAATACAGATTAATGGTGTAACATTAGAAAATGTTGATTATTTCCGCTACGTTTGCAGCCACCTTTTCACAAAAGTCAACATTGACACTGAAATACAACACCGTCTGAGCTCTGCGAGTGCAACATTTTTCCGAATGAACCAGAGAATGTTTGAGGACCAGGACATCCGTAGGGATACCAAGGTTCTTGTCTATAAAGCTATTGTCCTCCCAAACCTGCTATATACCTGTGAGACATGGACTTTCTACAGATGTCACATGCAACTTCTGGAACGATTTCATCAGCGCTGCCTCCTAAAATCCTGCAAATCTCTTGGGAAAACAAGCGGACAAATTTCAGCATGCTGGAAGAAGCAGAAACCACTAGCACTGAAACAATGGTCCTCCGCCATCAACTCTGCTGGACTGCACATGTTGTCCACCGTCTCCCAAAGCAGTTGCTCTACTCCAAACTCAAGAATGGAAAATGGAATGTTGGTGAGCAGGAAAGAGATTTAAAGATGGGCTCAAAGCTAACCTTAAAAACTCTGGCATAGGCACTGAGAACTGGGGAACCCTAGCCCTTGAGCGCTCCAGCTGGAGATCAGCAGTGACCAGCAATGCTGTAGAATTTGAAGAGGCACAAATGGAGGGCACAAGAAAGAAATGTGCCAAGAGGAAGGCACATCAAGCCAATCCTGACCGGGACTGCCTTCCACATGGAAACTGATGCCCCCACTCCAGGACCCACCACCAGTACCTCGATCTTGGAGGACAATCCTGCTCAGACAATGAGGGATTGCCTAAGTAAGTATGTATATTCCACTATAGCAACATGGATATTTTTCTTTTTAGAGGTTTGAGAGTTTCACATCCATAATTTTACATATTGGATATTGATAATCAGGAACATTCCCACACGAGGGTGACCAAGATGATCAAAGGTCCAGAAACCAAGCCCTACATAAGAACAATATATGGAGCTGGGTACATTGAGATTAGAGAAGACTGAGAGGTGACATGACAACCATCTTAAAATATCTAAAAGTATGACCTGTACAGAAGATGAGGTGGCTTGTTTTCTGCTGCTCCAGAGACTAGAACCAATACATTCAAATGACAAGAAAAGAGATTTCACCCAAACTTTAGGAAGAACTTATTTGATGTAAAAGCTATCTCACAATAGAATAAACTGCCTCAGTGGGTGGTTAAAAACCCTCTTCTTGGAGATTTTTTAAACAGAGGGTGGATGAGTCTATCTTGGGAATGCTTTAATTTTATGTTCCTGCATGGCAGGCGTTTGGACTACATGATGCTTGAATCACCCTTTACAGTTTTATGATGAAATCCTATAGGTAAACCTGTGTCAGAGCTCCAAAGAAAATAATGAGGAATAATTCTTTTCTGGAAGGGAAATGTACTTAATTAGGCAAATCTGCCTCTTGAACATTGCACAACTTCACTGAGAGGTAATTATGGCTTCAGCAAGTAATATACAAATGGCAGATCAGGCTGTAACCTTGAGGCCCGTTGCCTGCTCCAGCTGACAAGTGTTTGCTATAATTTCAGTCTCGCTTTCAGATGCCTGCTGAAAAGCTTAGTTTTGGGTCATTGCTTCTTGGTCAGCTAATGAAATGTGTGTGTTTGCTTTTGCAGTGATTACAAGAGCTATGCTATCTGCTTAACTCAACAGGCCATTCTTCCTCCTTTTATTTGCTTAGGAAATGCAAAGATTAATGGCAATTACTAAATCGATGTGTCTCTACAAAACAAACAAATAATACATGGAATGAAAAAGTGGCTTCTTCAGACCTCACCCTGGGCTCCCTGTTTTAAATGGGAAAGTCTGCAGGACTCTTCTACTCATCATTACCCGAATCAGAACTGACTCATTCTTGTTGCATCACTATGAACTTTGGTAAAGCAGGGCATCTGGGCACACAGCATCTGCCATATTAAAGTAAAAGTGGGAAGAAGCCTCCTGCAAATGTCACTGCAGATGCCATCTCAATGCAGGCATATTAGAAGTAATGGGAAGCAAGCTAGTGTAATCCCTTTAGACACGAAGATGTAGTCCACTCACATATAACCCTTGAATAAGGCAAAGCAACATTCTAAAGTTACACAGAAATACCTCTAACTCCCCCCCCCCCCCCAAAAAAAAACTGGGAACGTTAGAAGAGGAATACAAAATGACTATTATTCCTTATGCATTTCCAATAATTCCATGTATTTATTTTGGATGCCTATTACCTAGTATATGCATTCGTAAACTATATCAGTGGTCCAAGTATTCCTTGAACAGGTTGTGCTGCAATGAACATTGTGTAACAATGAAGACAGAGGTAAATAATTTGTTCAGCCTTTCTACAGACATAGTGGGTCTCCTTTTTGAAAATTGAAAATGAAATCTCATTGTAGATAAGGATTTTCCTTATCCTTCCATACTATTGGATACATTGATTTTCATTTAATTTGAAAAGAGAAGTTTTATTTAGACTATTATATGTATAATGACTGGGAAAGAAAGAATTTTATTTGCATTAAGTAGCTGAAGAACCAATGGAATGCTTACTGAATTTTCATCATACATGCTCACTAAAAACAAGAACACAGAAACGGGGAGTCAGATGCCATCTGATCTGAATTATGCAGAGCTAAAGTATACATGGTAATTTTGGAAATATATTGAATTTTAGTTATTCTTGATAGCAAGCAGATGGCTGATGCACAGGTTGGGAAAATTATGTTCTTGCCAAACTAAATCTATACAGAAGGGGAAAAAATAATGCTGAAGTTTCCTTTAACCATTTATCATCATTTCAAGGTTACTTGTAAGATAAGGGGAAAGAAAGGAGGAAATCCTTTAAAAACATATCTTGTAGTAGCAAGGTGTTTTCTTAGAAAAGAATTTGAAACTGGTGTGATCAAAAAGTGGACAATTTTGACTTATGGTGACCCTGTGATTGAGAAACTCCATGCCACCTTGTCCTCAACAGCCCTGCTCAGCCCAAAGGGGCTCAAAGCAACGTAACATAAAAATGTTCACACAGCATTTAATATATACTAATATACAAATATTAAAACAGAATTAAATATAAACAGATTCAAATCCCTTCCATTCCTCTCTTCCTAAATGCACCTATTGCTGGAAGTTTAGCACAGCAGTTAAACAGCAGCTGTAGCTGCAAGCTATGAGCTGTAAGATCCGAACGTGGCAAGTTCAAATCCCGGGCTGACTTGGGTAAGTCAGCTGTAAGCCCTGCCCCTGTTGGTCTAAAGCAATCGAAAGCAGCTAGCTGCAAGTAGAAAAATTAGGTACCGCATAAGTGGGGGAGGTATCTTAAAGGACTTTTTAACTTCAATAAATATTGAAGACGAGTACCGGAAGAGGATTCGGCTGGCTGGCTGGCTGACAGGCTCTTCATCAAAAAGAAGGAGGAGGTAGCAAGGAAGGTGGAACAACAGCACCCCTGTGATGAAATGGAGCAGCAGCACCCAGTGACGAATACAGCAACAGCACCCGGTTGGAAGCAAGGAAGAACAAGGCTCAATCCAGAAGATCCTCCTGCTATATGTTGTTGCATGTCTTGTACGTCAAAAACGGCAGGGATTGTCTGCTGTATGTCTTCTGTGAGCCACACTGAGTCCCCTTCGGGGTGAGAAGTGTGGAATATAAATAAAGTGTATAAATAAAGTGTATATTATTGAACTCTTTTTAAAGATTTAATCCTTTCTCTCGTCCCTCTTACTGCTTCAAAGAGGCCCCATCACGATTATTAACTGGTGCTAGCTGATGCTTATTACGCATGCCCAGTATTTGTTGCAGTTCCAATTTGCATTGCACTTCCAATTTCTATATTTGGTTGTGAAAGCTGCACAGTGAAGCAAATGGATAGAAAGAGAATCAACTCGTCAGAGATGTAGTGCTAGAGAACTGCTCTATGTATACTATGGACTGAAAAGACAAATGGATGGATCCCAGAGTAAAAGACAACAATATATGGTAAGGTAGAAGGCAGCAGGCTAAAACCTTTTTATTTAGTCGGGCTTTTAAAGATGAAGGTGTTTAAGATCAATTAAGTGGGTGCTGTAGATTTTAACTTTGAATGTGTTTTAATGGTTTTTAACTGGTATTTTAAAAAATTCTGGTTATATTTAATCCTGCTTTAATGTTCGTATATTTGTATATTTCAAAATTGTTATGGTGATGCTTTTATGTTAAGCCACTTTGAATCCCCTTCAGAGGAGATAAAATGGAGTATAAATAAATAATAATGAGAAAAAGAAGAAGATGGCGACAATGACTCTGGCACAAGCCAGTAAAGGTAGTCCCAGTGGTGATCAGCACACTGGGTGTGGTGCCTAAAGACCTTGGTCTGCACTTAAACACAATTGGCACTGACAAAATTACCATCTGTCAAAAGGCCACCCTACTGGGATCTGCACGCATTATTCATCGATACAACATAGTCCTAGACACTTGGGAAGTGTCCAATGTGTGATCCAATACAACAGCTAGCAGCATTACCTTGTTTGCTGTGGACTAATCTTTTAATGTTTATAATGATGATGATGATGATGGACCATCACATAGAAGTTTATTTTAGTTTCTATATTAAATCTTGATATATTGTGTGTGTGTGTGTGTGTGTGTGTGTGAATGTTTTAATTCAATAATCAACTGGTGGAATTGTGCATGTTTTAACACAATGAACTCACTGATGAAGACAACCACTTGTGCAGCACAGTGATCCCCTTGAGTCCTAAATACCAAATCCAGGGAAGATAAATGAGTACACTTCCACCCTGTCTTGGGTGTGGAGCCTTACCCTGGACATTACATGACATCATGTGACTTCCAGCAGAGGCCCTGACCCTGATCAGGGTGGAAGCATCATTGGACATTTTCCCCAGAACACAAGAGGCTTCCCCCCATGTGATGGGAAAAGTGTGGGTGAGAGGGAGCTGTGCACAGGATGATGGATTTGCCCTGTTAACCCTCTTTTTTTTCTCAGTAAAGCGAGACACTTTGCAAGGCTTTTCTGATGAGGTTCTTAAACTACTTCTATATGGAAGTAATGCAGAAATGTGTATCATATGTAATGGTAAACTATGCAGATCCATATCCAGTCCATGGTAGGCCTTCATGTCACTGTAATCACTACCAGAAATGCCTGAAGGTACTGTGATGAGCAAAAATCCATGTGGTAATCTCTAACACTGCAAGAGATTATGGTAGGTAGTACACACAGGCATTTTCTAGCAGCCCGTTACATATACGCCAGTATTTTGCAACAAGATTGCATGTATTCACAGTTTTGGTTTAAGTCTGAAATTATTGAACTAGACTAACTCTAGCCATCATGTGCTTCTGGGGTAATCAATTTACTTTTATAAAAATAACAAGGTGTTGAACTCCTTCAATCCAATTTAAATTAAATCTGCAAGCTAGTAATTAGCCTGACTCCAGATATGGCAACTGTGAATAAGTTTTAATTGCAAAAGCTCTAGTAATGATGGAATAGCTAGGATTGATTATTTAAATCAATAGTGTACATATTTTTTCTTTCAAAAAAATCAACCCTCTATGTTTTGCTTTCAGTTCATGGATTTTTTTGTTTAACAATGTAAAGATTGGCAGGCTTGCTATTACAAAGGAAAAGGGATTTAGACAGAATGATTATTACTTAGTAAGGATGTAGAAAGTACTGAAAGACATACACAGGACCTAGTGGTGAATATATGAAAACGAAAACATCTTAAGATAAAGGAAAAGAAAGTACTCCTATACTTCAGTTAACAAAGCCTCTGACAAAAAGTTTTTTTCTAAATGTTTTACATCTGCCCAGTTTTCCCTTTTTCCCTTGTCCCCTGCCCAGTTTTACGCATCATCAGCATTGAGATGAAAGTGAGGAAGACTGGAGAAGCACAGATTTTCAATTACAACTTTGTAGCAATGTATCTGCAGTAAACAATACAATAAAATGATTCTGCGCTAACCAATCCTACTATAGCTGTGCCTGCCTTCCTATAACAGCAAGAAAAACAGCAGCTATATCAGAATCCCTTAATAGACATTTTTGTCTCTTCCCGATGTGATATTGATATGATTTCCATAATTAGCACGTTGTATGTGTGCAGAAGGAGAAACCAGACTACCAACAAATCACATTCGCCTATCTGAACTCCTTTCTTCACTACTAGGATTAGTGACACACAGAGTCACTGAAAAACTCAGGGCCCTTCCACACATGCAGTAAAACCTGGAGGTAAGTGGGATAAAAAGGGGGTGGGGTGGCTAAACATCATTTGATGAAAATGCAAGCAGAATCTGGTGAACAGTTAAATAGCATGTGTTTAAAAGATGTGCTTAAAATGGGATTCCGCCCCCAAAAGGTACATCTTCGCATGGCTGTATGCCCCTGCAATCCAAGAAAACATGTGACTTCCTTTCTACCCCGCTGTGTGGACTGCTCCAGCAGACATTCACATTTTAAATGCCTAAAACAGCTATTCAGACTGCTAAAAAATGGAGCCATTGACACATAGGTGGCTAAAGGGAAGCAGAACTGGGAAGCAATTAGAACTCTCTGCAACCATTACTTTTTGATCTTTATAATATTAACTAGAGCTTTAATTTACAGATGGGTGAAAAGAATAAGAAATCTGCTTGTGTGTTCTTTAGGATCTCAGCATGAGAACATATGAAGTCCAGCACATTTCGAAGAGAAACCCTCCATCTTGATCTGCTTCAAAAGAAGGTGTGAGGATGGCGGGGGAACATTTCTTGGGACTGACAGGTCTGTGTGTGGACTTGTTGTCTTGTCCTGGGATTTTTTTTTACCCCACTTTTAAAATTCACATTTTAATGCTGTCTGGAAGTGCCCTCAAAGAGTTCACACTAAGCAGGAAACAAATTGACTTGATTACATTTCCTGTTACTATTCAATCTGAAAAGTAGAGAAGCTACAAACAAGTTCTGCATGAATTGAGCAGGTTTTATTTGAGAGGGGACAATGAACAAATATGAATTGTTTATTGTGCCAGCCATAGACCATGACATCACATAATATACAACTTAAAGTGCAATAAACACTTTCCAATATAAATATTAAAACTTATTCCATAAATTGTTTGATCAAATCTGTGAATAATCAAATCTGCACAAGTCAGGACCACAAATGTGGATGGATGACTGCAGTTTCAAAAGGGGTTCCCTCTCCCCATTTGCAAGATAAACCCATAACGATGCAGAGTGCAAGTGATCCAATAATGTACAGTGTCAACTAATTATTTATTAATCTCAGTACTACGACACAATGTTATCAGTTCCTGCTACTTTGTACAACATTGAACTTTCAGCTCAGTTGCTAAGGAAACATTTTGAGGCACTATATTTACCAGACACTCTTACAAACACCTCCACCAACACTTAATCACATTGTAAAAGCCACTCCTTTTCAGCCACTGAAAATTAATAGCAAATGTATGTATATGTACCATAGTTAAGAAAACTAATACAGGCAAACATGGGTCAAAGTTTGTGTTGTCTTCTTTCCAACTCTGCCTCTTCAGATCATAAATAAGGCTTTCATGTTTGATTCCATAAGCTATACACCATTTAGAGGCCAAATTCTGCACACAGAGAGGGAAGGGGGAGAGATCCAAAATAATCCTTATACAGCATAAGTATTTACAGGAACTTTGACCAGGCTCTGAAAAAGGGCCTTGAAAGGAATGTGTGCATGTGTAAAATAGATAAATGAGGGCATGCATTACAACGTGGATCTGGTTAGTTGTATTTTTTTCTAAGATGAGACAGTAAAGCTAAAATGCTCCTCTTTATTAAATACTCTGTTTAAAGAAGGAATGAGACAATCGCTTACTCCCTCTTTCATATCCAGAATTTAAGTGAATAATAGTGAGGAGGATGGAATTTGGAAACTTAAGATTCAAGGAGATAGAGCAGAAAAACGGGGCATTTTGGAGTCTTTCGGAAGAAAATATTTCCATTGTGCTCATGGTCAATTGTAAACATTGTGACAGCTTGGAGACCAACAAGACTCCCATCCCTTTGACAAGTATTCAAAGAATAAGACTTTAACAAAATGCCATATTAGTTTTATTTTACATCCATGGATTGAAACTGATTGAGAAGAACTCACTCTAGTTATCTGAATTGTATATAAGTTTTAGAATACACTGTTTATGGCAGGAGACTTGCTTTTTTGCAGTATTCGCAGTATGTGTCAAAATAGTGACAAATCCACAATGTTAGTATCACAGGCAAATGGGGAGGAGAATATCTGTGAGCTAATCACATGGACTTCTGGCTCCATCCTAGGACACTGCCAAAATGGAGCCAGGACAGAGCCTTCCAGAGCCCTTCACATACAGGATTCTCATAGCTGCTTTCCCATGGGATGGGGAAGGCAGCAATGCAGGGCAAGGATTTGCCACATGGCTTGGCGAATTCCCCAGCTGTTGCCCACATTAGGGACCTCAATGTGATGAGTTCCTTAGAATCTACTTGTTCATGGTCTGCACAGTGTCTCTGCTGAACTAAGACTTGCCTAAGTCTGTTAGTTGCCCAAAACTAGCCAGAGGCTTCCCTACTCCGAGTCTACTCTGCTTTAGCAGCATATATTCCTTCCTTAATTTATATTTCGATATACGTATTTCACCTCATTGAAGTTCTAACAAGAAAGTAGCTCCTGTATCAGCATATAGTTCAGACTCACAGATGTATCAAAGTAACCAGTTTTTTAAATATGATTTAATTGAGCCTGTCATTGCCATACCTTAGGTAATGCAAACATCTTGGTAGCCATCTAATTAATCATAACTACTAAGCATGAGAAAAAAGTTATGAAAATTAAAAGATTCGTAAGAAATTCGTAAGAAATGCTACTTTTGAGTATTTCCGCATCTGGAACGCCAACCAGGAAGTGGACTTTCTTTATAGAACTTCGGGGCCAGGATTTTCTTAAGTATCGTTATTAGGTCGTAAGGGGGCACCCTCCTTCTCTCTCACCACCCTCCTGCCTCCCTTGCCAATAAGTATTATGGCAAGCCAAGCCCTAAACTCGCTCCTTCTTTCGGCTGGAAGCCTGGAAAAATGTAAACAGAGAGGTTTACTCAGAAGTAAATCTGCAAAGGAAGTAAACGGAATGGTTTACTCATGAGTAAATCTGCAAAGGAGGGCACTTTGGATGAAGTGCCCTCCTTTGTGGATTTACTTCTGAGTAAACCTCTCTGTTTACATTTTTCCAGGCTTCCCTGCCCCTCCTGCCTGCCAGGATCTAAAGCATCAAAGAGTATTGGGGTAGTATACCTACATTCCATGCACATGCAATAATACAGCAGTAATAACAATGGGTATAAGAAGAGGTAAAATTCAAACCGAAGTATTCTGACTGTGGTCCCTCCTCAAGCGGTGCAAACTGCAAACAAAAGGCAGCCTCTCCCGGGAAAAACCAAAAGCCCGGGCACAGCGTTTGCTTGCTGCAGAATCCCGGGCTCATAGAGAAGAGCCGGTTTGCACCGCTTGAGGAGGGACCAGTCAGAATACTTCGGTTTGAATTTTACCTCTTCTTATACCCATTGTTATTACTGCTGTATTATTGCATGTGCATGGAATGTATGTATATGACCAGTTGGATTACTTATAATATTTAGGCACTTACTCTATAAGTTAGCATTCATTCTATTATACGTTAGGTTGGTTTCTCACAGGATCTAAAGCGTGCCAAGCCTTGATGCGCTTTAGATCCTGGCAGGGCAGGAGGAGTGGACCTCCCTGCCCCTTCTGCCTGCCAGGATCTAAAGCCTTGAAGAGGCTTCATGACGGGCCAACTTCAGCCCTCCAGGTGTTTTGGACTTCAACTCCCACCATTCCTCACAGCCTCAGGCCTCTTCCTTTTCCTCTCAGCCTGGGCAAACTTGGGCCCTCGCTCCCTCAGGATCGGGGTGAGAGAGAGGCAACGAGGAGCGAGGGGGGGCTCCTCCTCCTTTTTTTTGCTGCTTCCAAGAATAGAATACCCCTCTCCCTCCCTCCTTCCCTCCCTCCTTCCTATTTGGAGAGTCCCATCTAGAATTCAGTGTGATTTATTCAAGTTTTGGCCTACAACTCCCAGAAATCCCAGCCAATTTACCAGCTGTTAGCATTTCTGGGAGTTGTAGGCCAAAACCATCTGGAATGCGCATGCGCTGGCATACGAACTACTAACGAATTTCGTTAGTAATTACGTTACATTTTAGAAATTTTTGGAAATTTTTTTGTAAGTCTTTCTATTACTAATTTAAAAAATCCCCCCCATTATATTTTCGATTTCCTATTTTTGGGTTCTAAACCATGCCTAATAACTACCAATATTTCACAGATTAAACCGATCAAGCTTTGCTTTTAGGATGCTAGATGAGGATAACTGTATTATATGAAAAGTCAGTGTAACCTTCAATGCAGTGATCAACTAAACATTCATACATGTACACACATACTTTTGTTTCCTGGAAACTTTATCTGGGTGCAGAAAACTGAGACACGGGTGGAAGACCAGCATCAGAATGTGGCCAAGATGACAGAAGTTCTTATTGAGGAAGAACACACAAGCTTGGAGAGGCTTCAGCAATTTGCTTTTGCCTGAGCCTTTTAGGGATGGCAAGACCCCACTCCACTCCCCTTATCTCACCTCCCTTCAGCTAAGTGACTTTGCTTTTTCTGAATTCAATTTGCAGAAATAAAAGCAAGCTGAAGATAAATGGGGTATGTGGAAGGAGGAGATAACAACTGGGACATTTAAAGCAGCTAAATAAGTGGGTTGGCAGATTATTAATTGGGGATATTCCTCTTGCACTGGGATAATTGGATGGTTAAACAACAAAATATTTCCTGGCCTTTCGTGGACTAGCCAGCCATTTTCAGAACTGTATCACATGCAATTCCCCCCTCCCCCCGTTCCACACACTTCTAAAACAGTCCATAGATGAAGTACCATGGAGCCCATCATACCACACAGATAGACTTCCAACTGTGATGTTTCATCAGTGAACTGTGTCAAAAGTGCAGAAATGGGGGGGGGGTGTATCTGGACATGGGAAAAAGCACTTAGAAACACATGGGATGGAATCGGTCAGATTCGCCCATGTTGAACCATTTCAGTGATGTGGAGGAATGGACATTCTTAACAAAAGTGGCTTGGGGCTCCTCTAAAGTAACAGGATCGAAGGGGGAAGTCAAGAACCCCAGAAGCAGTATGAGTCTTAAGAACTGTGCTTTGAGTCTCCTCTAAGTGGACAGTTGAGGTGGGAGTAGGTGATCCTGTGTGATGGGGGTAAGCAAATTCTCCATCTTCTTTAAAGACAGAATCCCATGCAAAGAAGACAATTCTGCATGTAATGGTTTAATTAGATATATGGAATGACGACAATGTGACAGAAACTGATTTCAACATGACGCTGAGACTGCAATTGTATGTTTTTAATTGCTAATTTGTTGTTATATGATTATTTTTTTGGTTTGTTTGCTTGGGTTGTATTGAGGGCAGAGACTGCCTTGTGTAAACCGTCCCGAGTCGCCTTCGGGCTGAGAGGGGCGGTATAGAAACGTGACAAATAAATAAAGATAAGGTATTCATACTGCCTAGCCAGCACAACTAAAGCTGGCTATATGTGATCAGGCATTAGGTATGTCCACTGGAAGGCAAGTAACTATCACTAATTTTTAAATATTCATAAACGGTACCTAAAGTGTAAAGTAGCTGTAGTCTTTCTATACTTCTTGCAATAAACCTGGCTGCCAGATATTGAGAGACAGAGCTCTACATTCGTGGACTACATTTTAAATACCCATAAGACATTGAGAGACAGAGCTCTGCACTAGTGGACTGCATTTTAAATACCCATAAGACATTGAGAGACAGAGCTCTGCACTAGTGGACTACATTTTAAATACCCATAAGACATTGAGAGACAGAGCTCTGCACTAGTGGACTGCATTTTAAATACCCATAAGACATTGAGAGACAGAGCTCTGCACTAGTGGACTGCATTTTAAATACCCATAAGACATTGAGAGACAGAGCTCTGCACTAGTGGACTACATTTTAAATACCCATAAGACATTGAGAGACAGAGCTCTGCACTAGTGGACTGCATTTTAAATACCCATAAGACATTGAGAGACAGAGCTCTGCACTAGTGGACTGCATTTTAAATACCCATAAGACATTGAGAGACAGAGCTCTGCACTAGTGGACTACATTTCAAATACCCATAAGATCATCAGAGAGGTAGACCCCATCTATACTGCCATATAATCCATTATCCGATTCCAGATTATTTGCTTTGGACTGGATTATATGGCAGTTTAGACTCATATAATCCAGTTCAAAGCAGATAATCTGGGATCAGATACTGGATTATATGACAGTGTAGCTCCATCAGTTAACAGAGCTATGTAATTGTGCTATATTCTAATGGAAGACTGATAAAGCAATTTCCAAATGAATATATATCCATTTGTATGTCAGTTGCCTCACATCTGAAGCCAGCATGCTATCGTGCTCTTGCCAAGTCTTCCATTAGCAACAGTTGAAGTGAGAACCATTTTTATTCCTCATAACTCAAATCTGGGAGTTTATCCAGAAACATTAAAAGTTGGAAACTAGTATCTACATTTGTCCCATAACAAAACAATTAATGAGAAAAGTACACAGAAGTGGTCTCTTATTAGCCAATTTGGTACATGATTGGTTATTTGCTTAAGAACTCCATATTGTAAATGATTTATCAACATTGGGCACAGCTGATACACTCTTTCTTCAGAAGTAACAGAGTTCTTTTAGGGTCCAATACAAACCTAAATGCTGATATCAAAGATATTTTAGCATTCCTTATGAAACAACATTATGCTGACATATTGGAATTCACCTATTGTATATGTGTATGTTTGTTTGACCTATTGTGCTAAAGCCCTTTCAAGAACAGGTTTCCAAAGTGTGATTAATTTTGCTGACTTAAATCACCTTATAACATCGGGGAAATGTAGCTGCTAAAATTACCAATCCTATAATGTTCTTAATCTTTATAGACTCTGTATACCCTGAAATACATATAAGCATCTATCGGCCTATATTCCATTGATAAGGGTCAGTTTTGGCTCATTTGGTGGGATGCATAATGTCCTCTTTCACCATCTTTCAAAAATCACTTCTTATTGTGAGTTGTGGGAGCCCCCCACTCCCTTGTACTCAGCAAAGGGAAATGTGATGTAGATGGCAGCCATCCCTGTATTCAATATTTCCGATAAAAATAACCAATCCATGAGCTCAGACAACACAGTTTAACACGGGCTGCATCTACACTGCCATGTAATCCAGTGTAGCAATTACATTAGCTAGGGGTGTCTTTACCCAGGGTTAAAAAAAACACCAGCAAAGATCTGGACCTTCCAAGAAAATCTGGGCCATTGCTGGTGCTCTGACAAGAAATGCTGCCTGCCATCTGGAATTGACATGCACAATCCGAGATGGTGCCCTCACAGCTTTTCCATTCTCAGGTAGCCAGGGAAGATGAGATGATGAAGGATGTTTTTTTTGTTTTGTCTGTTCTAAGTCTCATGGAGGCTACCCAAACCCTATGGTCCATTTATACCGTAGAATTAATCCAGTTTAACACCACTTTCACTGCCATAGCTCAATGCTATGGCACCACAGGAGTTTTAATTTAGTGAGACACCAGCACTATTTGGCAGAGAAATAAAGGGCCTGTCAAACTACAATGCCCAGTACACCATAGAATTTAAGTCATAGCAATTGAAATGATTTCAAACTGCATTCATTCTACAGTGTAGATCAAGCATGGGCAAAATTTTGCCATAGGGTCACATTGTGGGCTAGGCCGGGCTGGGCCAGGCCGGGGGGGAGGCTGTCGGGCACACACTGGGTAGAATGGGTCCAGGTGGGACAGGGCCTGGGAGAGGGAAGGAACAGGAGGGTGTGGGGCAGGGCCTGGATCATCCTCAGTTTGTCCTTCTGGAATAAAGACAGGGATGCTCACCCCATCCTTATGTCAGGAGGAAAATGAGACAAGCTGTGATTGCCCCAATCCTCCTCCCCAATACTCAATCCTCGAGCTGTCCTCTCAGCATTATGTCAGGACAAAGGTGAGGCAGATGTTGTCTGAGAGTGCTTTGGCGAGCTCTCAACCACTGTGTGCCTTCCTCAAACTGTCCTCCCGGCATAAGTACAGGGCTCCTCGCATAGTTCTTATGTCAAGAGGTGGGTAAGACACGCAGTGGCTGAGAGCGCTCCAGAGGGCTCTCAGCTGCTGTGTGCCTTTCTTCCCTGACCTTTCTGCATAAGGATGTGGAGGGCCGCCTCATCCTTATATCAAGAGGAGAGAAAAATGAGACAGGCCAGAGGTAGGCACCCAGGGGGCCGCATCTGGCCCCTAGGCCTTAGTTTTCCCATACATGGTATAGATACATTCCTAGTCTACAACTAAGAACAGAGGAAGAATACTGGAATCCCTAAAAATGTGGAATATGATAAAATGGTTATGAGCACTGAAAAAATGCAGCCCAATCTTGTGCAGTTTTCTAAAAACCAATGCTCACTGCATTCAGTGTGATCCAGTGAAGTGTACATTGCACTACCGTCTTAACCTCTTCTATCAAGTAGCAGAACAGTTTCACCAAATCACTGCCCTTACAACAACTCAGTTATGAAACTAGCTTATCTAAAATAGTATCATTTAACAGTCCTTCTCTCACATTCTACACATTTATCTGAATATTGCTTACAGAACACATGCTCTACAGCCAAAGTGAAACTTATAAATGATGGATCAAAGGTTCTGTGATGCATTCTGCTTAAAAGAAGAGAGTGAATCATTACAACAAAGTTTACAAAATAAAAGTAGAATGCCTTAGGGGGACTTCTCCAAATTTACTTCTACACACTAATGCTATGACTAGAGTGTCATCATAGCTAATGTGAATCAATACAGACAAATTTCTATTGGTGTCTGAACAAACACTGCCTGGCTTAGAAAATCCAATCTGCTGGAATTGAGTTGCTTAGGCGAATTATTAAAACCAATTTAAAGTTCTGTTTCCAAGGCCCACATCAAACACTAATATTTTCCTCTGGCAGATAATAAACTGAAGTAAATTGCCAGCTGAGCATAAGGCAGATTCTATATTGAAGCTCCTGTACTAAAGTAAAAAGTGACAATGTTATTAGCTCATCCCACACACTTTTTTAAAAAGCATACAATTACTCCTATTTTCCATTGTGATTTATTCTAAGTAGTACCACAGAGCTTTTAAACATTTTAAAATGGTATTTGGCTTGTGCTACAATTCCTCAAGCACATGGTATTAGAATATGTAGTCACAGAGCAAAAGTTCTCAAATACTTTATGTACTCCTCAATATGATTGGGAGGGGTGCGAGGTTAGTAGTAGTAATAGTAGTAGTAAGAAACAACAATGTGGGGAAACCCCTCAGTCTTTACCTATCAGTACCTCCTGCTATTTATGTATTTAACACATTTTAAAGTTGCCCTTTGGTAAAGCCAAATCGCAAAAAAGACCACCATAATATAAAAACAGTCTAAATACCCTAAAGCAGGGGTTTATTGTGATCCACTCTGAGTCCCCTTCAGGGTGAGAAGGGTGGAATATAAATACGGTAAATAAATAAATAAATAAATACTCAAACTAAGGGCCATGGGCCAGATGCAACCCTCAAAGGTCATTTACCCGGCCCCCACACTAAACTTTAGACTTAGGGTTTTCCTAAGTCTGAAACAACTTGAAGGCAAACAACAAAAATCCTAATAAACTTGCTTATCTCATCAGCCAAAAGCAGGCCCACACTTCCCATTGAAATACTGGTAAGAGTATCTTGGTTATAATTGTTCTTCATTTTTTATATGGTATTGTTCTTTCATATTTTTCTGCATTACAGTAAGACATGTGCAGTGTATAGGAATTTGTTAATGTTTTTTCAAACTATAGTTCAGCCCTCCAGCAATCTGAGGGTCAGTAAACTGGCCCTCTGCTTAAAAGGTTTGAGGTCCCCTGCTCTAAAGGCATCAGAACCTATCTGACCTTGGAAGCTAAGCAGTCTCGGTTCTGATTAGTATTTGGTTGGCAATGACTAGCAGGTGCTGTCAGTCATATTTCAGAGGAAGGAAATGGCAAAACAACTTCTGTGGTTTCCCTGCCAAAGGAAATTCATGGGGTCACCATATGCTGACAGATGATTCGAAGAGACACAGTATAAAAATCTACATAGTTATAACTGAAAAAACAGAGCAGCAGCATAAAAAGATTTAGAAGCAGGAAACATATCATGCGGTGAATGAATAAATCTTAAGATAAAGTCTGGGCAAACAAGAATGTCTCCTTCTGGTGCCAAAATGACATCAAGGTTGGCACCATGTGGACCTTCCTGGAAAAGGTGTTCCTTAAGTGCAATTCTATGACTAAAATAGTCCTTTCATATGGCAAAAGAATATCCTGTTGTCCCAGCAATTGCTATCCACGCCCCCTACAGCTAAATGTGACCCAGTTAGCGAACAGCTAAAGCAGGCTGATTAAGTCTCTAACTTTGAATTTTACTACATCAATATCCAGGTGGATGAATTTGTCCAAGAAAAAAAAGTAAAATGGTACTATGTAGAAGTTACAATTACAACAACTAAAGAGCAATCACAGCACCAATGCTGAGCCTTCTTAGATGAACTGGTAGTGTTATTGGTACAGGTCAAATAACTATCGGAGCTGAAGCCCATTCTGCTCCTGATGATTAAGGACTGAAGAAATTGCAGCCAATAAAACAATCAAACTGGTTTATTTACAGCTATTTACAGCCATCGTAAATCCGTCTGCTCACTCCAGCACACAGCATGAGAAGAACATGGCACTTCGCCGCTTCTGTTATCAGGACTTAACCACGACGCCTCCACATTCCACAGATGATGACACAAATCCAGTCTCATATTCAGTAAAACAGGAACACATTTTAGAAATCTTGCTAGGAACACTTAGCACTCTATGATTCATTAACCCTAACCTTGCTAGACAGTATTGAAACACACACATAGTTTCTAAACACACACACTATTAAATCTCCCACTAACATTGCACACAGCTCCAACAATAACTGCATTTTATGAAGCAGATCATAAAAGCTAATACAATTAACTTCTTTCTCTCAATTAGGACCTCATCGCATTAAGGTCACTGATCCAGGCAATGGCAGGGGGATTTGCCATGGATTGAAGTGAATCCAACAGGAGGCATGAGGAACCCATTGTCCTGAGCCCCATGTCGCCCCTACTTCATCCCACGTGGGGGGGGGGGGAGCATTGTCATTTGGCTTCCCCCATTGTTCTCTATGCAACACAGGAAGACTCCAAGGTTTTTGGCGCTGCCTCTTACAACAGTTCATCCTCATTTCAGGTATAGAACCCCACCGGAATTAGATCAACAATGTGTGATGGGATCCAGCAGGCTCCATGCCTGAAGTGAGGTCAAACTGTCATAGGACAGGCAATTTTGCCCATCTGATGAAGTCTGAAGTCTTAAAAATGTATAATTGTACACATCAAACTGTACTTAAAATTTGCATATTTGTACTTTTTGTACGAACACGGTTTATAAAAATCTGCTTCTATGGTCTTTATCTACATATATGGTCATCATTTTTGTTTTCTTAATATTCTACTGTAAATCTGCCTTTGCACTTTCTTCAGTAGTCATTCCAAATACTTGTTACTTTCTGCTAGCAGTATGGTGTCATCTGTAAATCTTTAATTGTTGATATTCCTTCCTTCAATTTTCACAACTCCCTCCTTAGAGTCTAATCTAGTTACATGTTTGACATGTTCAGCACAGAAACTGTTGTGGTTGAGCAACCTGAGCCTGTGGTTGCTACAGGTAGTAATTGGGAAGAGGAGAGTTTGTCAGATATGTCCTTGGAAGAGGGAGGTTTGGGCGGGCCTCCTGCAGCTGGGAGAAAGAGGGCTGCAAGTGATGAGCATTTGGAAGAGGCAGAACATAGGAGGAAGGTCCGACAAATACTTAGGGAGCCTACCAGTGATGAGACTTTTGAGGGGTTTGACGTGGAGTTACCCTCAGAAGACAGTGATACTGAGCTGGACTCAGCACTGGTGCAGGATGTCAGGAATGTGTTAAATGCTGAGTCCAGCGAAAGTTCATTTTTTGGTTTTTCCAGTGATAATAGTTGGCCTAGTAGGAATGTGGAATTGGACTGGGGCCCTTTAACTGCAGAGCAAAGATGGGACAATTGGAGGAACACACCCAGGGCTGCAGCTGAGGGCACTAGGGCAGATTTGGGTGTGGAGTCTGATGACTCTGATTTGTAAGGGTATAACAGTAAGGCTTGGGGATTTGGGAATCTGCGGTCGGCCAAGGTGTTGCTGTGGGTTGCTGGGTCCTGTATCTTGGGATTTTGTGGGTTCGTGTCCTGGTTCTTGATTCCCAGCAAGCTGTGAGTATTTGGGCTGTGTTCATGCTGGGTTCTGGGGGAGCTGTTATGGCAGCTCTAGCTGACATTGTTGCATGTTGGGGGGTTGGGACTTTAATGTGTGCTTTTATGTTTAGTGTCTGCCGCGTCCCGTTTGAACAATTCCTGTGTTGCTGTGAGTGTCTGGTATTGTATAGAGGGTGAAGGGGAGTTTGCTGTGGGTTGCGGGGGTTCTCATGTGTTTGTTTGCATACTCAGCTCCTGGAATGTGAAGCACTCCTTCTTTCCTTCCCTGGACGGGTCTTCGCATCACAGACTGCAAGCCGATTTACAGCTCAAGATTCGTTCTGAAGACGGACGGCTTATCTATTTTGCTTTCGGTTTTGGGCGTGGGGTTTTTTTTGGAATGCCGGACTGAGGCTATGTTTGTTTAAAAATAAACTGTACATATTTTTACTAGCTTGGCGTTGTCTTTGCCATCTGTGGGAGTCGTGACAGAAACAGTTCTGGTAATAAGCCACAGCCTTGCCTGACCCCCTTGCTAACAGAAAATGATTAAGTTTCTCTGTATTCTGCCCTAGCAGTGGCCCCTTGTCTTTAGTACAGGTTACACTTTAGGATAATCAAATATTGTGGGATACACATTTCTTTAAGGGTGATCCATTCCCCTCCCATAACACACCTCTCCATTGGCGCCCCTTGCAGTGGGGGAGGCTTGCGTACCCTAGTGAAGTTGTGAGCTATGCTGGCGGTGGCATAATAGCCGGCGGTAGGGCCTGCCATACCAGACAGGTCACAACCGAAGGGTCTGACAAAGAGCGTCAAAGGGCAGGATGGGCTCTCTAGCCTTTTGGCAACCATCCTAAGAGAAGGAAAACTCTGATTTCAAACCCGGGCAGATGGTGCTCGTCTAACCCTGTAAGGTCAACCATCTAAGAGAAGGAAACTCGAACCAAACCTACGACCTGAGGACCTCGCTGCCACCGTCCAAGCTTGCTAGGCCCTGGCAGATGAACCTTTGGTTTAAAGGGTGAGGCCAGTTCTGTGCACGCTGCGCTCCACCAGAAAAATCCATTGCACAGGCTCGAAGGACACATCCAACTTCCGAAAAAGCCCTGTAGCGATAGGCGAGGGACGAAACGGTAGGTGTAAAGATGCACTGGAAGCCGCAGACCCAACCCTGCATGCAGGCGGTTCAGGACTTTGGTCGCTCGAGACTGACCCGGGAGATGACAGTCTTGTTCGGCAGCATCCTGAACGACCAAGCAGCCTTTTTTAAGGAGAGCACTGCTTGCTCCGTATGGAGAGGGGCCTAGAAAAGGTGGCCTAACGAAAGCTCATCCCCGTCTACCTGGTTGGCTAGCCGCGGCCAACGGGCATCTTCCGATGCGGTCGAACAAAGACAAAGAAACAAAGGCCAACACCTGCCTGCAAAGGTGCAAATAGACTGACACTTGCATGCTGGAACATCAGAACCATGCAAGATTCTGCAGATAGTGGACGTCCTGAGCGTCGTTCTGCTCTAATAGCCCATGAACTATCACGGCTTAACATTGACATCGCTGCTCTTAGTGAAGTTCGTCTCCATGAGGAAGGCAGCCTTAAAGAACACGGTGCCGGCTACACACTCTACTGGTCTGGCAAACCCAAAACTGAGAAACATCTTTCAGGAGTAGGCTTTATGATTAAAAATTCCATCGCCTCTAAACTCGAGACGTTGCCGACAGGTCACTCTGATCGCATTATCTCCTTACGCCTCCCACATGCTGTTCTCTTCAGTATATATGCCCCAACTATGCAAGCTGACCCTGTGGAGAAAGACAAATTCTACTCAGACCTACGCCACCTCATACAAAAGGTCCCTGCAGAAGATAAAATCATTATCCTTGGTGATTTCAATGCCAGAGTAGGAAAAACTTTGAAGCCTGGAAAGGTGTATTAGGCAAGCACGGTGTTGGAAACTGTAATGATAATGGGCGCCTTCTGCTAGAGTTTTGTGCAGAACAGCAGCTGACTATTACAAACACCATCTTTCAGCAGAAAGATAGCTTGAAGACCACCTGGATGCATCCCGATCCAAGCAGTGGCACCTCATTGACTATGTTTTAGTGCGCCAGAGAAACATTCGTGATGTCCGTCATACTCGAGTGATGCCCAGTGCAGAATGTCAAACAGACCATCGCCTTGTAAGATGTAAACTAAATCTACACCTTAAGCTCAAACCTAAGAGGGGTGGCATCTTAAAGAGGAGACTCCAAGTCAACAGTCTTCAACAGGCTGTTGTGAGAGACAACTTCCAGGTAAATCTGCAAGCAAAACTTGAAGTCCACCCTACAGATTCTTCTCCTACAGCGCTCTGGCAACACATCAAAAACAGTATCCTGCAGTCTGCTGAAGAATCCCTAGGATTCTCCCTTAAGAAAAACCAAGACTGGTTTGATGAAAACAACCAAGAGATCCAGGAGCTGTTGGCAAAGAAGAGAACCACTCACCAGGCATTCCTCGCCCAGCCATCTTGCCATGTAAGAAAAGCAGCCTTTCGTCTCGCATGTAGTAAACTCCAACAAAAACTCAGAGACATCCAGAACAAGTGGTGGATTGATTTATCAGAAAAGACACAACGCTGTGCAGATCTCGGTGATCACAGAGGTTTTTATGAAGCTCTCAAAGCAGTGTTTGGACCTACTTATCAGGTCCAAAGCCCTTATACAGTACAGATGGTCAAACACTAATTACTGATAAAACCTCCATCCTGAACCGATGGGCTGAACATTTTCAGGGTCTCTTTAATGCCAGCCGAGTAGTCCAAGGTTCAGCTATCCAACACATGATACAACAACCAATGAAAAATGAACTGGACACAGCTCCCACTCTGGAAGAGACCCTTGAGGCCATACAGCAGTTGAAAAATGGCAAGGCAGCCGGGATCGATGGAATCCCACCTGAAGCTTGGAAACAGGGAGGTCATGTACTGCATGCTAAATTCCACGAGCTCCTTGTGAGTTGCTGGGAAAAAGGTGAACTGCCATCAGATCTCCGAGATGCAGTTATCATCACCCTGTATAAGAAAAAGGGAACAAAATCCGATTGCTCAAACTATCGAGGTATAACACTGCTCTCCATTGCTGGAAAAATCCTTGCAAGGATACTCCTGAACAGATTAGTTCCGGCTATTGCAGAAGAACTTCTCCCTGAAAGCCAATGCGGCTTCAGAGCAAATAGGAGCACCACAGATATGGTTTTTGCCCTTAGACAACTGCAAGAGAAATGTAGAGAGCAGAACAAAGGACTCTATGTAACATTTGTCGACCTCACCAAAGCCTTCGACACTGTGAGCAGGAAAGGTCTGTGGCAGATCCTGGAACGTCTAGGATGTCCCCCAAGTTCCTCAAAATGATTGTCCTGTTACATGAGGGCCAGCACGGTCAAGTCAGATATGGCGATGCTCTCTCGGAGCCCTTTCTCATAACTAATGGAGTGAAACAAGGTTGTGTTCTTGCACCAACCCTATTTACAATCTTCTTCAGCATGATGCTCCAAAGGGCTATGGCAGACCTACAAGAAGAAGATGGCATATATATACGCTATCGTACTGATGGTAGCTTGTTCAACTTAAGCCGTCTGAGGGCTCGCACTAAGACTCTAAACTATCTAGTCCGTGAGCTACTTTTTGCTGACGATGCTGCCCTTGTCGCCCATTCAGAAGCAGCCCTGCAGCGCCTCACATCCTGCTTTGCAACAGCTGCAGAGCTGTTTGGGCTGGAAGTCAGCCTGAAGAAAACAGAAGTCCTCTACCAGCCCGCACCACAGGAAGAACACCACCATCCTCACGTCAGCATAGGCACATCTGTGCTTAAGTCCGTTCAGCAGTTCACCTACCTGGGAAGCATCATCTCTTCAGACGCCAAGATTGACAAAGAGATAGATCACAGATTATCAAAGGCATATAGTGCATTCGGAAGGCTTCACAAAAGAGTCTGGAGCAACAAGCACCTGAGACAAAGCACCAAAATCAGTGTGTACAGAGCTATCATACTGTCCATTCTCCTCTATGGGTCTGAAACATGGGTCACCTATCGCCAACACCTACGACTCCTCGAGCGCTTTCATCAGCGCTGTCTTCGCACAATCCTAAATATACACTGGACCGACTATGTGACGAATGTTGCTGTCCTTGAGCAAGCAGGGATCACCAGCATTGAGGCCATGCTATTGAGAACACAGCTGCGCTGGGCAGGGCACGTCTCTAGGATGGAGGACCACCGCCTCCCAAAGATACTACTCTACGGTGAACTCGCCACGGGTCAGCGCAAGAGAGGCGCCCCCCAAAAGAGATATAAGGACTCCCTGAAACAACATCTCAGGCTTGGCCAGATTGATCACCAACAATGGTCCACCCTGGCCTCACATCGGGAGGCATGGAGAAGCACTATCCACAATGCTGCGGCCTCTTTCGAGAAGACACGCCGAATGGGTCTCGAAGAGAAACGACAACGCAGAAAGAACCGCAACTTGGAAAAAACATCACCCAAGGAGACTTTCTGCTGCGCTTTCTGCAACCGAACTTGCCTATCTCAGATTGGCCTTTTTAGTCATCAACGCGCTTGTAAAAAGCGTGGGATGAGTCCTTCCTGAATCTTCGTTCGCGAAGTAATGCCGAGAGAGAGAGACATACACACACACACACACACACACATATATATATACACACACACACACACACACACACTTTGGTTATATATATATAACCAAAGGCCTTACTGTAATCTATAAAGCACTGCTGATTTTCTTCTGAAATTACTTGGTGCACTCAATTATCCAACACATGTTGTGCTCCCGTGAGGCAAGCAGGGCTACTGGCAGGGTTTCTCATTTCTAATATCTTTTGCTGAGGAGTGAGAAAAATGGGCCAACCAGCTACTAGGTGGCAGCAATAGTAGGGGGGGGGGTGGCACTCGTGAAAGATCTCTCAAAGACAACACCAATGGTATCTTAGCTAACATGTTAATACTGCACAGAGACAATGGTAAAGCACTCCTGAATTCTTCTACTTTGAAAACCTTATGATGAGGCTATCCACATACAGTGTTCCCTCGCTACTTCGGGGTTTGCTTACTGCGGACTTGCTGTTTTGTGGATTTCAAAAAATAATAATTCAAAATACTGTATATATCATGGTATTTTCACTGTTTGCCACCACCGCTCTCCAAGGCGCGTTCCCTCCTTAGTCCTCCCCCTCCTTCCAGCCTTGAAGGGCCTTTCCTTCCTTCCTTTCACTTTATTTTAAGTTTATAAAGGCTTAAAATAGTGTATAAGTACTAAAATAATGTATAAATATTAAAATAAATAGAGTATCCCTGCATCACGGTTTTTCACTTACTACAGGATATCCTGGAACCTAACCCCAGCAATAAGTGAGGGAACACTGTTCTCTCTCTCTCTCTCTCTCTCTCTCTCTCTCTCTCTCTCTCTCTCACACACACACACACACACACACACACACACACACAGAGAGAGAGAGAGAAAATGCTATAAGTAGTAGCACATCTCATTGAATTTTGCCATAATTGTGTTGGGAACCACTTTGAGTCCCC
This sequence comes from Anolis apletophallus, assembly GCA_030556195.1. Taxonomy (NCBI): domain Eukaryota; kingdom Metazoa; phylum Chordata; class Lepidosauria; order Squamata; family Anolidae; genus Anolis; species Anolis apletophallus. Next base: position 92,522,732 of record JARBWK010000001.1, on the reverse strand, counting down.
TGCTGGGGTGAGAAAAGTGGTATACAAGTGAAGTAAATAAATTTTTAAAAAGTAAAACTGTATTTCTGACCTTAGCTGAAATACAGAGAAGGAAATGCAAATGTAATGTCCTGTCGCAAACTTCTTTTGTTCTGTGGTTGTAGCACCCCAGTTCTCGTTTGTGCCTGGAGGGCAGGGGGCAGGACCGGGGGTCCCATTGGCATTGGGGCCTGCAGCAGCGGAGATGGATTCCGAAGAGGATTTAGAAGGGTTAGCAGAAGGAGAGTTTCCCATCACTGGGCCTCCTTCTCCCACAGACAGCTTGGCTTGGGATGAAGGTTGGCCTGACCCTTACGACGAGACAGATAACCAGGTGCAAATGGAAAGCAGTGATAGCGAAACTTATGAACGGCCAGGGGGGAGAGGTTCACAGGATCTTTTGAGTGAAAACATGGAAGAGAGCGGCTGGGAAGAATCTAGGGAGGAGAGCTCTCACGGAGATAGGGCAGCAGATGTTGGGAGGCAAGGCCGTGCTTTCGATAGGAGACGGGACATCGAGACTAGCAGGAGGGGCTGGTACCATAGCCTAGACAGGCCGAGGTCCGTCAGCAGAGATTGGAGACGATGAAGCCTAGAGCATCGGGGACCTCGGCAGAAAGATTAAGTATAGGATCCGTGGGAAAGGATCCTCAGTACTTCGGCCACGTCTCTTCTGAGCAGACGTGAAGCGAAGCTGGTCCACGGAGCTAAGTTGGCTAGTGGCTTACCAAGTCTTGCCTTGCATCTTGTACCTTGCCTTGTTCCTGAATCCGCATTGCTGAGCGGAGCCTTGCCAAGTCTTTTGGATATTTTACCAAGCTGTTTTGGACATTTGATTACCTTGTGCCTTTGGATCTGCTTTTGCTATTTCTATTGACAATATCCCTTTTGAACTGTTTTTATATTCAATAAAGTAGTTAGCCTTCAGTCCGTCTCTGTGTGTGTGATTAAGGGGCCGGTCGAGTCCGTGCATCGTGACAGTGGGAATCCTCTATCTCCCATTCAGATACAATATTTATACCTCGGATTCTTTGTTTTTGTACACGTATAAAAAGACACAGCACTGCAGCATGCATCCCTACTGTGTTAAAGTTGCTAGGAAACAGATCGTCCATACTGAGGCCAAAATAAAGAACAGGAGTCAGAATTTAGGGAGAAAAGGGAACTGATGAAGCAATTAGACTTTTTTTCTACTAGAAAGGAGCCAAAACTCCCATAGCTTAAGAAATATTTTTCTACACTATTCCCCCACCAAATCTAATGGTCTCTTTATATATGTACATATTCTTGTATTCATTCCTTTATTCATACTGCACTATCAGTGACTAAGATACTTGCACACTGAATGCAATAATAAGGAAGAGAACATTGATTTCCATTACACATATTTAAACTTGGTTACAAAGGCTATCAGCACCAGTGATTCAGGGACTAACAAAAACTTTGCAGAAAAAGGTGTGCTTCGATGAGGGGTAATATGTGGAAAGCCTGCAGATCACAGAATCATAGAGCTGGATGAGACCACAAGGGCCATCCAGTAAAACCCTCTTGGCCATGCAGGAACACAGATTCAATGTACTCCCGGCAGATGGCCATACAACCTCTGCTTAAAAACCTCCAAAGAAAGAGACTCCACCACACTCCAAGGCAAAGAGTTCCAGTGCCAAACAGCTCTTACCACCAGGAAGTCCTTCCTAATAGTTGTGTAGAATTGTTTTCCTGCAATTTGAATCTCTTGCCCCATTCTGTCCTAGTCTCCACAGCAGCAGAAAACAAGCTTACTCCCTCCTCAGTGTGACATCCTTTCAAACATTTATGCATGGCTACCCTGTCTCCTCTCAACCTTCTCTTGAAGCATACCCAGCTCCCTAAGCAACTCTTCATAGGGCCGGCCTGGTTTCCAAACCTTTGATCATTTTGGTCAACCTTCTCTGGAGACCTTCCAGATTGTCAATGTTTCTCTTGAATTCTTAAGCCCAGAACTGTACACACTTTTCCAGATGAGGTCTAACCCAAGTAGAATAGAGGGGACTATGACTTTCCCTTGATCTTGACACTATATTCCTATTGATGCAGCCTCAAATCACACTGGCTTTTTAGCTTCCAAATCACACTGTTGACTCAAGTTCAGTTTGTGGTCTACTAAGAATCCTGGATCCTTTTCACTGTTTTCAAACTAGGTGTCACCCATCCTATTTCTGTGCATTTTGGTGTGCACTGAGCACTAGGTTGATGTTTAGACATGTCCTGCTGTAGCCTCCCAACATTTCACAGTTCCTCAAGCTCTCTTTGGCACTCATTTGAATCCTTCATCATCTTACTATACCACTGAATGCAAAAAACCTTGAGCATCCATAGATTTGGGTATCTATATGTCTGAAATCAGGCCTTGCCAGATGCTAAGGAGCTTCTGTACATCTGTGTGCTGGGTGGCTTTGTATCTCAAATACTAATGGTCATGGACTAGAAAACAGGCCCCATTTATAGCCCACACGCACATACACACATACAACCAACTTTTTTGTGTTTTGATAACATAAAAATCCACTAAGAAGGAAAACATTTAATAATTGCACAATTATAAAAACTGCCTGGAAATATCTTTACTCGTACAGGTACATAAGAACATAAGAACATAAGAAGAGCCATGCTGAATCGGGCCTCAGCCCATCTAGTCCAGCATTCTGTGTCACACAGTGGCCCACTAGTTGTACACAGGGATCTCTAGCAGAAAGGAGGGCAAAAAGGTCTATAGGGGACCTTTTTTTGCTGATGTTTTCAATAATTTTCAATTGCCATTCAAATATATTGATAATAGTAAGATGAGCCATTTCTGTATTCAAAACAGCAGGAAGCAGAAATAACTGCCCTGAGTCCCCTTGGGGTTAAGAAGGGCGGTATACAAATATTGCATATAAATAAATACATAAATTTATTTATTTCCCATATTAGACAAGGAATGCATGGATGCAATGAAGTACTTTATTTAAATGACTTACTGAAAGGGATATTGCAAACTAGAAAACCCCATTTTTTTCAAAGCTATTAGAAATCAAACACCTGGAAGCATCCCACCATAAAGTGAAACATAAGGCACGAGCTATAAGAATGTATGAAAGCAAAAGTAGTTCCAGGGGGAAACTGAAATGTGCTGGAGGAAAGAACATTTACACTGATCATTTAATGCAGTTTTTAAAGCAACTTGAAGCTGTGGTGGCTATAAAACACATCCTGCCAAAGCATACTGCAGAATGAATCAAGGACAATAAAGTGCATTAAGAAACGTTGTGGGAAAGTCTGAGTTAAGCCACTTAATACTATGGAGCCACACATGTAATCCAGATCAGAGAGTGAAATCAGTTCTGCAGAATGCAAAGTGCATTGTAGACACCTGCCTGTGCTGGAGCTCTTTGTAAAATTTGGAACAAGAGGGTGGGGTGCTGCTGAAGAGCACCCAAAGGGCAGGGGGCTAATAAACCCCCTCAGATGGATAATTATTAACTCCCGTCCTTACTGGTATCTTCTCCCCCTATGCACTGTGCACAGAAATGGGGAAAATGCATAGCAATTTAAGAAATTCTTCTGTGGTTAATGTAATCACCTTCCTGGCTTCAAAATAGTTCCAGACATGTCAATGAAATCACCCACACAACACAGTCCTCTGAATTTTATATATATATAAAATGTATATATAAACAAAAACGCCTGGCCAAAAGTGTCAGAGGCAATATAATGTAGAAGAAATAACTACTGAGAAGTAATGTCTTAATCTGTGTATGTGGGTGGATTTATGCTACTCCATGAATTGCATAGGGTTTTCTTAGACAAGGAAGACACAGTGGTTTTGCCACTGCCTTCCTCTGAAAAGACAGCTCTTGGTATTTGTTTTAAACTCCTATCCAAGGACTTAACAGGGTTGACCCTGCTCAGTTTCTAAGATCAGAAAATATCTGGTTCTTTCAGGATATTTAAGCCCCTAATTCAGTTAAGTTTTCATCCCCACAGAAACATAGTGCTAAAGGAAACGTTTATTTGCCTTTTTTTAAAAAATAAAAAGGACATAGCATGGAAAGCTGGCTTCAAATTAACATTTTTCATCTAAAATGGAAACTAGTGCCATAATTATTGTGAGAAAGTGCTCAATAAATCTATTTTAACTTTTTTAAATTAACTCTTCACCTTATCAGAAAAATTTGGTTTATTTTTCATTCCAAACATGCCATTGTTTTTGCTCATCCACAGCTTAACTAAACTTAATGAAATGACTAAGACAAAGACCCATAGTATTCAGCAAAATGAAGTGCTGGATGCAACACAATCAATGATCAAGGGTCTGGAGAACAAGTCCTCTGAGGAGTGGCTTAAAGAGCTAGGCAATGTTTGGCCTGCAGAAGAGAAGGCTGAGAAGAGACACGATGAGAGTCATTATCAATATGTGAGGGGAAGTCATAGGAAGGAGGGAGCAAGCTTGTTTTCTGCTGCCCTGGAGACTAGGATGCAGAACAATGTTTTCAAACTAAAGGAAAAGAGATTCCACCAGAAGATCTTTTCAGCAGTGGAACTCTCTTCCCTGGAGGGTGGTGGAGGCTCCTTCTTTGGAGGCTTTTAAGCAAAGGCTGGATGGCCATCTGTTGTGGGTGCTTTGAATGTAATTTTCCTGCTTCTTGGCAGGGGGCTGGACTGGATGGCCCACGAGGTCTCTTCCAACTCTATGATTCTATGATTCTGTGAAATGTGTCATGCAAGCAAAGATGCCTTCTCACTACTCTGGACAATGTTGTGCATCTCGTTGGCCAAACATGAGTTGAAATACTATCTAAACTTGAAAGTCCAAGTGTGCTCGATCCTATCATCAAACCTGCCACTCATTTCAGCACATGCACTACATGGAGGCTTTTTAAAATGGCTCATTCTGTAAACCAGCTGTCTGATTTGCATGTAGACAGATCCACACTGGATACTAAAATGCCATAAATGCACACAGATGTGATAAGCACAAAAGCACATTAAACTGTCTTTTAAAAAATACAAAATCAATCAAGTATGTTTATTTATTTTCCTCTTTTATCCCTTTTAATGCCATTAGAGCTTTCATTATTTGTCTTACAATTCCATTAAATATAAAGTGGCCGAAAATAGCATTAACACTATTTTTAGTGTTTTGTGAATATGTCTAAGATATAAAAAGCGGATTTCTCAGATGCTTTAAACTGTGCTAAAGATATTTATAAGTATTTCAAAGTGGAAGAAAAGCAAATGTATACAGTATAAGTCTAAACCGAGGCAATTTTGACATGGTTCAAGCACTATTAATGTTGTACCAATGTCTTCTAGTAATGTTTGGCAACTTGACAAACCACTGGTGTATATTTTAAGAGCTATACAGAATCAAACTGTGAAGTGTCACATCAGACTGTTCATTTTACAGTTTTGCTATGCTGTAAGATCACATTTGGCGGTTTTTTCTTCTAACCTTAAATAATGGCTTACATTTAAAAACAGTATGCCACAGCACTCAATAAGTTATATACATATATGGTTTTACTGCTTTAGAGTAGTTTCAAACATATACAGTTTGGGATGTCTCAAAAGCTATAGGCTATAAAGAAGAGTGAACTGTACATAAGTGTCTCTAACAATGTCTTTGTTCTCAAAGCTCTCGTAAAAACAAGGAATCTCACCCGGGGATGACTCTACACTTTAGAATGACTTAAACTGCTGTGGCTCATGACAGGCATGTAGCCAGGGGGGGGGCTAAGGGGGCTTCAGCCCCCCCCCCCAAATTCTCAGCGTGGTCTGTGAAAAGGCCTTACTGGTACATTATTTAAACTGTTATGTTTATTCATATCATGATCTGATCACCATGCTCATTATATTGACTGACTGACTGACTGACTTTATTATTTCTGAGTCGCCCTCCACGTTAGTGCTCCGGGCGACTTACACACAACAAATTCCACAATTAAAATAGAGTATTTAAAACTAGATTAAAATATTCAGTGGTTAAATGCAGGGGCCAGGCTCGGTATTTGAGTTCCTGGTTCTGCATTAACCATGGGCTTTCCTAAATAGCCAGGTCTTCAGAGCGGTCAGGAACTGGGGCAGGTCGAGAGAGGCTCTCTGGTCCGGTGGCATCGAGTTCCAAAGAACGGGGGCCACAACGGAGAACGATCTCCGTCTCGTGGTCTCCAGGTGGGCCTCTTTCAAGCCTGGTACGTGAAGAAGGTTCTTGTTTGCTGGCCGCGGGGTCCTTGAGTAAGCAGGCATCAGCAAGCGGTCTTTTAGGTATGTTGGGCCCCGGCCCCGTAGGGGCTTTGAAAGCCAAGGTCAAGGTCTTGTGTAAGGCTCTATACTCAACGGGCAGCCAGTGCAGGCGCTGCAGAGATGGTGTAATGTGGCATCTCATCGATGTTCCTGTGAGAAGCCTGGCGGCCGCGTTCTGCACAATCTAGGGCCTGCGGGTTAGTGACCGGGGTAGACCTACATACAAAGCGTTACAGTAATCCAGCCTTGATGTAACCGTGGCATGGATTACTGTAGCTAGCGCTTCCGTCGGAAGATAGGGCGCCAATTGTCTCGCTTGGCGCAGGTGGAAGAAGGCCCTTTTGCTCGTGGAGGCAACCTGGGCCTCCATCGACAATTTGGAGTCCAGGATAACACCAAGGCTTTTTACTGAGGGGGACGGAATCAGCGGTTCCCCTTCAAAGGGGGGCAGCGAGAAAGGTGGTTCTGGGCGGCCCAGCCATAAGATCTCCGTCTTTGATGGATTTATTTTAAGTTTGTGGGCGCGGAGCCATTTTGTCACTGCTTCTAGGCCTCGAGTGAAGTTTTCGGGCACCGAAGTTGCGCCAGGCTCCAGTTTCAGTAGGAGCTGGGTGTCATCGGCATATTGGTAGCACCCTAGGCCGAAGCTCCGGGCTATACCAGCCAACGGCCGAACATAGATGTTAAACAACGTTGGTGATAATATGGCGCCTTGGGGCACTCCGCACTCGAGGAGAGATTTCCTAGATGTTTGGCCTAGCCATTCAACTCGCTGACTACGTCCGCGCAGGAAGGAGCTAAGCCAAGCTAAAGCTGTTCCTTGTATCCCTATGGCGGCAAGTTGTCGTATCAGCAGATCATGGTCCACCGTGTCGAATGCGGCAGTAAGGTCCAGCAATACTAGAACTACTGAGCCTCCCTTGTCTAGTTGGCAGCGGATATCGTCCGAGATGGCCACCAGGACGGTCTCGGTCCCGTGCCCGGGGCGGAACCCTGATTGAAAGGGGTCCAAGCCCTCTGATGTCTCAAGGAAGTTTTGTAGCTGGGTTGCTGCCGTGCGTTCAATCAGCTTACTGAAAAACGGGAGGTTTGAGACGGGACGGTAGTTCGCTGGCATCGCTGGGTCCAGATTGGCTTTTTTCAAGAGTGGGCGGGCCGAGGCTTCTTTCAAGGCATCCGGGAAAATTCCCTGCTCCAGGGAGTGATTTATTATCTGCATCAGGGGAATCGAGAGCCCCTCTGCGCAGTCCTTAACTAGATGGGATGGGCAAGGGTCCGTGGAGCAGGTAGTCGCCCGTGCTGTGGAGATGATTTTATTAACTGCCTCCAGGTCCAGGGCTTTGAAGTGGTCAAATATCTGGTTAGTTGGTGTATGTAGTTAATGGGGTTATTGGGATAATACAAAAGGTTTGCTAGGGTAGACCCTCTTCCACCCAGTCTCAGCCCCCCCGAACCAAACTCAGCCCCCTCCCCCCGAATCAAAATCCTGGCTACGGCCCTAGCTCTTGGTAAAGGAATCCTGAGGTATGGAGTTTGGTGCAGCACCAGAACTCTTTGGCAGCGAAGACTGAAGACCTTGTTTAACTACAAATTACCAGCACTGAGCCATAGCAGTTAAGGTACTGTCAAACTACTTCAATTCTACAGTGGAGATGGACCCTCTGCTTCTGTTCCCATCTGCATAAATAAAGGCAAAGGTTTCCCTTGACTTTAAGTCTGGTCATGGGGGATGCTGCTCATCTCCATTTCTAAGCCAATCAGCATTATCCATAGACACTTCCAAGGTCATGTGGCTGGCATGACTGCATGAAACACTGTTACCTGCCCAAATAAGCGGTACCTACTAATCTACTCACACTTGCATGTTTTCGAAATGCTAGGTTGGCAGACGCTGGGCCTAACAGCAGAGTTCACCCCGTTCCCTGGATTCAAACTGCCGATCTTTTGGTCAGCAAGTTCAGCAGCTTAGTGGTTTAACCCGCTGCACCATGGGGCCCATCTGCATAGTCAGTGTCAATGTTATCTGTGGGAATTTGGGAACTGCAGTCCTCTATCAAAGTAATATTGTAAAGTGGCTCATATTCCAGGTGAAAGGGGATACAGTAGAGGGAGGGGATCACACAGACTTTGCAAAACGTGGCTAGGATTCAATAAGCAAATGAGCTCCTTTGTCCGATCAAATGGCATATCATTTCCTACCTCACATCCATCACAGGCAACAGGCATGGGAAACTGGGAATTCAGCATCCATAGAAGAAATGTGGTCCTGAATTGGAAACAGTTTAAAAAGACAGTTACTATTCAGGCATCACACCTAAATTACTGGCTGTATCTTCTGCTAGTATTTTTTGTTGAGCAGAAATGGGAAAAGAGCAAAGGTGGGCAACATGTCACCCAAGGACATGATGCCTCCTGCCTAGTCTGTTTCTGCAATCCCCAGACCTCAAGCTTTTACTCAGGCCTTCAAAATAGAAGGGACAAAAATTAACAAATCACACCCCTTGAAAGTGACTAGCCATTTGGGACCTTTTATTCTGTAGAACGAAACAGATTAAAGCAGAACACAGTGCCTGAAGAAGTTCTTATTCCTGCTCTATTTTTTACTCCAATCTGTGAAGGTGATTTAGAATGAGAAGTATCAACTGAAACCCCAAAGCCATCTAATGGATCTTGCCAGTTCTAGTTCAACTCTCTTGTATAGCATACTGCCACTTTGCACAACTGCTCACACCATTAGACAAACAGATAATATGTATCATCTTGTTCATACAAATTATAAGGCATACATAGAAGTTGAGAGAATTGTTCATAATATTACATCTTTTCTAATCAGCGAGTCGAAGCCTTTATCCAAAAGAATCTATGAATGTGCTTCAGAGGATCTATAACTCGTGAGAAACAAAATCTTTGTTTTACTTTCTGTTATTGTATTTCTTTTTCCTGTTGTAAATTTTAAGGCAAACGTGTCATCTTTTGAAGTGCACATTAACATTTGCTTCTTGCAATTTAATCTACTGTATGTGGGGAAAATGAATTTCCAGTTCAATAACACAAACTACATAAAATTATGTGTGTATATGTAGAATGCATTTTTACAAGGAAGGATCCATAGTACTTATCAGATTATCAAAGGAGTTTAAACATCTACTTCAAGCCTTAAACAGTTCAGGGCCAGCTTACCTGGCTGAATGTATCTCCCCCTATGAACCACCTTGGGGAGGCCCTGCTCTCTGTCCCACCTCCTTTCCAAGCAGAACTACTGGGGGTGAGAGACAGGACTTTCTCAGTGGTGGCCCCTCAGCTGTGGAACTCCATCCCTAGCAACATTAGATCAGCCCCCTCCCTCTTGGCCTTCAGGAAAAGAGTGAAAACCTGGCTTTGGTATCAAGCCCTCTCTCTCCTGGCCTTCAGAAGGGAAGTGAAACCTGGCTTTCGGAACAAGCCTTTGGAGAATAACTGTAGAGCAATAATAAATACAGAATATGTGCAGTGATTACTGGAACAGCCCCGGATTACGATTGTGGATGGTGTGATTTTAATGGTGAATGCAATGTTTTAAAATGTTTTAATGTGCATTCATTTTAAATTTTTAACTGATATGTTTATTTTAATTGTCTGTTGTTTCAAGGCATTGAATAGTTGCCTATATGTAAAGCTGCCTTGAGTCCCCTTCAGGGCTGAGAAAGGCGGGATATAAAAAGGATAAATAAATCAGTTAATTAAAGGGTATTCCTTAACGACAATAAACATTTTCATTCAATAGCTGAAAAACCCTTCTTCACTCTCAAAACATTTCGACAGGCTGCTATTTTAATTCACCATTTCACTGAAGCAACTTGTAACAAGAACAACTGAACTGCAAGACAACTAACATCACTAATGTATTTTGTGGGTTTTTTTCTGATGCTAATTTCCCCATATCTCCTTGTTTTTTATTTGTTTCGCTAGAGCATGTGAAATCCAGATTGGTAGGGTGCTTGGAGTGTTGGATAAGGGAACTGGAAGACCAAGGTTTGAACCCCCACTAGGCCATGGAAACTCATGGATTGACTGCTGACAAGTGACACTCTCCCAGCCTAAAAGGAAAGAAAAAACAACGAAAAGCCTTTTCTGAAGAAATCTTGCCAAGAAAACTCAATGAAAGGATCACCTTAGGGCCCCTATGAGTCAAAACAACAACTCTATTACATTAATAACTACATTTATTCATTTCAACCTTCAATTAAAAGGAGGAATATTAGCTATGAGCATATGGATAATATCAGTGCAATAATATTTTATTTATTTTTATTTATTTACCGCATTTTTATCCTGTCCTTTTCAACCCCCGAAGGGGGACTCAGGGCGGCTTACACTGAGCCCATTTGAAGGCTAATTCAACAATTACAATAAAATCAAACATGTACATAACATAATAAAACATCATAATTAAAATAAGATAAAATCATCAATAAAAAACATAAACCAGCCTTGTCAGTCTTAATGTCTATTATGGGGACTAGAAATAATAAAATAATCAAAGAAGTGTAACTGTTTATCAGCCAACCTGATTCTGGCAGATGTCCCTCTGATTCATGACTAAGCACACATGAGCTGCATATGGACTTTTATTGAAAAGGCCTGGCTATATAATGTTCGCGTAGTCATCCATGACAAACAGTTTCTAGACAGAGGCCCTTTTCCTTATTTACAGTTCAAATTTGGCGATTTCTCTCAAAGTGAAAACCCTCCAATTTTGCCTTTCATCAAAGAAGAGCTGAAACGCTGTAACTTTCCTTGTATTGATATTTTCGTAAGTGGATAAATCTGTTCTTGTTTTCTGTCGGTTTCAAGTTGGCCGTTCTTTAAACAGCATCATTGTTTAGAAAGTTAATTACATTTGATTTTATTTAAAATCTCTAAAATCTATCTTTCAAATATGTCCTACAGATTAAAAATTCACGTTTCCTGTGGAACAAGAATATACTACATGTCTCATGCCCTCAAGAAAGTGTTTCCATATCACATTTTTCCTATATTTGTAAATGGGGCTGCACTTTCTTTTTACTTCCCAGCTATCTCCCTTCCAGGTATTGTTGAACTGCTATTACCACCAAGCCCTAGCAGATTAGCCAGTGGTGAGAATGATGGGAGACACTGTTCAACATCTGGAGGCCTCCATGATTTCCACCCCAATGACAGGTCAATGTTATATTACTATATTCCTGTGGGCATGACACCACTCAGGTTCCTCCTAAACCTTTACTACTGTTTCCCCCAGATCTGAGTTGCTGTTCATTGTGAAATACATTTGCTTTAGACCATTACGGTGGGAAACTTTCATGAAAATAGCCAAATCCCAACAATAACCAGCAACAGAGGATCGCCTCTATCTTGCAGACTTCTATATTGCACAACATGGTTGATACTGAATGGTAAGGGCAAATTAGATTTTAAAACATATTACCACCAGTCCCAAATAGAAAATGGCAATTCAAAATACAGGGTTTTCCATTTGTGTCTTAGGCAGAATTCTATCCAATCACTTATTTTTGTTTGTTTGTTGTACAAACTTAGTTAAGCAAATCCCATTACTCTGTAATGGTTTTGTCCGAGCACATTGGTTTCCACAATCTCATTCACGCAAGATAAAATTAAATAGGAAAAAATAATGAAGAAGGCCTGTGGTGTCTGATTAAGTAGGATGGATGACTGTTCTGCTGTTCTCCAATTTGTTTAGAAACAAATTCCTGGTATCTAATACATGCCTCTTATATAAATTTTGGCCCACAGCCAGAACTTCTCCCCCAACACTTGTGAAAAATGATCCTGCTGGTCTATCCAGTTCAGCTGGGCAGGAATGTCTGGATTACTGAACCCAAGAGGGCTGATCTCCAATGTCAGGACGCAGCACTCCGACAGCTCATTTCTCACCACAAAACCATAGGTTCTTCTAGTTCAGTGTCATTAGTTATACTTACTGAGGACCAACTCAAATCTGATCACATTCACACAACTAGGAACTGTGTGATTAGTTGTTGTTTTTTTAAAAGAAAGTAGAAGCCAGATCTTCTGGGGGGTGCGGGGGATACTAGGCGTGCTTTAACAATTCCCCACATTTTATTCCAATCTGGCTATCCATCCCACATCCTTCCTATCAGCATCCTTCCTATATTTTTTCAGACTCACAATACATTCTTTAAAAGCTATTATTGAACATGATAACTGTTAGGCATAAATATTTGCTTCCTGTGAAACTATGGACCTAATCACACAAGATTTTTTTTAGCATCCTAGGATGCTTCTGCCCCAGTTGAGTGATGGAACCCCACACCACCCCACACTCAATGTAGCCTCACTTCCATTAGGGCTTCATGGGTCAACTGGGGTGGCAGCATCATAGGACACTGTGCTGCCAACACAGGAACCTCCCTGTGTTCCATTTAGGACAATGGAGCTACAGTGGGGACAAGCCGTGCGGTGATGCTTCCCCATGTGTGATGGGGAAGTGTTGCTGCTGGCCAGCCAGGGCACAGAGCACCAGGATTGCTCCACTGCCCAACTGATTTGCCATGGAGGCTGGTGAATTTTGTTATTGGTTGTTGGTTTTGACACCTGTTTTATATATTGTTATAATGTTGTTCTACAGTATTTCGTTTTATACTGTGGTTATGCATTTAAATGAGTTACGTTTTAACTGTGTTGATCAGGCTTGGCCCCAAGTAAGCCACCTCAAGTCCCTTTGGGGAGATGGAGATAGGTACAAAAATAAAGTTATTATTATTGGCATTGCTGCTATTTCTACTGCTACTACTTCATTTTCAGCTTCACCTTCATCTTCTTCTATATATAGCCCACCTTTTATCAAAAATTGTATTGTATTAATGTTTTACCACACTATGATTTCTGTAATAAGCTAATTGATATTCTTTTCAAGCAGGCCTTGCAGTAGCAGTGAAACACACAGATACAATGACATTTCCAACACTGGATTTAATGAAAGCACTGCAGATTGTAGAAAGGGTTGAATAATTTTTGAATGAGTTCCATTCTATGAATCCATATCTCGAAACCAAACTTCTTTTTTTACTATCTAGAGCTATGGAAAATACACCTACATTGTGTGACAGTATGCCTACTTATCACCCATTGAAGTAAAATACAAGGTAACCATGTAGTGTTTCTAAGAACAAACTGAAATTGACCATAGACCTCTCTTAAAGCCATGACCTATGTGTGGGAGGAAAAGATAGCTCATACCCTTTGTGTCACAAAGTGAATATCGTTTTCAACAGTTTTCTGTTTACATGTTTTTCTCTCTCTTTGTTGTCCTCCTATTAAAAGAGAAAGAGGGCTTAGCTTAAGCAAATATGTCTTATACACATGGTATATTTTATCCATTATATTATTTCCTCTTTACTGATTAAAATTAATCATAACTATTTAAAATCTTTTACCTTTATTATGGATGTTAATAGAAGTAAAACAGAAGCATGGGGCAGCTCATCAAAAGCACTTAATAGTGCAACAATATACAAAATACAACAAGGTACATAAAGATATAAATCAATAACAATGAAAGTTTACTTATCAAATTTACATAAAACAACATATAAAACCTCTACTAATTGTAATTATACATTCCAGAGACTGCCACGATGTGCTTCTCACAAGATCCATGACAGGCACTGACAATGGCTGGACAGACCACAGTTTAATTCAATTCACAATGGCCAGCTCGATCGTCCGCCCCCAAATGCAGACCCAAAGAAAGAAAGAAAAGACATAAAATAAACAACCAAGCCCTCCAAATGAGCCCCTTTCCAAAAAACACTCAAGGATCATCAGACCTCTATCATTACAGCAAGCGAAGAAACCATTTGATGGATACCAAACCATGAAACATCAAAAATGGTTCGTTGAAAATGATAATGTGACCCAACAGGTAATCAATAAGAAAAGGAAAGCCTTCCGATTATGGCAAAGAGACACCAGCTGTGCTGCTAAGGAAAAAAAACCTAAGCTAGTGCAAAAGCAGAAGTTCAAAAAAGGACCAGAGAACTCAAGAACATCTGATGGACAAAAAAGGTTCAAGAGATCCAACACTTTGCAGATGTCCATGATGAAAGAGGATTCTTGAAAGCCGCAATTGTCATCTAAGGCCAAACAAATCATTGCATACACCCTCTAAGTTCATCAGATGGAACAAGACTTCTGAAGGATAAAAAATCAATTGGAATATACTGCAAAGATAAATACCATAACCTCCTTAACTACAGCTCGAATGTGGCTGAAATTGTTCTCTTGCAACTCCCACAACAACAAACCAGAGATGAGCTTGCAGCACTGCCTAGTTTAGAGGAAGTCAGCAAAGCCATCAGCTAACTAAAAAATAACAGAGCCAGTGGTCCAGATCAGATCCCTGCTGAAATCTTTAAAGAGGCTGGACCTGAGCTGACACAACACCAGCTCATTGAAAAAGTGTGGGCAACTGAGAAAATCCCAGCAGACTTCAAGGATGGCACCATCATCATTCTCTTCAAAAAGGGGAAAGAACAGACTGTGGAAACTATCAAGATATCTCCCTTTTAACCTCCACTGGGAAAATCCTCACAAGAATCCTTGCAAACCACCTTCTACCTATTTCATAAGACATTATTCTGGAATCCCAGAACAGCTTCTACTCTCTCCAAAGGAACAGTGGATATGATCTTCACTACACAACAGCTCCATCAAAAATGCAGAGAACAAAATCAACTTTTGTACATGGCGTTCATTAACTGTGCAAAGGTATTCGACACAGTGAATTCCAATGGTCTCTGGACCATCTTCTTAAAAATCGGATGCCCTGTGGCTCTTCTGTGATGCATCCTGTGGCTCTTCCATGATGACATGATGGCAATGGTCTTGAACAGCAATGGCTCCCAAAGTGACCCATTTAAGGTAGAATAAGGTGCCAAATAGAGATGTGTTATTGCCCCAACCTTATTATCAATTTTCATCGCTATGATACTGCATCTTGTTGATGGGAAGCTACCCACCTGTATGGAAATCATCTATTGGACAGATGGCAAGCTATTAAATCTCACCAAACCAAGGCCACAGCAACATCTGTTATAGAAGTCCAATATGCTAATGATAGTGTAGTCTCTGCTCACTAAGCAATAAGAGCAATCAAGTTACTATCTGTCTCTACACAATATATAAACTAGCAAATAGAGCAGGCTGACCCACCAATAACAAACAGGAGAGAGGAATCACAGGGAGAGAGAAAAAGATATAACAGCAATATAAACATCAATCAATTCAAAGTCTCAGGTTCCAAATAAACATTTATCCACTATAGTTTAAGTATTTGAACAAACAATATACTGTAATAAGGATTATGCACAAATGCTGTCATATAATACATACATATACAGCAAATACGGGCGGTAAGCTCACATGCAAGTGAGTAGACGTCGTAAAAAGGCGAAAAGGAGTTCCTGCGTCATCAGAGAGGGACACAGTCCCGGATGTCTCCCAACAGATAATCAGAAATCGTAAATAATAGTAAAGTCCCGGTAATAGATGCCAGTCTATTATATTTTATGTGTTAATGGGGAGACAATCCATGGTCAACGAAACCAATATTGATGCGCGCCTTCGTTTCGCCCCCGAAGGGGCTTCCTCAGGACCAGGGGCATGGCCTAGGTAGCGTTGTCTACAGACATCGTAAAGCAGGAACCGCACTGAGGTATAATAAACACATATAATACTAAATATCTAAATGTAACTAGGTAGGATTCAAAGTGGGAAACAGCCCAGGGCAATACAATGTCGGCTGGCTTAATAATCACCTGAGGGTGACTGCCTAATTCTTTTAGACGTTTCATGTCTCTATTAGATAAATTGGAGTGTCTTTGGTCATGGTAATGATTGATGGATTGCACTTGTGTTAGTACTGTCTGTTCGAAAATTCTTATTTTTTCTGAAACAATGGGGGGCGTGAAGGAGCTGGGGACCCTAATTCTAGATGTAGAAGTGGGTATGTCATCTGTTGTGTCCTTAAAATGTTCTTTTAGTCTGATGGTGCGGAAAAGAGTCACTAAATCCTTACGAATATTGATTAGGGAACAGTTGGGGGTATGCACAAAAGAAAGACCTTTATTTAACAAGCAAACATCATGATTAGACAGAACTAGGCTCGAGAGATTCACAACTAGGTTACTCGCTTTCGACCTCTGCCCCTTTGAAAATTGACCCAAAAGAACCCAAAATCTTAAAGACTTACTAGTGCACACCAGGGATTCCACTATGGATGCCCCTCCAGCCAATCCCCTTTCTAATGGCACCAAGAAATGTGGGAAATGCAGTATATGCAAACACATCTCCACCTCTACGTACATAACAAGCCCATACAACAAAAAAACCTATAAGATTTACTCATGGGCAACGTGCAACTCCAAGAATCTCGTGTATTGTATAACATGTGGCTGCTGTGGGGGCCTGTATGTCGGGGAGACCACCAGGGAACTCCGGACAAGAATTTGTGAGCACAGATCACGTTTTCGAACGGGCTGTGATAATTCCATACTATATACACACTTCAAAGCTCACAACTACTCCCACGACAACTTTAAAGTTATGGTATTGGAAAAAGTTCACCCAAAACCACATCAAAACATAAAACAATTGCTCCTGCAGCTTGAAAATAAATGGATAATCAACTTACAATGCGAGGAACCCCAAGGGTTAAACAATCAATTATCAATCAGTGAATTACTTGTCTAAACACACCTGTATTATCCTTACTTAAACCTGGCTCCCTCGCACCTTTGCGCCTCCTGCCCGATATCCCAGAGATATCGTCAGCACTTGCGGTGCTCGTGTTTCTTCATGCATTGGTATGTATCCCTTCTTTTCTACCGGAAAATCCCATCCACTTCCAATTGCCCTGGGCTGTTTCCCACTTTGAATCCTACCTAGTTACATTTAGATATTTAGTATTATATGTGTTTATTATACCTCAGTGCGGTTCCTGCTTTACGATGTCTGTAGACAACGCTACCTAGGCCACGCCCCTGGTCCTGAGGAAGCCCCTTCAGGGGCGAAACGAAGGCGAGCATCAATATTGGTTTCGTTGACCATGGATTGTCTCCCCATTAACACATAAAATATAATAGACTGGCATCTATTACCGGGACTTTACTATTATTTACGATTTCTGATTATCTGTTGGGAGACATCCGGGACTGTGTCCCTCTCTGATGACGCAGGAACTCCTTTCCACCTTTTTACGACGTCTACTCACTTGCATGTGAGCTTACCGCCCGTATTTGCTGTATACGTATGTATTATAAGACAGCATTTGTGCATAATCCTTATTACAGTATATTGTTTGTTCAAATACTTAAACTATAGTGGATAAATGTTTATTTGGAACCTGAGACTTTGAATTGATTGATGTTTATATTGCTGTTATATCTTTTTCTCTCTCCCTGTGATTCCTCTCTCCTGTCTACACAATATATACCACACTATGGGATGGCAAAATGTGACAAATTGTATTGAGGCTTCCAAATAAGCACTATAATATCATATATTTATCACAACAAGTTATACGAAGATTTGATCGAAACGGGTCGGTAACCGGACATGGATTTACCCGTAGGTGGACTGCCCAGCGATAACTACTAAACAGAGTGGGATATTGCGTATTGGAGTTCGCGACGACTGACGGAAACCCAACTTATACCTTTGATTTTGAGTGATTTGTTTTGGCCAACGGGCCGCAGATTATAACTAAATTTATTTTGACCATTGGGTCTAGAAGAAAATAGTGGTGACCATCGGGTCCTGGATACAAATACAGAAAATCTACGAAAAGAACTGAACTTTACCCATTGAAGGGCTACTGCCAGCATCGTAAGTGAAACACACATGTTCACTCGGTTTATGTAGTCTCTGCTCACTCAGAAGACCTACAAGCAATTCAAAATACCCTTGCAGAAGCATAAGAAAACGTTGCCCTCTTACTGAAAATCAAGAAATCTAAAATGCTCTATCATCAGGCATCAACCAATCCTTCTGCAATGCCAGAAATTCAGTTTAATGGTGTAATCAAATGTTTGAAAATGTTGACCTGTTTCACTACCTTGGCAGCAACCTCTACAAAAAATTCAACATTGACACGTAAATACAAGAGAAATTCAATTTAATGGTGTAATGTTTAAAAATGTTGACCTGTTTCACTACCTTGGCAACCACCTTTCCACAAAATTCAACATTGAAATATAAATACAACACTGCCGGAGCTCTGAGAGTTTTCAAATGAAGCAGAGTCTGTTGTTGAAGGCTTCCAGTTTCCAACAGACCGCACAACCTCCGAGGATGCCTGGGGGAAACGTCAGGAGGGAATGCAATAGATCAAGGAAAAATGTTATTGCAACAATTAGGACTTGAACAATCAGCGACCAAAGAAGATAATCAAGAAAAACATCAAAATGAGGATTCCGAAAATTAATACTTAAACAATCTTTGACAAAAGGACTCACAGTTAAAGACCTGGAGAAGGGTGGGGTTTTTTTTTTGCTTTTTTTCCCCTTGGGGAAAGGGAGGTTTGGTTTAGTTGATGTAAATTCCAGGTGCAGAAGACTGTGGAGAGAAGATTGGCGGCATGCCTGGCCGTCAAGGTTATATAAACATTGATAACTTCAGTCAACGAATAAGGGTTAGAGAAAAATATTAAGTTGAATTAAGTTAAAATATAACATATACAATAAAAATGAAGGGAGTCAAAATGAGAAGAGTTGTAAATTTGATAAGTGTATAGGGGGTCTAAGGAATGTATTTTGTACAAAATTACAAGAAGAAAAAGAATATAGCTATTTTGTAGTAAATATTACTCGGCTATATATAGAAGGGCTGGGAAATAATTAAGTGTGGGCCAACTAATGTAGTTTCTCCTCCCGATTGTTAAGAACATGTTGGTGTTCAACCTGGCTGTGGTTACAGCTAAGGCAGAATCGGGAAATGCATAGGTATGTGGGGAAGTAGGGCAAGTGGGCCATTGTGTTATGTTTTTTGTGTGTCAAATGGGGTGTATGTAAGGCCTGTAATGAGGAATCCACTTATGTTTATTACTGTTGTGGATAATGCATTGTTTTAGTTGTATTACCCTTAATGTTCGGGGCATGAAATCGAAACTTAAATGTCAAAGATTAAGAACATATTTCAAAAGGTCAAGACCAGACTTCATTTTTTTTGCAGGAGTCACATCTTGGAGGGAGCCGTAGTGATATTAATCTGGATTGGATACAGCATTATATAAAAGGATCTGGGAGTGCTAATGCCAGGGGGGTGGCAGTGTTGATTTCACAAAAAGTGGGTTTTAAGATTGATTCAATTGATAAAGATGATGAAGGGCGAATCCTGATAATTAAGGGTACGATAAATAATGAGGAATATTTACTAGTGAACATTTATGCCCCAAATTGTGGTCAAAGGGAATTTTTAGAGGGGTTGATGAAAGGATGAGAAAGGTACAAACAGACAATATGATAGTGGCAGGGGATTTTAACACAGCATTTAATCATGAACTGGATTCATCATCACAAAAGAGAGGGGATTTACAAGCGAGACATGCTTTTGTTCAGTTAATTAACAATTATAATTTAAAGGATGTACTGAGAATAATGAAAGGGAATGAAAGGTTGTATACATATTATTCAACAGTGCACAAGGTGTTCACTAGAATTGACTATATATTTATAACACCACCCCTAGTAAAATATGTTAAAGAAGTCTATGTAAATTTAAATTCTATAAGTGATCATCGAGATGTGAATATGATATTAGAGTATCAAACTGATTATAAGCCCCTAAAAAGAATGTGGATGGATATAAAGATTATTAACAACAAGTCTATAAGGGAAATATTTTAAGAGAATGGGCAGAAATCTGGGAGTTGAATGAAAGGGAACCCCCTTCACATGAGGTACTCTGGGATGCAATGAAAGCAGTTTTAAGAGGATTGTTTAGTAAATATTCGGCTATACTGAAGAAACAGGAAAGAGAACGAGAGAACCAACTGATAGGAGAAATAAATAAACTGGAATCAATGTATTTGTTAACAAAGGATCTGAAGATTATAAATAATATTACAAGATTAAAGAAAGAGATGGAGGCTAAAGATATAGAAAAAGTTAAAAAAGATATGATGTATACAAACAGATATTTTTTTGAATATAATAATAAAAGCTCAAAACTGCTGGCAAAAATAGCACAGACCAAAAAACTAAAAAGGGAGATTGGATGTATCAAGGATAGCAATGGTATTGTTTGTGCCAGAATGGTAGATAAAATTAAAGCGATACAGGATTTCTACTCTAATATGTATAGAAATACAGAAGTGGATATAGAAGAGCTGGACAAATATCTGGAACAAAACTTAGGTATGAAACTAAGCGAGACACATAGTAAGGAAATGGAGAAATCTATATCACAAGAAGAAATTAAAGACACAATTAAGAAATTAAGGAAAGGTAAATCACCGGGTGAAGATGGTATTCCAGCTGAAATTTATAAAACTTATATAGATTTCCTAGTACCCAAATTACAGGGATTGTTCAATGAAATATTGAAGGGAAAACCCATACCAAATTCATGGAAAAATACTAGTATAATACTAATACCCAAGCCGGGTAAAGATAAATTACTATTAGACTCTTATCGCCCTATCTCTCTAATTAACCAAGACGCAAAAATTTTCATGGCAATTTTGACAAATAGATTAAAAAATTTCATAGAAGATTATATTAGGCCAGATCAATGCGGGTTTGTTAAGGGCAGACAAATGTCTGACTTGGTCCGCAGATCGATAAATATTATAGAGAACTAGCTGAACCCGGCATGCGTTGCTGTGCCATGTCTCTCTCTCTGTCTCTCTCTCTCTCTCTCTCTCTCTCTCTCTGTATCCCTATCTACCTATTTCTCTCTCTCTATAACTTCCTGTGTTTGTCTGTCTCTCTCTCCATCTATCTATCCCTATCTTTATCTATCACTGTGTCTCTCTGTGTATATTATTCTCCATCAGACTCTCTCTCTATCACTCGCTCTCTGTGTGTCTCTCTATATCTGTGTACTCACTCTGTGTGTATCTCCCAATCTCTATGTACCACTCACTCTCTCTTTATTCCTATCTATCACTCCCTCCCTCCCTCCCGCTCTCTCTCTCTCTCTCTCTCTCTCTGTGGGATGACATCTCTCCTCTCTCTCTCTCTCTCTCTCTCTCTCTCTCTCTCTGTGGGATGACATCTCCTCTCTCTCTCTCTCTCTCTCTCTCTCTCTCTCTGTGGGATGACATCTTCTCTCTCTCTCTCTCTCTCTCTCTCTGTGGGATGACATCTTCTCTGTGTGTGTGTGTGTGTGTGTGTCTCTGTGTGTGTGTGTGTCTCTCTCTCTCCCCTGTCTCTCTATCTCAGTATCCCCTCTCTGTCACTCTCTCTGTCTCTCACTCCCCCTCTTTCTCTCTCTCTCACTCTCTCTATCACTCCCCCCTCTCTCACTCTCTCACTCCTGCCCTCTCTCTCTCACTCCTCCCTCTCTCACTCCTGCCCCCTCTCTCCCCCGTCTCTCTCTCTCCCCTCTCTCTCACTCTCTCACTCCTGCCCCCCTCTTTCCCCCCCATCTCTCTCTCATTCCCCCCTCTGTCTCACTCTCTCACTGCTGCCCCCCTCTCTCCCCCTGTCTCTCTCTCACTCTCCCCTCTCTCTCACTTCCCCCTCTTTCTCTCTCTCTCTCTGACTCTCTCTCTCTCTCTCTCTCTCTATCATTCCCTCCCTCTCTCTCACTCACTCTACCCTTTCTCTTTCTCACTCTCTCTCTCTATTACTCACCCTTTCTCTCTATTGCGAAGTGCCGGCTCTCCTGGGGAGAAGTGCTCCATGGAACTACACTTCCCAGAAGGCCCCGCAGGGCTATTTCCGGCCACGTAGGTTTCTGGGAAGTGTCGTTCGGCGCCCCCGAGTTGCTCTGGGACGGGGGACGTGCGGGTGGCGCTGTTCCTGCTTCCTTGAGGGGCTGGCGGACCCGGGGGCCGCGTCTGGCCCCGGGTGGTGTGGGTGGTGTTGGGGGCGGCTGTTCCGCGGCCTCCTCGCTCGCTTCCCAGGTGGTCCCGGTGGCGCCCGAGTGGGCCGGGAACGGCAGGGAGACGGCCGAGGAGGCCGAGGAGGCCGAGGAGGCAGAGGAGGAGGGGGCGACAACAGCGGCCAGAGCACCCGGGCGGAGGAGCAGCGCGCGGGTCTGTAAACCCCTGGAAGGTGACTGAGGAGGGCGAGAAGGCAGCAGAGGAGGCGGGAATGGCGGCAGGCGCGTGATCCGGCTCCGTGAGGTTTTGGGGGGCCGTTTTGGAGGGGGGTTAAGGTAGGGAGGTGGGCTGCGAAGGTCCTTGTGAGTGAGGAGAGAGGGCGACGGGATGGGTTGGTGGGTTGGGGGGGGTGTGATTGCGCCTGCGCGATTGCCCTCCCTGTGTCCTGCCTCACGGCCAGCGCAGAATGGGATGCAATGGGCGGTTTTGGGGGGTCGTTTTTGGGGGTTTGGAAGGTAGGTAGTTGGGATTTTTTGTGCTATGGTTGTACCTCGTGGTCTGGGGAAATGTGTGTCGTGGGATTTGTGTGTCTGGGGCGTATAGTTTGGCCGTGCATAACGGACATCCCACGACCACTCGATGTTTATATATATAGAAGATGCTAAAAACGAGAAAGCTCAAGTAGGCATTATTGCACTTGATATATATGTCAGGATTGGGAGACTTGAGCTTGGGTGAAGTTCAAGCTCCCAGCCTGGCATGAGATTGCATCGACCTTTGCCCTAGTTCTTGGGTGACCTTGGGCTCCAGTTATATAAGACTGTGCTGAGTCATGTGGAAGTGAGGTAACTTCCACATGTGTGCAAGGCTGCAGGGGGAAGTGATGTAACTCCTCTGAGCCTGGACATTGGACAATTGGACTCTTAATGCTGACTCATGGGGCCATGAGGTCACATCCCTTTGGACTATGGGATATGCTGAATCACCGGATATGGTGCAACCCTACCTGGACATTGCATGGGCGATGGGAGGGGGGGTTGGGGTATATAAGTTGTGTTTTGGTGGCGGGCAGGTGCTTTTGCTTCACATGTGTCGTACCTGCAATAAAATCGTGTTGGACCGTGCTTTCAATCTACGCGTGATCCTTACCGAGTGTTGGAGAGTCGTTACAGAAGCAAAAGCCCCTTTTCAACTATCCCAGCAATGGAGAGGTTGGCTTGGAGAGAAGAAGAATATATCGATAGATGGGATTCGGCTCCTGAGGAAATCCGGCGCACTATGGAGTGGGATTGGACCACTCAGGCCGTTATGTCAGGATTGGGAGACTTGAGCTTGGGTGAAGTTCAAGCTCCCAGCCTGGCATGAGATTGCATCGACCTTTGCCCTAGTTCTTGGGTGACCTTGGGCTCCAGTTATATAAGACTGTGCTGAGTCATGTGGAAGTGAGGTAACTTCCACATGTGTGCAAGGCTGCAGGGGAAGTGATGTAACTCCTCTGAGCCTGGACATTGGACAATGGGACTCCTCATGCTGACTCATGGGGCCATGAGGTCACATCCCTTTGGACTATGGGATATGCTGAATCACCGGATATGGTGCAACCCTACCTGGACATTGCATGGGCTATGGGAGGGGGGGTTGGGGTATATAAGTTGTGTTTTGGTGGCGGGCAGGTGCTTTTGCTTCACATGTGTCGTACCTGCAATAAAATCGTGTTGGACCGTGCTTTCAATCTACGCGTGATCCTTACAGAGTGTTGGAGAGTCGTTACAATATATAAAGCCTTTGACTCGATAGGTTGGACAGTGTTGAAATTATTAATTAATTAAAAAATATGGTTTTGGAGAGGGGTTCCAACATATAATAGAACAAATATATTCAGAAAATAGGGCTAAAGTCATAATTAATGATTCAAGTACTGAAACCTTCAGTATCATGCAAGGAGTTAAGCAAGGCTGCCCTCTTTCTCCGGTATTATTTATATTAGTTATGGAATTATTGGCCTCTGCAATTAAGAAGGATAATGAAATACAGGGAATGGGAGTGGAAAACAAAATCAAAATTAGCTTATTCGTGGATGACACCCTTTTGACAGTCAGAAATCCAGATAAGGCACTAGACCGGATAAATCTACATTTAAAACAGTTGGGAAAATGACAGGCCTAATAATCAATTGGAAGAAAACTGAGGTAATGACAATAAACCTAGAGAAAAAGACAAGGAGAAAATAATTGATCAATTTAAGGTTAAGATCAGAAATAAAATTAAGTACTTGGGAGTCACAATACCTGTCAACTACTCAGAGTTAAAAAAATTAAATTTTGATAGACTATTCACGGAAATACAACAAAGACTGCAAGAATCCAAAAAATTTAACCTCTCATGGTTTGGCAGAATAGCAATTTTAAAAATGAAAATACTACCTAAATTCAACTTCCTCTGTAAGATGTCACCTATTAAATGCCGGAGGTTGATCGTATAAAATGGCAGAAAATAGTCAATGAATTTTGTAATGGTACCAGAAGATCCAGGCTACCGAGAGGCTTATAGTATATTTCTCAGAAATTAGGGGGACTAGGAATACCAGAACTAAAAACCTACCACCAGGCACACATTATAAAGGGAGTGTTTAGGCTGCTCCCGGAACCTAAATTATTCGGGCAGGAACGGGAAGGAAATGTTGGCAAAGAGATTATGGGGAAATGTTTTATAGGGCAAAAACAGGTAAAGAAATTAAGGAGTGCAAAAATAACCTGGCTAAAGATGTTATGGAGATATGGGTTAAGTTAAAAAGCAAGATATTTCCAGAAATTTCCCCTTAACCCCAATAGTGTTACTGGAGAATTTCCCAGAAGACCTGAGAATTAAACTTAGATATAAAAATTAGTGGAGGTGGAAACTGCTCTTTCCTGGAAAGAATGGATACAAAATTCAATGGGCAAGTTCAATAAGTTAGAAGAACAAGGTGCTCTGAACTGGTTTGAGAGACAACAGCTGTATAACTGGAAAAGGGACTTCTTAAGTAAAAATCCCAGATGTAGAGCATTGAATAAATATGAGGAATGGTTAAGCAAACTTAAAACCCAAGAAATAACAGGGAAAGGATTAATTGGGAAAATATATAATGGATTAATTGGCGAAGAAACAGGGCTGAAGGTGTTTGAAAAGGTCTGGGAAGGAGACCTAGGGCCTCTGACAGATTTCGATTGGAAAAGGGTTCTGAAGTGGAGAGTGGCTAAGAATTTATCAACAAGATTAAAAGAAAATGTATTTAAAGTTATATGGAGATGGTATACCACACCGGTCAAACAACATCAGATGGACAGCAAGCAAAGCAACCTCTGCTTGAGATGTGGCATGCACAAAAGGGACATATTTTCATTTATGGTGGGAATGCCACCAAGTGAAGAATTTTTGGAAGGCTATATTTATCGAAATAAGCAATATTATAGGGCTAAATATTACTCCGGATGCAAGGTTAGCATTACTAATGGATGCCACAATGTTGAATTTAGAAAAGGAAAAGAAAGAGTTGATGATTATTTTATTCACTGTGGCAAGAATTATAATAGCAAGGAATTGGAAAATAATAACTAATCTTACACTGGAAGCTTGGTATAGGGAGGTATGGAACATAGCCTTAAATGATAAACTAACAATGGAAATGAAGTTATTCAGGGGGGAAACTAATAGATCAGATTTTGAAGCATACTGGTCGGTTTTTATTAAATACACTTTAGAGAGTGAAAATAGAATGTAATATAACCCTGTTGGTCAGGAATTTTGGATTTGACATTTAGTTTAAGGGTTGATTTATAAAGATATGGCAAAGTAAAGAATACCTGTTCAGGCCTTGGTGGTGGGTTATGTGTATGTAAAATGTTCACTGTTTTGTATTCAGTCTACATTGTAAGTTGTTTTTGTATGTAAATAAAATCTTTAATTAAAAAAAAAGAAAAAAGAAAACCTCTTCAAAATCTAAAAAGAAAAAAGAAAAAAGGAGGGAATGCTTCTGGAACATGGCTAAACAGCCCAGAAAATTCACAGCAACCAAGAAGCAGAGAGCATTTGAGGATTGAAATATTCATAGGGATACCAATATGCTTGTTAATAAAGCTATTGTCCTTCCAACCCTGTTATATGCCTGAGAAACATGAACCATCTACAAATGTCACTCTCAACTTCTGGAATGATTCCATTAGTGTTGCCTCTGAAAATTCTTGCAAATCTCTTGGGAAGACAGGCAGAAAAATATCAGCTTGCTGGAAGAAGCAAAGACCACGAGCACTGAAATGACAATCTCTCACCATCAACTTCTCTGGACTGGCCATGCCATCCGAATGCCCAATCACCGTCTCCAAAAGCAGTTATTACACTCTCAACTCAAGAACAGAAAGCTGAATATTGGAGGACAGCAAAAGTGTTTAAATATTGGCTTAAAGCTAACCTTTAAAGCTATAGCATAGACATTGAGAACTGGGACACTCTGACCCTTGAGTGTTCTAACTGGAAGTCAGCTGCTACCAATAGTGCAGGGGATTTCGTAGAGGCAAGAAAGGAGGGCAAAAGGAAGAAATCTGTCAAGAGAAGGCACGTCAAGCCAATACTTGTTGGGACCACCTTCCATTTGGAAACTGATGTCCTCACTGTCAAAGAACATGCGGATCAAGAATAGGTCTCTACAGGCACCCAAGGGCCCATTGCCAAGACTCTACACTTGGAAGGCAATCATACTTGGCCACAAGTGATAGCCTATGATGATGAGAACTCCTGTACACTCCAAATGGTACTAGCAAGAGGCGGGGGGAGCATGAAATTACTCAGTCCCATCCACTAGAAATCCATTTCACTAACAATTCCAAAGGGCATCAAGTAGTCCTGATTTTGTCTTACGGTAGAGGCCTTGCACTTTAAATTTGCTATTATATTTTCTGCCCTTTAGGACAGAATACATGTGATGTGCTTATTGTTCATGCCAAACTTAGCAAAAAGCTTCCCAGGTTCACGCTACTATGCAGGATACACATACCTAAAGGGTTGTATTTATTTTGGTGAACAGGTTGTATTGAGAACCTTTTGGATGACGTATTAAAACTTCCTTGAGGTTGTGCTTGGGAGAGCCAATGCTGCAGTTGTCCTCGTTTTCTTATCCTAAGCCTTGGTACTCAGAAAATATTGGCATACAATAGCAGCATGACAATAAATAGCAAACATTAACATTTAGGACTATAATCACTGCTGATCTATTTCACAGCAGAAGGAACACATTAAGAATGGATAATCACTCTTGTTTGTTTCAAACTTGATTTAATGGCTTCTAGATTTCATACATCCATCTGTTCCAACACCCTCAATGAGCGACAAGTCTCAGCTTCAACACGCCTTCTTTTGTCAAAATGTTGAACACATTCAGGGCCTTGTTCTACTCTGCTTTAGAAAGGTAAGTGTACTCTTGCAAACAGCAGCTATTTCTTCATATATACAAATATATCGTTGTATGTATACTTTTTATATTTAGAGTATGTGCATTTGTTTCAAGAGAAATGTGCTTAGACAAAGTTACAAAAGCAACCCCACAAGACATCCATCCTCCATCTAAGAAAATCACATATGTTATGATCCAGATATTATATTTCAAATTATTTTAGTTTTTAGGGCTATCTCCCAATAGTGCATATATTATGCTTTCAAACACCAAATGAATGCTCACTTGGTGTTGTGATGCAGTGACCAAGAAGCCAAGCCCAGGAGTAAAAGGGGATAACAAAAAGTTTATTGAACAATCACTGGAGAAAGGATGAACAAAAAAGTAGCCAACTTGGATTTAAAACCCTCAAAAATCCCAGGGAAAAACAACCAAAACAGCCCAAAACAAACAGTAGACATCCGTCTGCGATGTACGTAGGGAGAGTCCAGAAGAGTAGTGTCAAAACCGGTCCAGGAGTCCAAAGCCAGAGAAAGCCAGATGAAAAGGAGGAGACGTTCCAAGGGTCACAGGAGCGGAGTATACATGAATAGCACAAATCATAGCCCCCATAACACAATACCAGCCTCCTTCCATTTCATACAATACCAGGTTCTGTAGCAGGAACTCACGTAAACTCAGCGGAGACCAAGCCCCGCCACTGAGACACACAGCAGATAACTAAACAGAAAAGCATACATGAATTCCAAAAAACCCCACCTTTGCCCAAACATCAACTAGAGCTGCCATAGCAGCTCACCCCAGGAACAAAGTGGAGAAATAGCCCATAACTCACGAGCATCAGGAAAACTGGAACAAGGTACTGGATATCAGGAACACAAGATAGTCAGAGACAAGAACCAGACATCAACTTTTTGACCGCCGCAAAGCCAGCCCCCAAAACTCAATTCTTAAATAGCACTTACACATCACTGTCTTCTGAAGAGTCCCCAGCTGCTGTATTTCCTACAGCTGTGGTGCTCTGTGTTTGCCTCCACTCTTGCCAATGCTGTTGTGTCCTTAAAGAGTCCCCTCTGTTTCTGAACCCCCAGAAGGCCAGAATAAATCACTATCAAACCCAAAAAACGAGTCCGAAGTAGATTCTTCGTTACACACATCCCTTACTTCCTGCACCAACGTTGGATCTAACTCCGTATCACTTTCCTCTGAACCCATTTCTTCTTCCCCAGAAAAACCCTGGAAAGTGTCTGAATCAGAAGGTGCTCTAAGTATTTGCCGAATTCTTTTCCTCTGTTCCATTCCTTCCACACTAGAATCACTAGCAGCCCTTTTCCTTCCAGCTGCAGAGCCCTGATCACCCAGAGCCACACCCCAGTCCATACTATTGCTTGATGCTATTGAGCCAGCATCTTCCCCAATACTACTAGTAGTAGTAGCTGAAGGCTCAATCACAACACTTGGTGTAAGCAAATGAAATAAAGAAATCTGGAAATACTAAAAAAAATTGCAACCCCAATTGACAGGATTCCATCATAATTCACATCATTAGAAAACCAAGGATTTATGATTTTTAAGACTCACAGTTTTGTTCTGGCTTGGAAGAGGCCATGTTAAGAAACTTGTAATTGTATTGATGGATAGATCCGCTTTTTATCAGTACATCAATTTTACCATTTTACAAAGTAGCATGTAAGGTGAAAGAGAAATAGTTCAAATTGCAAGGGAGCATACCCTTTCTTTTCCAAGCTAAAGTAGTCTACAGCATTTTGAAAAGTAAAAGCTTTTGAAGTAATCCCTACTTCTCCTGTATTTCTTCTAAATATTGTCCTGCAATTGGTGGGTCAAGAACCAATCATCATTTGATGTGCTTTTCTGTTTTCTTTAAGAGAAGAATCCAAAAACAGGGCACAGAGGGAAATGAGGAGCTTAGCTAACTATAGCATGGTGGAAATGATTTTTGAATCCAGAAAGAATAGATTTATCACTTGCTAATAGCCACAATTGCTAAATACAACCTAAAGTTTTAGATGAAGGGAGCCACTGAATGCTAGCTGATGGAGAACAAAATCAGGGAACAACAATTGCTTTCAAGTTCTTCTTGTGGATGTTCCAGGATTATCTGCTTAGCTACTAAATGTGAGTAGTATACTAGTGAATTAGCTGTATTTCTAACCCAGTTCAACAAGTGGACTCTTCAAAATGGGTGGAGGATGAAGAAAAGTGTATATACAAAGAGAAAAAGAATCTACTAGCAGAAAAAAATGAAGATCACTGTGGCAGAACCCGAGCTTCAGTGGTTGACATGCAATTAATGGAGTAAAAGTAAATCAGATTATTGACTTTCCTTTTTCACAGAGATAATGCAGAGAAGAAAATGTATTTTGCAAGGTTCACCTTCACTTGCCATCTGGCAAAAATAAACATATGGCAGAGGGAGGATAAAAGCTGTTCCTTGGGTCAAAATCCATTTCATTTGAATGGATACATGCACATATTGAATAATTCCATCTTTTATATTACAAAATGTCCATAGTGTACATTCTGGACTATAAGGAAGGCTGAACAAAGGAAGATAAACATTTTTGAACTGTGGTGTTGGAGGAAAATTCTGAGAGTGCCTTGGACCGCAAGAGGATCAAACCAGTCCATACTACAGGAAATAAAGCCTGTGTGCTCACTGGATGGAAGGATATTAGATGCAAATATGAAGTACTTTGGCCACATAATGAGAAGACAGGAATGCTTGGAGAAGAGAATGATGCTGGGGAAAATAGAAGGAAAGTGGAAGAGGGGCCGGCCAAGGAAAAGATAGAAGGATGGTATCCTTGAAGTGACAAGCTTGACTTTGAAGGAACTGGGGCTGGCCTCAGCTGACAGGGAGCTATGGCGTGGGCTGGTCCATGTGGTCACGAATAGTTGGAATCGACAGAACGAATAAAGAAAAACAACAAAATATCATAGTGTTGAACTATCATTCCCTAGTGTTAGAATAATTATGATCTTTCTCACTTGTCAAACTTGGGCAACATTTTACAACACATAACTCCATTAATAATGTTGGCTAATGGTTCTACTAAGCTATCAATACATATTTTACAAAACATTCCACTGTGGGAGTCAGCAGTGCCAGGAGATATGTTGCACATCTTTTAAATCATAGCTCTCACTTTTGCAGTTCCAACTGGTGCCTTCAGCTGATTCACTGACAATAAGACAGTATTGTGATTCATGTTCCAGTAGAATATGGATGTTTCTCCTGTCAATATGCCAGTGTAATAACCTGCAAATGTGTCATTTCTGGCAATATAAAGAACATTGATCATTTGTTATCTTGGGGAGTACAGCTAACAGACGATTATAGCAATTAGAATGAAGTTTAGAACAATCAATACAAAAGGCTGTTGGTTATTCCTTTCAATGCCCCAAATCTAATAGGCAAGGACCCAGATACTCTAAAGATAAAATGATCAGCCCTGGTCATAAATTCTTGGATAGATTAATACCAAGTGATGTAGGCAATATTGCAGAGGAAAAAGCTGATAAAATCATTTATGAAATTCATGAAGACATCTATACATTTCTAGGTGAGCTGACACACATGTTCCTCAAAAAAAGAAAAAGTCAGAAATCACATTTTACACTCAATTGAAGAAGCACATTAAAAAATCCTCATCTTCTTAGCAAAGCATATCATCTCCTTCCATTTTAAATGCCTTCCTGTCTTTCATTATACCAGTATTATTATAAATCACTTCATCATGATCCCTCCGTCCCGTGCTTTCTTTCCCTCCATTATACTTATGTTATTATAAACCACTTTGCCACAATCCCTTTCTCCCATGCTTTATTTCCCTATATTTTACCTGTGTTATTATAAACCACTTTGCCAGGATCTCCTCCTCCCAGCCTTTCCTTCCCTCTATTATATCTAGGTTATATTAAAAAAAACTAGCAATAGCACAATTTTGAAAGTTTAGATTACTTTGAAGGAGAAAATAGAGCGAAATCAAAGTGATGATATCTTATAATAGCACTATTCGTTAGGATTGCATTAATTAAAAATACTCTTCCAAGCTCATGCAAAAAAGAAGTGGAGCATAGAACACTGCCCATAGGAATGTCCATTACTTCACGCCACTGAAACAATGCAACATGGGAGAATCTGAGAGAGCCCATCCCATGTGTTTTTAAACACTTTCTCTCATTTCCACATGCATCAGGAGCTCAAAATATGGTTTCCTCCCCCTCCCCCCTTTCTCTACATTTCTACTACATTTTAGGAACCAAGTGTAATGGATGACAACCGGAAGTAGTTTTGCATTGTGTGAAGAGCTCATGGCACATTGTCCCTGAAATATCTTAGAAGTAGTATGTGGAAATGTGAGAGAGCTTGAGTCTGATGAGATCATTTGTTGAAGTTCATGGCCCCTCTGGTCTTTCATATGCAGTTTAACAAATCTTAACTGAACCGCTTGGAAAGACTTAAACTGTAAATATTAAAACAATTTACATGTGCTCTCTCTCTCTCTCTCTCTCTCTCTCTCTCTCTCTCTCTCTGCATTCAATTTGAAAAAGTTACTTTTCAACTACAACTCTCACAGTCTCACAGCCACTATATCCAGTCTTGGTTCAAGAATTCTGGGAGTTGGAATCCATATTTATATTTTTCTGAATTCTGAACATATTTAAAGAACAAAGTTCACTGTTGCACCAAGACTAACAAATTCATGATGGCATGAGCTTTGTACCAACTTCCAACAAATGTTTATGATATTTCCTTAAATTTGTTTATCTTCAACATAGTTGTGTTTGCAGCAATAGATTACCACTAATCTCTGTATAATATATGCAAAATACCTAATCATTATCAGCTTCAGGATTCAAGAGATATGCCTACTGCTTTAGGTGGCATGCACACTATCAAATCTTTCCAATGAATAGCATTAAAAAAACCTCTTGTCCAAGGTAACAGATGGAAATGTAAGCACCTACACTGCATATAACAAGAACATTTTTTCTTATGGAAAGGGATTTTGCCCATGAATGAAACAAAGCCACAGTATCTAGTGCCCAGTTTTCTTCCACAATCCAGTGGCAGATAGAACAACTGACAGCCTGAGAGCTTATGCTCAATTGCTGAGTCCATCCAATGTTTCATGCCAAACTTTTCAGCCAAATAGAAACAGCTTATCTATATTGTTCTGACTTCCCTTTATAGCTTCCCAAGAAAAAGGAAGCTAGATGTGGAAGAATATTTCTGCTCCCCCAGCACCCAGCATTTTATCTGGGAAACGAGATTATGTTCAGACAGCTAATTAAAAATAAAAATAGTTTGGCCTTTCTTTCAGAACCTATACAAGATAAACAAGCACAATACAATTATACTGCAACATCATCTTCACCATTTAAATGTTTGATAGCAACAGACTGATAGGTGCAGCACTACGACTATTTCAACTAAGTAGCTTGATTTAGTGCACCTTGCTGTCAATTGAAATACCATCTGAATATCTTCTACTTCAAAAGAGGCATCTATACTGTATCATCATCATTGTCATGATCATCATCATCACCACCACCACCATCACTGTTGTGGCTTTAAACAGGTTATAGCATAATTAAAACACACACATATATACACATTAATATGTATTGCTATAAAATATCTATGGAAATATAGAGTACAGAGATTAAGCAGAAGACACAATTTTAAAATTCATGCTTAAAACTGGCTGGGTAGGCCTCCTGGAAGAGATGGTTTATAAATTCCAACAGCTGATCTAGCTGTCAGAGCTCTTCTGGCAGGTTGTTGCAAAGTCTTGGGGCGGCTGATGGAAGTCGCATCAAGAGTATGATCTGCTGAGTGCTTCGGTCCAGAAACCAATTGGGATAGGCCCATGTTTCTTATGAACTCCCGAGCCGCACCTGACAAACTGGCCTGCAGTGTTATGTTCCAGTTACCCTGAAGCAAAAGTCTAGATGACTCCAACAACACCTCCAAGACCTGTTCTGTGAGCTCGGCCAGGGAGTCTGTTAGGCAGCGGGGTGGATGGTACACTAACATACTTACTTACTTAGGCGATCCCTCGTTGTTTGAGTAAAATTGTCCTACAAGTGTGGTGTCCTGGCGGTAGGTCCATAGGTGACTGTGGAGCTATATTCTTGACCCGCATATTCTCCTGCAGAGAGGGCATTGGTTTCCATGTTGAAGGCAGTCCCGGTCAGGGTTGGCTTGACCTGGCTTCCTCTTGGCACGTTTCTCTCTTTTGCCCTCCATTCATACCTCTTCAAATTCTACAAAACTGCTGGTCACAGCTGACCTCCAACTAGAGCGCTCAAGGGCCAGGGCTTCCCAGTTCTCAGTATCTATGTCACAATTTTTAAGGTTGGCTTTGATTCAGATAACATGGCCTGTCCAGTGGAGTTGATGGCAGAGGACCATTGCTTCAGTGCTGGTGGTCTTTGCTTCTTCCAGCACACTGACATATGTCCGCCTGTCTTCCCAAGAGATTTGCAGGATTTTTCGGAGGCAACACTGGTGGAATCGTTCTAGGAGTTGCATGTGACGTCACTAACATAATCCCTAAGGTTAAGATAATCTTTATAGACCACAGCTACCCCCCCTCCAGTCCACTTTCCCTCACCTGCTCACTGGGAGGGCCTGAGCCCAGGTTGGCCCGCTACCATTTCCCAGTCAAGTTTCAGTAAATCATTTCTGGTCAGCCCCTTCATCCTTGAGAAGATCATCGATTATATGTGCCTTATTCTTGACTGACCTAGCATTATTTATTAAGGCAGTTTGGTACCATTTTAACAGCCATGGCTCAATGCTACCGAATCTTGGGAGTGATAGTTTAGTGAGGCACATGCACTCTTTGGCAAAGAAGGCTCAAGCCCTTGTAAAGTACCACTCCTGTGGTTTCATAGCATTGAGCCATAGTGAATAAAGTATAGAACTGCCTTAATTCTTAACCCAACCGGTTTTCTGTCCTCATTGATACACTGCTAACAAGAGAATTCCTGAGTCAGATTACTGAAAACCTTGATCTCATGTTTCAACATTTGGACTGCTTAATCATTTTATATTGATTGAACATAGCCATACAGCATGAAAAACCTACAACATTCTTCTTCACTTCTACACCCTCCCCAAAAACAGTTGGGGGGGGGGTGCCAAGGAATAACAGGTGCTATATTGCTGGTACTTTCAGAAAACAGCAGTGACAAACCATGTTTGAGTACTCCTAGAAAGAACTTGTAAAGGTGTCACCATAGTCTCATCACAGGGTTAGAGGTGATTTGACAGCATACACATTATATTACATTCCAGATCATTCTTACTCCCTTATCTTGAAACTTGTCTTGGGTTTTTCTACTTCTGTGTGTCCCCCTTGCTCTAAGCATATACACCAATTGCTCCAAATGAACTTGCATTTATTAGAATATGGCATCGCCTTGCAAACCCAGATCTCTCTGAGCCTAGAGGAAAGAAGAATATTTCAGATCCAAAAAACGTTTCTGAGCAATAAAAGCTTTGAAGAAATTAAATGTTCTTGCTAGAAAAATGTCTAAACAACCTTGAGCAGAACCATGAAAAGCCTTTTCCAAACAAAAGTTTCAGTTTATACTGAAATAATATTCTGCTCACACAATGAAATACATGGGCAATAAACTAGTGATGTTTTTCTTGTCAGATTATGGCACCTCAGATAGTAAAGCAAGTGTGTGAATGTGTGTGTGTGAGAGAGAGAAGTTACTCGTAATTAGTTTTCCCCTGAAGATGGTTATTATATTTACAACCAAAATGGAATATGAGATAAGGACATTCCTTTTGGAGCATAACAATAACATTTAGTTCCTTTTCACTTTTATAGTGGAGATCTTTGGTAATAGATGGACAAGGAATATTACATGATTCAGGTGTTAAGTATGATGCTGCCTTCAGCTGCCAGACCATGATAAGTTTCCAGGAAAAAAGGAACTGAAACCAATGGGGAAAACATGTTATCTTTCCTTGGAACACTGGGGAAAAGATCACTTATTCTTCCTCATTAGGTATCTTAAGAAGCCCCATTTTGTGCTAGCGATGCACAGAATTCAGGTTTAAGGGGGGGCAGAACTGAAAAGCAACTATTCCAGTTATATTTTGAAAAGCACATTAAAATGATAAAAATATTGTTACACTAAAAACACCCCCAAACCTAATGAGGATGAACTACTTTGGTGGAGTCTAGGAATGCTAACTAATTACTTTTACATTTGGTTGTTTTGGTAGTGTGTGGGAAAGGGGGATATTTTAATGTCTTTAATGCTTCAAAGCCTACATATAAAACTAGCATTTAAGAGAATAAACAGTCTACATGGGAGCTTTATGTTTTTCAGTTTACTGATGACAGAATCATCCAGCCATTTGATCTTTCATCTTAAAAGACACAGTTCTTAGTGTTATCATGCAGCTCAGTGCTATTAACAATGGAGTCCATGGCTGTGTCCATCCCCATGTCACTAGCTGTTGATCCCTGGTGGATTTCCAAGAAAGAAAGAAACAAGTGCAGCCAATAGGCACAAATATGATACCAGTCCCTGGCACACTTAGGGCTCGTTCACATCGTTAAATGCATTTTAACTACCTTGGCAGCATCCTATTTGAAGTCTTGGATTGCAGTTTAGAATCCTCTGCCCCGGAGCTATATTGACGGCTCTAACCAAACTGTAAAACCCAGCTTCCCATTATTCCAGCTGCGTTCTCCATAAAATCTGGAGATGTGTCATTTGGGGAACCACTGGCTATTGATCTACTCACATTTGCATGTTTTCGAACTGCTATGTTGGCAGAAGCTGGGCCTAACAGTGGGAGCTCATGCCGCTCCCTGGTTTTGAACCTGTGACCTTTCAGTCAGTAAGTTCAGCAGCTCAGCGCTTTAACTCAGTGCGCCACCGGGACTCCTGTGTACTCAAGGCAGCTTACAATAAATTACACAAGCTATTGAATCATGGCATCTGTACTTTGGGAAGGGGCATTTAGAATTTGTACCCAGAGAGCTCCAGTGGTTCCCCAAATGACACATCTCCAGATTTTATGGAGAACGCAGCTGGAATAATGGGAAGCTGGGTTTTACAGTTTGGTTAGAGCCGTCAATATAGCTCCGGGGCAGAGGATTCTAAACTGCAATCCAAGACTTCAAATAGGATGCTGCCAAGGTAGTTAAAATGCATTTAACGATGTGAACGAGCCCTAAGTATCTACCATGTCTTGTACACTTTGTTAAAGCTACATTAAAGTCCATTTACATTTAGGTCCACATTTTACCATTTGGGATCATATATAGTTTTCAAGCCACTTAACATCTAAAAGCATAGAGTTCTACTTGACATGATGATGTGTAATTATTTCGGGAATACCTTGCTACCCATAGCTAAACACTTGTCTTCTCTAGTGCTATTTATGCTGTAAGGTTGCCCAAGACCATACAGCAGAAATACCTTGTTTTCCATCTGCAATGTCAGGGTACGATGTACCATTTGCTTTTAAGAACATGAAGTGTGTTAAAAGGAAATGAAGTGCAGTGTTTAAAAGAAATGCGCTTTTGAAGCAGCCAAAATACTTTTCAGAATTCGTTTTGTACGTACAAAATAAGTACATTTTCTGTTGTCCTAACATTTTTTAACAATTTTATTTTCTCTTGGTCACTGGACTGAAAACACTGAATGCCCATCCTGACAAGCATATTAAGATTAAAAAATAACAATTCCAGATGAAGCATAGTATCTACCATTTTCAGGAGAAGCTTTTTTTAAAAGGCCAAGTACCTTTATTTTTTAGAAAATAATCACTGTACAAATTTAACACTATAGAGAAACACAACACTGTAAAAAAACACCTAGGGATAGAAAGCACATAGAGGAAGAAGAATAGGGGGGAAAGGACAACATGAAAAGAGAGCACACCTTGTATTCAGCTTTTAATCCTCCACAAAATTGAAAACTGCACTAAAAGGAACATAAAATATCAGGTTTTGTTAAAGCTTTTCATAGCAAGATTTGTTTTAGTGAGTTAGTCACACACAAAAAGAGCCATGGTACAATTATGATCAACATTTAACATTTTAAACACAAATACATTTATAAAAGGGGGGAAACTATGATAGAAAAGAGGAGGGGGGTGCAGAGAATTTTGTAAAATGGCCACTCTAAATGGTATATCCTTCAAATGGGGGTGAGGGGCATATTTGATAGATGTTTAGTTTTTCAGTTATAAAATCTAACATTTTGGAATAGAACAATTATAAGAGTTCAACAGAAGATCAACAATATATTGTAATATAGG
This sequence comes from Anolis apletophallus, assembly GCA_030556195.1. Taxonomy (NCBI): domain Eukaryota; kingdom Metazoa; phylum Chordata; class Lepidosauria; order Squamata; family Anolidae; genus Anolis; species Anolis apletophallus. The sequence goes on along the minus strand of JARBWK010000001.1, from coordinate 92,484,650 downwards.
TAAGATAGATTAATGGTGGTACTTCAAAACTACTACTGCCTCTCTCACTTTTCTTTTCTTGTAAGACTGTAGGTTTTCTCTGTGTGACTGTTGACATAAAGAGCAATGCTACAAGTTCACTCATTGAAAGGAGTTGGAATCCATGAAGAATATGAATTGAGTACTTTTCATCAGGAAGAAACCAAGAACAAGGGAATTGTGTGAAGGAAAATTCTTTTAAAAAAAGAAATTCAAACTTCAATGTTGGGAGAAATAATCCATATAAACAGGTTAAAACAATAGTCCCATGGATTAAAAACAGAGTACAGTAGAAACTGTCTGAGATTCTAACATCAACAAATGAATTTTTGTGTGTAGCAGAGCTTTCTTCTCTTCCTATTCCTGATGCACTAATCTATATCCGCAATGGGATGCATCAACACTGCAAAATTAATGCAGCTTGACAATATGCTAAATACCATGGTTAGGTCCTATAGAAGCATGGGAGGTGTAGTTTTACAAGGTATTTAACATTCTCTGTAAAGGGGAACTGATGCTTTACCAAGTTCCAAATCCTATGATTCCATTCCATTGAGAGAGTCATTGTAGTGGTGTCAAATGTCATGAAGTATGCAGTATATATGCACCCAAGGTCTGCTTAGGCATGTTGCAGGAGACTTCAGAATAGCAGATTGTGATGTAGGGAGCTACAGCAACAATCATCAAAAGTTGAGCAACTATGCTCCCTTGCAGGAGTAGAATTCCTTCCACCAATGCATTATTTTCAGTTCCATCAAAATATTCCATCACATGATATGCTCTTTCTTGCCTTTGCCACAAAGCTATATTTTTGCATTTCTATTAATAAAATTTACAGTTCATTCTTACTATTTACACAAATGAGTTGAAAGCATGCCTTCTATTCATATACATACTACTAGCACGGGCAGTCATACCATAATGACATGGAGTACAAAATGAGGTAATGGGAGAGACCAATTCCAAAGGACCCACAAGAAGTAGCACTCTTCTCCCACCACCAACCAACCAAGCTTTTTTACGTCTGTGTTCTGCATAGGTAACCATCTGTCAAAATGCCTGTGGGTAGCAGGCGATGGAAAGTTGTAGGAAGAGGACAAGCCTAGATTGCCAGTTCACTCCTCCAGCTTTTAATCTTCTTCCTCTTTATCAGGCTGTCATCTGCTGTTCTGTGAGATCAGGGAAAGGAGGCAGACATGACAGCAATCACAGAGACTATTGGTGGTGGGGGGGGGGGGGGGTTCTAAGAGAAGAGGAAGAAAGATAAGGGTTTAGTTTAAACTGAGGCATCCTTGCTTGTCTCTGTTCAAGTGTTAAAGTTTGGACAAATTTCAGTTGGCAATTCATCAGCCTTTTAAAAAAAACATCAAAAAGGCATATTGCCTGGTTAAACCTATAGCTTGTAGAAAGATCAGTGACAATTTCTACTGATTTTCTATCTTATAATAAAGGAGGTAAAATTCTTGTTTAGATTTCAATAAATAACAACAACAACAACAATGATTATCTTTATTTGTATACTGCTCTCTCTCTCCTACGGGACTCAGGGCAATTTCCACACAGGTAAAGCATTCAATTACCAACACAGAACATACAGAGTAGCCATTATAAAACATAAACATCATACTATTAAAATGTATATACATTAAAAACCAGTTCCAAATCTATTCCATTGTGCAAAATTAATCTACCAATGGCCGGAATTTCAAAATGGGCCTAGACAGTTATGAAAGGGCTGGGCCAGGGCTAGTGCCACGAGGGAGTGGGTACAGTGCAGAGCTAGGTCCTGATTGATGGAGAGGGTGGGGCCTGGGGATACTCACTTCCAAGGCCTACTGGACAGCTATAAAAGGTCTGGGCCAGGGCTAGTACTACAAGGTGGCAAAGGACCAGGGAAGTGGGTAAAGTGCAAAGCAGGGTCCTAATTGATGACCAGGGTAGGGCCTGGGGCTAATCATTTTCAAAGGCCTTCTGGAACCACCAAGTCTTCAGGTCACTGCGGAAGGAGGATAATGACGGGGTAACAATAAGAGCTGCACATGCAATGATCGCTAGAGGATGCAGATACAAATGGAAATGGATGTTAAATAATTGGAATGATTGTATGTACAATCAAGTGTTGTTAGATATTACAGGAATTATGACTAAGCATGTAACAAGAACGAACAAACAGAAGGACATTACAACTAGATGGAAGGTTTAATTCAACTGGGTGAAAAATGAAGGAGCCAACAATCACATCAAAGAGAAAATACAAAGATTTTACCAGTGGCTGGATCTGCAAGATTAGTAGAAATATACTGTGGTTGAGGAGGGAGGGAGAGGGGAGGAAAAAATATAGGAAGATTTGAAAGCTAAATGTTAAAGAAAGGAAGTACTATTGTGATGATTATGATTATAACAGTCAATAAAAAAGGAAGACTAACCCTTGAAGGCAATAAGTGAAGTGATATCTTGTCATGAATAATGCCTTTTTGAATGTCTGGTCAGGAAAACAAAGGCAGCAGGGATGACAGGCCTCAAGGTGATGTTAGTACTTTCACCTTCTCCACAAAACAATCCTTGACACATCCATAGGTCATATCAAAAGCCATAATTTTGGCTACAAAACCTGCCACAACTCATGCATGGGTATATAAGTTATTCATGGGAAAACTCATTCTCCTTTATTTCCCAACATGTTTGTTGGCTTCCATATTTTGATCCAATTGTCAATGTCATAATATTTGCTACAGAAAATAAGACATGTATTTAAAGTAAGTGGAAGTAGGTTTTCTTTTATTCTTTTTCCTTCCCCTCCCTCTTTTTTAACATATACAAAGCCTAGCATTCTTTTGTCAGTAAGTATTACTTTCCTTCAAAGACCAATTTTGTGTTTGCGCTCCTAAATAGTTATGTTCTTTGAAAATAAATTGCCTGAATTCTTTGTATTACAAACCATCCACCTTCTCAAACAATTCACAAGAGTGGGTTTTTTCCACTCTCACTTGTGGGACTGAAGGTATTTTCCTGGTCCAGACCAGCAAGGGAAGAAGAAGAAGAAGAAGAAGAAGGAAGAAGAAGGAAGAAGAAGGAAGAAGAAAGAAGAAGAAGGAAGAAGAAAGAAGAAAGAAGAAGGAAGAAGGAAGAAGGAAGAAGGAAGAAGGAAGAAGGAAGAAGAAGAAGACGACGACAAAACACAGAGCCAGAGATAATCTACTCTGAAATCCTGGAGAAAAATAGAAGTGCTTCCTTGCATATCACCATTTTCAATCTGCAGGTTGGTTCATCTGCAGGTAAGTCCTGAAACTTTGCTGCGGATATTATCAAGGAAAACAAGCAATCATATATACTCGAGTATAAGCTGACCTGAATATAAGCCGAGGCACCTAATTTTACCACAAGAAACTGGGAAAATTGGGTGAGTTGAGTATAAGCTGAAGGTGAAAAATGCAGCAGCTACTGGTAAATTTCAAAATAAAAATAAATACTAATAAAATTACATTAATTGAGGCATTGGTAGGTTAAATGTTTTTGAATATTTACATAAAACTGTAATTTAAGATAAGACTGTCCAACTCCGATTAAACCATTATTCTAACCTTCTTCAATGTAAATGTGCTTACTTATCCTTCCAATAATAATAAAGAGAGTAAAATAATAAATATAATGATAATAGAGTAAAATACATAATGGAAATGTAAAAATAACAGTAATAATAGAGTAAAATAATAAATGTAATAATGAGTAAAATAATACATGTAATAATAACAATAATAAAGTAAAGTAATAAATGTAATACTAATAGAGTAAAATGATAGATATAATAATAATAAACAGAGTAATGTAATGTAATAATAATAACAACAATAACAAGAACAGAGTAAAATAATAAATAACCTTGACTCAAGTATAAGCTGAGGGGAACTTTTTCAGCCTAAAAAAGGGCTGAAAAACTAGGCTTATACTTGAGTGTACAGTACTACCTTCATAGCATTATTTCTATTTTAATGTAAATGAATGTAATACCTAAAAAGGCCCTAATTTTCATCTTTGCAAAAGGCTGTGGTTAGTCAATTTCTTCCTGTCCCTAATCTCTGCTGAAACAAATTTAGAGTTAAAAATGTACTATTCCATTGTGTTATCAAAAATCATACACCCAGAAGGTCAACCCCAGAATCCACAGCTCCTTAGGAACCATTTGAAAGCCCATGATTACCTTTTCCCCTAGTATTGAACTCACCTAAAATGTTGCACAAGCACTACACAAACTCACATCTCAGAGAATGTCCAAGCATTAGTTAACACAATCCTTTCACAATGCCCTGAGAAGACATCCAGAACACATAATAGGCATAGGAAAAGCCACAGGGTTTCCCCCAACATTATCTAGTTTTGTTCCTGGGAACATTTCCTCACTTCTATTGCTAGATCACTGTGGAACAGAACAGACACAGTGGACAAGCATACAGATGCGGAGTTGTCTGTTCTGTTCCACAGTCACACAAAGTGAGTGCCCTATTGTACTACATAATTGTAGAATTATAATTTCATTTTAATTGCCATTGTTCCATCTTAAAAAATCCTGGGCTTTGCATTTTAGGGAGAAGGCACTTCTAAATCCTCATCTCGATGGAGTTCCTTTAGTGCTTCTGATCAAAACTACAGGACTTCACAGAGTGGAGTCACGACAGTCAGTGGAATCAAAATGCTATAACTCATGTACAGAGGAGGAATTGTTGAAGGCTACAGACAATGCTGTTGCTGTTGCCCATTTTGGTCAAAAGATATTTAGCTGCCTGCGCATCTTCTATTTTTATCAGTTTTATACTAATTTATGCAATGCTTTTGATACAAAACAAATAAATAAATAAAATAACTTTATCCAGTTGTCTAGCAACACTCCAACATTCTCTTCTTCTGCACTAAGCCAAATAGCTTGATTAAGATTAAAGAAATGGCAGTATTCAGATCTAGTAACTGGTTGTGATGGGTAGGATAAAACTGTATTTTTACAATTCTAAGATCCATTTCCCCCTATATAAACACAAAAATGGCATGTGCCTTAGAATCACAGGTGTATCTTATGTATTTTTGGTGCTGCTGGTGGTACTGAAGTTAGGGTGCATCTTATAATCGATGGCATCTCACAATTTAAGAAATATGGTAGTAATAAAAACGAGACCAGGAAGGAGACGCAGAACAAACAGTAAATGGGGGAAGAGAGGGAACACAATCTATCAAAGCATTGTTGTGAAGTACTTGTGATTCTTCATCTCAAATTGTTTTCTATAATTTAGTCTTCTGTCATAATAGCCTGAGCCAAGTTTTTCATGGGAAACACACAGGACCCTTTCACACTATACCATTACAGCTTCATGGCTCCATTTTAACTGCTACAATTGCATGCTCTGGAATCCTAGGATTTGTATTCTGGTGAGGCATTAGATGGGCTCTATTTATTATTATTATTATTTCTGGTATTTATACCCCGTCACTCAGGCCTGGATTAACCCATTGTGACGCCCTAGGCCACACTCTTGAAGCACCGCCCCTGCTCCGAGGGGTGGGGCCGCTTGTGGGGGGCGGGGCCGCTTGATGCGGGCCCTTCCTCCTCACTGCTCACGCCAGGCCTGCCCCTCTTCCTTCACTGACTGAAGGAAGAGGGGCGGGCCCGGCGCGAGCAGCGAGAAGGGGGCGGTGCTGCGGTGGGACTTCCCTCTGCCCCTCCTCTCTCTCGCGCATCAGGAGGGGGCGGAGGGAAGTCCTAGGACCCCTCCTCGCTGCTCGCGCTGGGCCTGCCCCTCTTCCTTCACTGTCTGAAGGAAGAGGGGTGGGCCTGGCATGAGCAGCGAGGAGGGGGTGGTGCCGCGGCGGGACTTCCCTCCACCCCCTCCTCTCTCACGTCAGGACTGGAGGGGGCGGAGAGAAGTCCTAGGCCCCCTCCTCGCTGCTCACACCGGGCCCGGTCCCACCCATCTTCCTTCAGTGAAGGAAGAGGGGCAGGGCCGGCGCGAGCAGCGAGGAGGGGGTGCTTCCGCTGCCGCGGGCATGCAGACTTTTTTCCCAATTTTTTTTGAATTTTTTTTGAATTTTTTTTTGAATTTTTTTGAATTTTTTTGAATGGGGGGGGGGGCGGACCTGCTTCCTCCCCATGGCTGCTGCCCTAGACCATGGCCTAGGGTAGCCTTATGGGTAATTAAGGCCTGCCATCACTTCTCTACCCCAGGAGGGGGACTCAGGACGGGTTACATAGGCAAGGACGGCTCTATGGCTGCAAATTCTAAATGCTCCTTCCTAATCTACCAATCTCAGGACTTCACAGGTAGAATCAAAGCACCATAATTCTATAGTGTGAAAAAGTGCAAAGTACTTGAAACACCCTTTATACTTTCTGTGATACCACTTTAGGGTGCATGTAGTATTCCATTAGGGTTCCTACCTAAGGAAATGACAAGGAGAACAGATTTCCTAGATTAATTATTTCATATTTTTTCTTTCTATGGGCAAAGGGAGATTTGATTTGTCTGTGTGGGGTACCTCTATTAGGGATTATTCAAACAAATGACTGCTCAGTTGCATTCAAAATGAAACAGTCTTAGTTACGAAAGTCTTTGGCAAGTTTTGACTGTGTAGCTGCATGGTTATATCAAACAAAGGGGCCACTGCCCTCCCTATGATAATTTCCCATGAATTTTCCATTCAGTTGCATCTGTTTTACCAACCCTTTTGCCACTCTCAATTTTGTCCCTAGCAACCTAATGAAAGAGAATTCTCTTACAATACCCCCGAGGGCCTCTTTACGCTGCCCCAAACCCAGGAGGAACTGGGTTATTTTAACTTAGTTCTTCCCAGGTTGCTGTCCCCACCTGAATCAAAACTCTGAGCTTTCCCTCAGGGGGTGGCTAGATGCCATCCAGCCTACCTCAGCCTCCCATTTTCCTCTCAAAAACATTCCTAAGGGGGCTGCTGGCAGTGCAGACCCCTCTGCAGAGTACTCCTGATGTGTGAAAATGATGTGTGAAATCCCTTCCTCCCCCTCCCCCTCCCGATGCTTCATTTTCATACAACAGAAGTACTCTGGGGGGGGGGGTCTGCACTGTCGGCAGACCACTAGGGTAAGGTGTTTTCGGGAAACTGGGGGCTAGAGGTAGGCTGGATGCCATCCTGGGTCAATGTATGGTTGACCCAGGAAGGCATCTAGCCACCCCTAAAGGGGAACCCAGGGTTTGAGTTGGGGGTGGGGATTGACCCCCGGGACTGCAGAAGTAGTCCCAGGAGTCAATCCCCACAGGGCCCTCACCTGGAAAGATCCAAACCTCACCTTAAGGTCCAGATCTTTCCAGGTATTTTATTAATCTGGAGCGAATTGGGAAATCCCAATTTTCTTTGAATTAATTTGGTTTTACCCGAGGTGTCATTTGGACACCTCAGGAAAACCAGTGATGGATTGTGGGATATTGAGCCATGTAGAAGGGCCCTGAGCTGTTGTTGTTCCAATGGACTGCAAGTAGCACATTAAAAGAAATGCAATCACTGGTAAAGAGTCATTATTTGAAGTAGTGATAAGCAAGCATCCTCCTTAAAGAATAATCTGAACATGAATGTTGGTTTTTTGCCCTGCAATATGAATGTGGTTTCCCAAGTTGCTTTTTGCAGGACACACCTCTCCTTTTGAAGACATCTCACCATTTCCCTGCACACACGTTTCTTCTAATTTCTGAAAATAAAATTCCATCATATTTTAAAATCAAAATCCAAAATGTGCAGCACAGATTTCTTTAACCACCTACAAGTGCTATATAGGAAGCTTCACAGAAGTGCTGGTGGAATCATATCTGGAAATATTGTTTTCATTCAGAAATTGTACAAATTCAGCTTCCAGAAGGATTCCTACAGTTCTTGGAATATATTGCAGAACCAGCACATATACTTTTAATGGCACATCATTGTTGTTCATGGAGATAACTGGGAAATGGACTTTCAATGAGCCAATTTATTGCTTTCACATATTGATGCTAACTGGCCACTGTAATGATTTGAAATTATAGTATCACTTTGACCAGCCCTTTGATAATTTAGGGTAAAGATCATGATTTGCATCTTCTGGATCTGCAGACTTACCAGATATGGCTGAACTAGAACCATCTGAACTCTGGTTGCTGACATGGGCTGATGGGATTTGAAGTCCAACAACACCTAGAAGGCCACACTTTGCCCACCACTGGTGAAACCAAATTACATAATTGCCCTGAAGCATTTGTAATATTTTACTTTGCTTAGGAAATCTCATTGTTATATGGAATTAAGCAAATTATTTTCTTTGTGTAATAGCTCATGTTCTATTTTTTTAATTGCTTGATTTAATTAGTGTTATGTGTTTTACCAGTATTCCTTCATTCATATGGATTTTAGCTAAAACAACACTCTGTTTGCACAGAGAAATTGCTGAACAAATCTTGGGAGAGGGGACAAAACAGGTCAAAGTTTCACCAAAAAATGTTTAATTTTCAATATTTTAATTCAAAATAGAGGGGGAAAAATAAGCACACAACAAGCATTTGTAGATATATAAAACCAAAATTATACAACTTTTACACCACTACATCCAAATATCTGAAAGTTATCACACTTCTATTTTACTCTACTAATTTATCACTACAGCCATGATTTAAAAGGAATTTGAATCTATGTTTAAATTTAAATCCATTTTAAAGTGATCTGAACCTAATGTGTAGAATCACGAGTTTTAATGAGCTTGGAAATAGAATGGCTTTCAGTGCCATTAAATTTGTTCTGTGTTGATCTTAAGAAGTAACCGGAACTTTACAGAAAATGGCCTCTTGAATCTACCCCTAGATTGCTATTATTATATGCCTTGTAGTAGATGATTTCACTAAGCAATCAAAAATGACTCAGTATTTTCCACAAAGGAACCCTTTGCTTTTGTTGCTTTCATGCTTTCTCACCTGCCATTCACTAAACTGTCTACCATTCACTGAAAAATCTGACCACCTTAAAAACAACTTAGGCCATGCTAACCTCTTCCCTTTGAACTAGGAGAAGAGCCAGACAAATGTTTTGTGTGGATATATTTTAAACAAAGTCAAGCTTGCTATTTATACACTTCTTAAGGAGAGCCAGCTCAAAGTACAGAATGAAGCAGGCAAAAGAAGACATATAACCAACCATAATATGACGTTGGAAAGAAGCAAGCAGCAGAAGCCAAAATGCTAAGTGGTGGGGTTAAAAGGCAATCAAACCATTACTTGCTTTTGTTTATCTTATCATTAATTTCCCAGCTCTAAATGTCTATAATAGGGGCATCAGCTCTATTGTGCTTCAATTCTATGCCTGCTTGATTTTGCCAACTTTCTTATTATTAATTTTTATTTTAAAATATAGCTGTACCAGTTTTAACTGTTCTAAACTGTTTTGAGATCCAGGCTAGGGGGAAAGTATTGTTGTCATCATCATCATCATGATAACTGACATACTAAATACCCATAATCAGCCAATTGTTGGTCCAAACTGGAGTAAACTCAATGAATAATGGCATCTGACATCGTATTCCCTTTAATTCAGTGGCTTTGCCCTAGGTAAAAAAAAATTTGACTCAATCCCACTGTCTCAAATAGAGTAATCTGATTTATTCTGTAGGGTTTATATAAATGTTGACTCATAATTCAACAAGAAACTATGTTGGCCATTGAGATACTTTGTTAAAGCTAAGACCAAGTATTTATTTTGCAGGATGCCCAGCCTCCTAGGATTATAAAAGAAGAGGCAAATCTTTTGGGGATGGTCTTCTTAAGGATGTTAGCAGTAGCATCTAGATGCCACAACACCCAACTGTTGGGAAAGGCAACTGCAGTGTGCCTACTGTGTTACAAGTATTAGTTCACTTCTAATCTGGAACCCAGTTAAATAGCGGGTGGTAGTCCAAGTGTTTCTTTTCAGAAATCTTATCTGGATGTGTGGCTTTAAAGAGAAGGGAAAACGGTCATTCAATGCAATCCAATGAGAAATGATTTTTTTGTTACTAAAAGTTTTCCCCTTATGTTTTGTTACAGTCTATTTTTCCTTTTACTGAAACTGGCTGTTCACAATTTTGTAAAACTGTCATGGGCTTCCACTACTGAAATTAATGGCATTTCTGTACACTGGTGGTCTGTGCTCAGGAAGATTAATGAGTTACAAGGCTCTGCTTACCCTGAAGGAATCCCCAGACAGTGAATGTTGTTGATTTAGGAACAGAGGGTGTGCATTGCCTTGTGGAAAGCTTAGGGCTGGTCTGTTCTTTGGAATCTGCACTTTCATCTGTTTAGAGCAACATAATCAGGTTGGCACTATGCTCTCTGTTTCCAATACTGAATGGTGTAATAATGTCTCCTTCCCAATAATATGTGGGACTATTGCACTGCAATACTAGACATGAATAAACCTTTGCTGTTATTACTTGAAAAACTGATAAAGAGAAGGGAACTGCTGAAGTTGGGAAGAAAAACTTCCCTAATACACACACAACTCATCATTTTGGCAGAAAATGGAACATTAAGCCACACCTGTTTCTTTACAATCAGAGCCACTCTAAGTCCCCCTCGGGGTGAGAAGGGTGGGGTATAAATATAGTAAATAAATAATAAATAAATAAATATTTAAATTTGCAAGCTAATCAATAAGGTAAAATTCAATAAAAAGCAACCAGACCGAACATGTGTCAAATGCAAGCTGCGCAAACCAAATCTGGCCTGCTACATCATTTAATGTGGTCCGTGAGGGTTGCAATGCAGGGTAACATAGTTACATTTATCCAGTCTTATAGTTACAATCTCCCTTTGAAGGCAACCATAAGGCTGATGTGGCCCTCATCAAAATGAGTTTGACACCACTGCTATAGAATAAATCAAATACATTTAATTCAATTATAAAGTTAAAGCAGAATAAGAATAGAAGTAGATAAAACAGATCAGTAAGCCATTTGATTGAAAATTTCTATCTGGCATTGGAAGCCTCTCAGAGAGGGAATTAAACACATTTTAAATAAATGCATTTCAAATACTGAAAGAAGAATCATTCCCAGAGATAATGCAGGTGGACAGTTCTTTGGGAAACCTGGTATCAAGATATGTAAGATTTTTTTTGCAGTACTTTCATTTTAAATTCTGCCCAGAAATAGATCAGTACACAGAGGGAGTGGTATGATTTCCACAGCTGGACCTGGTCCACAGACTGGCTTCAGCACTGTAGGCCACTGGAAGTTCCCAAGCAAACGTCAGAGGCCAACTCATGTAAAACGTATTAACAATAATCCAAATGAGATGTAGCTAAGGCCTATATTAAAACTAGGGCATTTGAAAATAGAATATCAAATTCTGCGAGAACTATGATCTTTACTGTCAAATAATGACAGTAAAGGGACTCAGGGCAATTTCCAATATGTAAGGCAAATATTCAATTGCCAGAAACAAAACATACTGACAATTACATCAAAATAAACACATTTGACCATATAACACAGCTTAATAGACAAAATAAAACATCATAAATACAAAATGTTCTGCTAAAACACATTAAAGATAAAAATATTGAAAAATAATTTATTGTAGCTCCATCAGTAGAGGTTCAACAAAACCAATAGTCAGAGTTACTAAATGAATGTGGGCCAACTATGAAAGGGCTGGACATGGGATAGTGCAAATAACAAATCACAGAGCCAGGGAAGTGGATGAAGTACAGGACAGAGTACTACCTGGTTACCTGGGAACTAGGCCTAAAGACGAATGATACTTGAAAACTTGCTGGAAGATCTAGGCTTTTCCAAGTCCCCATGTCTCTCTAAGAGTTCAGACAAAGCACATATTCATGTAACATCTTCCCTATTGGCTTTAGGCGCACCATTTCTTTTTCTGCACCAATCAAAGCATAATTGTTTTCCATTTTTTAATCTCCTCCATGTTTGAAGATCAACATGTCATAGAGTCTCTCACGATGATATTGTCACGCAACAAGCCCCACAAGCCCTTGCTTCCCATGAACAATACCCTAGCTATGATGGAGTTAAGATCCCTTCCAGGCCAGCCTGTCTCCCTCACAAAGATCTGCCTGCCTGTTTTTCTCATGAGAGCCTGGCACCAAGAATGCAGGCTGAACTGGTCAAGGTTAACCAAACAGGCCTGGAAGATAAGCGGGGAGGTCCAAGCCGGAGTCAGGCTTGACTCCCCTTTACATCTGGAGATGCTAATGAGGTTTACATTTTTGAGGAACTGAGGTAGCTTAAACAACAGCTGCAATCCATCAAGCCACTTTGACATCCGACACAGACCTACGTCGCTTAGATCAAAGGGTTGAGACAGTATAACCATGTAGAGTTGGCCCGAAATGGGATCTCATGCCAACGCCGCATTTGGGATAATGCTCCTGTGAGAGAGGCCACTGGGCCTTCCAGGAAGACTTTGCCAGTCAGCTTTGGCTGCCTTAATTTCTGCCCATTTGGGTGAAGCATACTTTCCTTGCTAAGTTCCTGTCTGTTCCTGAAAAGTTTTTCATTGCCTTTACACCGGCTGCTTTCTAAAGAGACTTCCCTGCATTTATAATCCAGCTTTGTTCCTGATTGCATCCAGGTTGATTCCTGGTTTACCACGGGACTATTTACTCAATGCTTTGTTTCTGAGATTTGCTGCTATTGGAAGCTATAGTATTGCTTCCAACTTCTTTCCTATAAACTATATTCTCAATAAACCTGTTGTACCTTAGCTGGTCTCTGTGGTTTATCAAGGGAGGTCTTGATCAAGGGGGCCAGGAGGGCGACAGATATGTAATTTAACTGTTAGTATTTGCAAGCAAATACGGTTTTAAGAACACAAGATTAAGGGATTGTCTACATTGGCCAGAAATTCCAAATTACGCCAGAACTATCTCTTGGATATTTATTTATTTAAAACTTTTATACACCAATCTTCACAACCTCCGCAGAGGGACTCAGGCCGGTTAACAGCAAGGATTCAATGCCAAATTACAATTTAAAAAACATCATAAAAACAATAAAAGATTAAAATACAAGTAGATTAAAATACATAAAAATACACATAAACCAGATCACCAAGATAAAAACATGTCCAATTTCGGTCCGCATACAAAATCGATGACTTATTCTATTATTAAACTCAGCCATTATTCTGGGAATGCTTCTTTCCAGATCCAGGATTTCAATAGCTTCCTGAAGGTAAGGAGTGAGGGGGCAATTCTGTTCTCAGTTTGAAGGGAGTTCCACAGCCAAGGGGTCACCACAGAAAAGGCCCTGTCTCTTGTCCCCACCAGCCGCGATTGCGAATGTGGTGGGACCGAGAGCAGGGCCTCTCCAGAAGATCTTAACTGCCTTGATGGTTCAGAGGGGAGAACACATTCGGACAGGTAAACTGGGCCGGAACCATATAGGGTTTTGTAGGTCAATACCAGCACTTTGAATTGTGCTTGGAAGCTAATTGGCAGCCAGGGGAGCTGGTGCAACAGAGGAGTTGTACGCTCCCTGTACCCCATTCCCTTTAGTAACCTGGCTGCCGAACGTTGGACTAACGGAAGCTTCTGGGCAGTTAGGCAACCCCACGTAGAGCGCGTTGCAGTAGTCTATTCGGGATGTGACCAGAGTGTGGACCACCGTGGCCAAGTCAGACTTCCCAAGGTACGGGCGCAGTTGGCACACAAGTTTTAACTGTGCAAAAGCTCTCCCGGCCACTGCCGAGATCTGGGGTTCCAGGCTCAGCGATGAGTCCAGGATCATTCCCAAGTTGTGAGCCTGCACCTTTAGGGGGAGTGTAACCCCGTCCAGCACAGGCTGTAACCCTATGCCCATATTATGGCCAGAGATTTTCAGCCTAGAAACACCACAGCGGAATCTGTGACTGGCCCAAAGCATAAATGATTCAGACCTTGTATTTATGTAAGCCGCCCCGAGTCTTACATAAATACTTTCGGGGAGATGGTGGTGCGGTATAGTATATTTCTCAGGAAGACTCTGCACTGTTGGATTTGGAGATAAATGTAGGTGTTTATCAGGCAAAGAATGTCAAAAGAGGGAAAATTCAGGTTGTTTTATTTGCTGGAAGAAAGAAGCTCAGCTAGTACATTCCAAGTCAGTCTTCTTTCTCTCAGGATTAAGATTTCTCCGTGCAAACTCTTCAGTTTGGCATTTTCAAATCAACTCCTCAAAAGAAGTAGCCACATTAAACATAATCAAAACATACATCATCGTGATAAAACAATTTCCAATTCTAAGGCAAAGAATACATCACACTAGCTTTTCAAGTCAGCTTGACGATAAAGGTATCATTATGGCATGTATTTTCAAAGGTCATCTTTGACTTCAACACTTACACCCTTTGGGGACACATTTAAGTTTGGGGAAACTTTTTTCAATTTAGGGGCTAAATTCCAATTTAGGACGGTCTAAAACATTGCATTCCAGCATAGTGGGTTAGAATGAGGAAAGGCTGAAGTAAAGTGAGGAGGGCCAGATGGAAATATGACCAATTTGCCCTAGTTCAACAACTTTCATGTTTCTTACAAAACCTTCTCAGTATACAAAGATGAACTCTTTCTCCATGGAAAACTCTCATGTGAAGCAGGTTTCACAAAGTTTTGCAGTTTACACTGGCATTATAGGAATATAAAGGTTAAAATCTTAAGGAGTACAAAGTTCAGACTACTACTATACTATAGGACCAAAAAAATATATCCAAAAGTGCTCTATGGAGATGGAGGCATTTACGGTATCTTAGGCACATATTTTAAATGTGGTGTCAAACAGCCAAGTGGTGGTTTTTGTAAATAAATGTATATAAGCAGCACAAGATTCATGGCTCTCTTAATTCAACAAATGTGATTGCCCATATACATATAAAGAAAATAATCTATGCAGAGCATTGATTGGGGCACAGAATAGAGGAAAGGGAAAGTAATCCAGGATCCAAGAGAGGCAGTACTATGTCCAGAGCATTGAACATTGCATCACCTAACAGAATGACTAATCCATTGAACAAAGTAGCTGAAAAGAGATGTGACAGCAGGACTAAGAATTTATTTCAGTGAGATTCAGTCTTATATACTAGTCTGATTCCAAATACTTATTCTCTGCTTCCTTCCAGAAAATGCAGTTTATATATTCTGAAAAAACCGAGATGCAGAATGCTTTTTTTTTTAAAAAAAAAAATCAACTCCTGCATTTACACGAGAGTGTGGTGGTTTTGTTATTTCTCCTGTAAATCTATTTCAAGTTCCTGGACATTTTAAATAATATTTTCAGCCAGTAAATGGAACTCATTTATTTCTGTTAGCTCAAAAAGGGCATCTGCCAGTATGTTATATGCTCTTTGCTCTTCTCAGAATTGCTGTAATCAGCAGGTATGATGCTAGCATCTCTTTTTTATATTTCTAGCAAAAGTGAATGGCTGTTAATGAACCCGCATATTTTACTACTGCAGGGAACTGCTACACCACCATGAAAATAAGCCAGCAATTCAGCAAGACAAAACTCAAGAGGTCTAAGCAACAACACATTTGAATTACAATGGACACAGAAAAATACAAGGATCTTGAAAATGACATGCAATTATATTGCAAAATGAAACAGGCAGATGAATGTTCATTTTCTGCACAGACACATGGAGGAAACACAAAGCACCAGGGTGAATAAGCGCTAGTGAGGAAGGAGGAATAACCAGTGTGAAAGCAAAATTCTGGAATGGGGAAAAGAAGATACTGCAATGGATGAAGTTGGAATTAATACGTTTTTGACATGGGAGAAGTTGTGTACTTTTTAAATATCTTCATATTATGAAGATGTATACAAATAAGTCAGAACATATATTGATATTATTCATTATAGTGTTTGGAAAGTAACCTGTTAACATTGTTATAATGCACTGAAAAATAATTTGTTTTTAATGTTCCATTGCATTTTTAAAAGTTAGTGCTGATTAGACTTTCATAAATCTTGAACAACTCCAGTCAATATGCCTTAAAATGCCAGTTTAACTTAACTTTTGATAGTGTTCCCTCGCTACTTCACAGTTCGCTTATTGCAGACTCGCTGTATTGCGGATTTCAAAAAATCTTAATTTAAAATATATATCATGGTATTTTTTTTCTGTTTTGTGGGGTTTTGCCACTGCCACTCTCCAAGGCCCTTTCCCTCCTCAGTCCTTCCTCCCTCCCTCCAGCCTTGAAGGGGCTTTCCTTCCTTCACTTTATTTTAAGTTTATAAAGACTTCAAATAGTGTATAACTACTAAAATAATGTATAAATATTAAAATAAATAGAGCAAAAAACCCCTACATCACGGTTTTCCACTTACTGCGGGAGGTCCTGGAACATAACCCCAGCAATAAGTAACGGAACACTGTAGTTGGATATCATGGGTGATACTGATCAATAAACAGTAGTTAATCTCGTAATTATGATTAAAGCTCTAAAGGTTCTGAATCTAATTTCTGATTTCAATGATAGATTATGTAAAGCTCCAAATCCCAAGTGAATGGCTAATTAAACTCTGTAAAGATTTGCAGAGAAGGAAGTAAATGCTCTTTTATTCATAATGGGAGAGCAAAAGTGGGGTTAGGCAAACAGTAATTAAGCAACAGGTCACACTGTAATTAGAACATTTGTTGTTGGCAACCTCTTGTTAATAGACTTCCTTATATCATGAGAATGCAGGCCTATCAGCTCACTGAACAAAACTACCTTGGAGGGAATGTGAGCTGTTTTCTTACTCTCAGTTTAATCAGGCAATTATGGGCATTACAAGATTTTGAGTGGTGCTTGATTGATTGTTATGTCTATGGAACCCTGAACAAAAGCTTTAAAGTGTTTTCTCAAAAGGCACTAAAGCACTTTGTTGAAAGAGTTTAAAGATGTCCT
The DNA here is from genome assembly GCA_030556195.1 of Anolis apletophallus. NCBI lineage: Eukaryota > Metazoa > Chordata > Lepidosauria > Squamata > Anolidae > Anolis > Anolis apletophallus. The sequence continues at coordinate 92,467,739 of JARBWK010000001.1, read as the reverse complement.
TTTTTTCTTTGTTCATCGGTTACAAGAGGTGGGAAGCACTCCTATTTTCATACTTATGCATGTTTTGCATACATTTTTAGATTTACCCATTTCACAATTTTGTTGTCTGGCATGAAACTGGAATATCTCTTGTCTCAAAAGATTTTGAGGCTATTTTGCATCTTTAGACAGCATTGCATAAGTCTATGACTCATCTTAATCCTATGACATTCTACTGATCACTGACTAAAGTCAGATAGATCACCTCTGTCAGAATTTAATGTACCCCATCATATAATTATTGTTGTAAACATAACTTTGTGTATATTCTTGTCTGTCGACACAACTTTGATTAGGAAGATATCTGTAGACATTAGGAGTATTTCCTAGTACGTAATATTTCAAAGGCATTGTTAAGGAAGGATGCCTAAGTGCATATGAACCCACATTTTGAAGACTGCCAAGACTCTCAATAATGCACAAGTGTTTAGAAAATTTGTTGTCTGTTCTAATTCAAAAAGAACAGACCACTATCCTTAACTCTGATAAATTCCACATTATTGCAAATCAAGAGTTGAGACTGTTCTAAAGTATAGTTCTTAGGTACAAAGATGTTGTACTGTGAAATTCAGAAAGCTTCCTTACATGTTTATCAAATGTTTTATAAGTTTATGAAAACATCCATTATGCACTCAGTGCTTTTACAAGTTAAGGGCACCATCTCATTGACTTCATCAAAAAAATGCCTATTATCAGTATCTCTCTCTGAATTAAGAATGAGGAAACTGCAGCTCATGGTACCTCATCACACTAGAGCATAGGTCCACTTTAAATCCAGTTTCTGCCTCCTGCAGAATTGTGAGGCTTGTACTTTAGGGAGTGGCCTCTAAATTGCTCCACCAAACAGGACCTGTACCTCACTAAATGACAAACCCCAGAATTCTGCAGGAAGCAGAAACCAGATTTAAAGTGGATCCATGTTCTAATATGATGAAGCCGATGGGCTCCATACAGCCTCCCAGACCACCACATTCCCAGTCCCTTCCTCTCAGACTCACAAAAATGTGAGGGATAATTTCCCAAAATTCATAAATTGCCATTGCTGGACTCACCCAGGCATGGCAAATCACTCTTAGATACTCCAAAAACAATTGTCATTGGGTGCGTTTTCAGCCAGTCTTGGATCTTTGCCGTCTGATATATGTACTGTGAATATTGATCTCTGCAGCTTCTGTAGATGTTTCTCTCTACCCTAAATTCTTGGCTGTGACTCCATTGCAATGTGTTTTTATTCTGTGTCTATCCTGTTTTGATGTTTGAATATGTGGTATGATACAAGATTAAAACTGATTAGTGGGGGACACAGAAAGAGCCTCCTTGAAAACCGAGTCAATACAGTTGGGCATCCCCCTGGGCAACGTTTCAGGTAAACAGCTAATATTCCCAACCCCAATGCATTGCTTCACAACATTTAAGCAATGCCTTTGACATAAAATAATAATAAAAACTGATTGGTGAGAAAGCAAAGCTTTCATTACTTTTTTTTTACAGTATAAACTATTTGCTTTGGTCTGGGTTTTTAAAAATACATCTTGGTTTCTGATTATTTACAGTATCTTCATCCTTTTTCTTTTCATTGGGAAACAAAAAATGACTGTCATTTAATACTTGCCATTTTCTGTAAATCTTTTAATATCCCATTACATTATTATTATGATACCTTGCCCTTTAAAAAAAACACTGCTTTTTTATCAGAGGGTTACACTGCCATTTTGTTACTCTAATTTGTTTGGTTAGCATTGTATATTTGTTGTTTTTGTGTTTTCTATGACGTCTTCGGGTAATTCACAAATCATTAAAGGGTGGATTATAAAATTGTAGAACTACATAACTGAACAATAGGATTTTTTTAAGTCACCAGACTCTACAAAGTTCTTAAATAAGAGATTTCAAACTTAGACAGGATATGATAAGTCACCATTAGACTGAACAGCAAGGAGTATACTATAATGCACGTTTCTATAAGATCATTTTGCTTTAACACCATGCAACTCAACATGCATAAAGGTGTTCACATGAAAATGTATCTATCAAGAGACCACATCCCATTTACATTACTTGCAAAGCTCCTGCTGAACTTAACAGAACTACTGTATATCACTGCCTCCCATAGCCCAACTATAATAATGCATTAAAGTGGAAAAAGAAAATGTTTCTGAATTATTTTTCTATCCATAACCATTAACCATCCTTTTTTTAACTTAAGTGAAATATTGCTTTTGTGGTCACATATTACTCAGCAAATCATTACTGCAGCTTATTTTCCATAGTACAGTGTATATTATCTGCAGAGCATGTAAATAAAAACTGTGGTCCAAGAAATAACTCCAAATATATACCTGTAGCAGTAAAATGAGAGGCAGTGTGGTGTGGTGGTTTGAGCATTGGACTATGATGCTAATTGCCCACTCAACTATGGAAACTCACACAGTGACCTTGGCCAAGTCATGAACTCTCATATCAGAAATTCCCATGGCACATTCGTCTAAGTCAAAAATAACTTGAAGGCATACAACAACAGCAAACCAGACCCAAGGCCCATTTTGAAAAAAAGATGGGCATAGCAATATGCAGATACAACATTAATCAGAGCAGATTTCCAAAGCCTTACCTCTTCATTGGCGCTCCCTTGCCATGGGAGAGAGGCTTGCGTACCCTAATGAAGTTGTGAGCTATGCTGGTGGTGGCATAATTGTCACCGGTAGGGCCTCCCATGCCAGACAGGTCACAACAGAAGGGTTTGACAAAGAGCGTCAACGGGCAGGATGGTCTCTTGTCTTTTGGCAACCATCCTAAGAGAAGGAAAATTCTAAATTCAAAACCGGGCAGATGGTGCTTGTCTAACCCTGTAAGGTCAACCATCTAAGAGACGGAAACTCTAACCAAACCGACGACCTGAGGGTCTCACTGCCACCATCCAAGCTTGCTAGGCCCCGGCAGACAAACCTTTGGTTTAAAGGGTGAGGCCAGTTCTGTGCACGCTGTGCTCCACCAGAAAAATCCATTGCACAGGCTTGAAGGACACATCCAACCTCCGAATCATCAATGCGCTTGTAGAAAGTGTGGGATGAGTCCTTCCTGAATTTTCATTTGAGAAGAAAAGCCAAGAGAGGAAAGCTTTGATTGCCCTACAGCTGCCTCAGGAAACTGCCTTGTATTGAGCCAGATAATTGGTCTTTTTAGACTAGGAATCTTCAAACTTTTTAAGCAAAGGGCCGGTTCACAGTCCCTCTATAGAAGTGGATCTCAACCTGTGGGACCCCAGGTGTTTTTGCCTACAACTCCCAGAAATCCCAGCCAGTTTACCAGTTGTTAGGATTTCTGGGAGTTGAAGGTCAAAACATCTGGGGACCCACAGGTTGAAAACCACTGCTTTATAGTTTGAAAAAGCATTAACTAATTCCTATGCGCACTGCACATATCTTATTTATAGTGCAAACAAAAAGAAAGAACAATACAAGATTTAAAATGAAAAACAACTTTAACCAACAAAAACTTACTAATATTTTAGTGGGAAGTGTGGGCCTGCTTTTGTTTGGTGAGAGAGTCAAGTTAATTAGGATGTTGTTATGAGGCTTAAAGACGTTTCAGACCTAGGGTGACAATAAGTCTAAAGGGGTGGGGGCCAGGTAAATGACCTTGGAGGGCCGCATCTAGCCATGGCCCTTTGTTTGGGGATCCCTGGTCTAGCCTGATACTCTCAACACTGACAGGCAGGGATTCTCCTAGATTTTGTGCTTGTCGCCTCTCAGGGCCTGGGCACACTTGACCTCCCTGAACAAACCACACAGCTTTGAGGTACAACACAGTTTTATTGTGCAGGAAATAAGGAAAGCGTGAAGGCTAGTACAAAGCCTTACAGTAGCAGCAAACAGGAACAGCAGGTAAGTATAGTCCTGCGACGGGGGTTCCAAGCCGGATGCGCAGGTAGAGTCTCCAAACAGATTCCCTCCGATTCTGCAAACGGGCCACTTGGAAAGCAAGGAAGTTCAAGCAACAGAGTCTTTTCAGGAACAAGGCTTGGGCAAGACGCACACAGAGTTCAGTGAACCAAGGCAGCCCGTTGGAAAGGGCGGGTGTAGCTTAAGGCAGGCCGTTCACGGCTGGTGCTTCAGAGTAGCATCTCTCCTTAGCAAAAGTTGATCCGAGATGATCCCTATGGTGAGGGGATCACAGATATAGGGTTCTGTGCATCAAACATCAAGCCCAATGATTGATGAGAAGCTATATGTTTATTGTTACCTAAGGTCCATCGGAATGTGCCTGCCAATTACCGGGTGCAGATGTTCTGCAGGGAGTACTTCATGGCTCCTTCGAAGCGCCTTGCAAAGGGGAGGCTAAGTTTTGGTAACCTTGGGTAAAGCTATCTGTGCATTCCGTGCCAGTTTCACACGAGAATGCAAAGAGGCCCTGATGGGGCCTGGAAAGCATCAAGCTAGCTGATTAACTGCTTTACAGCCCTGATGGTTCAATGTAGACCCAAGCAAATGGGAAGCCTGAAGATGCTGTGGTGTGACAGTGCTGCATTCTTTCTTATCTCTACTAGGAGATTTTACAACAGGGATCCTCAAATTGCAGCCCTCTAGCTCTTTGGACCTCCAACCCCCAGAAGCCCTGCCTATCTTGTTCAATGGTTAGGAATTCTGGGAGTTGGAGGCCCAAACAGCTGAAGGACCACAATTTGAGGGTGCCTGTTTTACAAGCAACCTAGAGCTTTATGTCTGCAAAGAATGTGCTATAAAACCAAGCGATGGCGCTCCTAATGCAAACACCCAGATGGAAAGTTTAGAGGTCTTGACTATAGATGAGAATTGTTTCCTCTTACATGCTTGTTAACATATCTACAGCTTCAAAAATATATTAGCCTAGAAAGCAAACAAACTGTTTCTGGGAAACCATCCAGGGAAAACTACTTAGCTTGGCTAGAAAAAGAAAGGAGAACACGGATCGGAAATATGCTATAAAAGATCATAATAGACACAATTAACTTAGGAAAAGAAAATAACAATTAAGATATACATAATTTGTTGACTCACTGAATTTCCATTTCCATTCTTTCGTTACTTTGTTATATTGTTTTATAATTATGGACTCCTGTGATTAATAACTTTTTCTTGACTGATGTAGATTTAAAACTGTACAAAACCTGCATAAATGTGTAACTATAAAAGTATATTTAAAGCAACTACCCATGCTGTCCTGGGCCCAAGACTTCATCACATGGGACTTTTTGCCCATTCTAGGATGCTGCCGAGACTCAGCCAGGATGAAGCCTACTGGATCCATCACATGATGCAGGGCTAATTCCAGTGGGGCTCCATCCCAACTCCATGCCCACTGTGTTTTGGCAGTGTGTTAAGAGGCAGCCTTGGGACCATGGGTGACTACCTGTGTTCTCTAGACTTAGGCTAAGCCAGTAACGGTGCAGGACCAAACCAGGGGCAGACAGGATATGATGTGGGATGGTAAGGGGCTGGTGCGGGATGCTGGTCGACAGTTTCTCCCAATGTCTGATGGATCCCCCCAGCTATGGACCTCTAGGTGATGAGGTTCTTAGTCTATGAGAACACGGGTAGTCATCTATGTTCTCAGAGCTGCCTCTTAGCAGATGCAGCGTGTACGGAGCTGGTGTTCTGGAGTGCAACAGCTGGGATGGATCCCTGCTGGAAGTAGCCCTGCATCATGTGATGAGCTCTAGTGAGCTCCATTCTAGCTGCTTCAGGGCAGCATCCTAGGATGGCCAAAAAGCCCCATGTGATGAGGTCCTAAGAAGACCTTATAATCTTAATTGGCTCATTAAAGATGAAACAATCCTTCAATTAGACCTACCCCTAGTCGTATAGGGTTTTAATAAGTCACTGCAAGCAGTTTGAATTCTGCCCAGGAATAGCTGAATAGCTGCACCAATGGAGCTGTATGCTCATTCAAGCCAGCTATGACCAGCAGTCACCATTGTGCTAAGTGAGAAAAACAGTGAGCTTCAGGTGATAGCTTGATACAATTACTACAGTTGCTTATGCATCCAATACCTTGGTGAAGTTCTGTACTACATTTCTCTTCCCACTTTTTTGCTGCCTGGTTAATATGAAGACAAGTTCACTGACAGCAGCATGTGCATTTTGGATGAGCCCACAGCGGTGTAATGTAATGTAATGAGCTTGAGGTGAAAACTGTAGGACACATCCTTTCTTTTTGTGTTTTTGATTCTAGAATTTGGGGACTTAATTAGTCTCCTGCTGAGCCAACTGCCTGACCAAACTACAAAATTGCTTTACCCAAATTTTCTGATTAAGAAACCTAAAGTGTCCTTGGCAGCTACCAAGGTCTTAGCAAATGGAGGGCAGAATCTTTTATCTTCATTTGCAGCAATGTATAATTACAGGGAAGGGGATATATTTTACTCCTGGGACTCTATTTCGTATTTGTAAATATCAATAATTCTTTTTTTATTTATTTAGCAAACATTTGGAATTGAAATTGTATTCTTATAGACATCTCATTTTTGTAAGAATTACATCTTTAGTTTTGCAATACAGAACAGTAGTAACCTGGTTGTTTCCCTCTTTTGCCTCAGTCCTGAGTGAAATGATCTGAAGTGATGCATAATTTCTAGAACATTTGTCATATGACAATATCTAAGTATTGTACAAAACATCGAATAACATAGTATACAGCATCTGAAAAGTATAAAATTGGAACTCAATGGCTAGGGAAAGCTTGAAAGCACAGGCACATCTTCAACACACGACAAAAGCATATACCATTTTTTACTTTAGTCTAATGCACTATTGAATCTAATGCACACCTCAATTTTCAAAACCCTGAAACCAAAAAAAGGAACTTGCCATCGAATGTCATGTGGTAAAAAGGATACGTTTTGTGAGTTGACCATTACAATTTGCTGCCTGCTTAGAATTTCTGCTTTAAAAACAAAAGTGTTAGGACACCAAAGCTTTCAGTAAAGGGAAAGAAAACCTTGGGAGGAATCTATGCTGTAGAATGAATCCACTTTAATTGCCTTGATTCAATGCTATGGAGTCATGGGGGCTGTAGTTTTACAAGACCTTGAGCCTTCTCTACCAAAGAATGCTGATACCTCACCAAACTACAAATCTTAGGGTTGCATACACGTCCCTCAAATAGAAGCTCCAGCTGCAACTCCTGAAGCAGTTTCCCCTTTTGCTTGGGCTCACTACTAAGATTCCCATATGACATAAAGCACATGTGCACCCTAATTTTGGCATGGTGATGTAATCAAAAAATGTGAGCATTCGATTTAAGTAAATAGGGTAACACACTTCCAATGTGATAGTGGGAGGCTGTTCCAGTGTACTGATACTGTGATCTGTCATACAATAACCAAACAGTTATGATGTCACAACTGAAATCTCCCCAATTTCCCCAGAGCCCTTACAAATCTATAAAGTTAAGAGCAGTCTTTGAAACAACATTGTTTATAGATATTTAAGACTTTTATGTAGATAATAACATATTGAACATGACTCAGAGATTAGCAGATAGCCAGTATAGTTGACAAAATACACAGAAATGTATGCTCAGTATCACTAAAAAGCTATATCATGCTTGAACTTCGGCATCCCAACCAGAGTGAAGGGAAGCCCCAGATGCAGCAGTAACCCAACCACCAGGTAAAGAAGGCATGAACCATGGTGGCTGAGCTGCCCCTGTCCAGAGAAGAGTAAAGGTGATGTCCAAAACAATGTGCAAACTTGACCACCTGCTTTTGCACTATCAACTATTAGAAAGTGCTTCTATTATCACTTACGAGAGATGAATATTTTCAGTGCACAGAGAAATGAAATGATTTGAAGGAACAAGGTGAGTAATCAATAGCTTGATGATGATGATGATGATGATAGTTGAGAAGGAGACTGTACTTTTCCTTGCCTCTTTGATAGATGCTCTAAATTAGAGAATGGATTTGCAAAAGGAGATAGATAAGAGATTTTAAAACTGAGTTCTGTGTAAGGAGATTATGGTCTGTGTAGTAAGGATTTAATTTAAGACTGGCAGCACTTTAACCCCTGTGCAGATGGGTTTGTTAAAAAACCTGCATTGAATTAATCTGGCTTTATTTTCTGGGCCCATGAGAACTACAGTGTATTTCAAGAAGAAATGAGATGGCTTGTTCTAGATGGGAGTGCTTGTGGAGGGAAAATGAAAGGCATTCCACAACTAAACCCCTGGAGCTAGAAAGCAAAGCCAAAATGAGGCAGACATTTGTTTGCAAAAGGTGGAGGAGGAAAAAAGAAAATAAACAATAAGCAAGCTTCTCTGTATCCTCTCTAGATGAAACCGGCAATGATTCAGGCAGTACAAACAACTAAGCAATATTAACAATCTCTATAACAATCTCTATATAGAGGGATAAACATAATAATAATAATTTCTGAGATCAACAAAAACTAAAATTTGTAACTTGTTTAGTTTAACCTGATGCTTTACCCTGTTTTATGCTTTTATATGGACTGTGAGCCACTCCGAGCCCTCGGGGAGTGGCAGCATACAAGACCAAATAATAAATAAATAAATAAATAAAACTGGGCACTTCCCATATCTTTTTCTGAATTGGTCCAAACAGGCTGTCTGCTCTCACTTTACTATTCCTGTCTTTGCTTCAAGGAAAACTCACCTGACGAAGCATCCTGGAGTTGCAGGACCTTGGAGAGTACCAAGCTTCTTATTCCAAAAATGACTGAAACTGAGCTAGTGTCTTATACCCCACACAGCTACCTATCTACTTACACACAAATAACAAGAGAGAGAGTCAATGTACATCCTTCTAAATACTATAAAGCTTACCTCTAGATAAGGGAATTAAAATAATACCATACTTTTCTAGTAGTATTAAAAACATTCCTGAAAATGGTAAAGCAAATAATCGAAAGAAAGTAATATCACGGGTAGAATCCCGCCACCCCTACTAGCATTGCTGCTCTGCAATTCCAAGTATTTCTCACCGTTGACTATCCTGGCTGGCACTTGCTGAGGAGACTTCTCCAACATTACCTGATTCTAGCCTTCTTGTTCAATTCAAAAAGACTCTTTGGTTGATATGATAGCCATTTAAGGATTGAAAGTTCCATTTTGCAAAACAAATTCAGTTTTCATGATGTAAATGTTTAAAAGAGATTATTGTGGAAACTGTCTAGAATTAATAAGGGAAAGTGTAAAAAAATTCATGCCTTAAAGAGATTTTCAGTAGAATTATATTTTATAGTGCAATGAAAATTACAGGAACTTATCTTCATTATTCTATAAAGCTCAGGGGAAGCTGAGATTCCTCCATACCATTCATTCCAATTCATCTCCAGCTAAGAAAATAATAGCAATATCATTTTCCTGCAAAATTCTAGCAATTATTCTTCTATTAAATCTAGAGGTGTATGATTCAGGCAATCTGGATTTAATTGCCTTCTTTTATTAGTGAAACTATAATGCCAGAATAAGCTATTAACATTTTGGTTCACATTACCAGATTCTTAGTTTGCTTTCTGATTTTATCAAGTTGTCCCACACAAACATCATACTCTTGATCAGCTGCTAGAGAATACAAGCGGAACGGTGCTACCGAAAAGCTGTGACTGGGCCCTGTAGGAATCCAACACCACACAAATAATAAATAAAAAAACTTTTTTAACCCACCCTCTCTCCCCAAAGGGACTCAGGGCATCTTCCATAAACAAGAATGGCAAACATTCAAATGGACTTTCACTCACACAAGACTTCTCTCCATATTCCTCTCACTTCTTATTTGTGCTTTCACTTGAAGGAGGGAAATATGCTTTGCCTTCTCATTTCACTGATGAAACCATTCAGTACAGAATACTGACAATGCTTTTTTGCCAGGGTTTCTGCATATTCATCATCCAGATCACAGATCCCTCCATTAGAGTCAGAATACACAATATACATATCTATAAGCAAAACAAAGGTGGCAAAGATAGCTTATATGCAAATTGATATTTTATCACCTCAGATACTGAGAGAACTAAGTTAGTGTCATCAGCTTTTGTAAACTGCATCTGAGGAAGACTCTGAAAGCTTCTGCTGCCAACTTTGTTCTCTCAGAGAGCTTCTTCCCTAACATTATAATCCAACAGAATTGGTTCAAGAGGCATCAGTGCACCAGTGGAGTGGAGCTAATCAATTAATCTTTCTCCCCCTCTTCAGCAGCCTCCCTTGATTTGATTCCCTTACTGTACTTCAACAAGTATCTATAATGTGTTCTGCATTTTGAAGTCGATTTTACTCTGGATCTGTATGCACAGGGATCAGCTATAGCACATTTCAGTGACTTTTAAAAAACAATCTATCACCCTCAAATTGCATTTTATGGTCCGTATAGAAGTGCTCTCAGTCCTCAATACAGCTATGTCTTTCAAAGACAGCTTGAGTTAATCTTAACCCTAGCTGATGAGACAAATAATTTGTTTTCTGAAAGCTCTTGAATAATATTAAAAGGTAATTGTTGCCCACACATATGAAGGGGGAGGGGAAAGAGAAACAAAATTAAGTATTTGCTCCATGATTTCTCTCTCTCACTCAGTAGGGAAAGCACCGTAGGACTTTAATGTGGTAAGACAACATACCACATTAATACTATCCAAAGAATTAAACAGCCTTTAAATTGCACAAAGTACACTGACCTAAAAAAAAGAGTTCTGAGCAAAAACTTTATTTGGACCTCTCATACTCACTCTCTCTCTCTCTCTCCAAATTGTTTCCTTGTTCTCAACCAAGAGTTGCTGCCTCTACCTTTCCCCCTTTCCCACATCTTTATCTCTGCTATTTTTTAAACAGGAATGATGCCAGGTTTATTTTCTTTAAAGCAACTGCTCTAATCGATTACTTTTAAAATTGGGACTAAAAAGAATATGGTAATTGCCAGGCAATTGCTATAGGCTTAGGAGTTAGTGAAGTTGTGCTTTGGGGTCAGAAAGAGTTGAAAGAGATAAGGATCTAAATCTGGCATAGTGGAAAGCCTTAAATACAGTTGCATTACTTTTCTTTAACCAATCTTGAAAGTTACTCTACATTGCCTCATTTACTGAACAGCAGCATAACTACATTAGAGGTTTGTAGTGTAGACTCTAGCTACATCATTCAGATGTTCCACCATAAATCACAACTAAATCCAAATAAGAGAAAAGGAAAAGGAAAAAAATCAAGTGTTCCTATGAGATCACCATTCTGAAGAACAAAACAAACAGCACTCCCTGACTATTTCCACCCTATGGAAACCATTGCAGGAATTAAGGCAATAAAGAACCAACTTAGTGCTATTATCCAAAGAATCAATGTCAAATAGCATTTGATCTGCACAAATCTCAGGACAATGGAACAAACACAGAGCAATTCAGATTTAAAAGCTTGAATCAGTGTAATGCATGTGCAGTTAAGCTAGCTGGCCCAGATGATATCGCAGACTTTAAGAACATAAGAACATAAGAAGAGCCATGCTGAATCGGACCTCAGCCCATCTAGTCCAGCATTCTGTATCACACAGTGGCCCACCAGTTGTACCCGGGGATCTCGAGCAGAAGGGAGGGCAAAACCCTGACCTGCTCCCGACCCCCCACAACCAGTACCCAGGGAAATCCTGCCTACCTCAACCAACTCCGAGGTGGCACTTGAATGTCCTTTTCAGACTTTGATATCTTGATGAAAGTTGGATAGTCCTATTTGGGTGTAGCTGAGTTAGGTGTCACACAAGAAATATCTACGGAATATTTCTTGTTAGGCAAATTTAAATCACTGTGCCTAGTGATTGCCATATTAGTACATGAGATGCTACTAGACTGTTATAATAAATGCAATATCAAGACTTGCTCTCCGATCAGGTCTAGAAAACTTGCCGATTCAGATTTTGATGGCCTTCCACTCCCATCATGCCTCTCAATTGGCTAAACTGGCCAAGGTTGATGAGGGGAGCACAGCAATCTTTATCTTAGATCTTCATATGGGGCTTCGTTTGCTTGTTTCTCATTGGCTAGACTTGCAGGGAAATTTCATGAAGAAAGCAAGATTGCCAAATGTTCTAGTAATGAACTTATGAACAAATCCACTGGGGACAGATTTGTTTTCCCTTACATAAAAAGGGATGTCTGTTCCATTTATTTCTAGAATGTTTATGTTTAGGCATTTTATTCAAAAATATGTGCCAAGCACCATATTGTACAAGGGATCAAAGTCCCATTTTTGTTTCTGTTGTAAATGAAACTATTACTGAAAAGGAAAATTAGGAGAATACAATGCTTGGGTGGCTCATCTGTCGTCATCACTTCAAGTTCATTGTTATACTTTTTAGGAGATAAGCACTAGAAAGGAACCTCAGCTTTAAGTAGCACGGTCTAATCTACAAGCTATTTTGGGTCTAAGATCTTCAAGAGATAGGTCTGAATCAAAAATGACTTGATGGGCATTAAAATCCCACTGATGAGACAGTGTCCAAGCATTGTCAATATGTGCTCATGGGGGTGTTAAAATACCTTTATGGATAAGCTGCTCCAGGGAAATTATACTTCACTCTTCTGTACAATTGGAAGTTTTCAACTATTCCAGTTTTCTGCAAAATTATTTGGCTTCATGATAACTCCCCATCACTTCGGAGCGGATTGGCTTCTCCACGCAAAGGAAAGCCCAAAGTGGGTCAAAACACCCGGGTTAGGAACTCTTTTCTCCCTTCCTGCGTCAGTCCGACACGGGAAGGGAGAAAAGCACTTCTAAGCCACATTTAACAGGGCTTGTGGCCCAGGTCCCTCTCTCCTGTGAGAGGGACTTGGGGCAGGAGCCCTGTTAAACCTGAGTTAGAAGTGCTTGTATCCCTTCCCACGTCAATCTGACGTGGGAAGGGAGAAAAGCGCTTCCGAGTCCTTCCAACTAAATGGTGGAAGAGCTTCGAAATAGAACATTTACTTCTGGGTTACTTTAATTCTTTGAACACGGTAAAATATTAACTTTATTTCTGACACAATCTGAATTCTGTTAGATTCCGACAAACCTACCCAGCCCTAGTAGGTATATGTAGAATTCCAGCCTAAAACATGTGTGTGTGTTTACATACATACATAGTCTTTTAAAAATTGATATATTGACAAAACACTAGTTTTTGTGCATTCCAATATGTATCAGTCTGGCAATGAAGTGAATGAACAAAAGAGACATTTTCAGGAAAATATGATTTAGCATTGTTATTTTTTCCCATTCCATGGCAATCATACAGAAATTCAGCAAGCACACAGCTGCTTCTATGCAGCTAAAAACTAAAATAGTGTTCCCGGCAACCCCAGAAACTGTGTCATGCCAGGCTTTTATGTACCACAATCAGTAGAACTGTGTCATCCTAGGCTTTTATGTGCTACAATCAGGAGCATCCCTCTGTGAAAACTATACTGCGCAAGGGAGGACAAAATACACAATATAAAAAAGATGTGCTTTGGAAAATAATTACTTGACATAATGTCTGAGATTTTTTTTTCCAAACCATATTTTTTGTTGGAAATCTTCTGGTACTGCCCACATTGGTTAATCTTCTGGTCCCTGCAGGTTCCAAGCCATGAAAATCCCCAGTGCAAATTTGTGTTTTCATAATGTCTCTTCACAGATAATCCATATAGAAAGCAATGACAACAATGCTCACATATGGAGAACTGCTTGCAAGGGATACCCATCATCTTTCCTTCTTTAACTGATTTCTTTCTGGTGAGAAAATAATAATAGAAGATGCAGTGGGAGTGTTGCGAAATTTCAGCATTCATTCTCTTACATAAGAACATAAGAAAGTGCTTAAAAGAGGCGGTGGTGGCTCCATTACTGAAGAAACCATCATTGGACCCTGCGGTTCCCTCCAACTACCGCCCAGTGTCGAATCTTCCATACCTGGGCAAGGTAGTTGAGAGGGCAGTAATGGAGCAGCTGCAGTCCTTCTTAGATGATGCAACATGGCTTGACCCCTTCCAGTCCGGCTTCCGTTCGGGGCATGGGACGGAGACGGTCCTGGTCTCCATCACAGACCAACTCCGCTGCCAGCTCGACCAAGGCGGGTCTGCGCTGCTCGTGTTATTGGACCTCACGGCAGCGTTTGACACGGTCGACCAATATCTTTTGATCCACCGCCTGGCCATGGCCGGAGTGAGGGGGACTGTCCTTAAATGGCTGTCCTCCTTCCTCCGCCAGCGGTCTCAGCGTGTGAGGAGGGGCGGGGAGGTCTCCGAGGGCTCCCCATTAGTGTGTGGAGTCCCTCAGGGGGCCATTCTCTCCCCTCTATTATTTAACATCTACATGCAGCCGCTTGCACAGCTGGTGCGGAGTTATGGGCTGGTCTGCCATCAGTACGCCGATGACACCCAGCTCATTCTGAGGATGGAGGGCAGGCCGGAATCCGTCCCGATAATTTCCAACATTGCCTCGAAGCCGTTACTGGATGGCTGCGAGCCAGTAGGTTGATGGTGAATCCGGCGAAGACGGAGATCTTGTGGCTGGGCGGCCCGGGCGGGGTGGGTGCCCGGCTTCCGACCCTGGACGGTGCGGCGCTGCATCCAGCGCCGTCTGTGAAGAGCCTGGGTGTCCAGTTGGACTCCCAGCTGACCATGGAGGCCCAGGTCTCCATGGCCAGCAAGGCTGCTTTTTCCACCTCCGCCAGGCAAGGAGGCTGGCCCCTACCTCTCCCGGAGCGACCTAGCCACGGTGATCCAAGCCACGGTCATCTCAAGGCTAGACTACTGTAACGCGCTTTACGTTGGCCTGCCTATGTCGTTGATCCGGAAGCTCAAGCTGGTGCAGAACACTGCCGCCCGGCTCCTGTCTGGGGCACCAGCAGGATGCCGTATAACACCAATTTTGCAGGATCTGCACTGGCTGCCTATTGAGCACCGGGTCGCCTTCAAAGTGCTGGTTCTTACCTTCAAGGCCATACACGGCCTGGGGCCAGTGTATCTGAGGGACCGTCTCACCCCATATTGCCCAGCGAGATCACTTCGGTCCGAAGAGGCCAACCTGTTGGTAGTACCATCTGTAAAGTCGGCACATCTAACATCGACCCGCCGGAGGGCGTTCTCTATTATAGCTCCCACACTATGGAACGCCTCCCGGCGAAGCCAGAGCCCTGAGAGATCTGCTGCCATTTAGACGGGCCTGCAAAACTCATTTGTTTAGGCAGGCCTTCGCGAGTAGGCCTCGTCTATACTCTCTGGGCTGTGATATCTCCTGCTGCTCAATTGTTATATTGCATTTTGCTGTTTAATTGTTTTAACTGTTTTTAACTGTTTTTATGTTTTAACCTGTGGCGTTGTGCCACTGGCTCTGTGAGCCGCCGCGAGCCCCCGGGAGTCGGCGGCGAAGAAGCCCCAATAAATAAATAAATAAATAATAAATAATAAATAAGAAGAGCCATGCTGAATCGGACCTCAGCCCATCTAGTCCAGCATTCTGTATCACACAGTGGCCCACCAGTTGTACACGGGGATCTCGAGCAGAAGGGAGGGCAAAACCCTGACCTGCTCCCGACCCCCACAACCAGTACCCGGGGAAATCCTGCCTACCTCAACCAACTCCGAGGTGGCACTTGAATGTCCTTTTCAGTAACTACCGATACACTTGGTATCCATGAATCTGTCTAATCCTGCCTTGAAGTTGTTCAGGCTGACAGCTGTCACAACCTCTTCTGGAAGTGAGTTCCATAACCCAATGACCCTCTGGGTGAAGAAATATTTCCCTTTGTTAGTCCTAATTTTCCTACCTTGGAGCTTCAGGGAGTGCCCTCTAGTCCTAGTGTTTTGTGACAAAGAAAACAGTTTTTCTTTATTCACCTTTTCTATCCCATGCATGATTTTATACACTTCGATCAAGTCACCTCCTAAACGCCGTCTTTCAAGGCTGAAAAGACCAAGGTGTTGCAACCTGGTTTCATAAGGGAGCCGCTCCATCCCTTGGATCATTCTTGTTGCCCTTTTCTGTACCTTTTCCAGTTCCGTTATATCCTTCTTAAGGTGCGGAGACCAGAATTGTACACAGTACTCCAAATGTGGCCTTACCATCGATTTGTAGAGAGGTAATACAACATTTGCTGACCTATTTTCGATTCCCTTTCTGATCATGCCTAGCATAGAATTTGCTTTTTTCACTGCTGCTGCGCACTGGGTTGACATCTTCATTGAGCTGTCCACCAAGACCCCAAGATCCCTTTCCTGGTTTGTCTCGGAAAGCTTTGACGCCATCAATTTGTAGGTGTAGTTGGGGTTCTTTGCCCCGATGTGCATGACTTTACACTTGTTTAGGTTAAAATGCATTTGCCATTTTGTTGCCCATTCACTCAATTTCGAGAGATCTTTCTGGAGCTCTTTACAATCCGTTTCATTTTTAACTACCCTGAACAATTTAGTGTCGTCTGCAAACTTTGCTACCTCAGAATTCACTCCTACATCCAGATCAATAATGAATAAATTAAAAAGTAATGGACCCAAAACTGAACCTTGGGGTACGCCACTTCTCACCTCTTTCCACCCAGAGAAATGTCCGTTTATTACCACCCTTTGTTTCCTACAGTTTAGCCAGGTTCCAATCCAGGACAAGACCTGTCCCCTGATTCCATGGCTGAAGAGCTTATTTAGGAGCCTATTACAGCAATAACTATCTAGATAGAACAGAGTTTCTTGCATGTCAAATTGTCCTGTTTATTTCTCTCATCTAAATTTCCACATATATGCTTACTGGCATTTTAAATGCATGGTCTTAAATACTTTGCAAGTAGTCACTTCCTTGGGGCCTTTGGTTCTATATACCCTCATTTCTCACCGTTACCTCTCTTCCGATCCTTCTCTTTGCTCCTCCTCTAATCTCTAGCTGTCTTTTGCTCCTCCATCAAAAAGTGGTGAGTTAAAAATGAGAACTTCTTCCAATTTTTTATTTGTTAAGGTCAGGTGTAGGCTCCCCATGCATATATAAATGCAAAGTCTCTTCCTAGAATCAGAGGATCTAAAGTTGGTAGTGCATGCACTGGTAACCTCAAGGTTTGACTTCTGCAATGAACTTTATATTGGGCTACATCTGTACCAAGTTTAGAAACTCCAATTAGTTCAAAATAAGGCAGCCAAACTAGTTACAGGAACATCCGGGAGGGAGCCTATTACACCTGTGCTATCCAGGAGTGAGCATGCATATTATAGTCAGTCACTCCACTGGTTGCAATTAGTTTCCGGAAAAAGTACAAGGTGTTGATTTTGATCTTTAAAGCCCCACATGGTTTGGGCCCGGGTTACGTACAGGATCACTTTCTCCTGTACAATCCACTGCCTCCAAACTCTTAGGTCCTCTAGAGGGGTGTCTTCTCCAAGCAGCCAGAACCCAACTGGTGACTGTCACCCAGAGGATCTTTTCATCAGCCACCCCAAGACAATGTCCAACAGCTAAACCAGCTGTCAGAATTTAATACACAACTGAAGACCTATTTCTTCTGGCAGGCCTACCCAGTCAGTTTTAACTAAGAATTTAAAACTCACAACTTGTGTATACGATATTTTAATCTTTGTTCTGTGTATTTTAATATATGTATTTCATAGAAATACATTTTAATATGTGCAAATTATATTATAATGTTTATGATGATAATGTGTTTTTAGCTATGTTGTGGCCCTCCTTGAGCCACAAGGAGAGGCAGGTAAAACAAAATTATTATTATTATTATTATTATTATTAGTAGTAGTAGTAGTAGTAGTAATCTTTTCCATTTGTAACCTACAGTGTTTTTGGAGTCTCAAGGGAGTTTAGGAAAGTAATTGAGGCACTCTGTGTCTGTTACTTTGCTAAATGAATTCTAATTCCCTACAGTTTTAGTTTTAATATTTTTCCCAAAAGGACTAACAACCTAGAAAACTCTTAATTCCCCAGGAGAAGGACATGAGAAGGTTATAAATGGTAAGCATCACCATATGGGTTTCTTGTAAGGTTTTATGAACGAAGAAATGCAATTTCTCAACAAAAGCCACATCTGTAAACACCCAGCAATTTGGCATCCATTTGCTCCATTCAGAGTGCAGACATGATTTAACAGCAAGAGAAACTGATTATCCTACAGTGGTTACAGTAGAAAATTGACCACTGGTGATTAAACTAAAATCTACCCAAAAACCTACTGCAATTACAATCAACAGGACAGTTTACTCTTCAGTCACAGGTATAGCAGTAGATAATTGTATGACAGCATTGCCTTTAAATTGAATTTTAAAATTATTTGAAATTATAAGTTACAACTTTCCCACAATTTTAATATGAAATAACCAAACACAGTGCAACAACTACCTAACAACTACTGTAATTTCAAAGTATGGATGAGCATAAACAATTAAAAATAATGAACCCTCCTATATTCAGGGTTGGAGGATTTATGTGTATATATTTTATAGACCTGACAGCCTTTCTCGTCATCACTTCATCCAGGCCTGGATTACCCATAAGGCCACCCGAGGCCATGGCCTCGGGCAGCGGCCATGGGGGGGTGGCAGGTTTGAACCCCCCCAAAAAGGTTTTTTAAAAAATTCCAAAAAAAATAAAAAAATATTCAAAAAAAATAATTGCGCATGCGCGCGGCGGCAGGCCACCCCACCCCCTTTGCTCTGCTCCTCTCTGCTCCTCCCTCCCTGCGAGTCTCTCTCTCTAGGGGGGAAAAGAGGCGGCGAAGGGAAGAGACGGAGGCAGGAGGATCGGGTGCCTTTCCCACCCGCTTGCAGCTTGGCTAAACACCACCACCACCACCACCCCCCGCCAGCCCCACTGACGTGCCAGGTTAGCGAATCCAGAAACGGAGTGAGCCTGAAGAGGTGCCTGTGTGTCCTCTCTCCATACAACTTCCCTTCCTTCCTTCCTTCCTTCCTTCCTTCCTTCCTTCCTTCCTTCCTTCTTCCTTCCTCTTCCTTCCTTCCTTCCCTCTCCCCCTCTCTCTTTCAATCGTCCCTTTGCCCGGTTTCAACACAGCCTTCTCTCCTGCCCCCTCCGTCCTCCCTCACTTTTCCTCTGACCCCCTTCCTACCTTTTTGCCCCCTTCACTCTTCAATCTTTGCTTTCAAAAGAGATGACACACCCCCCCTTCATGTTCACTTGGTTTCTTTGGAGAGTCTTCCTGTCCCTGGATTCGCTAACCTGGCGCCTCAACCTCGCACTTCTCTTTCCTCCCTATTAATTCCCTTCCACGTTTTGAGCCTTTGCCTCTTTCTTTGGCCCCTTCTACAACTCACAAGACCTCCTTTGAAGTGGATTATATGAGTCGACACTGCCATATTATCCAGTTCAAAGCAGATTATAATCTGGATGTGATAGGGCAGTAAATAAATATTATTTTCCTTTATATTATTTTTGTTTATATATATATATATATAATTATTTTATTATATATATATATATTATATTACTTTATATTATTTTTGTATTTTTTGTCTTTTTTATATATATTATTTTACTTTACATTTTTTATTTCATATTGTTTCTTTTCTTTTTAATATATTTTTATTGCGTTTTTTCCCTCTGGTCCATGACCAGATATAAGAGAGGGGAGGGGCGGGAGGGTAAAAGTGAAGGGGATTGGGAATGTGTAGGGTTGGGTTTACAGCGACTTCCCGAGGGTAACACAAGGATATAAATAGCTAAAAGAGAGAGAAAAAATTCAAGATTTTACCAATAAGAATGCAAAGGATGTAATTGTATACTCTCATCTCTAACCATTTTATATTTTATGGGTCATTTAGGTCCATTATATGCTTATATTTTTCATTTTGTATATATTCTTTAACTCCTGACCAGTCCGTTTTGGATCTTTGGTTTCTCAAATTTTGAGTTATAGCTTCCATCTGGATCATATCCATCACCTTCAGGGTCCATTCCTCGGTCTTTTATTTCATATTGTTTCAATTTTATATTATTTTACTTTATAGTATTTTATAAATAGTTTTATTTTACTTTATTTTATTTTATACGTTTTCTTTTTTTCATGATGTTATATATTTTACTTTAGATTGTTTTATATTATATTGTATATATTATTTTACTTTACAGTATTTTATATGCTATTAATTGACTTTATTGTATTTTACATAATATTTTATGCTATTATATTATTTCATTATTATATTATATTGTTTTTTGCATTGCAGGAAAATACTGCAATGGAGAGGTGTGTGAGGTGGACTTTCCTGTCCTTTTTAGGAAGGAAGGGGGCTCTATTAATTCCCTTCCACGTTTTGAGCCTTTGCCTCTTTCTTTGGCCCCTTTTAGAACTCCCAGGATCTGCTTTGAACTGGATTATATGAGTCTACACTGCCATATTATCCCGTTCAAAGCAAATAATAATCTGGATGTTATATATAGGGCATTGCAGCAGGGGCCTATATATCCCGTATCAGCCTTCTCTACAGGTTGTAACCTAAGGAATTTATCTTATATTATTATTATTATATTATTTTACTTTATATTACATTGTTATGTAGTACTTTATATATTTTTATTTTATACTGTATGTATATATATATATATATATATATATATATATATATATATATATATGTTTTGAATTGAATTATATGAGGACCCTTCCAAACAGGGCCTTTATCCCTGGACCTGATCCCAGGTTTTCTGTTTATCCCAGATTATCTGGCAATGTGGACTCATATAATCCAGTTTAAAGCAAAAAACCTGGGATCACATCCAGGGATTCTACTCAGCCCCCATCTACAAAGCCATATAAAATCCAGATTATCTGCTTTGAACTGGATTGTATGGCAGTGTAGACTCAGGCTGGATCCCTGGATTTGATCCGCAGTGCCAGATAATCTGGGATAAACAGAAAACCTGGGATGAGATCCAGGGATAAAGGCCCTGTTTGGAGGGGTCCTCATTTAATTCAATTCAAAACAGATGATCTGGGATCAGGACCTGGGACATAGGGCAGTGTAGATCCAGCCTGAGTCTACACTGCCATACAATCCAGTTCAAAGCAGATAATCTGGATTTTATGTGGCTTTGTAGATGGGGCCTGAGTAGAATTCAGACTCGCTGACTTTGATTTAAGTGACATCAACTCACCTTTTTTTGGATGCAGTGTCAAGGGTGCATCAACACTGTGGAATTGGTGCAGTTTGACACCACTTTGACTGCTATGGTTCAGTGCTATGGAATCTTGGGATTTGTAGTTTGACAAGACAGCAGTACTCTTGGGCAGAGAAAGCAAAACAACCTTGTGAAACTTTCCTCAGCAGATTTCACAGCATTGAGTCATGGCAGTCCAATGGATCCTGAATAGTATTAATTCGACAATGTGAATGTGCCTTTGGAACTCATGGAGGACCAGTCGCTTGCAAATTGGCGCCACTTCAAATACTTTAGTATTGTTTGGGGATTTCTTCAGCATTGGTCTTGGACTGGTTTACGGATTCTTTGGATGGACATACACACCGTCATTCTGCTGGGGAATCCTTTTCTCATAGTATGTACGTATTTAAAATGATATTGTAAACTTGTGTCAATACCATAAGAGTGTGACAATATAATCATGATTGCAATAGGTGCCCTATAGCCTTCAAAGCTCACAGTTTCTAAACATTACACGGCAACACCTGCCTACTGATATATGGGTTTCATTTCAAATCCCCAATCTAAATATGTCAACTGTGTTGGAAGGATGTCAAGTACATGCTATTGTGTCTTCTATCCTCTGATGTGAAAAAGTAAAGTGCACTGAAAGAAGATGTAGTGGATGTTGGGACCTCCTCTGCCATTGTGTACATTGCAATGCCTGAAAATGTGCTCTGTACTCAAATTACTCAAATTAATTAAGATGACCATTTAGAAGAAAGGATTGTTTTAAAGCATGAGCTTTAGCCTCATCCAAGTATGTCAAAATTACAAGTTCACAAGTTCCAACAGCCTACTCTGTCTGCTAAATATATTTTAACTATTTCTACATGCAGAATATTTCATATATTTACATTTGTGTACATTTATCTTGCTGTCTTTAGACTTCTTATTCCAATAAAGTCTTGGTTCATTATTTAGATTTATTAGAAATTCAGTCCTTGAAGTAGTTTATGATAATATCATTAGAGTAATAAGATAACTAAAACTAAAATTACCAGGCTAAACACAATAAAACAAACATAACTTGAAGTTATGATCAACAACAAAAAGAAGCTAGAAATCAATATATGAAATAGAAGCCAACATAATCACGATTCATTTTATTCCTACCAGGGATGGATGGATGAATGAATGAGACAGCAGCAGCTTATTCCTTAAAGCGCCAGACACTCAGTCTGGGCACACTGCTGCATAAGAACTGTAGCTAGAGGAAGATACTGGGGCATACTGTTTGGAAGACTTCCCTTCTGTCACTACCAGTGGAGCCAGTTAATACTGGCACAATGCCTTCAGATCATTAGCCACTGCCTGGAATATGTCTCAACAATGTTCCCCATTTGATTCAGTACCAACAATACTGCAGAACATCCCATAAATGTTACTATTTTTTGCCTGGAGCTTCAACTTCTCAGAAGGATGATAATCAGTATGCAGGGTGCTCACCATTTATTTTCTTTTTTTAGATCATTAGGTCACTAACTGTTATTTCCCTCCTTTTAACTTTCTCTAAACATTTTCTTTTCACCCCAGCCCTCTACATCTCTCGTGTTTTTCCCCCTTATTCTAGTCTCCTTTACATTTCTGCTTGTCACACACCGGCCGCAAACCAGGGCCCTTTAAATATTCACACAACCACGGCTGGAAATAACAGTCTATTTATTGAAGTAAACAATGTCCAAAAAAATAACAGTAAACATGAAAATAGCCAAGGCAAAAAGCATTCAAGAAAATCCCAGGAACTGTTCCCAAAGCCTCAGGCTAATTAAGTTGCAAGGTCTCTGAATATAAATCCACTAAGAAGCAACAGAACTTAAAACTAGATTAGTCCCAAAAAAGGCTCAAAGTTCTGTCATTAATGGCCAAAAAATCATGAAATCAGGAGTTCATGGAACTGCTTGCAGTAGAATCAAAAGTTGACCAGGAACTGAATTTCAACCTTTACAGGGCTAATAACAAGATCTCAACATTCTAACTTTCCTCCCCTTTTCCTGGGAAAGTAACAGCTGGGGCTAGAATCAGCAAGCCAGGTGTCTCAATTCCCACCCACTGGACTCTCAGAAAAACTAAATTCCCTTAACTGCTTTTTCAGAGTTTCATCCCCTTGGCCCTGCACTGAAAATCACACAAATCCCTGCACACCACCACAACCCACAACCCCTGAAGCCAGAGAAGCCACAGGCCCAACACTGCTATCTAATAATATCAATCAAACAGATTAAATTACAAATTGTTGATATCCCCGGGGATTCAGCTGGCTAAATAGAAATTGTGTTTTTTTATTAAAAAAAAACACTGTAAAGAAAACCTATATTTAAGGGAAAGCAAAAGGTAGTGCAAAGTCAGATATTCTAAAACAATTGTATGTATAGCTTCAAACAAACTAAGAGAAATACTTGGAGACACAATTTTGGGATGCCACCTTGAAACAGCTTATCTATATATGTTATTTGCCATCCGCAGAATTTTCCAACTAAAGTTAATCAATCTAGAGAAAGGGTTCTTAACCTTTTTTTGTTTCATGGACCCCTTTGCCAGTCAGGTGAAAACCCTATCCCTTTTATGAGTATAGCAACAGATAATTTTATTATACTCACCATTGCCTTTAATTGAATTTTAGGATGATTCGAAATTACAATTTACAACTTCCTCACAATTTCAAAACCAAATAACCAAACACAGTGTAACAACTACCTAAAAACTACTGTAATTTCAAAGTATGGATGAGCATAAGCAATTCTTCAAAATATTCAACAACTACAATGTGTTATGAAATAAATAATTACATACATTCATAAATGAAGGAAAAGCTACATTTCAGTTAGAAGTAAGAAAAAATAAAGATAAGAATTTAATTCAAGCACATGGACCCTCTGATATCCTTCTATGGACCCCTGGTTAAAGTCCCATGACCTAGACTGTCAAAGGGGTAACTAAGTATAAAAACAGGATGTGTGCTGTAGCTTTCTGATAAATGTGTAATATCAGAAATTTGTCACTTTTCTTAAGCATTGCATAAAATGATGTGATAATTGCCATTTCTTTCTCCATGGTTTCATTTTATGTAACTGCTAAGGGCTGACTGAAATGGTGTCTGTTCACTCTTTTGAATTAACCTAGAAGATATCAAAAAGAAGACTCCATTGACAAATAAGGAACTATCAAGGAAGTAGTTCACCTCCAAAACCAGTATGTAACACAAACACTACTACTGAATTAATCTGTCAGTACTAAGCATTGTTGACATTCACCACAGTCAAATTTCCAACAATATTAAATTTGGGCTTTCCCAAAACCAACTCCCATGATTCCATAGTACTATTTATTTATCGTGTCAGAAGATAACTGGGAATACAGTTATAATGTTGTTTTTTAAATTAAAAAAACCCACAAGCAAATTTATGCTAAATTTCCTTTGACCAGAAGCTGGCCACTTGGAGTGCCTCTGGTGTCACTGCGAGAAGGTCCTCCATTGTGCATGTGGCAGGGCTCAGGTTGCATTGTAGTAGGTCACCTCTGGTTTGCTCTTCTCCACACTCGCATATCATTGACTCCATTTTGTAGCCCCATTTCTTAAGGTTGGCTCTGCATCTCACGGTGCCAGAGCGCAGTCTGTAACAATTTCATACCAAAAATATATTTTACCCAAAGTAACGTAATGATGTCGCAATCAAGTCTTATGAAAAACATGACCCTACCACTTCTGTTACAATCAAAATATCTGTCTACTATTTTCTTCATTAATTCCAGAATAGAGACATATTTATATATTACAGTTAAGATTGCTAAATAAAGAACAATTCAAATCACTAAAGTAATATAAGAAAAACATGAGCACTGGGAAACACAAACTCAGCCTTGGACTGCATGTTTTCCAAAACTGATGTCAGCAATTACATAAGAAAACAGGTTGAAAAAATTATATAAACAATCTAATCAGTGACCTAAACATAATTAACAATGTCTACATGCTGCCTTATTGCAACTATTTGGAGAGGTGAATGATTTAGTGCAAATGTTAATAGATCATTTTAATTCTGCATGCCCTGTAATTTTTTTTAATCTCTAGTTTTTGACAAATGTTCCAAAGGTGGTTGATACTATTCTCAGCTAGTAAACTTGAGTACAATTACAAGAATCATTTCCACATCACAAAGCTGTGCTCATTTCTTGTCTCAAGACAAGAGGAAGATTCTCATAGTGATAAGCATGCCTTCAAAGGAAAATTAAAGGGGTGTTTAATGAGAAATGATGGGCCCCACTTGTCTGTGGATTCCATATACAATCCAAGGGTGGATGAGTGGGGAAACTTTGTACAAATTCTCTCCTTCTCAATTTTTCCCCAAACCACAGCAGTTCCCAAGACTCAAGATGTGGAAATGGCGAATGCCCAGAAATAATTAAGCTCTATCTGTATCCATCGTTTCAGGAGTTGTTAAATAACTAGTACAAACTTGCTATTTTATCTCTCTTTTTTCTAAATGTTAATTTTCCCAGTTCTGTTTCTAACTTCCTCAACCTATAACGACCTCATCACATGTGGAAATTTCAGCATCCTAGGACGTTTCTGCCCCAGTTCAGCTACAAAGCTCTATACCACCAATCTGATGAGGCATTTGGACGGTATTTGGATAGCAGCACAGTTAACAAAAAGCTTAATATGAATATCTTCTTCAGTTTTCCTCTTGCACATAATTCTATGCTCTTTTCAATTTTTTATTTCACTTCTTTTTCTTATCTTCTTCCTCCTTCCTTCCCTCCTAGGATATCCCACAATTCATGGATAAATGTCCTCTCCTCTTATCTCAGTATATGAGCCTTCATATAGAAGAAAACATCTCTGGAAGTCCCAAGTTTTTTTCTATGAAAATAAATTTCATTTTTGGAATCTACTGTATATATTTAAGTATATTTATTTGTATTTAACTTTTAAAATGGACAAAAATGGACTCAAAATTTGGATCAACTTATGGATGATGATGGAACAGGGACTGGGAGCAATGGCAATAACAATAAGCAGAGGTGAGAAAACTCTTGAGGAGTAGCAAGTGATGGAAGCAGTACTCCCTTCCTATAATTCCCTCCCTTGCCCAACCTAAAGAAAATCTTCTTTCCTTGCCTCTTACTCACCTTTCTTGGGCTTGAGTAGCATTAAAGATCAACATGAAGAGCCCAAAAGATGCAGTGTGCTTGCCATTTGGGTTGATGGAGGTGAAATATAGCAACACTGTAAAAGTCTCTCTAATCCATTTTGTTATATTCTAAATGAATCCTGGCCTGTTTTGTTGGTTAATATTAGATTGGAAAACTGAGTAAACTGGGCAATTGGAATGTTTTTGAATCTGGAAAGGAGGAAGCCTATCAGGAGGTCCAAAACCCCTGCTAAGCATAACAATTAACTCAACAAGAAGAACAATCTAGCAAATGGGAAAAATAGTAAAATAAAAATGCACTTTTTGACTTTGCTGCTTATTTCCAGTTTTGTTTTTGTTTTACTTTCCTTTTAAGAGGGAAATTAGAGACTATAGAAATATTGCACATTTATTTATATATGTATTTCTTGCACTTTGCCAATTCTATTAAAATATGAATTAAAAGGATAAAATGTTGTTAGCCTTTTAAAATCTTAGTTTTATTCATACTATTTTAACATAGAATTGATAAGTTATGGTGGGGGTTTTTTTTTTTAAAAAAAGCATTAAAAGAGTTTGAAACAAAGTATGACCTGAGACCCTTGATATCTCATATTTCCTGAACACTGGACTTACCTTTGGACATTGACGTATGTATTTTGATTCAGCTTTGTACCTTGGACACTCTGCTATTCAACTTACAATGGACATTTGGCTTCTCTTGCATTAGCCTACTAATCCTTGCATTTCTATTGGTCTATATTGGTTTCATTTAAGACTGTGGCTTAACACTTTGCTGGCATTTGGAGGCCAAGGTTTCTGACAGGATCTTGCACTAGCTATAGTTTCTGAGTTGGCTATATCACTAATTCTTGTGTTTATTTTTAATTGCAAAGGAACTGGTTCTAAATTCTCAAATCATTTACACAGTATTACAATTGCTAAGAGCTTGTGGTCTCATTTCTATGCAGCAGCAATCTGATGAGATGACAGGCTTATTAAACTGTTTGCTTAAGCGTTTTCACTTCTGCTCCTGCATCAAAAGCAATAAAACATCTTTGGAACTCATGACATTTCCAGGAAGTATGCTATTTCAAGTCTACCATCTGTGCCTTCTTACCTTTACTTATGGAAGTAAAATGCAGACATGGTACTTGTAGAAATTTTTACCCATCTCTGTGAAGTAGTAAAAATAGTAGCCATAATTTATGGTCCTTTCTGCCCTTTTTGAAAGGGAGTAATAAGCAAGTAGATCACAGATGAAGCATTTTGGAGGTGCCAGAAGTCCTAGGGCCCTTTCACACAGGCATATAACCCAGAATATCAAGGCAGCAAATCCCACAATATCTGCTTTAAACTGGGTTATCCGAGTTCACACTGCCATATATTCCAGTTCAAAACAGAAAATTTGGGATTTTATCTAGCTATGTGGAAGGGGCTTTAAATAATGGGGATTCATATGTTTTGGGAAAGTGTAGGACAAGCCCTACCATGAAAAAAGTGAGGGAAGATTCTAATGGAAGGGTATATGTGAAGTATTTAACTTACTACTTAAAAATAGTAACAGGAAATTAATGCCATTTTATTCGTTAGGTAGAAGATTTATTTGTCCTTGCAGATTATATAATACCAGGGTTGGCTGAAGCATTAGGAGAATTACGCATTTGCGTTGAGCACCAATCCCCAAGGGGCGCAGTCTCAGGCAGGCCAGGCACTCCTACAGGAAGAAGGAGCCACCTTCTCCGAGGGCCTAACCGGCCCCCCTCCTTCCCCGGTGCCTCCTCCGCTTCGCCTCACCTTTGCCTCAGGAGAAGGAAGCACCACTGCTGGGAGACATGGTCCGCCAGGAGGAGGAGGAGGGCAGGAGGAGGACCATGTCTCCCACCGGTAGCGCTTCCTCCTCCTGAGGCAAAGGCGAGGCGGAGGACGTGCTGGGGAAGGAGGGGACAAGTTAGGCCCGTAGAGGAGGCGGCAGCGACATGGCAGCTCCCCTATTTGCACTGCTGCTGCTGCTTCTCCGTTGGGAGCAAGGCCACGGTGCAAAGTTCTGCTAACCGCTGCTGTGCGGGCAGGTCTGGGAGGGCCCTCTATCGGCCTTCTGGGAAATGCTCACGGTATGAAGGCCTGGACCTGCTCACACAGTGGCAGTTTGCAGGCCTTCACACCATGGCCTTGCTCTTGATGGAGGCAGAGACATGAAAAGCAGCTCAGAGGGGGAGGGGGGAGTGGCGGAGGGCTCTTCGCTTGCCTTCATGTGTTGCTCTTTGCACTCCTTTTGGCGCTTTGCTGGCCCCATGGCCCACAGAGAAGGGGAGGGAAGGCAGTGGGCCCTTTGCTCCTTTTTCCCGCTGC
Organism: Anolis apletophallus; assembly: GCA_030556195.1. Taxonomy (NCBI): domain Eukaryota; kingdom Metazoa; phylum Chordata; class Lepidosauria; order Squamata; family Anolidae; genus Anolis; species Anolis apletophallus. Next base: position 92,439,078 of record JARBWK010000001.1, on the reverse strand, counting down.
CTTTTTTGCTCCGCTTTCAGTGTTCCATCGGCCCCGCAGCCAACGGGGAGATGTGGGGGGGGGGGGAGAGCAAAGGGCTTGCTTCCACCTCTTGCCCTCCCCACTGGCCACAGTGGATGGAACACAGTGGATGGAACAGGGCTGATGGAACACCAAAAGTGGTGCAAAAAAAGGCAGCGGGGGAGGGAACGAATGGCTAGCTGCAGGGCCATCAAAGCACCAAAAGCAGCACAAACAGCAACGCACAGGGGTGAGTGAAGAGCCTTCGATTGCTCCCCGGCATAATCCATGCAAGCCGTGGGAGCCACAGAGAGCAGGTAGCAGAGGACTTCGCTGTGGAAGTCAGAGCTGAATCTGGTGAAGGTACTGCAATTATGTTCAATTTATGACAATGAAAATAAACCCTGCATATCAGATATTTACATTAAGATTCATAACAGTAGCAAAATTACAGTCATGAAGTAGCAACTAGCAATAAAAAGAATTTTATGGTTGGGGGTAAAATTCAACACAACATGCTGAACTGTATTAAGGGGTTGTGGTATTAGAAAGATTGAGAAACACTGATACACACACACATACACACAAAGAGAATAGGAAGAGGGCAGGGGAAAAGGGAAGGAAGGAAGGTCTATAGAAGGAATGGGCCATCGTCGGCCCTAGATGTGTTTTGGACTTCAACTCCCACAATTCCAAACAGCCAGTAGGAAGTCCAAAATACATGGAGGACCAAAATTTCTTCATGCCCCATATATACTATCTATCTATCTATCTATCTATCTATCTATCTATATATATATATATATATATCAGTGATTGGGTTTGGGGGAGGGGGGGGCAAAATACTCTTTGCTTACACTTGAATATTACCTAGGGCCGGCCCTGTATACTACTACCTTGAAATGGATTTGTTTCCATGCCAAATGCATTTTCCCAATTTTCCTCAAGACAAGCCAGGGAGACACACACACTTGTTGAAACTACATGCACACTTAAACTTAATTGGATTCTGTAAACACACAAGGTGCCACATCAATTTATATCAGTATACTCTTAACACTGAAATACTGCTACTGGGGTGTGCGGGGGTGAGGAGTACACTTCCACCAACATATAGTTATGTTGAAACAAGGGGAGAGAAATAATGAAAGAGGGAAAGAGACAAGGAACTTAGTTCTTGCTAGAAGCAACAATCTTCTAGTTCCTCATTGCTTTATGTAGGTGGCTAATACAGCAGGACAGGTGACAGTGTTTAAAGAGAACCCGAACTGTTTACTTAAGTTTCTAAGATGTAATATTCTAAACAGAAAGGACATAGAAGGTTTTTGCTGCTAGCTGTTTTTCATTTCAGTTTTCTGGAACTGGAACTGGAACTGGACTTTATTATTTCTGAGTCGCCCTCCACGTTAGTGCTCCGGGCGACTTACAAAATAACTTTAAGACAACATACTGCCAAATACACAGGGAAAAAACAAGAGGGTGGGGGGAGGGGGAGAAGGGGATGGGTAGTGTCAAAAGTGGTGCCAAATCAAGGCACCACTCTGCCATCAAAGGAGGGCAGGCAAGGATGTCCCCGCGAGAGCATCGGTGCCACCACACCAGTAGGAGGTGGAGACCACCAACTTCCGACTGGAGGTCCACGCTGAGAGGCCTGGCCTGTCAGTGCAGTGTCCTTCCTGATCGTTGTAAGGGACCGGTGAGACCCTTGGAGCGTCAGGCGCTTATAGCTGGCGCTCCAGAACGTCCTGGATGGGAACGTCCTCGGGGTCGTCGTCTGTCTCGAGGTTGGTCGCCCTTCTGTGGTCGAACCCGCGGTTCCAGGGGCACAACCTCGTCGGTCTCTCCGGCAGGGCAGTGGGTCCGACCTCCGGTCCCTGACCTGAGGCGTCCGGTGGGCACCTTTCTTCCGCTTCCGGCGGCGTACCCTCCTCCTCCTCTTCCGAGGGCCTCATTCCGGGTCAGTGCTAAACGCAGAGACTTCCGGGGGCAGGACTTCCGGGGGTCGACTGCTTCCGGGTGGCCTTTCTTCACGGGACCCCAGCACATGGGATAGCTGGGCGTCCTCAAGGCCACCCGCCATGTTGGGTCTCGCCTCCTCCAGAAGGCTCCCCCAACTTCTAGCAGGGCGGCGGCGGCGGCGCCAGGCCTCCGGAGGGGGGGCCAGGACGGCCGAAATGTCGAATTCAGCTGGCGGCGAATCTGCCGGCGGCGGTAGCAGTAAGTCCACCGGGCTCGCAGGGCACCTCGGGACCCCAAATGGCTCCTCCGTAAGGGGTGGGTGGCTGGACTGTGGGTCGTCCCGGTCCTCCGGCAACGCTGTCCTCCCGGGGGGGTCGGCCTCTCCGCCAACCGGCTCGCCATTGGCCTCCGGGGTAGTCAACTCACAGTTCTCCCGGTCCATACCCGCACCCTCACCAGGCAGGGTCTGCAGGGGGTCTATGTCCGAGTTGGCTCCAGGGGTGGCCGGCGCATCCTCGGCCGGAGAAGCGGGCCTCTCCAGGCCCACATCCACGGGGCCAGCGGGAAAGTCCCACGACCTGTCCCACATAAGATCTTGGTCTACGGGGAGGGCCCGTGATGGGACATCCAGGCTGTTGGATAAGATCGGGAATTGTTCCATAGGGATCCCCAAAGTCTCCAGTAGGCCGCCAAATCTATTTCCAAAATCTTTGATATGGTCCATGAGCCTCGCGTATTCTTCGAGCAGCTCAGCGTGCTCCCGGGGGTCCAGGTGGTCAGCGGGGAGAACTCGACCCGCTTGCCGCGGCCTCCGTGGGGAGCTACTCCTTTGGGCCCCATGTATCTCTGGGAACTGGGGTCTCCGGTCTGCCGGCTGCACAGCCTTCAGAGGGGTCGGCGGAGGTGATCTTCTAGCGAATGATCTTCTGCCGAACCTCCTCAGGAAGCGGGCACTGGCGGCCGTAATGGGACGGACAACCCACCCGTCCCTGACCAGCTTGGGCGTCCTCCATGCTAGTCCTGAGAGCTCAGTCACTTTTCCCATCCAGATTTGGTTGTCCGGCATTTGTGGGTCACCAAAAATGACCCCAGAGGTTTGGCGGTCCACCGCCTCTCCCCCAGAGGAGGATTGGCGGGACCAGCCGGCTGTATCCAAGGAATCAGAAAGGTCCTGCTGGAGCTCACCCATAGGGAGCTGCACAGCGGTCACCATCTTGCCTTGTCATCTTTCATGATTCAAAGGTAAGTCACTGCTACTAATCTTATGACAAATACATTCAAAACACAGTGTTGAGTCACCTTATAATGTAGTTATTTAATTCAAAAATCAAAATCCATATATGGTCAGTGTCTAAAGAGCAAGCTCCTTCATTCCATACAAATATGAACTGATTGGCAAAACAAGGATACAAACCTAAGTACAATCATGCACATTATCGTTCAATTTAAGTCATGCTGTGGTCACTCCAGAGGGATCACATACCAGAATATTATTCTCCTCTCAGGAGAAATATTAAGTGATAAACACATAAGCAGCACATGCATACTGAATAGTCTATATGTTCTCATTATTTTGTACTTTTCTATTCAAGAACCCCATGAGTTTTCTACTTAAGAATGCTGTGAAACCCCAGCAATAAACAACATATTCCGTGTTCTTGTGTGAGAAAATATCTTATACTACGTTGTTGTGTGTTCTCAAGTTGTTTTCAATGTATGCTGACTTCAAAGTGAAGCTATAGGGTTTTCTTGGCAACAGCAGTTCAGAAAGGGCTTTCCTTTGCCTTCCGCTGAGGTTGAGAGAGAGTGACTTGCCCAAGATCACCCCATGAGTTTTCATGGCCAAAGGGGGATTCAATTCTGAGTCTTTAGGTGTTCTAGTCCAATCCTCAAATCATGATACCATAATGGTTGTTATAAATATGACAATACCTTTTTAAAAAACTCACAGTTCATTATTTTGTCTTCAGTTATAGTCATACATTCTAAGTAGCATCAAAAGTTAAGCAATCATCTTATGAAAGGACAGAGAGACCGAGCAGATTCTTGTCTGTTCTTCTAACTTTTCTTTTTAATTATAGTTATAGTACGGTAATTGCTCATGATTTATTTTATTAACGGCAAATAGGTCTGTTGACAATGAAAGGCAATTTTTAACATAAGCCCTAATTAAGAATAGTGAGAGTAGAAATGACAATATGATGAGAAAATACAGCAGAGCTGTGCCAAGGGTTACGTCTATACACATTCTGCAGAACATTGGCCATGTGTGCTATAAGGATACTAGATATCTCGAAGCTTATTGTGTATAGACAATAAAACAACAACAAAAAGCCCATAAGAGTTCTCTATGAACATTTAAATAGTATCTTCACAAATAATACTATATAATGTCAAACATTTTAAAATATTACATTGTAAGTTCTGTCTTTTCCAAACAAATGTCCTCTGCCTCCCCTCCATCCAGTGATAAGAACATAAGAACATAGAACATAAGAAGAGCCATGCTGAATCGGACCTCAGCCCATCTAGTCCAGCATTCTGTATCACACAGTGGCCCACCAGTTGTACACGGGAATCTCGAGCAGAAAGGAGGGCAAAACCCTCAATATTTCCCTTTATTAGTCCTAATTTTCCTACCTTGGAGCTTCAGGGAGTGCCCTCTAGTCCTAGTGTTTTGTGACAAAGAAAACAGTTTTTCTTTATTCACCTTTTCTATCCCATGCATGATTTTAAACACTTCGATCAAGTCACCTCTTAAACGCCGTCTTTCAAGGCTGAAAAGACCAAGGCGTTGCAACCTGGTTTCATAAGGGAGCCGCTCCATCCCTTGGATCATTCTTGTTGCCCTTTTCTGTACCTTTTCCAGTTCCGTTATATCCTTCTTAAGGTGCGGAGACCAGAATTGTACACAGTACTCCAAATGTGGCCTTACCATCGTTTTGTAGAGAGGTAATACAACATTTGCTGACCTATTTTCGATTCCCTTTCTGATCATGCCTAGCATAGAATTTGCTTTTTTCACTGCTGCTGCGCACTGGGTTGACATCTTCATTGAGCTGTCCACCAAGACCCCAAGATCCCTTTCCTGGTTTGTCTCGGAAAGCTTTGACCCCATCAATTTGTAGGTGTAGTTGGGGTTCTTTGCCCCGATGTGCATGACTTTACACTTGTTTAGGTTAAAATGCATTTGCCACTTTGTTGCCCATTCACTCAATTTCGAGAGATCCAGTGATAGATGTGTAAGGATATTTCTGAAGCTACAATATTATCTAACCTTTCTTATTCCAAACCACTGCTACAGTCTGGATCCATGCTCCAACAAAATCCCTTTATTAAGTGATTTCATAACCTGTATGTGTAATGAAGCCTTTAGATTTTCTAAATATGTCCACAATAGTTCCTATCATAGCATCGCAAACTACTTCTGGAGCAGTTTCAGCAAGTGATTGATGAAAAGAAAGTCCTTTGCACATGTGCCACATGATCCGAAATGCCTTATCTGGGCTGGAGTAAGCAATTCGCGCCCTCAATATAAGCTACAGCTCTCAAAAGTCCCTCTCAACATGGTAAATTATTAGGGGTTACAAAAGCTGTTGTTCAAGTTATAGTAGGAAGCCAGGTTGCCAAGTCCTGACTGTTTATATTTTCACATTACCCATTTCATGATGGTGGGAGACATGCTACAGAAACACTAGTTGAGTGTATTCTGTCTTATTCTTCTTGATTTAAATTTGCATGTGTTGGAAATGAGAAACAGAAAAAGCATCAAATCATTCAGTGTCAGCCAACTCCTACATTGTACTCAACAGTATTCTTCAGCAAACAGAATGGGCACAGCTGCTAGATGAAATTTCACTTCAGCTTCTTTACATTTTTCTCAAGCCATTCAATCCCACAAAACCAGTGGTGTCAAACATGTGACCCTCCAGTTGTTTTGGACTTCAGTTCCTAGAATTCCTGGCTATTGGGCAAGGGCTTCTGGGAGTTGGAGGCCCAAACATCTGGAGGCCATAAATTTGACACCTCTGCACCAAACTATGCCATAGGCTGATGCTCCAGAGCAGATTTGGTGACAGAATGGATACAGAATGAAAGTAAACATCCAGTGTAATGTTGTCCATTTGCATAACACTTAATTATGCTACTGTTTTTCAAACTCTCCATAAGTTGTACACCATACAGGCTATACATAGGGGTTGTTGTTGTTAGATACTTGCAATTGTGCTGTGATCTGTCAATGGCATGGGTCCAGCCACATTTGTGCAGCCCCCAGGTGTTGTTGGGCTGCAGTTCCTCGACATTCGACAGTACTATCTTGCTGCCTAAGGCTGCTGGGAACCAACAGGGTCCAAGAGTATCACATGATTCCAAGTTAACTCAGACATTAGAAGATAAAGTCAAAATCCTATGAATGCTTTTGCCTATCATCAGAAAAATAAATTAAGAGAGAAGCAGAACTGTGATTACAGAGGGAGGGAGGGGAGAGAGCAAGAGAGACAAATTATCTCTATGCTCTGATCCAAGCTAGGGGAACGTAGCTCTGCCTTAACTTCTGAATCTCCTGCTTCACAAAGAGCCTTGAAACTCCAAAGGATAGAAGACTGCCCCATATGGGCAGCAACGTAGAACAGACTATACCAGTTTTGGTCAAAGTGGCGATCCAAGGACTACAGCCTGTCCTTAAAAAATTGGTAGCTGTTTCTAGAAAAAGAATAAAAAGTAGTCAGTGGGAACAAAGATGGTACAAGTGTGTGACACATTAGAAGAAAAGCATTGCTATTCCCTCACATCAGATAACCTGAGAAGATGCTGGAATCCAAAGACCAAAAGGAAAAAGAAACAGAAGAAAGGGGGGTTGCTTGGAATAATTATGTTTTTAGTTTTAAATATAATGGTAGTTGGATTATATTTTTTTATTTTGTACTTAGTATATTTTAGCTATGTCTCTTTTAACCATTGCTGCAAGATGCCTAGACTCCCAAACTGGAAAAATATATGATATAACTAAACATATTACTGATAACAATAATGATGTCATGGAGACATCTAGTCATTTAAAATTGCATGGTTTTTTATAACATTGTTTAGGCTGCTGGATGCTTTTAAGGCCTTCAGCCCTGTTCTGTGTTTTAGTTTTATGGTGACATTTATTGTATGCTCTGCTGTGTGATGTTTTAGACTTTTACAAGAATTTTTAATTGACACGTTACGATTTTATTGTAACACACTCAGCATTTGCTAAGGGGTTTCCTAGCACCACTCCAGAGGAATGAACTCCACAAATGCCAGCCTACCATGCCCCTATGCTTTACGGAGTCGTTTCTCCCCACCCCATAATCTTCTAATAACAGTAGTTGAAGACCATCACTAAAAGTAAGAGGTCGCTCTGCCCATTCTCTATTGCTGGCCCCTATACAGGTTCTTACAGGGGTTGGTTTGGACTTGAGTTGGGAAAACACAACAGTCCTTGCTGAAAGATGAAAAAATCTTGAAATTGTTATAGATCAACACAACTGCCTGAATTTTGGATACTCAAGCCCAAGGACAAGCAGTGAAGTAATGGAAACTTTTCAGCCATCCAAAGTCAAAGGTAGTTTATCACCAGCTGGGAATATCTGTGCCTTTGTATCTCTTTCTTGGTTCTGTGAAACCAACTTTAATTGAATATTGCAAACACAATTGCACTTTAAATCCCAATATATATTTTAAGAGCAATATGGTTTAGATATTAAATTACACAGTCCCAAAAGTTTCATACATTCAATACAGAACTTGGAAAATTCTTCTGTCTGTGCTGCTCAATGTTATTGTAACCTTAAGACCCTAAATACAAAATAGAGGCCAATGCAATATATAAAGTCCACTATAAAGATTTAACCCCCTTTCCCTTATTATCATTACCTTATTCAAAGTTAAAAAGCTGCTCCTTAGTTCTCATCCCCAATTCTAATTTTCCCTCTCTTCTGAACTCAACTAGCTAGTATAGCCCCTTCCTTAGGGTTTCACCATCCAGTTGTCCAAATCAATGGTCATGTGGGTTTCACCATGACAGAAATTCAAACATCAATGTCAAGAGTTGGCTGTTTTCTGTCACATATAGTAACATACAGGATTCTGGCTTACTATAGATGAAAGTTGTTCATTTACTAAAATCATGGAAAGAAAAGGAAAAGACCAGTTCAGTCCAGTTCAAATGCCCATAGCTTCTACAAGTAGCATGGAAATCAATGATTTCTGCAAAACAGGAAAATAACATAAGTCCCGCTTCATCATCTAAGGAAAACCCTTCCAGTTTCTTGAGTTATTGTCAACTGTTATTGTTTGCAACCCTTTCCACTGTTTCTGTGTTTCAGTACATCTTCCATATTTTGGTTCTTTGTTAAATTACACTTGCTAAACTGTTCAGAGATATATAGGATGTACACACATGACATATTCTATATCCAAAATAAGCGTTATGTATTACTGCACAAATTGCACAAATCTGATGCCTTTTTGGAAAAAATGTACCATTGTGAAAATTCTACATAAGCAGCCAATACACATAGTATATAACAACTTTGTATATGCATATGTGTTACATCCAAATTTACCAAGTAACAGTTCTATGATAGTTCAAAGCTTCTATTTTCAAACCGTACTGTCATAGCAGCATGCTCAAATAGAAATTTTCAGTTAATAAAAATCTAGTATTTTTATCATCCCCTATTAGTCCTCACCTATTAGTCTAACAACAGAGATTTTAACACTATTACCTGCCAGAAAGTGAATAAACTCGATGTAGTCCTGAGGGAACTGGATCCCTCATCTGTAGAGCAACAGTATAATGAAGATGGTGGCACTGTCTTTTCAGACTTCTTTATATATTGTACATGTGGTAAAAAAACAAATTTGACATAAGCCATAGGACAGCTGAACCATATAAAGGGCTTCAAAACTGAAGCACTGGATTGCTTTGTTTCATTATTGTGTATGACAAACACTCTTCTTTCTTTGCCTTTCCTATGAACTATATAAACAAGCCAAATCACAAATGTCTCTCACAGCTAAAGTCCAATGTACACTTCCAGTAAAAACGTTTACCAGTTTGATTTCCCATGCTGTTCTCGGTCTGACAATACCAGCCAGAGGTCTAGTACAACAATGTCATGTATAGTTTCACAAGGGAATCACTGGCAAAAAGTGGCTGAACAAATGTATCACTCAATACATCTAAACATGATTTATTTGATTCTTCAAGCTGCTCATGAATTTGGCCATCCACATTCACTGGAGATAGGGGCACAAGGCCTCTGCAAAAATAAAAAGCTGTGAATATTTTGACCTGAAAAAACCAACTTTGTAGTAATCTCCAGGTTTATGATCAACTTCAGCTGCAAACTGACCACAAAGAGGTAATGGAGGACCTCAGAATTCCTAGAAATAGCATTTTGATCAAATACATGAATACTCAAATCCACAAATGTGGAGGGCCAACTGTGTTCCAGAAACAACCAAAATGCACTTTGTATCGTAATATTGGACTACATTATTCTGTCATCACATCTTGTTGGTGATTATCTCCTAAGCATTAAGCATCAAGCATCATTTCAGGGCTGGAATCTGAATGTAAGAAGAGTGTTTGTCCAGCAAGTTATTCTGTCTATTCTTACATGAAGATTTCTACTGATTTTCTACTGAATTTAATGGAAAGCCTTACAGTACCTTAAAAACTAACAAAGTTGTTATAGTACAAGTTTCCAAGGACACTGTTCACTTACATCATGATACATTTCTTTTTTCCCCTTGATTACAATATTATTAGTTGGCTTTGCTGAAACACTCTAAGGCAGCTGTCCCTCTGGAAACTGCATAAAATGGATGCAATTTGGAACTATCCAGTTCTGATTGTAAACATGCAGTAAAGCTGTCGTAAACATTTTAACAGAGTGTAGAGACTAAACGAAAAACAGTATTATCGATCATTCCAAAATGATGCTCTTGGTGACACTGAACAGCACCCACAAAATGGCAGACTATTCAAGCCTATTTTAGCACTATTAAAATATGTTTAACTATTTAGTAGTCCTCAGAGAAAGGTAGTATAGATGTGGACTCCCAATTCTGTATAAAAGTGATGCAAATTATTATAATTCCTTATGAATATCATCCATCTGTTGCTTATGTAAGAATTTGGCAGAATGTTTCAGGGAGCCCTTCTTCAATTTGCTCCTCTACAAACATTTTGGGCAACTAAACTCTCCCCTTCATGCTGGCTGGGGATCATGGGAGCAGTAGTTAAACATCTAGAGCAGGGGTGCTCACAATTTTTCAGCATGCGAGCTACTCTTAAAGCAACCAAGTCCAAAAAATCTACCTGCCCCCGCCACCGTGCACTCCCGCGCGCTCCCGCCGCCTCGCGCTCTTGCCACCGTGCGTGCTCCTGCTGCTGTTTTCCGCCCACGCAGCGCTTCTTCCACCTGCGGGGCATTGCAGGAAGGAGAAAGCACGAGGCGGGGCATCCAGAGGGAGCACTCCGCCCTGCCTGTCTCGCCGGCAATGGAGGCTGCACAGCTGCTTCTGGACAAGAGAGAGGCAGGGCGCTCCCTCCAAAGGCCCCACCTCATGCTTCCTTCTTCCTGCAATGCCCTGCAGGCAAAAGAAGCACCGCGAGAGCGGAAGCCAGCAGCAGGAGCGCGCGTGCGTGCGCATGGCAGGAGCGCCCCATCCGGCTGGTGAGGCCCGAAGATCACCTGGAAGAGGGCCAAAGATCTACTAGTAGCTCCCGAGCTACAGTACCTAATGAGCACCCCTGATCTAGAGGATAGCAGCTTGAAGGAAGTCAAGTTTCTGGAATTAATTCGATGTTTAACAAAATAATGTATAAGATAAAAACACAGTTGGGGATTAACGGTATTTGGACCAACAAAATCTGCATAAAACAATGGAAGGACTGAAGCTGGTATACTGCCATTTTATGTGTCTTGCCAGCCAACATCTCACTCTCTAGCACATAAGCAGTTAACCAGTGGGAGCAATATGAAGGGTTTCATTGCTCTCCCAAATGTTCTTTTTGTCTGCAACCGTGTGCACAGCACGTAGCCAGAGGGCACCAGAATGGCATCAAGCAGCTGTGCTGCAAAGCTAGTCTTCCCTGAGATTTAATTGGTGATTTTCTTCCAATCAGCAGAACTTGAGCAGCCCCCAACTCTTCAATATGTAGCAGTTACAGAATGTCAAGGGATGAAACAATAAGGAAGCAGTGCTCAGACATCAGAGGATCCATGCAGACAAAGCCCTGAGGCAAGTAATAGCAAGGTGTTACTGCAGTCTGACCTCTCTAGCTAAGGAAGCCATAGCCACAGCTTAAAATCTTCTCTCAAAAATCACAAACACACATCTAGATTTTGCCATTTTACATAATGGACACCATTTTATTACATAATTGTACATAACTGAAGATGAGCATCCATGGGTTTTGGTGCCCACACATGGTCTTGGAATCAAACCCCAGTGGATGCCAAGGGCTCAATGTATATGCATATCATGGGGCAAATTAAAATATTTAGTTGGGTATCTTGTTCTGGAAGACAGGCATTATAGTGTAGCAGCACCAAGAGCATATGGCATTATATCAAAGGTGGGGAAGCTGAGCCTACAACTCTGAGCTCTGTGGCTGCAGCATTCTTCTGAATGAAGAAGGGAGTGTTTGAGGATTGGGACATTCATAGGGAGACTTGTTTATAAAGCTATTGTCCTCCCAACCCTTTTATATGCCTTGGAAACGTGGACTATCTACAGATGTCACACTGAACACCTGGAACAATTCCATCAGCATTGCCTCCAAAAATCCTGCAAATCTCTTGGAAAGACAGACAGACAAGTATCAGCATGCTGGAAGAAGCAAAGGCCACCAGCACTGAAGCAATGATCCTCCATCATCAACTCCACTGGACTGGCCACATTGTCTGAATGCATGGCCATCGTCTCCCAGAGCAGTTACTCTACTCCCAACTGAAGAATGGAAAACAGAAGGTTGATGGACAGGAAAAGAAATTTAAAGATGGGCTCAAAGCCAACCTTAAAAACTGTGGCATAGACACTGAGAACTGGGAAGCCCTAGTCCTTGAGCACTCTAACTGTAGGTCAGCTGTTACCAACAATGCTGTGGAATTCAAAGAGGCATGAATGGAGGGTAAAAGGGAGAAACACATCAAGAGGAAGGCATGTCAATTCAACCCTGACTGGGACTGCCTTCCATCTGGAAACCGATGTCCTCACTGTGGAAGAACATGCGGGTCAAGAGGGTCTACGTGGCCCTCTGTTGAATATAATAAACAACTCCCTTGAGCAAGGGGTTTTTCCAGAGGGGTTAAGAGCCTATTGTCTCTCCGCTGCTGAAGAAGCCGGAATTAGATCGTTCAGCTCCCTCCAGTTACCGCCCGGTTTCGAATCTTCCGTTTCTGGGCAAGGTGATTGAGAGGGCAGTAGCGGAACAATTGCAGTGTTTCTTAGATGGCACAGCTGGATTAGATCCCTTCCAGTCTGGTTTCCATATAAGGCATGGGACGGAAACTGTGCTGGTCGCCATCACAGACCAGATTCGCTGCCAGCTTGACCATGGTGGATTGGCGCTGCTCATGTTATTGGATCTCACGGCAGCATTTGATATGGTCGATTACAATCTTTTGACTCACCGCCTTGCAATTGCTGGAGTTAGGGGAGGACCCTTGACTGGGTGACCTCTTTTCTCCACAATCGAGGTCAACGAGTGGAGTGGGGAGGATTGGTCTCTGGGAGATCCCACCTCTTGTGTGGGGTCCCTCAGGGGGCCATCCTCTCCCCTCTATTATTTAACATCTATCTGCGACCGCTTGCTCAGCTGGTGCGAAGCTTCGGGCTTGAGTGTAATCAATGTGCTGATGACACTCAGCTTGTTCTGAGGATGGAGGGCCGGCCAGATTCCGTACCTGATAATTTCCATCTATGTCTTGAGGCTGTGACTGGATGGCTGCATGCCAACAGATTGAGGGTGAATCCAGTGAAGACGGAGATCCTATGGCTGGGCCGTCCAAGCAGTGGGGATGTCCAGTTATCTATGCTAGATGGCAAGGCACTCTGCCCATCATCAGCAGTAAAAAAAGCTTGGGAGTCCTCTTGGACCCTCTGCTGGCAATGGAGGCTCACATCTCCACTGTGAGCAGAATTGCATTCTTCCATCTGCGCCAAGCTAAGCAACTGGCTCCTTATCTGTCTAGGAACGACCTGGCTACTGTGATCCAAGCTATGGTCATCTCAAGATTACACTACTGTAATGCCCTCTACATTTGCCTACCTTTGGCGGTGATTCGGAAGCTTAAGCTGGTGCAGAATGCTGCGGTTAGACTTCTCAACGGGGCACTGGCGAGATGTCACATAAATCCAATCTTGCAGCAACTGCACTGACTTCCGATTGAGCACCAAATTACTTTCAAAGTGATGGTACTCACCTTCAAGGCCTTTAATGGTACAGGGCTGGTGTATTTGAGGGACCATCTCTCCCCCTATCAAACTCAGAGATCACTTCACTCCGAAGATCAAAACCTGCTCGAAATCCCTAATTTTAAGACCTACCGCCTAACAGCCACTAGGCGCAGAGCCTTTTCAATTGTGGCTCCCTCACTCTGGAATGCCCTACCTGCTGAAACCCGGGCATTGTGGGACTTAACAACCTTTCAGAGGACCTGTAAGACCCATCTATTTCGGCTAGCCTTCAAACTAGGTTAACGTAGCTGAATGTTTTAACTCTGCTTTTATTGTTTTAGTTGTGAATTGCGTTATTCTATTTGTAAACCGCCCCGAGCCTTTGGAAGTGGTGGTGTATAAAATAGAATAATAAAAATAAATAAATAAATAAAAGGTCTCCAAGTCACCTATGGACACAACACCAAGACATTTGGAAGACTATCCTACTCAGACACAAGTGATTGTTGATTATGACTACAACTCCCATAATCCTTTGCCATTTACTGCATTGATTGGTGCTTATTCTGGGAACTGAATGTCCCAAACAATTTGTCAGCCAAACCTGCACTACTGTAGCTGCTCTTCAATTCTGTTCTCAACAACTACCACAAGTCATCTTGATATATTTGTTTATTTTTGTTTGTTTTTTCAAAGAAAGGATAAATTATCTTTAGCTTGCATTCAGAGACATAGAGAGTCAAGAACACCTAGAACTTGGCAAACACTATCATCATTAACATGTCCAGCAAATCAAATCACAATAGAGATACTGCCTCATTCAAATGCCAGGCCATGTAACCTTTATTACAACTTAACCACCCAAAAGATCATTTCTATTTTGCCTTATTCTGTCTTTGCACTATTACATATGTTGCAGTTTCAGAAAACAACACAGAGTGTGTATCTGTTACTTGTAAAGGATTTTAAAAACACCCAAGCGGCAACATTTTCTCACTATTTTATTTGGCAATTCCTACAAAAGAATATTGCAAATGTCTGTCCATCAGTCTTTATAGCAGCTTCTCCCTCTTCTGTGTGGACAGCAGGATTAGAAGATTTAGATAAGGTGAACAGCAGCATTTAGAAATGCATCAGAGCTCATTATCGTATCTAAACCCTTAACTGCAATGCTTTTAAAGCAGTGACAGGTCATTTGCTCTTCACTTTTAATACCCTTGAGATAATCAAATGTCAATGTGTTTTTACATGAGTGGGAGGCTGCCTGACAAATCCTTCCCAATAGTAGAACAAAAAGTTTTAAGACTGAAGAATCTCCCTAGGATTTGGATGGAATTAGCACCATGCAGAGTACACTATACAAAATATAAAAACTACATAAAATAGGGAAAAGGATGATGGATTTGTTTAAAGGAGAACCATATGAAAATGAACCTACAGTTTAAAATCATGATCTTGGCCACACATAGGGCCATATCCCAGGTTTCTAGAGGTCAACGCAGAAGGGCATCTAGCCAGCCCTCAGCCCCCCATTTCTCCTATAAACTTACTTTGAGGGGCCTGGCTGTGTCCTCAGACACTTCAGAGAAAGCTTCTGACATGACAAAATGACACATCAAGAGCATAAATCGAGAAAGTATTCAGGATTTTAAACTGTAGGCTCATTTCCATATGTTTCTTCTTTAAACGAATCCATCATCCTTGTATTAGAAGAAATAAATTGCCAGAAACAGATGACATGTAATAGAACTGCTTCAATCTACAATGACAGAATTTGCTACAATTCCAACTAAAATCTGTTAATAAATATTGAAACCAAACAACGGCCCACAGACTGCAAATGCTTGTTATACATTCATTATACATTCAATCTACAAGACTGGAAGCATAGTGATAGCTATAGCAATTTAAAACCAATGTTACATGATTTCTGTATGATATATGATGTTCCAATCAGCAATCCAGCTGAAACATTATGCACTAGCTGTAGCTTCTTTATTATCTTCAAGGGAACTCTCTATATAGAGCATATAGTAGTAGTCTAATTTGGACTTTTCTAATGCATGAATTCGCACAGCTGAGTTATCCCTGTCCAAGAAGGGTTCTAGCTGGCAAACCAGTCAAGGACTCCATTGGAGTCTCTAATAACAAGAAATAGATCTGCAAATACTCTCCAGCCAGGTTCCCTTGCAGGAATGCAACTTTCCTTTTGGTCACTTACCAAAGCTTCCAAATGTAGCTTCTGCTCAACTGGAAACTCTAATTTTGCTGCAAAATTTACAGTTTGGGCCACAGAGTAAAGCCAAAGTATAAGTGTCTTTCTAAAATGTAAAAACATATTTGTTTTACTGTAATGATGTTGCATACTCTCTAAAATGCCTGGTGTGGTCACCAACAGAAAATTCTTCTGGAGAGGCTTGCTTGGGAAGGAGACAATTCTGGCTGCTAATAGAAACATCTGTTTTCTTCAGTAGAAGCCAGGTTGAAACCTTACCTTGTGAGATTCTGTGTGTGTGTGTGTGCTGCATTTCCTGTACCCTCTGGCATTTAGTGTAGAAGCCCAAGGGTGCATTCATATGTCAGGAAAGAAACAGCAGGTTCACAACCTTGTGCTTTCTTCGTAATTGCAGGGAAGAAACTCTGAGTAGAAGGGAGAGATTAACCCTTCCCCTATTGATTGAGCTCTCCAAAGAGTCTTGTTTCCCCACTCCAAGACTTCTCTGTGAAACAACAAACCAGGCTGAAAGGAAACAGACTGGGAATGGGCACTTGCAGGACAGAAGAAGAGGTTGTTTTATTTTTATTTTTAGTTGTAGTATTAGAGAAGAGTTCTACAAATATGGATTTCAAAATACACACAGAGATATACACAAATAAATGGTTCCTGGAGAAAATCAAGCAAGAACTCTACCAAGAAGCCAAGCTGATTAAACTGAGACTGTCATACTTTGGACATATAATGAGAATACATGACTCATTAGAAAATAATGCTTAGTAAATTAGAATGCAGTAGGAAAAGAGGAAGACTGCACTCAGGGAGAATCAATCAAGGAGTTTGCAAGATGACGTGAGCATGGCTGTTGATGATAGGGTATATCATTAATAGGGTTGCCATAGACTAAAGTCAGTTTGACAAAACGTGTGTGTCTACTTTCAGTAGTGAACGAGATTTTCCACCTTTAGGAAACAAGTTATATATCTGTGTGTCTGCCGTTTTAATGATGTGTTCACTGGTGTGGCAAACTTCAAAGAGTAATTTTAATCCATCTAATGTCATATAAAATGGACCATTTTGTTCCTGAAATCCAAGGAATCAGTAAAACACAAATAGCATTAGAGAATGTGTTTTTCCAGTTTTATTATCAGTGTGGGTTTTTAAAAAATCAGAGACATAGGCAAGATAAATAATCTGGTGCTGATCAAAAAATCAGTCTGTGGTTTCATGAAACAAGATACATCAGAACCTGCCCCTCTCCCAAGATTCTTTAATACAGGAACCATTTAACATTTATTGGATACACATGTAAAGAAACTAGACTACTTCCTGGCATTCCATGGACTAACCCAAAAAAACAATCCATTATCATCCCTACTTCAATGCACTTTCCCTGCAAGAGTCAAAGCAAGCTTGTCAATATGACACTAAAAGCATATATATGCAAATATTTCCAGACATACACTCTAAGCGATTTTACTTAAACTCTGCATAAAAGGTTTTTTATTATAATTTTGTTTTATCCTTAGGGACACTTGAAACATTTGGCATTTTGAAAGACGGATCCCAATGTTGCCCTTCAGAGCCTTCCAGCCTTCCGAAAAGCTTGCAAGACGCTACTGTATCAGCAAGCTTTCGGGTCCTGAATATTGTTGGATGCCCTCTTGCTCTTAATGCTGTTTTATTGTTAATGTTCTTATATGTGATTATGCTGTTTTCATGTGATGTTTTTAAACTGTTTTATTGTGATTGGTGTGTGAGCCACCCCGAGCCGGCTGGGAGTGGCAGCAAATAAGTTTGAATAAATAAATAAATAAATAAATAAATAAATAAATAAATAAAATGTTCATCTATCCAGGGCAGGTTAGTCCAATGTAAACTTGACCCAGAACAGCTCCAGATCCCGCACATATGCACTGGATCTGGAGCCGTCATCCAGATGGGGCCAAAGCTGCATTGGTCCTATTGGGCTATAACTTCTTTTGATATATCAATACACTCTTAGTCAGCCATGAAGCATCATCCAAGTGTCTGGCCACTGCAGTCACTTCTGTAGATGTTGGACTGGGCCACCTATGAAACAAGCAAGAAGGAGGGGGTTGATTTATGCCCCCCTTCTTGCTGGTTGAGCAGGTGCTCCATTCTGATATGACATGTGAGCATTGACAAAGGTGTGGCGGCAGCAGAGACATGGTACAAACCATCCCTTTGTAGTGGTGGTGTCCATCTGGCACTGGACATAGCACTGGAACAAATCAGGCCCAATCCAGTTGTCCAGACTACTCCAATATCCCAGGATATTCCAGAATTTCAAGCAAACTCCAGAGCATCCCCCAAATTAACCTAAAGTAGGGCAAAGTCAATTTGAAGTTTTTAAAAAAACAAGGACACTCACAGGAAGATACTGTGTGTCATGGAGACTGACAGTTACAAATTTTCAGTGAATACAGGGGTTTGGTGGCCTGTATACACCAGCCTCAAGGCTAACAACACTAAGAGTTCCATTTCACTTTTATATCTGTACAAATGCAATGTATTACTGTATAATAAGTGGCTAAATTGATAAATAGCTAACAGCTGAATTAATAAAGAGAAAAATGGAATTGAATGTTAATTAAATTTTCCATTATGTTTAATAATTGTTCACCTAATTATATAAAGCTGGCTACACCCAATGTGTCATCTTTTAAACTAATATGTGGCCTACTGTTAACATTAATGTTTGTGTCTCTCACTGTTGCTTGTATTTCTGCAACAACTCTTATTCGGTTAGGGTTCTTTTCTCCTGATATTATTGGATATAACAATTAGGCTAATGGAATTAAGTAATATGACCAAGTTTGAAACAGTCACATTGAAAGAATGCGCTTTGCTCCATCCCCATCTAGCTGCTACATACAATCTTTTAAAAATAAGATAGTTTTATGTATGGTTTTCAAAACAGGAATAATTTCTTGGGATCTTTACTTCAGTAGCATAACCAAATTTTAAGAGGTTATGACAGTGTTTCTCAACCTTCCTAATGTCGTGACCCCTTAATACAGTTCCTCATGTTGTGGTGACCCCCAACCATAAAAAAAAATTGTTGCTACTTCATAACTGTAATTTTGCTACTGTTATGAATCATAATGTAAATATCATATATGCAGGATGTATTTTCATTCACTGGACCAAATTTGGAAAAAATACCCAATATGCTCAAATTTGAATACTCGTGGGGTGGGGAAGGAATTAATTATTTTGTCATTTGGAAGTTGTAGCTGCTAGAATGTACAGTTCATCTACAATCAAAAAGATTTCTGGACCCCACCAATGATAGAACTGGGTCAAAAATCCCACACAGAACCCCCATGCCTTGAAGGCACTCAATGGAGTGAGCCTCCCACCCACCTCACGCGCTCTCCCCCACCTGCATATGCACATCAGGCTGCCATGCACTGAACACACCTGCTCTCCCTCCCCACTTGGAGTCTCAGAAATTGCCCTCCCCTTAGCTGAGAGGTCAGCCAATCACAGTGGAGGAGGGCTTTTGGTGAGAGGATTTGTCATCTGTTTCCAAAGAGGAAGAGAAGGACAGACAGAGAGATCTTCAGACTTCTCTGCCAAAGGAGTTCCTAAGACTATTTGAAATATCTGTTTTCTAATGGTCTTTGGCAACCCCTCTGAAACCCCCTAGGTTATGACTCCTCACTACTTTAGCTGGAAGATTATTTACATGTCTTCAAGTCATTTCTGACTTACAAGGACCTTAAACCCTATCACAGGGTTTTCTGAGGCTAAGAGAATGTGACTTGTTAAAGCTCACTCCGTGGGCTTTCATGGCTAAATAGGAATTTAAACCCAATCCAACTCTCAAAACACTATGCCATGTGAAAACTTTCAAGTGATCTTTACTTTTATAAAACAACCCAATCATAAGAGGTTGCAAGCCTTTCCACTGTTTTTGCTTGAAAGATTAAGGCCAAAGATTTCTGAACAAATTTGTCCAGCTTCTAGAAAGACAAATTGGCCTTCTTCTTTCTTTTTTTTTAAAAAAAGGAAAAAAGTGAAAGAAAAACAACCTTAAAATTCCAATCATTTGTTATGAATGGATCAAAAGACCATTGATTTTTACTCTATCTGAAGAAGTAGGTTGCTGACCACGAAAACGTATGCCCAATATGATTTCTTAGTCCTGTTGTTTCTACTTTAACACACTAACACAGCCCACATCCACCTTACAGTTTGTGTATCATAAATATTGTGCCAGAACCAAACTGAATTTTGGAAGAACAAAACAATATCTAAATGAAAACAGCAGTAGAATAATATGTGTGAAAAATATATCCCTCAAATGACATTTTAGGCCAGGAGAAATAGAGTGGCTGGGAAACTGGGTGGACATATTGCCTAAGGTATTCCAGTAAGAAGGCAGTCAGACAAATGGAGATATGGAGAGACAAACACATACATATACACACCTACCAAACTGTAGAAACCATTTATTCACATTTCCTGGCAAAATAAAAAGTGTTCATACAATTATGAAACACAATATAGCAAAAATAGAACAAGAGCAAGTCTAGGATAAGAAAATTTGATGAACACCAAACACGATCAAGAGAAATGGGAAGCTAAGAAAGTTACCACATGCTCCATCTGTAACTGAATATACCATTAAGATCTATGTAATATTAACACAGTTCAAAAATTGAAGGGGGGAATGCTCCAGTTTGAAAACCATATTTTGCTTGATATGAACCAAATTCCCTGGTTCATAAACAGATTTGGCCCTCCCAAACTAATCCACATGCCTCCTTTCCTCTCTAATGTATTCCCAGGTTGAGAACTGCTGGCCTAGAGCAACCCCTCCCCCTAACAGGTTTCTTGTGGAAGATGTCTAGAGAAAGAGATCCCATCACCACTCTAGGTCACTGGTACATTAAAAAAAACCTTCTGGTGTTCAGTCAAAATCTACTTCCCTGTAACTGAACATTGTTAAACATGGCCCTACCCGATGAATGGAAGAAAAGTACAGTCTCTTGGAAAACCTTGGCTCGCATACCTCTTAAAAGCTACCAAATGAACTGACATTTATTAAAAACACTTGGGAGACATACTTTGTCTAACCATCTTTCTACTTAAAATCATGGCAATCACCTCATTGTGATCCTAGGCTACAAACAAAGAACACAGTGTGAGTTTCCTGGAGAGATCACCAGTGAGAAAGATGTTCCTACCTAGCATTGCCATCTTGAGAGATAGTATGGGCAATTAAGGCTAATATTGCAGTGCCAGTTTAAGTACTGTACTGTACAATGTGTACTCATCCCCAGCTTCCTTGGCATCTCACAGAATTTAGAAGAACTTAGCTTGTTTGTTTTTTAATTCTCTCAATTAGAAACTAACTCTTGGACACAATGGCAACCAGTTTTCTATCAGATTCAAGACACTGTTACCCTTATTGGTCCCTTATTAGGCCACTATATGTACAGCCCACACAACATCCACTAAGAACCACAGTAACTGCTGCACCAACAGCTTCCAAGTGAGAGCTAAACCAGAAGTTTCCATTGTGGATGACCTGCAGAGACTGACAGCAATGAATACCAGAGGTGAAACATAATGTGGCAAAAAGAAAATAAGTGTCAGATAACATTGCTAGTCCTGGACAAAACATAGATATTTTGTCAGCAAATCCATGTAATGAAACATAAGGAATCATTATGGAGTCAGTATGGAGGAAGGATGGGGCTCTCACCTCTACACTCAATAAATGCAGATGTAGGGGTGGGTGGTGGTGCTTTTGAAAGAGTGCTTAACTGCTTTAAAAAGAACATCACATGTTCTGAGGTTTCTAGTTTACCTTTGCACATGTACATGGTGAGGATATTTGGGCCTAAAGAAATCATAACTTTCCAATGTCTGACTACAGAATAGTAGCTGGAGATGCAGCTGCTCAGTTTTAGTGACTCAGACTTCCATGACGTTTCATTGCATAATGTTTATTTTGGAGACATTTAAGAGGCCTCTGCAACAGGATAAAATTAAAAGCTTTTCACAACACACCTTCCTTATGCTGCTGGTATCCTAAATCATAGGAAAGTTCCACTAGCACAGTTAAGGGCAAATGCAGTTTCCCCTCAACCCCATTGCTTTTGAACTGCTAGTCAACCTAGCTAATGGTAGTGAGTGCCGGGGACTAGCGTTAGGTAAGGTTCTCAGGTCCGCATTAATCTACCCCTACATTAGCAGAAGACACAGAGGCACACTATGTTCCTCTCCTTCTGTAGCCAAGCTGAATTCACAGGCTACATTCTCATAAACTACTTACATGAATAGGAAATGTTAGTGCTTTCCTACCCCTAAACCAAAAACTGATTTGCTCTGATGCATCACAGAAGTGACCACATGTGCAAAACCATCTTGTGTATGCCTACTGGGTATGCCTGCAAAGTCTGCTCAATATGTTGATTTGGGAAATAAGAAGCCTGAATCCAGATCTTTCCATTTCATATTTTGAGCCCAAGTGCCTCCCTTTATGAAATTGAATAAATACCTGCCAATGTCAGAAGTTGTCACTATTCTCCAAATTTTCCCCCACTTCTATTCTACCCTATGGCTATGACAGAAAAACAAATTTATATGAATTCTAATGGAGCCAATGACGATCTCAGGAGCAGTCCCCACAGTTGCCACACCTTCAAAGAACTGAAAGGTCCCAATATTTGGAGGAGTTTCTTTAAGATTGATTAAACATGGGGTCCAAGTTTTTTCCAGGTTAATCCTTATTATCATGTGGCATCATTTGGATACCTCGTGATAATGCACCCCCTACACCACATTAAATGTGAATATAGACGGGGCCTATGTATTCTAGATCCCTTTCACCTTTACAATTGTCAACCTAGATGTCACACATCCTGTATCTGTGCATTTGATTATTTCCTGTCTAAATATAGTGCCTTACTTTTTTTTCATTAAAATTCATTTTGTTATTTTTGGGCTATGTAATTTTGGATTCTGATCCTGTCCTCTGGGCTATTAGCTATCTCTCTATCTCTCTCAATTTGATGTCACCTGCAAATTTGATAAACATGCCTTCTGCTCCATCATCCAAATTTTTATCAATATAAAGATGCTGAATAGCACAGGGCCCAGGACAGAACCCTTAGGCACCCCACTGGTCACTTCTCTCCAGGATAAAGAAAATCAATTGGTAAGAACTCTTTCGGTTCAGACAGTTGACCAACTCTCAATTCCCATAACAGTAGCATTGTCTAACCCACATTTTACTAGCTTCTTTGAGATAATATCATGGGGAATCTTGTCAACAACCTTACAAAAATCAAAATACACTGCATCCATAACATTCTCTTCATCTACTATGGTTATAACTCTGTTAAAGAAAGAAATAAGGTTAGTCTGGCACAACTTGTTTATGGGAAACCCATGTTAGTGCTCATGACACTCTAAGTGCTTACAGATTGTCTGTTTAATGATCTGGTCTGGAATCTTCCCTGGTATTTGTCAGGCTGACTGTGCAGGAGTCTTCTTTTTTGTCTTTATGGAGATGGGAACACATCTGCCCTCCTTCAGATTGCTGGGACTTCTCTTCAGAAAGTTACCACTGGTTCTAAAATGACTTCTACCGGTTCTTTTAATATCTTTGGATATAATTAATTTAAACCTGGAATCTTGAATGTATTTGGAGTAGCCTGATACCTATTATGTGCAACATTTCCCCTATTGCACAATGTGTACCATTTAACCAGACAGAGCTCTGTTTTCTTTTTGGAAGGCTAGTCCTGCCTTTTCTCTGTTAGCAGTCTGCTATCAGCTCTTTGCAGTGGCCTTGTTATTTCCTTATTTTTAAAATGCTTTTAATTTAATCTTTTAAACTCTAAATTTTAAAAATCTGTTAAATATGAAATAGTTTTAATGTGAATTTGTTGGTCTGTGTTCGATTGTCTGATTGTCTTTGTTGCTTATGTAAGCTTATATTGGGTTTTATCTTTTGGTTTATGTTATTTTGTATTATGCATTTTGCACTGAATGTTTGCCTCTCTATATGTAAGCCATCCTGAGTTCCCACTGGGGTGTTAGGGCAGGACAGAAACAGTCTCATTCATTCATTCAGTATTCTTCCTTTTGCTACGGGCATAACGATAAAAGCCCCTTTTTAATGTTTTCACCCTCTCTAGCAAGCCTGAGCTTATTCTGCACTTTGGCTTTTCTGACTTTCTTCCTATGCATGCCAGCTAGTTGTTTGAATTCCTCTTTAGTGGTTTTGCTCCTTTTCCATTTCTTGTACACGTCCCTTTCAAATCTTAGCTCCGTTGGATTTTTTTAGACATCCATTCTGGTGGCTTTTAACATCTCATATTTTCCCTTTCATTGGAACTGTTTGACATTGTGCTTTTAGTATCTCACTTTTGAGAAACTACCATCTACCATGAAGTCCCTACTCCTTTAGTATTCCAGACCATGGGATCACACACAATTTTCCCCTAAGAAACACATTTTCCCCCAGCAGTGGTGCTTTAGGTTAATCGCTAAGCTGCAATAAATCTTGCCAACCAGAAGGTTGACAGTTCGAAGCCTGGATCCAGGTGAGCACCTTATCTTTAGCCCATCTTCTGCCAAGCTAGCAGTTCAAAAATAAATGTGAGTAGATAAATAGGAACCGCATTAAAGCAGGGAGGTATTTTAGGCACGGAGTTTCAATCAGAAAGTTTACAAACAAAGAAATCTCTTTGGCAAGGAGATGGAGCAACAGCACCCCCTGTGGCCGGAACCAAGCAGAGTCTCCAAAGATGCCGAAAGATGTGGAAAAGCCTATATATACACCTCTATCTGCTTTCTGTCTTGTCATTGTATAATCGGCATTGAATGTTTGCCGTTTATGTGTTCTGTGATCTGCTCTGAGTCCCCTTCGGGATGAGAAAGGCAAAACATAAATACTGCAAAATAAATAAATAAAATACATTAACTGTATGTTCTGACCACCACACATTCCTTGGGAACATACAAGAAAAAGCATGCTAAAACGTAGTTGCGTTGTTATAGTCATAAAAGCATAGTCTCACAAAGATGGAAGGAACCACAAGGGCCGTTAAGTCCAATTTACTTACATGCAGAAACAATCATTTGGAAGCATTTCCAAAATATCCAACCTAAATTTAAAGACTTCCAAAGAATGAAGAGGGTTTCATTCATCCCAGAAGAGTTTCTTCTGTTATGAAACAGGGTTTGATTCTAATTCCATGGCCAATAGTGAAAGGAGTAGACAGACAGAATAGCAGCTAAATGCTTATGATTCAATGCTGTACTTATTGAGTTGATAACATTAAGCAGAAATTTACTTTTCTGAGGGTGATATGCAGAATTACTGAGTAAGCAAGTATCTGTGTTGCAAAGGAATAACTTCTACCAATAGCCAAAGAAAATGAAGTGTGACATTCAAGAAATTCTCAAGCCAATCTACATAAACATACCAGTGCAAGCAGAACCTGAAAGAACGTTCCTTAATTATTCTTATCCAAAAGTATGCTACTAATTCCACTTTTTCCTACAACCAGTTGACAGCTTACTAGAGAACAGGTTTTTCTTACCTGTTCATAATAGTAACAGTATGATGATACATAGGCAGGCTCACAGCTATAAGCACTGCCAAAAAGGATAATAGCACCAAAACAGGAATGAAACACTACAGATCTGCATTGTAAGATGTGCAGAAGTAGCTCTCATTAACTCTTGAATGTTTATCATTAGCTGAATACCTATAATAATTGGGAATGCAGTGACGCAATGCATTCAAAACCAGGTGATAGATATGCACTTGTTTCAAATCCTATTCCAAAACTAAATGCTATTCTTTTTGCGTAGGTGACAGACTGCATATTCATCCCAGATTACTATTGCATGAACTATACATCTGATGTGCATTTGTATAAGAATTTGTCCTTTTGTGGTTATTAGCCAATATATATATATCTGAATATGAATTTGTGTCATATCCCCATACTTTTAACATAAATGAGTTAAGCAACTGTTGTCAAATCCTGTGGTAACAACATGGTATATAACCCTTTTCAACCAAATGATATTTACTTAGTACTAGTCAATGTTCCAATACATTACTATATCTGACAGGAGCTGCAGTAGCACAATGGGTAAAACCCTTGTGCCAGATGAACTGTTGACCTGAAGGTTGGTGGTTCGATTCCGTGAGATGGGGTGAGTTGCCATCTGTCAGCTCCAGCTTCCCATGCGGGGACATGAGAGAAGCTTCCTACAGGATGGTAACACATCCAGGCATCTCCTGGACAACAACCTAGCAGACAGCCAATTCTCTCACACCAGAAGCAACTTGCAGTTTCTCAAGTTGCTTCTGACATTGAAAATAAAACTATTATCTGACAGATCACAGCTATTGCGGCAACTGTTTTTATAGAAGAGGTCAATGAAGCCGGTGTCTATGTTGAAATTTAAATTCATTAAATGCATTATTTCTGAACACTTTTACTGGTCCCCCAGTCTCGTCTGATGTGATCTCTCTTTCTCTTTCAAACACACACACTTTTTGTGCTGAAAAGAAGGCAGAACTGTCAGCACTAAGAATTATTCACCCTGCTGCCGTTTAATTCGAGACACAGCCATGAAAGCACTGTTTCTTTCTACCACTATATATGTCCTGCAATTCTATCCCCTCAGCACATAAAACCCCAAAAGACAACAAGATGAGAATTGGTAGTTTGCACCTGAAGTTACCCATGATGAACTCACCTAGCGTAGAGTCTCTGGCTTCTGACTTCTTTTGCCTCTTTATTTTTAGATTCAGGCACCAGCACCTGCCTCTCTAAGGAGTCCCATTTTTCATTCATTTCCTGCCTATTTCCTTCTTGCAAGCCCAATCAATCTCATCCTCAGTTTTGAGGCGAGGATCTCGACGGGACAGGAAACTCCTCTCCCTGCCCTTCATATACAATCCTTTGCTTTGAAAATCAGCATCAGCTGCCAAACCTACCTCTGAGTATGCCTTGGCTAAGAAAACCCTATGGAATTCCCAGGGTTGCCATATGTCAATAGGCAACTCGAAGACACACACATATAGACGTGTCCGAATCAGTTTCTGGTTGCATGCTTTTCCTCTCCTTTTTAATCCAATGACTCAATAGCTTGTTGTTGTTTATTTGTTCAGTCGTTTCTGACTCTTCGTGACCTCATGGACCAGCCAACGCCAGAGCTCCCTGTCGGCCGTGGCCACCCCCAACTCCCCCATAGTCAAGCCAGTCACTTCAAGGATACCATCCATCTGTCTTGCCCTTGGTCTGCCCGTCTTCACTGGCTAACAAGAGCAAAATTATTAAGAGGAGCATGCCTTTCCTAGAAAGAGCTTCCTTAATACATGTCAGGCAATGCCTCTTAGATCACATCCCTTGCCAAAATGGGACGTTCCCATGGTCTGGTGAGAAATCACAGAGGGAAATAAAGCCAGAACAAAACAAAGTTCAAAGTTTTCTCGGGTTCCTTTTTACAGATCTCCCAAACACACCCACACAAGTTGCCACTCTAGTAAGAGTTACTTAACAGCTATGTTTCCATGGCAGGAAAGTTTTAACAGTGGCACTGCTCTCTTCCTGACCAACCTCATGCTTTGTATTATAGTTTTACCATCAACACTGTTTTCTGCCCTATTGTTATATTTTCTTCCCTCCAAATAGATATTCAACCATTACAGAGAAGCCTGTTGCTTGTAGGAAGGCTGTGAAGAACAACTAGAAGCAATGGGTGTTTTACATACCCAGAGTGGAAAGGTGGTTTGAACAACTGTTAAGGAAATCTGTCCTGGCTGCAGACAAGCCACAAAATACACCCTAGAATTTAAAAGGAATCCTCTATTGTTTTCGCTTGTCTTCAAGTTGTTTCTGACTTAAAAGTAAACATATCACAGGGTTTTCTTAACAAAATTTGTTCATAAGGCTCCTTCTTTGGAGGTTTTTTAAACAGAGGCTGGATGGCCATCTGCCGGGGGTGCTTTGAATGCAATTTTCCAGCTTCTTGGCAGGGGGTTGAACTGGTTGGCCCAGGAGTTCTCTTCCAACTCTAGGATTCTAAAAGAGCTCTGTCATTGCTGTGTCCTGTGGCTGAGAGAGTGTGACTTGTGGAAAACCATGCAGTGGCTAATAAGTGAGGATTCCAACCCTGGTCTCCAGAGCCGTAGGATGCAGCTACACTGCACAATAAATGCAGTTGGATACCATGTTATCCTCCAGGGTTCAATGGCATGGAATCCTGGGACATGGAGTTCGATGTGGCACCAAGCACTCTTCAGGCAGAGGATGATAAGGACCTTGTAAAACTACAACTCCCAGAATTCCATACCATTGAGCCTTGGCAGTTTACTAGTCAAACTGCATTAATTCTACAGCATAGATGCACCTGTAGTCTATCATGCAGAAAGCTATATCAGGCATGGGCAAACCTCAGCCCTCCAGGTGTGGGAGTTGCAGTCCAAAACACCTGGAGGGCCGAGGTTTGCCCATGCCTGATATAGCTTTTTGCATGATAGACTACAGGTGCATCTATGCTGTAGTGTAGAATTATTGCAGTTTGACCAGTCTCTAGCCCAGGTACCGCTATGACCAAGCAGGGCAGTGCATCTTGACCAGGAATGGGCAAACTTTAGGTCTCCCTAGTGCCCTCTCACAGGTGTTTTGGACTTCAACTCCCACAACTCCTAACAGCCTACCGGCCTGCCTACCAGCTGTTAGGAATTGTGGGAGTTGAAGCCCAAAACACCTGGAGGGCCGAAGTTTGCCCATGTCCCCAAACTCTGGCCTTCCCGGTGCTTTGGGCTGCAGCCCCCAGGATCTCTGGTCAGCTGAAGTCCCAACACCCGGAGGACTCGAGTTTGGGAATCATCGTTAGAGGCTGATGTTGAAAACATACTCCACGCACACAGCCCAAAGAGCCCTGCGCCTGACTTACCATTGCAGAGGCAGAAGCCCGGGCACCATGGTGCTTCCTTACGCGGCCGGCCGCATTGCCCGCGGTTGCCGGGGCCCGGGGGGCGAAGGGGGCGAAGCCTGCCCCATGGAGCCCCTCTGCGTCCCGACTCCCCGGCCTCTCCGCCTCCTCCTTTGCCGCCGCTGCCGCGGCACTTTCTCCTCTCCTCCTTGTTCTCACCTGGGCTCCTGGCCTGGAAGGAAGGCACTGTCCCGCCGAGGAGCGGCGAAGGGCAAGGAGGAGGCAGGCAGGAGAGCCCGCCTGGAGGTGTCGCCGCAGCCGCGCCAGACCCTGCGCCTTCTCGGCTGAGCAGCCCGCGTCCCACTGCTCCCTTCCTCAAAGGCAGGCGGAGGAGGAAGAGGAGGAGGAAGAGTCGCCAACCGCAGGCAGTGGTTTGGCTTCTACTCAGGCTGCCCACCTCTGTCAGGGAGGGAGGGAGGGAAGGAAAAAGAAAAGGGAGGAGGGAGGAAGGAAGGAGAGGAGAGAAGGAAGGAGAGACGGAAGGGAGGGAGGAGAGATAGAAGGAAGGAAAAGGAGAAGGAAGGAAGGAAGGAAGGAAGCGAGGAGGAAGGAAAGAAGGAAGGAAGGAGAGAAGAAAGGAAGGAGAGACGGAAGGGAGAGAGGGAGGGAGGGAGGAGGGGAGGGAGGAAAGGAGGAAGGAAGGAGAGAAAGAAGGAAGGAAGGAAAGAAGGAAGGAAGGAAGGAGAGACGGAAGGGAGAGAGGGAGGGAGGAGAGAAGGAAGGGAGGGGGAGAGGAGGAAGGAAAGAAGGAAGGAGAGAAGAAAGGAAGGAAAGAGAAGGAATGAAGGAAGGAGAGAAGGAAGAGAGGGAGGGAGGAGGGAAGGGAGGAGATGAGGAAGGAAAGAAAGGCGAGAAAGAAGGGAGAGAAGAAGGAGAGAAGGAAGGGGCAAGCCTTTAGTGCTCTCCCCTGCTCAAGTTTTTAGAGACACTTCGCGGGCAGCAGAGCGTCGTGTGGACTCTGTCCGTTTCTTTCCCTCCTGCTTTGGCTCTCGCCTTGCTCCCGAAGGGCGTCGAAAAGGAGCCCGACAACTACAGCTGACCTTTCGGGCGCGAGGGGCCACGGCAGGAGGGTGCCTCTGCACTGTGCCATGCACGCGGTTTGGCACCACTTTTACCCCCCGGCTCAAGGCCACGGGGTGCTGCTGGGTTCCCACTTTGGTGAAGCGCCAGCACTCTTTGGCAAAGAGGGTAAAGGTTTCTCCCTGACATTAAGCCTAGTCTTGTCCGACTCGGGGGTGGCGCTCATCTCCATTTCTAAGCCGAAGAGCAGAGCCTGCGTTGTTCATAGATGCTTCCAAGATCATGTGGCCAGCATGAGTGCATAGAGCTATTTTACTGTCCCGCCAGAGCGGTACCTATTGATCTACTCACATTTGCCTGTTTTCGAACTGCTAGGTTGGCAGAAACTGGGGTTAACAGTGGGAGCTCAGCCCGCTCCCTGGATTCTAACCGCCAACCTTTTGGTCAGCAAGTTAAGCAGTTCAGTGGTTTAACCTGCTGCGCCACCAGGGGCTCCAAAAAGAGGGCAAAGATGCTGTCAAATTGCAACTTCAGTGATTCCATACCTTTGAGCCAAAACTGCAGCTACACTGTCAAATTAATGTCCTTTGATGCCACTTAATCAGCCATGTCCCAAAGCGATGGAATCCAATGAGTTGTAGTTTCGCAAGTGCTTTAGGCTTTAGGCCAGTGTTTCTCAACCAGTGTGCCGTGGCACACTAGTGTGCCGTGAACGATCATCAGGTGTGCCGCGAGAAAAACTCTGCCCCCCTTCCTTCCCCCCTCCTCCTGCCGAACTCCTGCTGCTTGGGAGAGGAGGAGGCATGCCGAGTGGCGGCAAAGAAAAAGAAGGGGCCGGGGCGCCGCCTCTTTCAGCTGTTTCCCCAGCCAGCCTCCAATCCGCCATGGCTCCCGCCATGACTTTCACCCCTCGCTCGCTGAAGCCGCGCGGAGGAGGAGCCCCGCCTACTGAAGCCCGTCCACCGCTCATGCTTCTCCTCTGTGGGAGAACTGAAGCCGGAGGGAGGGGGCGGGGCATGGCATGGCCTGGGTCCGCCCCCTCCCTGGCTTCAGCTCTCCAACAGCTTCTCCAGCCTTGAGGGGACAGTGCTAGGCCAGCATTGTGCTGGCTCTGCCACTGCTGTGTTGGCATTGCCCCCTCAAGGCTGGAGAAGCTGTGGGAGAGCTGAAGCCGGGGGAGGGGGCGGGGCATGGTGCAGCCTGGCTCCGCCCCCTCCCCGGCTTCTGCACTCCCAGCAGCTGCTCCCATCAGGCCACCATCCCCAGCCATTCTTTATTGTGTTAGAGTGTCATTTTGTGTCATTTTGGTTGGTGGTGTGCCCCCGGATTTTTTTAATGTTAAAAGTGTGCTGCGGCTCAATAAAGGTTGGGAAAAACTGCTTTAGGCAGTACAGCAGTAATAAGTGTCACATCAACTGATCACCGGGCCTCCTAAGTATCTTATGCTAATAGTTCCCCTTCCTATGTGTTGACGCAAGACAATTGCAATAAGTTTAGGTTTTTTTAATGTGTTACATTGTTTGCCTTGTACATTAGGTACTGATTTTATCTTTTATCTTGTATACTACTACTGCTGTTGGAGCTTTTATTTGAAATGACCTGACGGTTACTCAATAAACGTGACTGACTGACCAAACTCCAACTCCTATAATCCCATAGCATTGAGCCAAGGCAATTAAACTGAATTCATTCTTAGATGCACCCAGAATCCTGCACTTCTGGTCCCCGGACCCTGCCTTTGAGGGCAGGATGCTCACTTAGGGCCCTTCAAGGCAGGCCTTATAGCCCAGGATCTGATACCAGGTTTTCTGCTTTAAACTGGATTATATGAGTCTGCACTGCAAGATAATCTGGAATATGTATTGTCAAAGGCTTTCATGGCCGAATCACTGGGTTGTTGTAGGTTTTTCAGGCTGTACGGCCATGTTCTAGAAGCATTCTCTCCTGATGTTTCACCTGCATCTATGGCAGGCATAGAGGTTGTAATCTGGAATAATCAGAAAACCTGGGATCCGATCCTGGGGTACAGGGCTTGTCTAGAAGGGCCCTTAGCAGAGACAGAGCTGGCTGCCTGAAGCTGCAGGTTGGGAACAACAAAAAGGGCAACATATGGTTTATATCAATGATATGTTTTCATTACCTGCTTCTTGCTGCAGATTAAGTTGGGAAAAAATCTTAAAATCAATAAACACGTATATGTTGTGTTTTTCTTTCCCACAATAAGAAGCACTACAGGGGCTTGTTTTCTTATGTCCAGGAATTGTTTGCCAGTATAAGGGCCCTTCCACACAGCCCTATATCTTGAATATCAAGGCAGAAAATCCCACATTATCTGAGTGTGGACTTAGATAACCCAGTTCAAAACAGATATTGTGGGATTTTCTGCCTTGATATTCTGGGATATAGGGCTGTGTGGAAGGACCCTAAATCTAGAAATAACCTGGGTCAACTTCTCCATGGTCAGTGTAAGTATTGTACTTCAATGCCTGTCAAAAAAGGAACCATCCCCTTCGTGCAGAGTGGTGAAAGGCACGAGCTTAATTCACTTTGGGAGACCCTAAAATATACACCAGCCCCTCTCCTCTCTCTACCTTAATGCTGCTTCTGACTTCTTTGAATGCTTGGTTCAGAAAAAGGCAGCAACAGCCAGTGGTGGGTGGGTTCTTGAGGTGGCGTTCCCCTCTGTGCAAAATGACCCTTGACTTATCCAGGAGTCATAACAAAATCCAGAATGTTGGCCATGAAACTTGCCTTATACATAAGATTGACTTGTTGTTTATTCGTTCAGTTGTTTCCAACTCTTTGTGACCTCATGGACCAGCCCATGCCAGAGTTCTCTGTCATCCATGATGATTACCCCCAGCTCCTTCAAGGTCAAGCCAGTCACTTCAAGGATACCATCCATCCACCTTGCCCTTGGTCCGTCCATCTTCCTTTTTCCTTCCTTTCCCCCAGCATCATTGTCTTCTCCAAGCTTCCCTGTCTTCTCATTATGTGACCAAAGTACCTCTAAAATCCTTCCCTCCAGAAATTGACTTATACATGAGCATACATATAAGGCACCATGAAACATGATTTCTGTAAGTGTAGAAGCAATGCTGAATGTATGCACTAGCTAAGCAACTCGTCCAAGAAGGGTTTCTGCTTACTAGAGCTTACAGGATATAACTTGTGTGGTTTTTTTTCTCTCAGCTGCAACTACCAATGAAAATTGGATATTTTTCTGATATTATGAGGTTACTTAAACTTGATCTTGTTTAGGGCCTCAGGTCTGTCTTAATCTGGCTGACATGGGAACGCTACCATTTGCTTTTCTGCATCAGGCAAGCAAAGGCCAAAATACCCTAAAGGTGCCAGATTCCATTTGACCTTGGAAGCTAAGCAGGGTCAGTACTTGAACTGGAGTCTGCCAACAAATATCAGGTGCTCTTGGCTATATTTTAGAGGAAGGAACCAGAAAAAACACCTCTGAATATTCCTAACAAAATTCTGTAAAATTCATGGGATTATCATGAATCAACAGGCAACATAAAGACACATACCTCGTATACAGACATCAGGTACCAAAATGCCTTAAATTGTCTCTGGCCTTCAAAGAATGCATGAGAGAAAGAAAGGCAACACGTGCTGCTTCCTTTAATATAGTATTTACAGCCATAAGCAAAATTCTATTTTCTCGCACCATGTGGTTATTGTGTGATCCTGTACTTGAAAACAAACTGTTATTAGCGTAATCCATTGAAAGGAGAGAACAAGAATCCGCTTTAAAGTCAGGTGTTAGCCACTCATTTATTTATGAGTTGCAATTGATACCATTTGGCCACATTGATTATGTGCCCAGGGTAGCACAACTGAAAGAGTTTTGCATACTGCAGAGCCAAGGGCTCTAGCAAATTGAGCCCTGATAAGCAATTCAACAAAAGTGATTTCTCAGGCAAAATGATACAGGCGGGCACACAGTTCTAGGTTCCTGCTTTATTAAAGCTGCCTTAGTTATAACAGTAAATTTAATTATTTATAATATATACTTTTTTTATATAAAAGGGATGTTGGATCGTCTTTCACGTCCTAATGTTTTGATTTCATATTGCTGTGTTGTTTTATTTACATTAGTTTTGTACTTTAAGTTATTTTATTTTTTAAGTTTCTGTGTGCTTTTATGTCATATTGTGTTTATTGTATTAATGGGCATGGCCTCATGTAAGCAGCCCGAGTCCCCTTGGGCAGATGGCGGTGGGGTACAAATAAAGTTAATAAGTCTGCTGTTAGAAAGAGAGAGACATTTACCTGTTTAAGCAGCAACAGGCCCAGAGAGAGAGAGAGAGAGAGAGAGAGAGAGAGAGAGAGAGAGAGAGAGAGAGAGAGAGAGAGAGAGATGCTTGGACACCAACTGAATGAAACAGTGGCTCTCTGCCAAGGTATAAATATGGACAATGTGGAGCTCTATCTTTATATCTCCATTTGATGAGACTATCACTGCAATTTGCAGTGCTCAGTTCCTCCTTCTCAGGGTGTCAATTGTCCAATAAACCCTGACTATGTAGGCTCTGCATACTTCTCTGTGTCTCGGGCTATAAAACCAGAAATCTAGCAGGTCCTTGGATCAGGAGCTTCTAACCACTCTCCAGCTTTCCTCAGTCAAGAGCCTTGGACTACAATGTCCACAATCCCCACCCACAAATATACTTGGGAGGATTCAAAATCAGATAAATTGTCAATGTTTATGGTCCCAAGGAAACCATCCCTCATCAGCCCTGCCAGATTTATTTAGATGCAGGTAGAGTTTATTTCATTGAGACTTGTTTCCTGGCAAGTTTGTTTAGATTTGCATTAGGGCTGAATTTTGGGCTCATGGCTGTCATACAGAAGTTCCTTTTAACCACTGCGCCTTGTGGTTGTTTTTGCATGTTGTAGTCTGACCCTATCCATATTGTTATGCTCTCCTCATTTGCCAGAGCAGGAAAATGTTCAAAGGGTGTTGCTTAGTTTTGCAAAGAGATCATTAGAGACTATTCCATATTTGTTTCTTGAAATATTTTCTTTCACATTCCTGGATTTTTAAGAGAGTAATTTGTCCAAAAAAGAATGTCTCCCAGTCAGGCTGGCTTTTATAGCATCGTGTTGAAGGAGACACACAGGATAAACACACTCAATGTGGTTATTGGCCAGTTGCCCTGTTCAGACTGCCATTATTCACCATTCAAGTAAATAGGGCCATTTCTAGTGTGATACCACAAGCATGCCCCCAAAAGACAGCACTGGAGTAGCACAAACAGATCCCTAAACAGTGATGTTGGCACATTTAGCTGTTTATAAATTTTTCCATGTACAAGCAGTCCCTAACTTACAAACATCCGACTTACAAACGACCCAAAATTAAGAATGGGGGTGAGACAACAGAAAGTGAGATAAATCCACCCCCAGGAAGGAAAATTCACTCCTGACAGATTTATCTCCATTTAAGATTTATCACCAACTCTTGTAGCCAAATGTTTCAAAATCCAATTCTCACAGGGACAGAAAATGTGGTGAAATCTTCTGAAAGGGGAAACAGAGAGCAAAAAAGGCCACAGGGATGTTTAACCTTTTTTTTGCTATCCAAAGCATGCAGGCATATACAAACTCAGCTTAAGAACAAACCTACAGAAGCTACGAGGGTTGAATGAAAAGTGGGTTTGGATGGGAATATTTTAATAAATCAAACACAGAAATAATCCGTAGAATGTGCTCTTTAACTACTACTATTCACTTTTCCACATAATCACCATAAAATTGGATACATTTCTGCCAACGATGAACAAGTTTTCTGAAGCCGTCATGGAAGAAGTCGACACTCTGTTTCCGCAATCAGCGCCAGCATCCTAGGTACCCATCGTGCACATATCTTCCAATAGCCACACGTTCTTGTGGAATGCCAATTATGCTTGAAATTTTTCTCTGAGTGAGAGAAGGCATTTAACCCTTAGCCATGTCAATCATATGTTGATAGCAAAATTGTTTTAGGGTATCAGGGTTTTAACTGTTTTATTGCTTTATTGCTTTTAGTCCTATGTTGTTGTATTTGTTGTATACTGTAAACCACCCTGAGCCAATTTCGGAAAGGGTGGTATATAAATTGAAACAATGAATAAATAAATAAATAAAATACGATGATCATCCTGAATCAATCTGTCAACCAGTGGTTGCTGTCACAAGACATCAAACTCTTTGTTTGCCATGCAAGTCAGATGTTCCCACCTCAACATCTTTAAACTTACTTGCCCGACGACGCATAGTACTCACATCAACACACCATAAACAGCTTGCATTCTCTGGTGAATCTCCTTTGGGGTGACACCTTCTGCTGTCAAGAATTCAATGACTGCACATTGCTTAAGTCGCATTGACCGACTGTCTGCGCAGGGTTCCATACTTTGCACTTTAACAACACAACCATTCAATGCTAAAGCTTCTTGGCAAAATGGAACTGTAGAGGAGAGTCTACTGAACAAGCCAGTGCCTGCCGCATACCAGCACTGCCATCTGTTGAGGAGTTACAAAGGTGGAGGCATTACTTTTCATTTAACCCTTGTATCTTGTTCATAAGTTGAGGACTGCCAGAGTTGTCTAGTAACTTGAGCATTGAGCTACAATTCTGGAAACCTGGCCTGGGTTCAAATCCCTGCTCAGCCATACAAACCTAACAGGTGACCTTGGGCAAATCATATTCACTCAGCCTCAAAAGCAAAGCCTCTCTAAACAAATCTGCCAAGACGACCCTACAAAAAGGTTCCCCTAAGTTAGAGATGAACTGAAGTGACAGAACAACAACAAAATTCAACTGCTCTGTGTGGCAGTGTAGAGTCATATAATGCAGTTCAATGCAGTTAAACTGCATTGTATGGTAGTGTAGATGGGGCCTTAGCTGAAAGACTAACAACGTGATCTGTGAACAAGAAGCCTGTGCTTTAAAAACAACTGGCGTGTATTTGTAATATATATTTTAATAGCTTTGTTATTCTTCACTGTTTTAACTATGTTGTACCCTGCCTCGAGCCACCAAAAATGTGAATAATACATTGTTATTATTATTATTATCTTCTTCCTTCAGCTATGGTCAGTTGGGATCAACTCTACCCCCTGCAATCTGACAATACATTTTCAAAAGTAGTCTTGTTCAATCTGTCACGAGAGTTTTGTACAGGGACATTACTTCTTAGTATGCTGTGCACACTAATGGGCTAATTTTCACTATAGTTGTGGATATAGCAAAAAATAAAAGTATTTAAAAAGAAAAATGGTTTTCTTGAAAGCTTGTTCTGGAAGGCAAAAAACCCCTTAACACTTTGGTAGCAATTAACAGACTAGCAAAAACCTTTGATGTTTATGACCATGCAATTGATAATTAAATTGCAAATTGTTCTGTTCAGTTTCATTTTGATCACATCTCTGCAACAATGCAACTGAACTTATACAGCTGGGTTTTGTATGGAGTCCTTCATGTTTGTTGTTGTTGTATGCCTTCAAATTGTTTCAACTCATGGAAACCTTAAATCCAATCTATCATGGGATTTTCTTTGCAAGATTTGTTAAGAGATTGATTGTATTTGTCTTCCTGAGGCTGAGAGAGTGTGACTCACCCAAGCTCACTTAGTGGGTTTCATGGCCAAGCAGGAATTCAAACTTTGGCCTCCAGAGCCATGGTCCAAATCTCAAATGACTACAGCATGCTGGCACTCTCTGCTTATGTTATATTCCATCATGCAATTGGGGAAGTTGTTTATAATCCAGAAAGATCATGCTACAATAAATCTATTTAATCAGTTCTTTTCCTCTTTTTTCTGCAAAAGATGCACATGTTGAAAAGTGCTACAATGGGGAGAATACAGTTTGATTTCTGAAGAATTGCATGATTTGAACTTTTATTGCTTTATGATCTTAGCATCAATAACAAAGTTGAAGTATTCATTGAACTGATTTGAAAGATTTATATACGTATTGCGTCTTCACTATCACTACCTTGAAAGGCTTCTTTTCCTAAAGGCGGGCTAAATATAACTTTAAACAAACAAGTTACCCTTCAGACAGTTTACATAGTGCAAAGTGACTTGGAAACATGTTTGTATAAAATGGTTTACAGACTCATCAGGGGCAGATTTCTAATCTACCACAATGGAACACTTTCTTCCCCCAAAGCCAATGCTTACTCATAGAACCTTACATGGTTCAGGTCCAGGTTATTTTACGGACCATGTTCTCTTATGCACATTCTGGAAAGGCCTTTTGTCCTGTTCTATAACTCTCTCAACTACACCTGTTGGGAACATGGGACATGGACGTTTCAGTGGTTTCTCTCAAACTCTGGAACTATATTCTCAGAGAAATCAAACCAGATACTATAGTGGTTGCTTCCAAACTTTGGAGCTATCATTTTGGAGAGATTAAACCAGATGTTATAGTGGTTGCCCCCAAACTCTGGAATTATCTTCTCAGAGAAATTAAATCAGATGATGTCTTTCCCCAGAAAATGAATACTGTTTTATTCTAGTAGGCTATTGGGGTGTGGGGTTGGAGGACCTAATATAATCATTTGAAAGGTTTGCAACTGGCTATAATTTTCCAACAGTTTAATTGCTTTTTAACTTTTTAATTTTAAACTATGTTTAAACTCTTCTAAGGCTCGTTGGGCAACCAGCATAGTGCAGTGGTTTGAGCATTGGACTAAGATTCGGGGGCCAGGGTTCAAATTCCTGCTCAGCCATGGAAACCCTTAAGCCAGCGTTTCTCAACCTGGGGGTCAGAACCCCAGGGGTGATCATGAGGGGGTGTAAAAGGGGTCACCTAGGACCATCAGAAAACACAGTGTTTTCTGTTGGTCATGGGGGTTCTGTGTGGTAAGTTTGGCCCAATTCTGTCATTAGTGGGCTTAAGAATGCCCTTTGATTGTATGTGAGCTATAAATCTCAGCAACTAAAACTCCCAAATGTCAAGGTCTATTATCCCCAAACTCTATCAGTGTTCACATTTGGGCACATTGAGTATTCATGCCAAGTTTGGTCCAGAACCATCATTGTTTCAGTCCACAGTGCTCTCTGGATATAGGTGAACTACAACAATAAAACTCAAGATCAATGCCCACCAAACCTTTCCAGTATTTTCTGTTGGTCATGAGAGTTCTCTGTGCCAAATGTGCTTCAATTCCTTCATTGGTGGAGTTCAAAATGCTCTTTGATTGTAGACTAACTATAAATCCCAGCAACTACAACTCCCATATGACAAAATCAATTTTCCCCCAACCCCACCAGTATTCAAACATGGACATATCAGGTATTTCTGACAAATTTGGTCCACTGAATTAAAATATATCAGATATTTACATTACCATTCATAGCAGTAGCAAAATTACAGTTATGAAATAGCAACAAAAATAATGTTATGGTTGGGGGTCACCACAACATGAGGAAGTGTATTAAGGGGTTGCAGCATTAGGAAGGTTGAGAACCACTGCCTTAAGCAAATCACACAATATCATCCTCAGCAGAAAACAAAAGCAAATCCCCTCTGAACAATCCTGCACGCGCACAAAGGAAAAAGGAAAAAAGTGATAGGCTTACCTTAGGGTCGCCATAAGTCAAAAATGACTTGAAGGTACAAAACACCAACAATTACAACAGCCTCCTTAGATAGATAGATATTTATTTACGGTCAAGGACCAACGTCACATTGTACAGAAAATAAAACAATATAAATGTTAAAACTCCGTTCAACTCTACAGTTTAACACCAACAGTATCAAGCCTATTGTGTTTCTGCGTTCAATTTAATATGTTGGTTCCTCGTAGCTAGAACGGCCATGAGATATTTGGCCACCAGGTTGGTTGTCTCCTTGTGTTTGTCGTCGAGCAGCCAGTATAGGTAGAGTTCCTCAGATCTGCCAGGTAAGCGGGACAGTATTGGCGAGATTAAGGAGAGGCGGGCATCCACATACAGAGGGCAGTGAAAGAACACATGCTCTATAGATTCAACCACCCCTGCGTCGCAGGGGCATATACGTTCATGATAGGGTGTTTTTGTGTACCTGCCCAGTAGCACAGCTGTTGGCAGAGCATTAACTCGGGCCAGAGTGAACACTTTCCTGTGTTTCGGGTTTGTTAGATTTGTTAAATAATTTTGTGTAGCAAAGGGTACATTAGTACTGCATTTAAATAGTGGCTGGTATCTGGCACAGGCTAGGTGTTTTTGGTAATCTATATCCATTGTTCTGCGCCTTACTGCTACTCTGGCATTCGTATATCCCAGGAGGTCTAGTTCTTCTTCCTGTAACCCTGATAGTTTGAGGTTTCTGAGAATTGTGTTTTTCCATGTGGACCTAAAAGAGTCTGTCAGGATTAAAGGGGCCAGTCCTTTGGGTAAGTGTTTTAACTTTAGCCAGAAGTTTAGTGTAAGAGTCTGGACTCGTGCCTCCATGGAAGGTAAGCCCGCTTCTAGGCGTAGGGTGTTATTCGGGACGCAGCATGGAGTTGCTAGGATACTTCTCAGGAATTTGGTTTGGACTTTTTCGAAGGTGTTCAATTTTTTGAAGGCACATACCTGTGCGCCGTACAGAAGTTGGGCAATTATTTTCGCTGCAAACACTTTTGTGACAGCTGGGATATATTGGCCTCCCTTGGTGAAATAAAAATTCTTAATGGCTCTGCAAGCTCTTTGCACGTTGTCTGTTGCAGATTTTATCTGTTCGTTCCACCGACCCGAGGAATGGAATGTGATCCCCAAGTATTTGTATTTGTCTACTTGTTCGATGGGTAATCCATTGATAGTCCATTTTGGTCTGATTTTTCGCCTGGTAAAAATCATTATTTTGGTTTTACTGTAGTTTATAGTTAGGGAGTCTTTATCACAGTATCTTTGGAGTTCTAGTAATAGCCTTTTTAGACCAATTTGTGAGTACGATACTATAGCCGCGTCATCTGCATATAGCAGCATGGAGATTGGTCTGTAGGCTAGATGCGGGGGGTGGAAATGATCCCCCTTCAGGGCTTTTACCATAGAATTTATATATAGATTGAATAAGGTGGGGGCCAGAATACATCCCTGCCTAACGCCTCTGTTGGTAGGAACTATTCCAGAGTAGTGGCCAGTCTGGGAACATCTTACTCTGAGTGAGGTGTTGTGGTATAGCCCTTGTATTAAGATTAAGAGTCTTCTGTCTATTGATGAGCACTCTAGTTTCTTCCATAGTTTGTCTCTCGGGATCAGATCAAACGCAGATTTGAAATCAATGAAAGCTGTGTATAATGCTACTCTGCCCTGGGCAGAGTATTTTTCTGCTAGATGCTGTAGGGTTAGACATTGATCCAGGGTAGAACGTCCTTCTCTGAACCCAGCTTGTTCATCCTCGAGAATGTTCTCTTGGTCTATCCAGTCCATCAGCTTTAGATGTAAGTGAGAAGCATAAAGTTTGCTAACAATGCTTAGCAAACTGATTGGTCTGTAGTTTGCTGGGTTGGAACGTTCTCCTTTTTTGTATATCGGGATAATTGTGGCTATTCCCCATTCTGTAGGGAATGTGGCTGTCTGGTCTATCCTGGTAATCAGACGTGCCAAGACTGGTATCCACCAGTCCTTGTTTGTCTTTAGAAGGTCTGCCATTATATTGTCACAGCCAGGGGCCTTACCAGGCTTTAACCTATTAATTAAATTCTTGATCTCTGATTCATTTACCCGGGGCCAACTGGATGTTGAATCTATGTCCGGATTGCCCTTCCTCGTAGTAGCCGTGCTGGACATATATACATTTTTAAAGTGTTCTTCCCATGAGTGTGCTGTAATGTGGCAGCCTACGCTGAGGGCACCATGTCTGATATCTCCTGCAACGATTTTCCAGAACAGAGCTGAATTATTGGACTTTGCAGCTGCAATTAATTTATCCCAGTCACTCTTCTGGGCTTGTGACTTCTTTTGTTTAATTACTGTTTTATATCTTGCTTTTATGGTAAACCAATCCTGAGGTATCTGACATAAGTTCTTGCTTCTGTATGTTTTATATATCTTCATCATGTCTTTTTTAAGGGCTTTGCATTCACTGTCAAACCAAGGTTTATGTGTGTGTACTTTCCTATTCATATTATTGCAGTGCTTGGCAGTCAATAACTGTTGTAATTGTGCAATCACATTTTGGTAGAGTGGCATCACGTCATCTGGTTGGGTAGTTTGAAACAGCCTCCTTGAGTTCCAAACTGGGAGAAAGACAAGAGGTGGTGATGGTGATGGGTGATAGTTTCAGTCCACACAGTAAATGGGAAAATGGAACTGCCTTCTTCCCTTATCACTGTCAGAGGCAATTTGGGTTGTCCTGATCATAGTGCTGCAGAGGGGGGGGGGACCCCATCTGGTTCATAAGAAAGAGCTATTTGGGGGGCTCCACCACTTTGTATTAGTTCCTTTAAAGTTCAAACCAAACACTAGAGGCAAAGAGGATACCAGATGGAGGGACTAGATGACACTAGAAACCTTAAAATAACGGAAATATGTAGAAACCACTGGTAATTTAGCCTGGATCTACACAACCCAATATCCCAGAATCTGATTCTAGATTATCTGCTTTGAACTGGATTTTATGAGTCTACACTGCCAGATAATCTAGGATAAAGAGGTAATCTGGGATCAGGTCCTGGGATATTGGGCTGTGAAGAAAGGGCCTTAATTGTCTGTAGAAGAGGACACTAGCTTTATAAACAAGCATCTTGGTATCCCTATGAATGTCCCAATCCTTAAACACCTTCTGCTTTTTGGTTGCTGTGAGTTTTCCGGGCTATATGGCCATGTTCCATAAGCATTCTCTCCTGACATTTCGCCCACATCTATAGCAGGCATCCTCAGAGATTGTGAGATTGATTGAAAACTGAGGAAGTGAGGTTTATACAGTATATCCGAGGAATTATCCAACAGATCTCACAACCTCTGAGGTTGCCTGCCATAGATGTGGGTGAAGTGTCTGAATGTTTCAGGAACATGGCCATACAGCCCGGAAAACTCACATTAACCCAGTGATTCTGGCCATGAAAGCCTTTGACAACAGAGTTACAATTAATTTTTTGCCCGAATCTCCTGTGGGTGGTAGAGAATGTCACCTATTTTTTTCTTGTTACTTATGATCAATTTAGCAGAAATGATTCAACATCTAATTGGTTGCAATACTTAGATCTTCAGCATGGCCCTTTGCTTTGCATGTATTTGTGCCTTAGATATCTCAACATGGT
This sequence comes from Anolis apletophallus, assembly GCA_030556195.1. Classification (NCBI taxonomy): domain Eukaryota; kingdom Metazoa; phylum Chordata; class Lepidosauria; order Squamata; family Anolidae; genus Anolis; species Anolis apletophallus. The sequence continues at coordinate 92,396,191 of JARBWK010000001.1, read as the reverse complement.
CACAAGAAAATGTATACAGGTAAGGCAAGAGCTCCTTAACCAAGGAAGTTGTATTGAAGTAGAATATACCAAAACAAGTTGGATTCTCTCTATGTTGAGGCACACAGGACTCCTTTCTGGCATCATGCCACTCACAGTTTTAATGCAAATTCTTTCCATGTAAGGTCAGGCAAGGCTTTTGAAAATGTTTCTATCCTGAAGATTACACTTTAAACCAAAGCTTAGAACAGTGGAGTTTGAGAGAGAGAAATATGGGGGATGAATCTCTCAGTAATAATATTCAGCAACAGAACAAAGGATTCATTTGAGAGAAAAAAACAGTGACTGATTCCCGTCAGTGAGTCAGGGACCATTATGTGGTAGAATTCCTGCTGTCTTACAAAGAAATTGTGATGGTACTATGTTAGCAGTTGTTGTAGTCATTGATCTGAGAGCGTCAAAAAGAAAGAAGCAAGTAAAATGCCTCTTTTCAGCATTCTTTCTGAGTAATTGTTGCTCTTGCACTTATTTAAGTGAGTCCATTTTATACAGTATACAATATCTATCTCATGCAAATGATCTTTTATTATATGATTTACTGGGGGGTAGTTCTTTGAGGCATCTATTCAGCCACTGTGAGAATAAGGATGTTAACACTGATAGAATTTATTTTCTGATCTAGTTGGATTTCTTAATACATCATTTATTTTTAAAAATACCACCTCATCAGTTTCTTAAGGTCACAAACACCTTGCATTAGGCTTTGTAGGACATTGTTATAAATCTCTTTTTGTGCATCTTAAACAGTGTTATTGCTTCTCATTAAATCTGATCTAATTCAGCACACTTCTTTTTAAAGGTCTACAAAGTACCAGTGAAGAAGGAAAACACATCTTTCTCTGATGAGATGTTGTTCACTGAGGGCCCTTCCACACAACCCTATGTCCCAGAATATCAAGGCAGAAAATCCCACAATATCTGCTTTGAACTGCCATATATTCCAGTTCAAAGCAGATAATGTGTGATTTTATTCAGCTGTGTGAAAGGGGCCTGAGTGAGCAAAGGGCACCCTACTTGTTCCTCAAGATGGGGTCAAACTCCAGTTGTTCTCACTTCTGCTGTGGTGGTGGTTGTATGCCTTCAAGTCATTTCTGACTTAAAATGACAGTGCAAAACTTCTACTGGGTTTTCTTGGCAGAATTTGTTGAGGAGGAGTTTGTCCTTGACTCTTCTAAGACAGAGAGAGAGAGAGAGTGCTTACCTACCCAGTGGACTTCTGTGGCTGAGTGAGGATTTGAATCCTGATCTCCCTGTCCAATGCTCAAACCACTACACCACATTGACTATGACAAACCACAGTGTATTTCTCTTATTCTTGCCAGTTGACTTCCTTTAGCACTATGACTAACCTTTCAGCAAGTAGCTATCTGTGGGTTCTTAGAGGGTGACAACTACAGCCCTAATCTTCCCTGTCATTATTAAGCCACCTCGGAGTTGGTTGAGGTAGGCAGGATTTCCCTGGGTACTGGTTGTGGGGGGTCGGGAGCAGGTCAGGGTTTTGCCCTCCCTTCTGCTCGAGATCCCCATGTACAACTGGTGGGCCACTGTGTGATACAGAATGCTGGACTAGATGGGCTGAGGTCCGATTCAGCATGGCTCTTCTTATGTTCTTATGTTCTTAAGCCCCAGAACTTTCTCCCTTTCACTTCTCCTTCTGACATCAATAGATCACATAAGAACAGGATTTTGGTCTGTCAAAGTTATAATGTAGAGAAGCTATTTTGAAGAGGGATAAGTAGCGTGGGATAAATTAGTTATCAAGCAGCCTTTCTAGATGATTTACACTAGGTAGAGTTAAAGTGGGATGTCAAAACTTACTTGCATGACAAGTTTCAAAATGTTCTGCAAGTATTGGTGATGCCAAAGATAGCCCACCATGTCCTGAGGTTGCAAACAGATGGCAAAGGCTCGGCAAACTGTGCAGATAATAAGTCTACTTTTTATCCCAGTAAACCTAGTGGAGTAGGTTGGCATGGAGAAAAGAATCCACTAATCAAGCATGGATGCTGTGACAGCTTGGTGTATACACACACACCCAGTGGAAGATAAGCCAGTACTGCTTTCCATCAACCCCGGTATGGAGAAATAGGATGTGAAAGGGCAGAGATTTCCCCATTGAGTTCTGGTAGTCAGAACCTATCAGGAGGAACCTTCACTCCTACACACCTGGGAGATGCTTGATACCTAGCAGAATGTATGCTCTAAAATAACAAAGGGCATGCTCTTGTGTCAGTTATACTGGATTTTTAAAGAGCCTGGCACCTTATTCTCTGCTCTTCTTCATTATGCTGTCCTGAGGAGTACTCAGGGTCAAATCACAGTTCAGCCTTGTGATAATACCATCCCACTCCACAAAGCTGTTGTGAGGACTATTACCAAGATAATTTTGTGGTTAATTTTTGAGCAGTTGTGAAAAACATTACAGTATAAAAATATAAAAGTATTAGAGCAGGGACATCTGCCACATATTTTGTAGCCGAGGAAGAAAAATATATGTATTTCCTTATTCTATTCCATAATATATTCCAAGTGTGTGTTCTGCCTTTCTTAAGTGTCAGGAGTCTTCTGAGAATGGACTCAGTGGATTCTTTGTTCTTAGTAATCAAGTTTAGTCTCAATCTGTTGAATTTCAATCACAATGCTGAAACACTGAAGGACATCCACATTCTGAGACATTAAGAATATATAATGTGATAGTGAATGAGGTATTTTCTGTAGAAGTACTAGCTAGCTCATTTACAGTTTGGATCTGGCCTAGAAGATCAGTGTCCTATCCGCTTGGAATAAGGAGTTAGCATTATTCTAGAAGGTATAAATTATGAATTCAATAGGAATCTATACACCCAGTTATTGTGTGTCTTCAAGTAGTTTCTGACTGACAGTGACCCAAAGGTGAAAATCTACAGAATTTTATTTGCAAGTTCTGTCCAGAGAGGTTTTGCCTTTGCCATCTTATGAGGGTAAAAGTTTGTGATTTGCCCAAAGTCACCCAGTGCATTCCCACATTTGAGCAGATATTGGAACCCTGGTCTCCAGAGTTGTAGTCCAATTGGGTCTCATAAAACTCCCCTACGTATAGAATTGACATTTTTGGTCCAATAAGCAAGTTATGTAACTAGCTTGATGGTAGATTGTTTGGGCCATCATCCATTGGAACTTATTTCTGTAGCTGGAGCAGTGGGACAGATGCTACGCATAGTCCCCAAGCTGACAGCCCTTGTACTGGAACCCTGATATTGGCTGATGATAGAAGAGAGAAAACAGTATCTTCAATCAAAATGACAGCAATCTGGCAATACTATATTATATCTGGGCCATTAGAGGGAAAATTTCAAGGCTATGGGGTTTATTTAAAAACATCTCGAGCTACGATGTTCTGTCAGTACGAAAGACCTAAAGCTGGCAGAGTCTCTTTTCCTACAGGCAAAGTTCAACTTTCTAGCCTCTTCTGAAATAAAACTTGAGAAGTCAACAGTAAATCTTGTCTCACTTGATTTCAGAGATCTGAACAAGTTTGGATTATCTTAAATTATCTGTTCTCCGGGTGGTTTAACAAGCATACATAATTCTCATGTGCTTTCTGAACAGGCTGAACTAGCTTATTAATCTAGTAACAATATCGAGGAGCAGGGAGAACCAAAGATGAGCTCTTTCTATCACACTGGAACTGGTTTGTAGGACACTTTTGCAAATGAAAGTTGCTCAGCAATTCTGCTATCAAAGATCATGGTTGCAGCAAGTTCCAGCCTTGGATATTTGCTTGTTGCGTTATGATAGTGGAGGCATTTCTGTTTGTATAGTCTGAAGATGTGTACAAAATGAAGTTGGCAACTATGGGAACAGAATATCAGACTAGAAAATCCTTTGGTCTGATGCAACAGGACTATTCTTATATTCTTCTCCTTGGTAGTGGAAAACCAATCACATGCATACTTGATCCTGCCAAGAAACACTTTAGTTGAATGGGGTGGGAGAGAGGCAAACATATGTTCTAAAGTTGGTTGTTATCAGGCTTAAAGGGCTTTTTGAATTTACTGTATTAAACAATTACTAACTTTTACCATTTATGAGCAAGGTTTTTGAGCATGTAATCCTTAGATAAAACAGGAGATTGTTAGATAAAACAGTTTATCTGGATTTATTTAATCTTGACTTTTGAGACTATGGAAGTTTTATCTAACTTGGTAGATGATCTTGGGTCCAAAGAAGGGATGTGTGCCCCTCTGCTTCTGCTTGACCTCTTCTATGGCCTTTAGTATGGTTGACCACAGTGTCCTACATATTCTTCCCTACTAGCCCCCCCTTACCCCCTCATCCACTTCCCCTAAAACACCCCACCACCCAATCCCATTACCCCTACCCTCTACCCCTCTATCACCTTCTTTTTCTTTAAACCTTCCATTTTCCTACTTTAGAAATGTTCCCCCTCTTTTTATTGTTACATGAAAACCTTAATAAAATATATTTTTAAAAAGACATTCTTGTGGCATGTGACCAGTGATTTATAGTACTCTATAGGTCTCTAGTTTTGTTGCCCATGAGATTTATCATCTATGGAACTGCTGGGGAGATCATACTGGGTCTGAGATGTGCTGTCATTAATGCATACACACAATTGTTATTTTTTTCATTTCATTAAATACCAAGAAAGCTGGAGATGTTGTAGCTTGCTAGCTAAAGACACTAATGTTGGCTAGTAAATTGTGGCTTAATACTGTAAAAAATATACCTGATCAAGGAAGCAAAATCTGAAATACAGATTCAAACGATTTCAAATCAAGATGTAATCCTGCAATGAATGATAATCAGTCTAGGGATGCTCCTGGTCTTGACTTTATTCTTGGATTGTGGACGATTATAGTTGAATCACTTAAAATGGAAGATGTTGCCAAGAATTGTTTTGGTTATCTGAAGCTGGTGCATCCATTGCAGCTGGTCCTGAAGAGGTCACCTCTGTCCAGGTTGTATAATTGTGGCATGCTATATATGAGGCTATGTGTAAAGTCTTTAAAATGTTCTGTTCACCCAAAACATGCCATGGCATTATAAGAGGAATGTGTGGGGTGTGGACCGCACTGGCTGACACAATCAGAAGGAGTGGCACAAAAATGATTCCCTAGAAAAATGTGTGATGTTTCAGCCGAAATTTATCTTTTAAAATAGAAAATATCCCAGTCATTAGTGATAACCACTAAAACATTTTTCATAATACCAATTCATATGCATTCTCTTGATGCTTCAAGGACAAAGCTCTATGCTGATTTACCTTTGGAATCTTCCAATGCCCAGGTACTCAATTACAGTAATGCACATAATTTTTATCTGCACACATGTTGTTTTCATTGCTGATGTTGTCATTACATTGAGTGATACACACAAATTATGATTTACAAGTAACATTAGCACAACACATACACACATGTCGTTTTCATTGCTGATGTTGTCATTACATTGAGTGATACACACAAATTATGATTTACAAGTAACATTAGCACAAACACACACACACACACACACACACACAGTGTTCCCTCACTACTTCACGGTTCGCTTTCACCGGACTCACTGTTTTGCAGTTTTCAAAAAAAAAAATTAAAATATATATCGCTGTATTTTCACTGTTTTGCGGGGGTTTGCCACTGCCGCTCTCAGAGGCGCTTTCCCTCCTCAGTCCTCCCTCCCTCCAACCTTGAAGGGCCTTTCCTTCCTTCCTTTCCTTCACTTTATTTTAAGTTTATAAAGACTTAAAATAGTGTTTAACTACTAAAATAATGTATAAATATTAAAATAAATATAGCACCCCTACATCGCGGTTTTTCACTTATTGCGGGAGGTCCTGGAACGTAACCCCTTCAGTAAGTCAGGGAACACTGTGTAGTGGTCTGGTATGAGACGAAGTCCAGGAGGTAACACCATGAGTTACTGCACTGGGTGACACCAACCCTAGTGATGCTGCTGAGAATGCTATTGAATGGATATTTGCAAATACAGAAGGATTTCTCTCACACAGGAGGGTATTCAGAAATACAACCCTGCATGTGTACTTTTAGGCAGTTTATAACTTAACACCAGACGTTCATTGCTGGTTGATTTTGCTGTCAGTATAAACTTGTACTGAGAGTGAGACAAGGAAATGGGCAGTGCAAAAGAGTAAAGATATAGGAGGACAAGAACAGATGTGCTTTGAATACTATGATACACCTCATGTACATGTTTTTTTCAAAAGTAATTTATAGACCCTTGAATTAAATAAGGAAAATATCTCAGTCCAAAGAGATTTGACAACAAGATTGCATTTATGCATTTTCATAGGCATACACAGCAATTAATCAAAGTTTTCTATAGGCAAATATGTGACAGATGGTTATCTCAGAGGTGATGTATATGTATACACTATTGAATTATAAATATAACCTTTTTGGACCTCGCAGAAAACCATAGTAGTAAACTTATAGAACATGTACTATCTATTTGTTAATTACTACATCTTTCATAACTAATTCTTTAAAAGAAGCATGATATAGGTTCTTTGCTGTTACATCTATAATGCTTTCTAACCAGGAAATAAGAGAGATTCTGAGAGTTCAACAGAAAGATGCAAAGAAGATGATTAAAAACTCAAATAATCAAGAAAGGTTACTGCAGATGGGAATTGGTGTCTCGTATGTGCAGGGGCGGTCCTACCGGTAGGCAAAGGACGCCGCTGCGTGGAGCGCCATCTGGGAAAAGGGTACATTTCCCCACCCGCCAGACAGAGTCCGGCCGATGTTCCGCTTTTGGGCCTTGTGTGCTCCGCCGCCGCGCCGTAGCACACCTCCTTGCATGCCGAATAGGGAGTGCTGTGTTTACAGGCTTCTGCGCCTGCGCACAGGAGCGTCTGGGCATGCGCGGAGGGGAGGTGCCAAAATAATGTTGGGGAGCGGCAAAATAATGTTTGCTTACCATTTAAAATTACCTTAGACCGCCCCTGCGTATGTGTATACATGACTTCAAGGCACCTGTAAATTTATGGTGACCCCATGAATTTCATAGGATTTTCTTCTGCAAACAATATTCAAAATTGATTTTACCAGTTCCTTCCTGTTGTCCTCTTACTCATTTATATATTGAATACAAGGAGGAAAAAGTAGCAACAACAGAGACTTTTCTGCTTCTCCCACTTCCAGAGTGGTGGGTGGACATGTTTGCTTGATGGGCTCTACCAAGGCTCTGCAAGCTGGAGTGTGATTTAAATTCATACACAGCCTTTGTAACAAGACATCAGTACAAACAAGGGCAAATCCTGCAGATACTGCTGTTTCATTTCTATTTAAGGGCTTGCTATACTTATATTAGTTACCCAACTGCTTTTTCCTGCTTTTTCCATTGAATCACTTGCTGAAAGATAAGTCAATACTTAAATAGATCCCAGTGATTTGGACTAGCTTTTTAGGACAAGGATTTGGCCAGACGCAGGCCAAATGCAGCCCTCCATATGTTCTTGGAGCCAGTTGTTGTTTCTGGATTTCCAGTATAGACTATTATGATGGATGCACCCCAGTAATATCTGGATGTCTTGCCTTGGTTTGAATCTATGACTTTCCATGATACCAGATTTACTGACAAGATTTTACCCAAGTGGCATACCACTATAATCGGTCACTGGGGGATAGCCCACACTGAATTTAATGGGACTGACATCCAAGTCAGCAAGCGGAGTACACAAAGGAAATAAGATTTCTAATTGACATTAGTCATCATTAGCCCCCAGTATTGCAGTGGGTTAAACCTTTCTGCCAGCAGGACTGCTGACCAATAGGCAGCGGTTCAAATCCACTGAGAGTGTAGATGAGCTCTCTCTGTCAGCTCCAACTCCCCATGTGGAGACATGAGAGAAGCCTCCCACAAGGATGGCAAAACATCAAAACATCCAGACGTCTCCTAGACAACATCGTTGTAGTCAGCCAATTCTCTCACACCAGAATCTACATGCAGTTTCTCAACTCACTTCTGACATAATAAATAAATATATAACAATCATGCTACCACCAGGATCACAACTGGAACGTCCTTGCATACTTTTTGGTGGGGAATAATACTAGGATAGAGCTTGGCCAGATGCCTATGGGCTTCTCACAGATGACTGGTTGTCTAGAATAGATAACAGGATAGTGGACTAGACATCCCTTTGGACCAATCCAACAAAGGAGCTTTGGGTACTTAAATGCATGTGCAGCGTTTTGCAAATCAAGTGCCTTTTAATCAGAGTACTGGTTATCTAACGATGTGTAGATAGGGAGGCCGTTCCCTGGAATAAATTCTGGTAGTCCAGATGGATCACCTTGATAAGTCCAGGCAACACAGCTCTTTTTGTGCCAAAACAAGAACCATGGCTTTGCATAGGAAGAATACAGTATTTTCAGGTGCTACCTGGTCAAATTCCTTGCTTGGCACTATTGTTGTTGTAGCAGTCATTGGAAGTGCCTCAATTTTATTTTTCAAGACATGACATTTACACAAGACAACCGAGTGACTGTGGAATGGGAGCTATTTGCATATTTTCATTTCCCCTTTCGTCTTTTCTACCCACATGTTTAAATCACTGGAAAAAGGAGCACTGTCAGAATAGAATATCTTTACAATTAGAAGCTTTATGTATGTTAAGCAGAATGGCAAGCAAAGAGAAAATGCTTAGAATCTCAAAAGGTTTCTTAAATCAGTATTGGTGTGCAGTAGGGACAAAACGCATTGCAGGTCAAAATATTTCTGTATATAAAACAGACTACTGTGCATTTCTAACCATTGTGGAAAAGTATATACCAAAAGTAAATGTGTACATCCACTAAAAAGAATACTTATACTTACCTGTCTCTCAAGATGGGCAGTTATAATAGGTTGTTTTTTTCCCCTATGTCAGGAGCAACTTGAGAAACTGCAAGATGTTTGTGTTATGAGAGAATTAGCCATCTGCAAGAACATTGCCCCAGGGACGCCCTGATGGGAGGCTTCTCTCACAAATAAGTGTACCATGTTTGGAACATTAGTGAGACCATTTATGCATGCAGTCATTGGGCTTTGAAAAGTCAGTCCATCTGCTTTGTTTTTAACAGTCATTGCTAAAGGAAGGGAAGTGTGGTTAAGTTAAAGTACCCTCAAAGGTATAGGTGGTGGTAGAAGGGAAGGCAAAATGAGTCTATTACGCTTAAACAGAATTTGTTCCCCTGCCAATTTTTTTCTGTCAGTACCCCAAATTGCTAGCACTAGAGAAATTGAGACATTGAAACTCATTCACATACAGAACTCTCACATTTGCTGTGTTCACATTCCCTTGGTAACTTTGCCTACCTCCTTTTTTTGTGAATACCTTCTCTGTATTCCTCAATATACAACTTTTTTTTTCATTCCAGGAGCAACTTGAGAAACTGCAAGTTGCTTCTCATGAAAGAGAATTAGCTGTCAGCAAGGATGTTTTCCAGGAGACGTCCGGATTTTTTGTTCTTTATCACCCTTGTGGGAGGCTTCTCTCATGTCCCCACATGGGGAGCAGGAGCTGACAGAGGGAGCTCAGCCCGTTCCCTGGATTCAAACTGCTGACCTGTCAGTCATCAGTTCTGCCAAGAAAAGGGTTTAACCTATTGTGCTACCGGAGGCTCCGAATATGTAATTAAAGCTTTAAGTTACTGAAATGCTACACATTTAGTAACAGGAGGAACATTTCACTAGGGGATGAATTCTTATTTGGAAGGGGACACATCCCCAGCTCCTAACCTTCTTTCCACAGCTACATTTCTGAATCAACTGTTGTGTCTGTGTGTTCTCCTCTCACATCTTTATTCAAAGATACCATGTACAATAATGAGAATATTCTGCGTAGTCTAAAAGATTGCTGGAGCTTTGCCGTATCACCAGTCCTTCTTGAACACTACCATTGCATAGAAGAAGAAATTCACCATATGCACTGAAGAAAGAGCATAAGGAGAAGGTATGGTGGGGAGAGAAAATGCTAGCCCATTATCCCTTTTTTACTACCAGCTGCTTGTTAACTCACAGGTTTGCTGGATTGTCTGAGTCATACAGAAAAATGAAAGAAGTCTTTTAGAACATCGGCCTGCTAAGCTTTAGATTTTGACCAGGACACTGTGACAACAGCATGGATTAATGAGATACTTTGAAGATTCAGTTTTCCCCGACTTTTTCCTGCAGCACCCAAGTCTTCATGTGTGATTTAAGCAGCTTGTGTGAGGCGTGGGATTTCTTCTATCAAACGGGCACCTAACCGCCTGCCTTTCCTGGCACAACAAACTTTTCCATCAGCAGACTAAACAGAAGTTATTGGTTGTTAGGAAACATCCTTTGCATATTTGTTTCAAGGGAAGGGAAGCATGCCTCTGTTTTAGGGCAGTCCTCGGAGATTGTAGCTTTTTTGCATTTGAAGAAAGCTCACTGTTTTAGATAAGGCAGAAGAGAAGCAGCAAGAGCCAGCTTCAAGGGGAGAGAATAAAAGAGCGACTACAAATGCAGAGGCAGAATCAGAAAAGGTTCCTTGAAGAAATCCAACAGGAAGTAGGCACTGCAAATAGCATAGCTGCAGGAGAGCCAAAGGTAACATAGGTGTCAAAAGAAGAATTACAATGGGGAAACCCCTTTCACTTCACAGAAATAGGTTGCGTAAGCAGACATTATTTTGATAAGCAGACAAGGAACGGTTAGTGTAAAAAAGAAAGTAAGGAGCCAGAACAGAGAACAAATGAATGGCCAAAAGATAATGCCAGAACTCTTATCACATTTTTATGCTTTACGCTTCTGTTCTGGTACTCATTTCCCCCCTATTGCCAACACTTGCATACTTTCCTCCTGGATTTTTGTTCATTCTCTTCAACCACCACCTGAGTTTCATCACAGAAATGCACCAATTCTACCCAATGAGAAATATAAAATAACTTTGTGAGAGTAAAAGTACATCCAAAGTTTGTTTTTGTTAGTCATACTTGGAATAAACCCAAGGAAATAACGGAGATTTAGATTAAGCAAGTATGTATTAAGATCTATTTATTTCAGCAGATATAAAGTAAGTATACTTACACTTTATTTTAGTTTTCCAATATAGATCTCACAATCCCCCAGCCAGCACGATCCTGCATAAAGATTTAGTAGAAGCAAATTGTAAAATGAATAGCAAGAGATAAGACAATAACTTGGAAGAAAAAATCTACAAGACATGAAAGAGAAAAACTGGTATTGAAACCTAGCATAGAGACCCTTTGCACAACAGGAAAAAACATCTTAACAGCATGGTCCACAGTCTGCAAAAGTTAGTTTTAAGAATGTAAACTTCTGTATCATACTTTGGTTTTCAAGTGTAGACTCTTGGTGGTGGGTCTGTAGGTGATTGTGGAAACCTATTCTGGATCCACATGTTCTTTTGCAGTGAGGGCATTAGTTTCCAGATGGAAGGCAGTCCTGACAAGGGTTAGCTTGACTTGCCTTCCCATTGACACATTTCTCTCTTTCGCCCTTCTTTCTTGCATCTTTGAAATTCCCAGCACTGTTAGTAACAGCTGGCCTCCAGTTAGAACACTCAAGGGCCAGAGCTTCCTTGTTCTTGATGTTTATGCCACAGTTTTTAAGCTTTAAGCCCATCTTTAAATCTCTTTTGCTGTCAACCAACATTCTATTTTTCATTCTTCAGTTGAGAGTAGAGCAACTATTTTGGGAGATGGTGATCGGGCATTTGGCAACGTAGCCAGTCCAGCGAAGTTGATGGCTGAGGTTCATTGCTTCAGTGCTGGTGATCTTTGCTTTTTCCAGATCTCTGACATTTTTCCACCTGTCTTCCCAAGAGATTTGCAGGATTTTTCAGAGGCAAAGCTAATGGAATCATTTCAGAATGCGAGTGAGGTTTTGTAGACAGTTCACATTTTGCAGACAGCATATAACAGGGTTGGGAGGACAATAGCTTTATAAACAAGCATTTTTGTATATCTATGAATATCCCAATCCTCAAACACTCTCTGTATCATTATAAAAAAAATTATGCACTTTCAGAGCTCAGGTAGTGTTGTATTTCAGTATCACTATTGACTTTTGTGGAGAGGTGACTGCCTAGGTAGCAGAAATTGTCAATATTTTCTAATGTTACACATTAAGCTAAATTTCTGGTATTGCTAAAGGATTGGCTGGTGTCTGCTGACAGAGTACTTTGGTTTTTTTTAATGTTCAGTGAGAGGCCAAGCTTTTCTTATACTTTTGCAAAGGTGTTTAGAGTGCATTGTAGGTCTCTTCTTCAGCATATTGGCATTCAATAACACATGTTGTTGTGGCCTTGGTTTTGGTTTTCAACCTGCTGAGGTTAAATAGCTTGCCATCAGTCCAATGGGTGATTTCCACACCAGTGATTTCCACACCATTTGAATATAAAGGAAGTCTAAAGCAAATGTATTCTATACAATAGCTTAGTAACATTCAAGAAGAGGTAAACCAGGAGCATTTTTGGAACTAAGTGAGAAGGGGATAAAAAGAGAGAATACACAGATGGCTGCTAGAAGCTGAACCTTATCATTTTTTGCTCATCGAACTTAATTATGCCTTAAAACCTCTATTGGCTGAATATAAACCTATTAATAACCTGGGCATATAAGCATATTACAAAGATATAAGTCACCTTCTGCTGGTTTCCTAGTGGCACAGGATGGGGTAGACAGAAATGGACAATATGTTTATTTTTCTGTCCAAGCATTTTGCATTTCTAAATGGAAACAAGTAAGAATTGTCTGCCTTGGAAAACAACAGCCAATTGCTTCTGTTAAACAAGATGATTTAGGTTGGGTGTTATTTTACAAAACTTTAGAAACATTTCCCTTCCAGGGAGAAACAGTGGCCATATATATCCCAATTAAAAAAGGATAAAGGAGAATATGAAATGCACATATCCTGATTTACATGTGCAGGCATAACATTTGAAATAATATAATGGAAATATAAATACAATACGAGTATTTCTCATCATAGTGAGAAAGGATATGATCAGGTAACCAATGCATCAACCTGTTCTTCCAGGGGTTGATTCTCTAAAAGGAAACTTTTATTATCAGACTCCAATTAATTGATATCAGAGCTCTAGGTGATCAACAATGTTTTAAGGCCACCAAAACAATAGTGGAATCCAGAACAGTGGTGATTCCAAGAACCTTGTAGAGATGGCTTCAGTGTGCTATTCAATTTAAAAGTAATATTCCAGGTTCTGATTAATTGAACAGGTGTTGTGAGCATATGTGTGATTTTATGCAAATATGAGAATGTATGATATATGCAAATAATAAATATTATTTGAATATGACCTTTTGAAATACCAAGATAGAAAATGTAATGTGTATTACAATTAGTTTAACCCTTCTAGATTACTCCAAAAGGTAAACTAGTGCTTCTGTCCTTTCTAAAAGTAACAGCATGCCTCACTTCCTTTCCCTCTCTCCCTGCACAATTGCTTGATTGCTATCTTTAAAATCCTATCTTGAGAGTCCTCTGCAGGAAATGCTATTGGCAAGATCCAAACATAGTTGATGCAAGGCCTATGATCAATTGTACTGCAATTGCCTATTAGGCAGAAAGATTTGGATTAATTTGTCTAAACTGTAACAAGAAATAATGATGTTCAATAAGTTGCATTTGTCTTTGTCAGATAACAGGAAGAAAACAAGTTATAGATTTAGAAGAAACTTCTACAGAATGGATTATGTCTTTTAAGAAGATAGTAATGTACTATCCCCTACCTGAAGCCGCCAGTGGTGCAGTGGATTAAACCCCTGTGATGGCAGGACTGAAGACTGACAGGTTGCAGGTTCGAATCCGGGGAGAGCATGGATGAGCTTCCTCTATCAGCTCCAGCTCCTCATGCGGGGAAATGAGAGAAACCTCCCAGAAGGATGATAAAACATCAAAAACATCCGGGCATCCCCTGGGCAACGTCCTGGCAGACGGCCAATTCTCTCACACCAGAAGCAACTTGCAGCTTCTCAAGTTGCTCCTGACACACACAAAAAATCCCCTACATGTCCTCTAAAACTAGGGGTTTGGAATTATTACACATGGGCACCCCACTTTTCTGAATGGTGAGAAGTTCCTGGCCTTCCAGCAGTCACCAAGAACTCTATTTCCATGGAAAATGGATGACATGTAAGATTTATGGTGTTCCTATGATAAGTGGTTTATTTGCATACGCTGAGCATAAAAGTTTGTAGTATTAATATTCAGATTCCTATTCTTGGACCAGATTTATAGGAAATGCATTGTACAACAGCATTTCCTTGCAAAGAGCAAAGTCAGCTTTCTGTCTCTTCAGAGGAAGAGTTGAATTAGAGAATACACGAATCACTTTTTTTCCTTATTGTACCAAGAGGCAAAAGGCACATGTTTTTCACAGCATATGCTTTTTTCTCACCTAAATATCTCATATTTAGCATGCTTCATTTTGCACTTGGACGGTAAAAGAGGCTTAATGTGGAATCTATCAGTGAGGCATCCATCAATAAGAAAATCCATTAGAAAAGGGTTAACTATAGAGAACCATCTGGCAACAGCTCCCAAAGTATCCCATTTAAAGTGGAATCGGATATCAAACAAGGATGTGTTGTGGCTTCAAATTTATTTTCCATCTTCATAACTATGATTCTGCACCTTGTTGATGTGAAGCTTCCCACTGGTCTGGAAATCACCTATCAGACAGATGACAAACTATTCAACCTCAGCACTGAAAAGCCAAAACCAATGTCACATCAACATCTCTTATGGAACTCCAATGTGCTGATGATAATGTAGTCTGTGCTCATTCAGAAGAAGTCCCACAAGCTGCTTTAAACACCTTTGCAGAAGAATACGAAAAGCTTGGCCTCTCACTGAATATTGAGTAAACCAGTGTTATATCAGCAGGCACCTGCCAATACCTCTGCAATGCCAGAGATTCAGCTTAATAATGTAATATTAGAAAATATTGACTATTTCTGTTACCTTGGCAGTCACCTCTCCACAAAAGTCAGCATTGACACTGAAATACAATACCGTCTGAGCTCTGCAAGTGCAGCATTTTTTTAATGAAACAGATAGTGAAGTTCTTGATATTTGTAGGGATACCAAGATGCTTGTTTATTGTCCTCCTAACTCTGTTATATGCCTATGAAATGTGGAAAGTCTACAGACATCGCTCTCAACTTATGGAATGATTCCATCAGTGTTGCCTCCAAAAAAAACCTGCAAACCTCTTGAGAAGACAGGTGGACAAATGTCAGCATTCTGGAAGAAGCAAAGACCACCAGCACTGAAACGGTGACCCTCCACCATTAACTTTGCTGGATTGGCCATGCTGTACGAACGCCTGGTCACTGTTTTCCAAAACAGTTACTTTACTCTCAACTCAAGAAGGGAAAAAGGACTGTTGGTGGGCAGGAAAAGATATTTAAAGATGTGCTTAAAGCTAATGTTAAAAACTGTGGCATAGACACCAAGAACTGGGAAGCCCAGACTCCTGAATGTTCTAACTGTAAGTCAGCTGTTACCAGCAGTGCTGTGGAATTTGAAGATGCATAATTGAAGGGTGAAAGGGAAAAACAGGTCAAGAGGAAGGCACATCAAGCCAACCCTCGTCAGGATCACCTTCCATTTGGAAATCAATGTCATCACTGTGAAAGAACCTGTGGATCCAGAATAAGTTTCTACAGCCACCAATTGACCCACCACCAAGACTCTGCACTTGGAAGGTAATCATACTTGGCTGTGAGGGATTGCTTATAATGATGATTCTTTTGTAACCACAAAATTATCAATTGAAAGTCATATTCAGGGTTTTTAAGGCTTGAAACTTTGTAGCTAAAATAGAATTTGATTTAATTAAGTCTATATAAAATACAGAATGAATTTTAGAAACTAAATTTGTGTTATGGAACTACTCTTCATGATTTGCTAAAAAAATTTAAATGCTTTCACCCGCCACTCCCACCCCAATTTTTTTCTGGTTACAGGCTTAGTTGCAAATAAACTTTTTGCTTTATGTCCTGACCTGATGAAATTCTCAGTATTGGTTTTATGTTGAAGCCTCAGACCTCTTAACAATGGGAATAAAATTGGAAACATCTTAATGACTTTTATGTATTTGTTTAAAGTATGCAACAATATTTATCTTAAAATAGATTTGTAAGCTCTACTTATTGTTTCTCTCCCTCTTCTCTCTTTCCTCACTACTTTTAATAGCTCTTTTGCAGACCTTGCCAGAGTTGCTAAGAGCTGGTGAGGTAGTCAATGATGTGAATATATGATAAACATGATTTATCACACACAGCTTTGCAATTTCTTGCAAAGTTAGCTTAGCCAACCTGTGCTGGGTGGGATGGGGTATTCCATCTGGCAGAATTATGTGTAATTTGACTTATTTGTCGCTCTACTGTTTGTTCATGGTTTTATTTATCAGTATATAATAATGTCTACTAGTTTTTAAAGAATAGCATGCATAGATAGATCAGTTTTTCTGATATTCTAATGAACATGTGGCACCAGGGGGTGTGTGAGTGTGTTTGTGAACACACACCCACAAAAATTCCTCACCATCCTCCTTGCTTTCATATAACATCTGACCATAGCTTTCTTTTTGATCAGGCTTTTGACGGTTCGGCCTCATTAACGTTTATAAATATGCTTCATTCAAGGCACAGATGTAAGCCTGTTGATGGAAGCAGAAATATTTACATGTGTAACCTCAAGCAGATACACAAATATTGGCAGGCTACGGCCTTTGTTTGCATTTAATAACGGGCATGCAGTCAGTCGCATGATTAGTCCAGTTTAGAAGTTATCCTCCATTTATACTGTGTTTGCCTGCTGCATTGTGCAGCAATTTATTAAAGGTAAACTAAAGGGTATCATTTCGTCTTTCTAGGTGAGATGAGATGCAAGCAGGACTTCCTTGTTTCTTCCATCTCCCTGGTTGTGTCAATCACAACAAAAGTCAAAACGTGCTTTTTTGCTGTCTGCCTTCAATTTTGTTTTTTGGACTTAAGGAGATCCTATGGCCTCCAAAACATGGAAATTTCTTGGCAAGATTTATCCTGATGGGAGTTGACTTTGCCTTCCTCTGAAGCATGACCTGGCCAAAGTCACTCTGTGGGTTTTCATAGCTGAGCAGAAATTTGTATAGTTTAATGTTGAAACCACTACTATGCTGGCTCTCCTCTATGCATGTAAAAGACAAGGTAAAGAGGGAAAAGGCCCAACTCCTTTACTACCATGACTGTTTGGCCAATTTCAACAGTATTTGAAGGCATGTCTCTGTAAGTTTAATTTGTATGTAAGTCAGAACAGGTACATGTTAGAAGTATAACTCCAGCTCACTCGCTCGCTCTCTCTCTCTCTCTCTCTCTCTCTCTCTCTCTCTCTCCCCTCTCTCTCTCTCTATATATATTTGGATAGCATAGAGAAGGGTTACCACCCCTGTGGTGTTCTTTTGCTGTCTGTGCCTCAGTTCAGGAGATTTCACCTCACTTTTGGTTCCTGTGAAACTTGGATTATGAAAAATGTGGCTTGTGGTGATAAATGATTCGCGATAAAGCTTCAATGGAGGCACCATGATGACTCTTTCAGGAGTGAATTTCATTTCCTAGGGATAGATTTCTCTCACTTCCTGTTATCTCACCCCAGTTTTTAACTATGGACCTCTTCACATGGACATTTTTGCCCCGTTTTGCTGCTTTTCGCCACCACACAACACATGGCAGGCCCCACCAGCATTCCTCCCAAAGTGGAGGGGACGCACTGAATCTCCTCCACTACAGAGAGGAAAGTTTTGTTTGGGCAACTCTGATAGAGCCTTTTCTTCAATAAGCATTTTCTAGGTCCTCCAGCATAACTTTATGGTGTCCTTGGGCCAAAAGCCTTCTATCTCTGTAGTTTGCTATTATCCACAATTTTGTGTATCCACACAATGTCTAAATGCAAATACAGAGGGTCATATTGCAATGTCAAACCCCCTTCAAGAAACTCTCATGATATTTTTACCTAGGGTAGCTTTATACATTGGAAACAACTTGATGGCATAAAGAAGAGTTTTTTATTTTTTAAAAATCTAGTTTTTGTCCCATTTATTAGAATCTCATTTCAAGAAGAAATAAATGTTTGTAGTCCTCAATGCATTTCAAAAAAAAGAGAAACCAAAAAAGTCAACCATTTCACACATTGCATGCTACAATATATAAATCATTTAGCCTAATTTCTCTAGCTTGAGATTGGTGTTGGTCTATTTCAAGAAGATTAATGAGTGAATAGAAAGCAAGTGTACTAATTTAATATTTACCTTCAAACATTGTTATAGAGCTAGAGAATATTTCAGAGTGAACTATAAGAAACACATGCTGAAATGATCTCATCCCTTAGTGCACACATATGAGCACATATAGATATTGCTATGGGGCTGGTTTTTTTGCATGCGTATGTGAATACAAAAGATCCAAACTCAGATTTACTATATTTACTTAAATAGTACAATATAGTTAATATCTCCTCACTACTCCTATCCAAATAACCAACAACAAATAAGCAATTGTCTTGGATCTGCTGGTTGTTATGTACTCAAGAATTGAACACCTTCTGTTTTCTCTAGAGTGGCACTAAGGAGACTCAACTGTGAGCAACCCTGTTATGAACATGTGAGCATAAATAAATAAAGCTGATGACTATGTTGTTCCTGTTCTTTCATCTCGGGAAAAACTGTAGTGTAAGTCAAATGTTTCCTGGATGCCATTGTGATTTTTCCTCCAAATTTGTTACCAAAATATTTTCCAGAAACACTGTCAAGAAGGTTGCCATAAAGAGAGCAAAGATGTAATTAGATGTGACAGAGAAAATCCATCTTATATTGTTTAATTCTTATTTTGTTCATGTATCAAATGTACAGTATATTCAACGTTTCTCCCAATATGGCATTCAAGATTTTGATTTCTGTCATTGTGGCTTATTGTTGCATAAAAAAGGACTCTTCCACACTAAATAATTATAGCACTTTAATTCAACTTTAATTGCCATGACAGCATCCCAGGGTTTGTAAATTAGTCAAAAACACTGGAGAAACTTCTTCTGGCCAAGAATTCTCAGCATCCTCAAACACAAATCCTAGGATATTTTTTTTGGACGTTGCCATGGCAGTTAAAATGGAATCATATTACTTAATTGTTTGATTAAACATTAGAATAAATGTATTGATGGTGAGAGCAGTTTGGAACTTTAGAGAGACGATGGAGTCTCTCTCTTTATGGATGCTTCAAAAAGAAATCAGGCAGTTACATGATGTTGATGTTCAAGCTGGAGATTCCGCATTAACGAAATGGTGGACTCAATGCTGCATCTAATTCTATGATTCTGTAAATCTGGCTTGCTTTGAGCACTATATACCTCACCTTTTACAACTGGGAACATTATTATTTACTACACTGCCTTAGTCTGACTATTATAATGCTGATCAAACTGGATTATATGACAGTGTAGATCCAGCCTGAAACAACACACTCTCTTGGCCTGTCTCTGCCTAGAAAGACTCTTGATTTAGCATAGAGCATATCTGTGATCATATAGCTTTCTAGATGTTAGTGGAGTGCAACTCCCACAATTCATTACCTTTGACTATACTGGCTCTGGTGGCTGATACTTTTGCCTAGCACATTTTTCTCTCAGTCACATTCTCTTGTCTTCACTGTATGTAATCCACTATTATGACAATATTTCTGTGGAAGCCAATTACGATTGCCAGAGTGAAAAAAAAGAGAGAGGGCTTATGTACTGTACCTTTTATAGCTGTTGAGAATAGGGAATTTCAGAGGGTTTTGCCTTTTATCTGGTTGCATGACAAGCAACACCTGCTGAAATTCCTTCTTCAACTCAGCCATTAATGTTACAGGAGCCCTCTCCAGCTTTCATTCTACCACCCCTAAATAATTTGAGCATGAAGCTCTACTTGCTCAGAGAATTGTCAAGTTAATTCACGCATCAGAGAATTATTTAATTAGCCTGTTAAGTCCCTAAAGAACTGAAGCTTCCAACTGAATTTATGGCCTCCATATGCACAAATTAATGTGTGCCTCTCTAATGTTGCTTTGTTTTTGGAAAGCACTGCCATAACTCTAAAGGCATGTGGAAATACTAATTTGATTTTGTCCCCGCCAGAGAATAGCAGAAGAGCACCGAAAAGTAACCATTTTGGATTACGGCAGAGAGAATCTGAGGAATTCTCTTTGTCCAGAAAGTTCCCCGAGCAGCTCACAAAAGAGCAATAAATACAGAGCAGTCCCCATAAACTCTCAAAGCAATGACACAACAGAGGAGAAAGGAAGAAGAACAGCAAACTGAAACTGCAAATTTGCATTAAAAGAGAAGAAAGGGGGAGAAAGAGAGAAAGGCTAAGGCTAACTGGTTTTATTTTAGCATTTGCTTTCATGGCTATAAATCCACTTCTTTGGGTGCAGTTCAGAGTGATATTAAGGCCTCGGGATAAAAACCTTTTGTAGTTATGAGGTGGGAGTGATAGGATCCAGAAGGATATGAATTATGACCATTGTGTATGGTAACAAAGATTTTTTTCATATCTTTACAATGGTCAATTAGTGTTGATAAGTGAATGCAATAAATTTTTACCAAAGGTCATTTTGCTAGGGTTAAAATTCTTCACTGAGAATATTGCTTTTGTTTTATGTATCAACCAGGACTACCTTCCACCTGAAAACCAATGCCCTCACTGCAGGAGAACATGTGGGTCAAAAATAGGGCTCCACAGTCACCACCAGGACACCACACTTGGAGGACAATCTTACTCGGACAACGAGGGATTGCGTAAGTAAGTAAGTAAGGACTCTTGTAACAATACATGTACTGTGCTTTGAAGCCATTCTCTTTGTTCATAGCTCTGCTCATGGATTGGCATTTTGAAGTGTCCTTGTTACTAGAGGTTCTGAATATACTCACATAGAAGAGGTATTAACATTTTAGTTGCTTGAGCATAGCTGCATAAATATGGCACAGATATCAATTATCTGCTGAATATTATTTGAACAGGATATTATATTTTCAGTAGAAGCTTTTCCTAGGAACACAGCATAATCAAATACTTTCTCTCTTTAAATGCACCTACAGTAAAAGCTCCATCTATCTCTCAGAAGGTAAAATGCAGTAAAATCCAAAGAGTTCCCAAAGACTAATTGGTTGATAAGAGCTAGACCTTTCACACTGACTATTCCAGAGCAGTCAGATTTCAGCGTGTTGAATCTTCTTCTTTTAATTCCCTTTCTAGATCTCTGAACTTACTGCTGAGAGTCAGGTACAAAAGAAATATACATGCAATAAATTTACTCATAGCAGAGGAATCATTTCCCCTCGTATACTGCATTGGATTCACCCTGAATTGCTCCTGGCTGTTTTCACAATGTTCTAATACTTCTGGGGAATATGGTGGGTTATACGGAGTTAAACCAGCCTTACCCCCCTTCAGGTGAAAATTTGGGAAGGCTTCAGAGTGTGTTTGGTAGAACTGTAATCCACAGTATTAGGGTAGTGTGGGCCATTTGATCAGATCCAATTCAGACTAATCTGCTGTCCACACAGGACACCACCACCACCATCTCATCAGCTCAGGGAAAAGGGGATGGATCATGCCCATGTGATTACTGCCGCCATCACTTTCAGCTGGCCACAGAGATTGCCCCCCTCTTTCTTCACCTGGACAGCTCTGCTGATATCAGAACTGGACATCTGCAATGGTCAAGAGTTTATATGGAACTCCGTGACCATCTGGGAGTAGTGACAGTGACACAGAACGTGAGGTGAGGTGGTCTCAGCCTGACTAGAGATGTGGTCTCAGCCTGACTAGACCACATGGATGCCAACCTGCTGCCATGGACTGGTCACAGATTTAGCAGCCAGTCTTTTTACACAATAATCAAATTCCAGTTGTCCAAGATTTTCTCAAACCCAGCAGCAGCATTTAAGTTTGAGTAGTTATGTCAGCTGTAAATCAGAAAATGTTTGCTGACAAAAAAAATCTTCTGCCTCCATCCCATCTGACAAATACACGAGTTTTATGTTCCTAGATTCTCTCTTGTCACATACAAGTTGTTCCTAACAGTTCTGTAGATCTGTTTAACATGTACAGTTTTTCAGAAATCTTTGACTGAAAATAAAAAAAGAAAACTGCTAACAATACAAGGCAGTCTCGGCTGGGTAAGTACTAAAGCATCCCAAGCTTTCTGTTGCTTGCTTCCCAGGTGAAAGAGAAACAATACACATGGTAGTTAGGCAGCTGGATAAATGTGTGCTATTTTCTTAACATCACATTTATTTTTATATCGGGTATTTGCTTGCATGGTTCAAATTATGCAGATTTTAATGCAAATAACCATTGAGATCAGATGCTGGCATATTTTACAAAATTACACTGAGAACAAGGCAGAACAGAAAAATGTGAACTGTGAAATAGAGAGCTAGAAGTTTTTTCCTGCTTCTTAACAGGAAAACTTTGTTGCCACTTTACAATTATACTAGTTTTGACTTCTCAAAAAAAAAACCCTCTTCCTTGACTGACGACTATGCCTTTCCAGATAACTTGCTATGAAGTCACAATGCCATCTTGTGGATATTCAGTTCCAATTGTAGTTAATTAACATAATTCCAACACTGCTTTCCTGCGATGCAACCTGAGGACTTGCAGACGCGACTTGCAATTTCTCAAGTCGCTCCTGACATGGAAAAAAAACGCTGACAATCTGCTTGAAGATGTATAAAGAATTATTGTGATACCAGGTATACACAATCAACATAGCAATTGTTCACAGCTTGAAACAAGTGCTAGTGGAATAACAAATAGCTACTAATAGATGTTAACAGCATGGCAGTTTCCTCAAAATATTGAGTTATAGTAATGTCTGCCATTCTCTAAGAAACTGATTGTGAAATATATTTTTATACTGATTTCTAGTCTGATTTTAAATAACTGTTTACTGGGGAGTTGTCCTTCTCCTCTTAGGGCGCTTGTGCCCGCTTTGTGCTGGTCTAGTAATGTCTGCCATTCTCTAAGAAACTGATTGTGAAATATATTTTTATACTGATTTCTAGTCTGATTTTAAATAACTGTTTACTGGGGAGTTGTCCTTCTCCTCTTAGGGCGCTTGTGCCCGCTTTGTGCTGGTCTGTGACCGTAATAAAGTTTTGATTGATTGATTGATTGTGATTTAGTTAGTTAACAGTTGTGCCACCAATGTACATATTCTGCTACCATGTGTGCATTGACCTGGAAATTGGTTCAATTGGACTTCATGAAACTTATTTCTGAGTAGATATTTATTGGACTGTGCTGCTCTTTTAAATGCACATAGAGACACACAAACAGACACACACAAGTTTGACAATAAGACATACTTGCTATGTAAAATTTGTCAAATAGTATTTGTAACATATTCCCCTTCACTAACTTTGTTTTAGGCATGTCAGATTTGCTTCTATGTAGTTACATCTACTTTTGGTGTGAAGCACACTGAGTGAGTATCAATAAGTATCCCAGCCTCTGTTTCAGGCCAAGCTTTCAAGAATTATTGTATGATAATCATAAACTCTCCCATGAAACAGTGGTTTCTCCACGTTGCAGAGGTAAATCTCCAAATATTATAAACTGTAGGCTGTCACAGCTGTTCACAGTTGGAACTAAGCCCCTTTGAAGATAGTTGGAGTTACCTTGAGGAGGACTAAGCTGAAATTAAATTAAAATCTCTGGGAACTTTGACCATAAATCCCATAAATGATCCTGTTACATCTTGCAGGCTTACAGTATAAAAGGATTTACAGCACGCTCATAAGAAGATATTTGCCTTCTTTTTTCTGTAATGGAAATGGTGCATTACATATGCTTCCAATAAAACAACATACAGTATGTAGTGTGAATACTGTTTTGAAACATCTGAATATTTTACTGCTGCATGGAATAAGACATTCATATTCATCAGTGTTGATAGCAATAACCTTAAGACCAAATATTTGAAAAAATGTGCAAGCATCGTGGCTTAGAATCTATGGCACTAGAGGAGAGGCACTGAATTATTTCTCACAGTTCTCTTTTCCCAAACTGTTAGCTTAATTGTGATATAAATAACTTATAAGCACCAGATTCCATCTGATTTCAGAAGCTAAGCAGGGGTCAGTACTCGTTAGTATTTGGATGGAAAATCAACAAATGTTAGGTGCTAGAGCAGTGGTTCCTAACCTGTGGTCCGTGGACCACCAGTGGTCTGCAAGAACTAAAATATGGTCTGTGGCTTTACTGTTACTACACCTTTGCAACGAGAGTGACTGGTCTTGTGAAACCCCTCTTAGAGTGTCAAGGCTTATTAAATATGGTTTTCCTTGGGTGAGCAGATTATGACTACTGAATGGCATATGCTCTGTATCAGAAACTAGAACTGATGTGGTCTATTCAATGCTATTTTCTGAATCAGCATGCCAAATATCCAAACCAGTTCTAAAGTTGATTCATAGCCATTTTGGTACTAATGTGGTCAAAGCAGTCACTGGTCAAAAAAAGGTTGGGAAGCACTGTGCTAGAGGCTACATTTCAGACAAAATCTACCTTTGAATATTCCTTGCCTAAGAAAATCCTATGGTATATATAGGATTATCATAAATTAGCCAGCCATTTGAAGGCACACACACACACACACACACACACACACACACACAAACAAGATACACAAAATGTGTCCTTTCTTCCTCTCTAATAAGTTGTATGCGGATGAATACATACACAGTTAAACACACACTGAGATAAAAATTCAAGGAAATAAG
This sequence comes from Anolis apletophallus, assembly GCA_030556195.1. NCBI lineage: Eukaryota > Metazoa > Chordata > Lepidosauria > Squamata > Anolidae > Anolis > Anolis apletophallus. Next base: position 92,371,324 of record JARBWK010000001.1, on the reverse strand, counting down.
ATAGCGGGAAGGAGGCATTAAAAAATACACACCTCAGTTCCCTCACAGCTGCTCTAAACTCATCCACTCCTATAAGCCATTATGCTGGAAAGTAGTCACATTCAGAACTCCTATCTGATGACCATCCATGTCATATGCATTTTGGCTTTTTTTGAAATTCAAAATACCTTTAAAAGATGTTTTTGTTAAGACAAAAAAAGAAAAGGAAAAACCCAAACTGATGTTATTCAGGAAATCAACAAATCTTCCTTGTTTTTATTTAGTTTATGTTTTTGTTTTGTTCGTGATATGTGTTTCTGTCTTTAGTCCTCTGTCTCATGTCTCTGTTTTAAAAACCGATCAATAAAAATTATATTTAAAAGATGTTTTTGTTCTTAATGTATCTATCTAGCTTTAGCTGATTGATGAAGGAGATTGTGATACCTTCTTGAATGAACTTGAGATGGGAAACTATTTAGGGAAATGAAAAATCAGCAACCCACCTTTGTATCAAGTTCTGTAACACATTTCTTTTTATTCCAAATGGAAACTTGCATCCATTTCAGTATACCTTTTTATGAATTTGCATATTTCTCTCTACTACTGGAAGTATGTTTGGCCATATTTTTCAAACATGCACTTTTTTGTTCTATATATTATATGAATATGTATTTAAAGAAATAGCAGTGTTAGCCTGTATCACCATAAAAACACAATGTTGTCCTGTAGCATCTTTCTGTGTGAGAAAAATAAATCTTTTGTATGAAAAAAGCTAGCATAGACTCAGATGCCATGCATCAGTTTGATCTCATGCCTATCTGTACACAACTAAAATGTGCATATTTGTAAAAAAATGTGCACAGACATGATTTAGGCAGTGAAAGTTCTATATGTAGATTAAGAAAAATATGTGCAGAAATTATTATTTGTGTGAATATTTTGAGGGACAGGAAAGATAATTTCACCCCGACTGTTTCTTTTCAGTGATGGGGAACTATTTTTAATAGTCTTGACGACTATTAATTAGATGCATTAATGTTAAAAATGTTGGTCAATGTTAATTTCTTTCTCATCCTTATAATGTTGGCACAAGCTTTCCGACATGGTACTTCTCTCAAGGAAAAAAATCCTAGCCCCCTAACCAAATACAAGCACCTGTAGGCAGCCTGGGGGCCAATTCCTTGTTAGGGCTACATTTTCGTTATCTTTTATTTTAGTTAAAATATGGGGGTTATGTTTGTTAATTTATTTCATTAAATGCATAATAACTACTGAAGATTAAATTCATTAAATTAATTTCAGACATGTCAATAATGATTGAATTAAAATTAATTTTTGGATTCTCTGATTCATTAAGGTTTAATGTGTCTTGCTTGATTACTTGGGATGGCAAACTCTGCAGCTCCCAGCACAATAAACAGCAGAAGGCTGGTTCAAATTCAGTCAATATGGTCATTGTAATTTATATGTTGAGAGTGTGCAATTATGTCAATTCCACCAAAGTAGCAACATGTTCCCTTTCTACCATATAATCAAATTCCTGTATTCTGTATCAACTGCAATTTCCAGAGTTTTTCAAAATATCTGGATGCCCAAGTACCATTTCCAGGACCATCGAGTCCACTGATCTCAATTGATAAAATCAATCTCAATCACAAAGATCATATGCTGAGCGTGATAGTTTGTTTTGTGTTTCTGGTTGATCACTGACTAACAGGGGTGTGACTCTGCAATCATTGCCAGCTGTTACATTGTCTTGTAGAAGATATAAGGCAACAGTTATACATCTGTCGCCCTCTAGGCCCTGGGACAAGACCTCCCTTGATAAACCACACAGTCAGCGAAGGTACAACTGGTTTATTTAGAATAAAGGTAAAGGAAAGATTTTGAAAGCAATCGTATAGTGCTTTCAATAGCAGCAATTCTCAGGAATTAAGCACTCCCATATCAATCAGGATTCAGCCTTAGGCAATCAGGAACAAAGCTGGATTCAAAAGCAAAGAAAGTCTTTTCAGGAACAAGCAGGAACGTAGCAAGGAAGCAAAGCTTTGCCCAAGCGGGCCAGATCCAATACAGCCAGGAAACTGGCAGGCAATGTCCTTAGTTAGGCCCAGTGGCCCCTTTCAGAGATCCATAATCCTGGATGCGCTGTTGGCACGAGATGAGGCACAGAGCCAACTCTAAATGGTTATACTCTTCTGACCATTTGATCTCAGCCACGCAAGTTGCGTCGAGTGTCAAAGTGAGCATGATGGATGGTAGCTGTTTTAACTACCTCAGCTCCTCAAGAATGTAAACCCAATTAGTGTCTCCAGCTGCAAAGAGGAGTTAGGCTCTTCTCAGTCCCGGGCCTCTCCGCTTATCGCCCGGGATAGCTTTTGTAACCTTGACCGCTTCACCCTGCTTGCTTGGTACCAGGTTCTCATGAGTAAGGCAAGCAGGCCTGGAAGGAATCTTAAAGCCAACATGGCTACAGTATTGTTCATGGGAAACTGAGGCTTGTGGGGCTTGGGGCCTGACAGCATCTCCCTTTTGACGTATAAGAAAAAAAACGAAGGTTGCAAAGGTTGAATCAGGTGGACCTTCCACCATCAGTTCCATATAGAGAGCTTTAGAGACACCTTACATTCCAAGTCAAGTCTGGTGTCAGCATGGGGTGCCTGCAAAGGTCAGGGGCTCTCATTGAGCCCTATAACCATCTAGCAGTGGCAACTTGGGCCCAATCCATCCACGTTTCCCTGATGAGCACAGGGAAAAGAGGATGGTTGTGGCAGTTTGTGTTAACAGTGACAAGTCTGCACTGAACTGGGGCTTGCTGTCCACACTGCACCAAAATCTGGGTCTTCTCCAGAGTTTCAGCCAAACTTTGGCACATCCCCCAACTTTCAATAACATGGGTCTAAACTGGGTATATACAGTATATACAGTGTATATATATATATATGTGTGTGTGTGTGTGTGTGTGTATTTATTGAAAGAACTAGTACTCCACTCTTCAGCCACAAAGGCTCTCAGAGGTGCCTCACAAATGTAGATTTACTTAATGACTGGATCCCTTGCATGTCCCAGTTCATCTGGGAATTGCCCCTACCTGAAATTCTGGAGAATTTCTGTGTACATTAGAGGACAGAATATTGGAGAACTAGATTGGGATAGGCAAGCTCTGTAAGTTTAGGCTTCCATCTCCCAACAGCCCCTTTTAGCAATAGAAAAAGACTGTTGGAGTTGTAGCCCAAAATATCTAGTGGGTCTACTGCTCTCCACCTCTGAAAAAGATAGGCCAACTGTCATAGTCATACAAAGCAACTTCTGATGTTCCTGCATGTATTTGTTCTAAATGCTAAGTGACTCTGTCCTGGCAATAGGATGGCAGCAAGTAGCAAGCAGTGTTACAATAGTGCTAAACTCCATTCTGTTCACAAGCCATCAGTGGCTGGTTCCTATTAAGTTTCAGAAAGAAAAACAGTTGGAGCCAATGGGAACAAATGCGGTATTGGGCAGATGCAAGAGGGAATAGCTGGCCTCCCCCACATCGGATAGCTTGAGATGTCGCGTCTTACCAATTTAACATTAAACTTTGCTATAGGATGACTCTTTCTAGAACTGTGAGTGTAAGATACATGAACAGAAGAACAACTCAGGCTATATTCTCAGTGGCAAAGGATCTGATCTCTTCATTTGCAGTTTGTACAGCACATACTGCACTTAATATTGGTCTTGACACACACCCAGGGGGATAGGGGGGATGCAAACGTTTAAAAAATAATCAAAAAGGACTTAAACCACTTCTTGAACATCATTAACAGCTGCTGTGAAATCTGCTGCCACTTGTAGCACATGATCCTGTTTAAAAACACTTCTCTCTTGGGAAAAGGCAGCCTATAAATCTTAGCAATGACAAGTGCACTCTGGTTTTTCATATATTCAAAGGACATAAGCTTCTACAGCAACCAGGAAAGCCAGGGAGAAAGGAGAATGAATCTACAGTGGAGCATAGGCTGCAGGAAACCTGAACATTTAGTAAAGCAGTGTCTTTCAAGCCTCTGGAAATGTGCTTGTTTTGTATTTTGTATACCCTTGTGCTAAAGGCTCTGTGAGGAAGGGGTATTTTGGTATTATTGGAGGCAGACTGTGGCAATGCTTCTGAGATTACCAATGACTGTTTACTTGCTCACACATCACATGATTATTATTATTTATTATTTCGCATTTGTCTGCCCCCAAACGGCTCGGGGCGACTTACAACAGTTCGTAAAATACAATTGTCAGATAACTCATAAACCACAGTAATACCATTAAGATGGAATTACAATTAGAACAGTTGAAACAACAAATGGAGTCGCAGTGGGCTGACAGCTAGGTGGCGCGAGCCTAGCTGTCAGCCCACTGCAACTCCATTTGTTGTTTCAACTGTTCTAATTGTAATTCCATCTTACAATTAGATGGAATTACAATTAATTGTAATTGTAATGATGTGTTCTGCATACAAGTTGAATAGGTTGGGTGAGAGTATACCTTTCCCAATCTTGAACCAGTCCGTTGTTCCATGGTCAGTTCTTTCTTGGTCATGATACAGATTCCTCAAGAGAGAAATAAGGTGATTTGGTATGCCCATACCACCAAGAACTTGCCACAGTTGGCTATAGAATTGACAACAGACTATACATTGACAATAAAATTGCACTGAGGGTCCTAGAGATTTATGAAGAACTGTTTTCTCAGGTAAAAAGAGGGGTTTTTTAATGTGTTATTTCCGCTTTTCCTGATGTCCTGCACCCCTAACCCTGGATAATGTGGAGAAGTTACTATATTGTTAAATATACAAAAGTTAAAAACATATAAAACAGAACACACACTCTCCCTGATACTACATATTAAAAGCCTTCTTGGATACAAATGTCTTCAAGAAATGTCTTCAGTGAAAGGGAAGCAAGGAGAGAGCCCGTCTAACCTCCTGCGGAAGACAGCTCCAGTGGAGAGAGCAGCATCTGAGATTGTATAAATGTTTAAAGAAAGGGAAATTGCCTTAGCAAATATTAACTCTGAGTGGAAGCCATTGAGGTTTCATCACACTTGAGGATTTATCCACTTTAATCCACTTTGAATGCTGTGACTGCCGCCTTCAGAATTCTGAGGCTTGTAGTTTAGGGGTGCCCAGGACTTCTCTGGATAAGCAGTTCTAAACTACAAACTCCAGAATTCTGCAGGAGGCAGTCACAGCATTTAAAGTAGATTAAAGTGGATAAATGCTCTTGATGAGAACAATGTCAAGTATTTTTCTTCTCAATGTTTATTTAAGCTTCACAGACAGTAAGACTGGTGACTTCCACATCTGAGAGGGGTAGTGAATTCACTCTAGGAACCTCTTCACATGGGGCATTTTTGCCCCATTTTGCTGCTTTTATGTGCGGCTTCAACAGGGCCTACCGTGCACCATCACATGACGCATGGTAGACCCTGCACACATTCTTCCCAAAGTGGAGGAGAAGCGCCAAGAGGCATTTTCTCCTCCACTACGGGAAGAAAATTGTAGTTTTGGTAGCTTCGATAGAGCTACCCACACTTTCCTGCCCTTTTTGCTGTGTGATGGCAGAAAGTGAGGCAGGGCAACACGTATTGCTGCCTTTTCTGCCATCTGATGGGGAGAAGGAAAGAATGTCAAAGCACCCTGTCCTGTCCTCACCGTAGGATGAGGGGAGGACGGAGAAGGACATGCAGAACACTACAAGCTGTGCCGCACACCTTCACTCTCATGGTGCAATGGCGCAGCCTGAAAGGATCTTGTGAAAAGGTCATAAGGGCCTTATTACACCATCACATACCATTTCTCTTATCACCTTTTGTATACTGGTTCCTATGGGTTCCATCACATGATGCATGGTTTGTTTTGGATCTGCCAATAGTATCTTTTGTAGCCAACAAATTTGATCCATGTTTGTATTCTAAAGGTAGTGGACATGCACAAATGTTTGTTGTTATTTACGTTGATGATGTGCTGTGTTTCGGATCAGATAAACAAATTGAGGATGTGTTCCAAAGATTGAACAAAGTATTGAAGATTAAAAATCTGGGTGATGTACACAGGTATTTAGGTATAAATATTGTCAGAACAGAGAATGGTTTTGAGTTAGATCAAAGCGACAAAATTTATGATTTGTTGAAACAAACCAGGATGGACAATGCAAATTCTTGTGACACACCAATAGCACAACAGTTTTTGAAACATGTACAGTAGATGGACAGACTTTTGACAACAATTACATTTATCGTTCTGTAATTGGTTCACTACAGTACATTGCAACAAACATGCGTCCTGACATATCTTTTTCAGTAGGATTACTGAGTCAAAGAGTACAAAGCCCTACACAAACTGACTGGGCTGGAATTAAAAGGGTTCTGAGATACCTAAAGCAAACTGCTGAAAAGGTTTTTAAAATTTGTCCTGATGACAAAGAATCTTTGACAATACACTGTGACAGTTCTTTTGCGAATTTAAAGGAAAGCAAATCTGTCACTGGTTTTGTTATTAAATATGCAAACACACCAGTTTTCTGGAAAAGTCAAAAACAGAAAATTGTTGCACTGAGTACTGGAGAAGCAGAATTTGCTGCTTTGTCGGACGCTTTGACATGTGTAGAATGGTTAGGATCCTTAATAAAAGACCTGTGAAATCTCCAATGCAAGTTTTCATTGACTCACAAACTTGCATTGCATTGGGAGAAAGTCAAGGTTTAAAGTCGAAATCTAGGTACATCAATGCTAGGTATTCAAATGTTCAGCAATTTGTTAAAGATAAAAGGATTGTTCTTAATTATGTTCCTTCTGTCGAAAATTTTGCTGATGTTCTGACAAAGCCACTGAGTTCTGAAAAACATGAATTTTGTAAAGGGTTAAATTTAGAAATGTGAACATACATCATTTTGTGAAGGGGTGTTGAAATTAATGACAAAATGCTGTAGTTCAATATGTCTAGATGAATGTGATTTGTGTCTCATGAGAGTGGATGCAAGTGAGCAGATTTCCTCTCTCATGAGAGCCATCTAGTGGTAGAGTTAGTAATATAGTTGGAAGGAATAAATCACTGTTGCTAGGCTCTGCCTATTGGCTCACTCTCTCTTCCAATCACAGCGATGAAGAAGGGAGGAGTTTAGAGTTGCTGTTAGTCTTCTGCTGTATGCCTCCATTTTGTGTGCCTCGTGGTATGTTTTCTCCTGTTCTAACTTGTTAAACATGCTGTTGCATGTGTATTACTGCCTTTCTGTTGCTTTCTACAATAAAGTAGAAATGCTTTAATAACATGGCTTGTTTGCTCAGATGCATTATTTCCAGTTTGAGTCCTCATATGCCACATTTGCTGTAAACCCTTTTGAACTGCTTCTCTGCTGCAATTTATACTCTGCACAACAAACCTTTTTTTGAACAACATTTATTTTGCTGGATGTATGTTTATATATGCTGTTTTATATGATGTTTTATATGATGTTTTTATATGTTGTAAACCACTCTGAGCCTCGGAAAGGGCGGTTTATCAAATCGAAATTAATAATAATAATATGGCGCCGAATTGTGCCTATATGCGAGCCGCACTGAGTCCGCTTCAGGGTGAGAAGGGCGGGGGTATAAATATGGTAAATAATTAATAAATATCTGACTGTAAATCTTTCCATAGCTGGCCATATAATGTTGGAAAACTTTTCTACCTTTCTTTGTAACTATATATTTTACAAAGTGAAACCCAAGGGAATTGAAAGTGTAACTTTCCCTATAACCAAAAACAGGAACCATAAATGAAATATTTGTTATTGCATGTTTACATGCTGTGGAATCTTTTAATGGCATATATAGAGACAACAGATGGTGCTCAGTATAGTCATCATAACAACGAACTAAAATAGGATACTTACTGTTCATCGTTGTTAGTTTTCTCAATTTATTGATGGGGTGAGAGACACCTTGTCAAACTCTGGGCAATTTAGCATTGTAACAAAATGATAAGACTTAAGAGAACAGAGAGAGTTTTGTAACCTAGAAAGAAACAACATACTATCCTGACATATTGAATTCAGCTTGGATATCATATAGAAATTTAGGTTCATATCAGGTATATCTTGCTATTTCTTTCACTCTTGTGTGACATTTTATGCTTAGTTGGGGGGGGGGGGGTTACACAGAAGTTGTTTAAAAAGTTGGAAGGAATTGGTCTCAAACCAAGTCCGACTTTTAGTCTATTTATTTATTTATTTATTTCGGGATTTTACCTCGCTCTTCTCAACCCCCAAGGGGGGACTCAGAGCGGCTTACAGTATTCGATGCCCACATAATAACAATATAAACCCCAAAACACTTCAACAATTAAAATACATTAAAAATACATTAAAATACAACTACATTAGCACCATACACATTCACTCTGGATTAAAACAATGTTCAGTCCATAAAAACATTGGCCACAATCACCCACTTTCATTAAAAACCAATCTAAGGGTTAACACTGCTTAGTCTCCAAGATCTGACTGGTACTAGAGGACATACCATACTCTGTCTCATAGGTCAAGATAGGTTAGAATATTTTTTTCCTTCTTGTTTCCCATTTTGTCATTCCAAAACAGATCAATGGTTTTAAACATCTAATAGAGAAAGATATCCCCCCATCACAATAGTGTTTTCATTGTAAGCATGCTTACTCAGACTAAGTACTGTGCAATTGCTAGATCATGGGCTGTGAACTGCATACACTGTCCATAGAGTGGTCCTATTCATCTGTTTGGAAATCATTAAAATAGCTTTATGTTTCTTTTTGGGAAATATCTGTATTAGGCATGCATTTAAAGGTTGACTATTGCACTATATACAGTAAATGTCCTTGGTAGGTTAAAAAAGATGGTATTCCCACAGTTTTCAGCTCGCAGATTTAGTAGATTCCGCAGTGGGGCTTTCTTACAAATCTGTTAAGGATCAAGCTGTAAACTGGAATATCAGTCCAATATATTTTCTTCACCTGAACTGAAAAATAAAATATCTGATATTTCCAAGATGAACACTAGAGAAACTTGGGGAGGGAGATAGCATTATCCATGTTAGGGCATTATGAAATTCAGAATGCAAATTCTGCCTGGAAGTAAGCTATGTTGAACTGAATTAAACTGACTTCTTCTCAATAAGAGATGTAAATCATTTTGGCCCTTTTCCATCATTAGGTGAACATTATTTTCATCTATTAAATTCACTAGTAGCTGTTTTTACCACTTCTTGCTTTTTCACTGGTCCTTTTATTTGTTGCTTTCTTATAAAATTATCTGATTTTTAAAAATAAATACTATAAGATTTTTACTCTTAGATGTTGATACATCACAATGAATAATATATTTTATAAAGGCAACTTGGCAATCTATAAATATAAATGTATTTTAGATAAAGCCTTCAAACTGTTGTGACTTACAGCTTTATCACACAGGGCAAAAAATTATTCTAGGATGCTCCTGCCCCAATTTACCCATGGAGCTCCATGTGCCGCCCATTAGACAATGGTGGGTGACTTCCAGTGGGGCTTCATGGGTGACCCAAACAGCAGTGTGAAAGGACGCTGCTGCTGCCAACACAGAAGCCTCCCCGTATTTCATTAGGAGCTACAGGGCTTCTGTGGGTGTCAGCTGCATGGCAACACTTCCCCATGTGTGATGGGGAACTATCAGCTGCCAGTCAGGGTACTGAGATTGCCCTGCTGCCAGCCAGATGACTTCCATATTCGCCATGGAGGCTGGCAAATCACTATACTGGATTTCATCCATGAAATGAGGTTCTTAGCAGGGCATGTTTAGTACTCAAAAACATCCACTATTTTTGAATTCACAGATTTTGTCAGCTAAGCACACAATTTCACCTCTGAGGTCAATGCTAATACTGTATTCTTCCATATTATATAACAGAGAAACTCAAAACCTCAAAGACTATAATGCATTACGCGATGCCGGTGCTATATCATGAAAAATACGCCTGTGAAACTTGGACTGACAACAAACATCACTCTCAACTTATAGAATGTTTCCATCCGTGTTGCATCCTGCAAATCTCTTGGGAAGGCAGGCAGACAAACATCAGTGTTCTGGAAGAACAACAACCACCAGCACTGAAGCAATAATTCTCCACCATCAACTTCACTGAACTGGCCACATTGTATGAATGCCCAATCACATGCCAGGGATGGCAAAAGAGATTTAAGGAAGGTCTTAAAGCTAACCTTTAAAAAGTGGAATATATACCAAGAACTGGGGAGCTCTGGCACTTGAGCATTATAACTGGAGGTCTGCTATTACCAGCAGTGCTGTGGATTTTGAGGAGACATGAATAGAGGGTGAAAGGGAGAAACATGGTGAGGAAGACTCATCAAGCAAACCCTTGTTGGGACTGCTTTCCATCTGGAAATTTATTTTCCACTGCGAAAGACCACACAGTTCCAGAATAAGTTTCTACAGTCACTTACAGACCTACCACCACCTTCAAAAAGAAAACAAAAGATTAGTTCGGCTTAATGAATATGTCAAAGCCTTATCCATATCCTTTTTTCCCTTTCCTTTCCCCTCTCCTACCCCTCCTTTCCTTTACAGAATAAACTACATGGGCAACCCTGTAGCTTTCCTAAACAATGCTCCAATGCTCCAGACATAATAACCCAATTCTCAATGAAATGCTCTAGGCTGATGATTCTGTAATAACTTGTTCTTCACTGTTTTTAGTGTGTATTTAGTATGTATTTGAGGAAACAGTTGCTGGAAATCTTAGACACTCACTGGTAAAATGGGATCATGGGACTGCATTTAGCATAATATAGGAAGGGTTTTGCTGTTGTTATGTGCCTGCAAGTCAACTCAAACTTATGTTGACTGTCTTCTTGCAAGATTGCTTCAGTGGACTGCCTCCCCATTATGCTGAGAGAATGTGGTGTGCCCAAAATGACCCAGTGACTTCCCATGGTTGAGTAGGGATTCAAATGTTGGTTTCCTGATATCCTAGTCCAACGTCTTGTTCATTTTATCCATGTGCAATGCTAATTCGTCTTCTTCCAGGAAGCTTTTAGAAGTTGCCTAACAACACCACACAATTTTTTTCAGGTAAATAACTCAGTGTAAGGTCAAGAACCCATATTTACACTTGTAGAGTATTGCATGTAGCTACCCTTCAAGTAAAACATACACCAGTGGCATCATGTTGGATACCAGATTGCTCAACAGTCTTTGTTGCTGTAGCCCTCAGTTCACCCTTAGTTGAGTGGTTGAGTTAATTAAACAATGCACCATGAGTGAACAAGACACAGAGAGCTGTGTGTATATATATACTTGTGACAGTACTTGTGACAGTACTTGAGCCTGTGCCTACAGAACCTGTGAGAAAGTATAAGCATGTTGTTGTTCACCATCTAATCATTTTCAACTTATGGCAGCCTTTGAGCTCCGAAAAAGTTTGACTTGCCTAAGCAATTCAATGGGTTTTCTTTACAGATTTTGAAATGTTTTGGATTTTGGAATTCTAGATAAGAGAGGATCAGTTTTTAGTACCCGGTGATTGGTGTGTTCTATTATTTTGCTATTATGTCAATGACTTTATTAGTAACAAATTTATCACTGAGGTGCTTCTTCTGAAAGTATTATGAAAAATATGCACATTTATATAGAATTATGCCACTGGGGGCAAATATTGTTCTGATCAAAGAGGAGTACACTATGTTCTTTCAAAGAAATCTCTTGTGTTGAGTGGGCTGTACTATCTTTCCACACTGTATTTCTGCTAAATGATTTTTTTGTGTCATATGTGCACCCTCTGGTGGTCAATAAGAGGTAGCACTAGTGACACATTTAGTTATGATGTTGACTATTTTCATTCTAATTCTCCTATTAAATATCCTATTTAAAGTTGCCATGCAGATAATAAAGCAAAACCTTTCTCTGTTGTTCCAATGAGGAGTAGGACGAATGGTTTAGAACTGCAAGGCAAACAATTGAAGGTAAACCTCAGGAGAAACCACCTAATGGTTAGAGCAGATCAGCAATGCAACGATAGCTCACCAAATTGGTGGGACTTCCGATATAGGGATCCTAAAGAGAACAAAGTGCTGCATTAGGTTACCTCAATCTAAAACTTGTTTGTTCCTCCAAGAAACTCTAGTAACATAGGTGATTCCCTACCTCCTGCTCCATATATATCTTGAAGATAGACAAATATTTGCTTATTCATAAAACCTCTGTGGTGTCAGTCTCAGCCAACTGATCTCTCAAGGTTATCTCTCAAAGATGTGAGGATATCATGGAGAATCATATGTGTCATTTTGAGCTAATCCAAAGTACACAAACAACAAGGGAAAGAAATAAAAATTAAATACAAGGTTTTTTTTAAAAAAAATGTTTTATTGGCACATAAGAAAAGAGGGCAGAGAGAAAGGGAAACATTATTGAAGAAACAATGATTGATAAATCAGTACAACTACACTGATAGGAAGAAGAAGAATCCCTCCAGAACAGGATTGCTAAACTGTTCTAATATTTGCAATACTTTAAATACACCATATGCATTTAATTTACAACTGATCACTGTCTCCAGTAAATCATTCCCTCTTCCCCTCATCAACTGGATTTGTGCTTCCTTGAGTTCCCTGCAATCCAGCATCCTTTCGGTGTAGTGAAAAGTGTCCACATATGGCAGGACAGTGCACCAGTGCTATGCAACCCCCATGCAGAATCACAATGTTGTGCAACTCATGGCCATGACTGGATGCTTTGCAATCTTTTTTTTCTTCCCATCATGCACGTAGGCATGTATATGTCCACATAAATCTATTCACCAAAAGCATTTCTTCTCTTTTTGTCAATAATACTGCCCACCTTCATTCCTATTGGATGGCTCCCGATCCCATTCCCTTCCACCATCCTGTCCGAGTTACTGAGTGAGCACAGGAATGTACATTTCATGATCTAAACTGATTGAAAATGCGTTTAATTTTTTTGATGCACGTGTGCATGCACACACACACATACATATGAGGTGGAGGGTGAGTGGTGCATGCATCTGTGGTACAAGGGCAGTGGGAAGGGGGTTCAGCAGTGCTCTTTTCATCCACTCCTGCATCCTGCTCCCTTTGACTGCCCCAAAGACTGATGCACCACCTACCCTCCCTTCTCCATCAAACTCCCCTCTGCCTCCCATCTAAATGGGGAGTGACTGAAACACATGTGCAGCCTGGCACTACTAACTCCACTAATGTGGAAGAATTACATAATAAAATAAAAATAATGACACATTTCAGGGCAGGAAGGGTTACAAAGGGTTTCTTTGGCATCCACATCCAGTAAGCATGGTATTGGTACTTTAAAAAAAACAACAACAATGCATGTATGAATATGGATAGGTGTATATTCAAATATCTGAAGGTTTGCAGGACTTTTTAAATGGCACCATCCCTCCAAATATTCAAATATATGGGGATCTGTATGGGCATACATATTCCAAAGTAAAATAAAAAGGGTGAGGGATGACAAAGTCAACTAATTTGGAATCCTTCTCAATGCGCTGAATTTAAAGTGGCAAATAACTGCCCACCAACCTGTCTTGCACTCCAAGCATTCCAATCTCGACTGTGTCGGGTATAGACATTTGGATCTTTGGGAGCTAATCTGGTTATATTAGTGCTATGTATTATTGATAGGAGTATGACTATTTGTATGTTCCATGTAGGAACGCACCGCGTGTCTACTGTCTGCTTAAGTAGATGTATATATGAATCTTACTATTATAGTTCTAATTGTTTACTACAGTATATACTTTCCTGCGTAGTTTGTTTTGTGTTCTAGCAGTACCAGGACAAAGGAAAGGACAAAATATTTAGCAGCTTGAGTTGTGTATTCAGAAGACATCAGGGAGCACAAGCTTTCTATAGGTTCGCTTTATTTCTGGTGAGGTTCAACCTGCATGCCTAAACTGCACAATAATATTCCAAGCAATGCAATGCTTACTCACTGAGACTGGATCTACACTGCAGTTTCAGATTGCAGACTGAATGCATTGAAAAGAGTTATATTTGTTCAATGCCATATAATCCAATTCAATGCAGTTAATCTGCATTTTAAACTGCATCTTATGCTGGTATATAGGTAACAGTTATGCTGGCCACGTGACCTTGAAGGTATCTACGGACAATGCTGGCTCTTCAGCTTAGAAATGGAGATGAGCACCAACCCCCAGAGTTGGACATGACTGGACTTAATGTCAGAGGAAAATCTTTATCTTTACTAGAATCACTCTAGGTCTTCTCTATTGAGAGCTGCTGAAAAAGAAAACAGTCTGGCGTATGACTCCATTAGAGATTTGAACAGAAAGGGCTTGATAACTATCAGTAAGCTTAAAAACCCAATTATGCAAATGTTGTATGAGGGAAAAGTTGAGCATTTTCAGTCATCATTCTGTTAATCATTAGTGTTATCAAAGTTTAGAAAAATTGGTTAAAAATACAATTGACATGGGATCGCAAAAGATTAAATGGGGAAGAGGTAGCACTGAAAGAGGGCTGTGCCTATTTCTCTCCATGGGGTGCCCAGAAGGCAAGATTAGGTGGCCGTTTAATATATGATTCTTAATTTAAAAAATACTTTGTTACTCCATCCACAGCCTCCCCTGATCCCAGCACAGGACACATGTTGCAAGAAAAGGCAGAGAAGCAATGTGTGTCAATACTGGAGAAGACAACAGAAGCCCCGAGTATAGGAAGAAGTCAGAGGGGATTCAGATGAGGAAGAAACAGCCAGTCTCAGCTCTGAGGGAAGGGGAAATGATGACAGAGTCTATATGGGAACCCACCCTCATTTCTTTTCCCTAGCACCTGAGATCAGACACATCTTCCTCCTCTGAGTTCAAATAGTATGATATCATGATTATATCACTTTGTTTGTAGTGCACCTTTTCCCAAACCTAGGACCCAAGGTCACTTACAAAATAAAAAAGAAATGCATTTAAAGACAGATATATATTATATTAAACCATATAAAAAACTTGTGTCGAAAATACCATGGATCTGACTATAGAATTAAAACCATTTCAGACATGCCCATTTAAAAACAAAGGGTTAAAGTAACACCGCACAACAAGCCCCCTTTTTTCCATAATAGTTCCCAAATAAACAGGGAAGAAACAGAATAATAATCCAGCTTCTGTTTAAAAGCCTCCAAAGGTGGAAGCTCCTTCTTTGGTGGCTTTTAAATAGAAGCTGGATGGCCATCTTTCAGGGGTGCTTTGAATGTGATTTTCCTGCTTTTTGGCAGGTAGTTGGAGTGGTCCACAAGGTCTCACCCAACTCTATGATTCTATTCTCTAGGAGAAAATCAGAGACGTGGTGACTAGAACATTGGATATGAAATGGAAAACTCAGCTTCTCCTACCTCTTCTGTGATGGAAAAAAGCCTACCCTACCCATACACTGCATTGACTGGAGTCAGACTGTAGTGCAGGAATGGACAAACTTCAGCCCTCCAGGTGTTTTTGGACTTCAACTCCCACAATTCCTAACAGTTGGCTGGCTATTAGGAATTGTGGCAGCCAAAGTCCAATATACCTGGAGGGCCCCCTGAAAAAAGGCACTTGGGACAGCAGATACAGGGCTAGAGTAACATCGTTTTGTCATGATATTGTGTTAGTTCTGTTTATAGGGATTTTGTTCTTTCCTTCAGGACTTCCCATCAATTTCTGCCTCCATTCTGTAAACAGGTCTGCTTCTTAACCTTCTGCATCCATTTCATAACTTCACTGATTAGTACTGGGTAAGTACTCTTAGCCTACTGAGTTGTGATAATTAAATGCTTTCTCATCTTCATTTAAGATGTAAACGTACCTAAGACTTTTCTTTTGATGGCTGCCACCTTTCCTTTCTGGTCCCATTTCTGTATCAGAAATCTGTCTCAAAGCAAACAAGCAGGTGAAGCTTTGTCTCTATTCCAGAAAGAGTATTGAATAATAACATTATCCCCATCCAGATTATAACAACCTTCTTAAATGCAAAGGCATTCATCTTGGCCTGCCAAATGCAGGATGCTGGTGTAATTAACAGCTTAAATGTATAAAGCAGATTCCTAGATGTCTTCTCTCTAAACTTACAGTGATCTTTCCAGACTTGAATCTACTAAGACATTCTGGGGTTCTTGGCTAAGAAAAGTTTCTCTGGCTACGTCATTGTCTTTCTGTTGAGCTTGGTTCTGTTGCTCAGCAAACTTCACGGCAGCATGTATACTGTGGAAGGACAGCAACCCTGAATCTTCCATCCCAGTGAGCCAACCACTTGCATGGAGCAGGTGTCGAGTGGATGGATTACAGTTGGCCAACAACACCTGGACACCAATCTTCCCATAGTCTTGTCGGATCTCCTTCAGCACACTGAGACCCACACTGTCTATAAATTGCATAGCCCCACAGTCAATTATTAAGGTGCAAATATCGATCACCGGAGCAGTAACATCTGTTGAAACTTCTGTTGTGCTTTCCTTTTTGGGCTTTAGGCAGTTTAGCTTTGAAGAGAAACAGTTTTCATTTTTGCCCATGATTGCCTTTGCCTTTGCCTTTTTCTGCATGGCAGCAACCAAAGAAGGCTGTATTCCTGTTTTCTGGAAAAGTGAACTTTTGAAGTATTCCTTGTTTGCATAGTAAAGAGAGGTATCAAAGCGGAAGATCTTGATGTTTGTAATGCTGTTGATCCTCTTGTAAGTCAATTGGTCCTCATAAATTTCTGAATCCTTCACCCTACCTAAAAGAGTGGCTCGGGGTCTCTGAGTACGGAAGATGATGCAGAGGAGAGCAAAGCAGACCCCTACCAAAAGGCCCAGCTCTGTGGAGATCAGTAATGAGGACAGCATGGTGACCCACCAGACCACAGTGTCAATTTTGCTGATCCTCCACATCTTGGGAATGTCAACAAATGTCTGCAAACCTCCTCGGAGATTCACAATGGTAACTACACCTAAAACACATGTTTGCAATGAATAGAAGAGAGGAGCAATCCACAACAAGATCAGGAGCATCACAAATGAAGATATCAGGCTTGATATTTGGGTTTGGCATCCTGTAGACTCTTTCAACAAGGTCTTTGTCAAGGCTCCAGAGGTAGCAAAGCAGGAGAAGAAAGCAGGGATCAAGTTCCCCATGCCAATGGCAATCATTTCCTGGTTGGCTCGTACAGGATAGCCATGTTTCTTGCCAAATATTTCTGCTAATGAGACAGTCATTGCAAAACCAATGATGGCAATAGGTATAGCATCAAGTGCCAGATTTGACAAAAGTCTCAGATCAGGAATTGCAGGTTGCTTGAAACCAGTGGGAATGGCACCACAGATTTTAGATTTGTATTTGCTATTAAAGTTAAAGTAATGGGATAGCAGGGTTGCTGCAATGACCACCAGGAGTTCAATGGGAAATGGAGCCTTCATTTTATCCCTGTAGTACCTATTGAGCTCTTTCACTGGTACAATCAGGGCCAAAGACACCAGGCTGGTAACTAGATCACAGATGTTGGCCTTGCCAATGTATCTGAAGATGTCAATCCATGTTAAAACGAGGGAACCTACTCCATCATGGCGGGGGATTTTTATTCCCAGGACAAGATTCATTTGGGAGGTGATGATAGTAAGGGAAGATCCAGTTACAAAGCCACTCAAGAGAGGTTCTGAAAGATATACGGATATGAAGCCCAGCTGGAAGACCCCCAGAAGTATCTGAAAGATAAAGCCAATTGGATCCATCAATCAGAACTAGTTCAAATTACAGCTTGATAAAAAGCATTATGAATAACCAAATAGGGTAGCTGTGTCACACAAATTGTCCTAGATTCAATCATTGATATATCTCAAGGTTGGCCTTGGAACAAAGAATGTGATTACTCATTACGGATTGGTGGATACTTTCACAGTTATTCACTTAAAAGTACATCATATGGTTTACTATAATGTGTATTGGATCCCCTCAGAAAACACTACGATGTGATGTGAAAGTTTGACCTTTAGTTGTGGCAGTACCAGCTTCATGGCTATTTTCATGCCAGTGGAAGTTGGGCATTGAAGAAAGATTTAGTCAGATGCAGAAAGCTGATATTATCCTCCAAGATAACTAGAGGACCTCCTGAATATACCTGCTTCTGATCCTGTACATGGAGCAACATCTTAATAATGCCAATGGAAGCAGTGAGAACAGCGTTGTCTGCTCACTATTTAAAATCAAAATAGCCAACAACTAAAAAAGAAAGCAGTATCTGAGCTAGAGCAAGGCATTCTGATCACTCTAATAGCCTTCTTGATAATTCATTGTCATGAATTTAAATTCAAAGAATTAAGTGCTCCACATGTTTAAAAGATAGTAATTAATGTGTAGGCTTGTTTCCAATAAATTATCTTACCTGATATATCCCAACCAAAAATGCTAAGGCTGTTGCCACACTGATAGCATAGCAGCTTTTGTCACAGAACACTGTCCCATTCAACGTGGTATTAGCCATCATGACAGTGGCCGAATCGGTTTCATATCCTGCTAACCTCAGCTGTCGGTTTACTGATTCCCCAATCATCAGGCACAGGACACCGAAAGATCCCACACAGACATGGCGTGAGGTAGCCATGGCAAAGTAGATGATGGGACAGAAGAAGTTGGTATACAGCCCATAAATAGGATCCTGGCTAGCAAGAAGGGCATAGGAGATTGACTGTGGGATGGCTACTATTCCAACCAGTAAGCCTGATATGATGTCACCAAGCAGGTATTCTTTGATTCTGTAATGCGAAAGCCACTCTATGGCAGGGAATAGCTTCAGGAAGAAGTTGATGACACTGCGTTGGTTACATTTGCAACTCTTTTCAACTTTCTTGAATAGCATCTTGACACTAAAGCCTGGTGTTTCATACTCTTCAAGCTTGACAGGGACATATGGAAGAGATGGCTGAGACAAAGCTGAGCTTGGCATGTCATTATTTGGTTCATACTTCAGTGTGGTAGTATCATTCACCATGTCTCCGAGGTAGCTAAAATGAAAACAAGAATTAAAGCATACTGTTGAAGAAATCACAATTGATTTTTAACTGGCATGCATAGTTTTGACAAAGAAGATTATAATTACAGAAACTCACTCACAACCATACAAATTCAAGGATGACTATTTCTGAAGCATAAAAACGCCTGTTGTGTATATGGTTAAGCTACTTGCTATACAAAAAGGTAGTGTCTTCTTTACATACAACTCATAGTTAAGAATGGGGATGAGATAACAGGAAGTGAGAAAAATCTACTCCTAGGAAGGGAAATTCACTCCTGGAAGAGTTATCATAAGGAAGCATTCTCTCCGATCCTTGTTTCTGCAACAATCCAAAATTTTCCAAATCCAGTTAACACAGAGACAGAAAGTGAGCAGAAATCTTCTAAACGGGGAACAGACAGGAAAACAAAAACCCCAGAGGTTAGCACTCTTCTCTATGCTATCTTAAGCTTATATATATATATTTACACTTTTAAAAGTACCTGTTATCTATCTATCTATCTACCTGGGGTTACACTTTTAAAAGTACCTGTTCAAAACATGGGGACTGCCTGTAGTTCAAAATAAATTCTCAGGGTAGCTAAATGTTTCATTTGTTGAGTTTGCACCAGTACAAGTGGCTGTAGGACAATATGAATCAAGCTTTTTAATAGTCCTTTTACTAGTTAATTCAGACACTACTTTAATGACTTAGTTGTTTTGTCCAATTTGATCTAATTTTGTTTTGTCCTTTCTCTAGTTAATTCAGACACTACTTTAATGACTTACAGTTGTTTTGTCCAATTTGATCTATTTTTGTTTTGTTGCCATTCACAGAAACAATAACAAACAACAATAATTGGCTACTAATAATCTGACAATTTATTTCACCTGCGCCCTCCTGGTTGTTGGTCAGAATCTCACCTTGAATGATGTATGATTGTCTTTGGGCGCCTTTTTTTTTATCACGGACGGGTCTTGAAAAAGCTGACGCAAAATGGAGTGGCCATACACCAATCGCCTGTCGACCCCTAGTCCGGATTTAGTACGAGCGTTCCAGCCTCCTCCAAACACTCACATATTTGTATCGGTTGCTGTGAGTTCAATCTGTTTTTCAACAGAGGATTGTTTGAAATGTGGACTTATTCTCAACTATTTTTGCTTTAACCTTAAGTGTGGACGCATTCTCAACTATTTGATAGATTTTTTGAAAAGACTTTGACCATTGTGGTCTTTTTTTCTTTGGATAATGTTATGAAATGCATGTTTATATGCAACAAGGACTTTGACCATTGAGGTCTTTATTTTCTTTGGACAAGGTTATGCAATGTGATGTTTATACATAGAATCCAGATTGTCCCCTTTGCTTAAACAAAACCGATGTATTGTTTTCCTTGATGTTAACTACGATACCTTGATTTCTTTACTACATGCTTACTGTTGCTTATACAATTTAGATGCTTCTAGCATTTCATCCATAGAGTGTTTCATGTGAGAGCAATTTACTCATTTTCCCTAATTGGGTTAACATACAATATATATTAATTTAGATACTGCTCACTCTCCTTGCATTTGTTTGCATCACACTGGATCAACTCCATGTAGTGTTTGGCCACCATGGGGCTGATCTATCTCTATACCACCGTAAGTAGTCAGTGTAGATGGGATCAATGTTACACTAAGCCCATCCAGACAAGCAACAATGACTTCAGGCTACTTCAAGAGGCTGTTTGCAGCATGTTTGGGCTAAGAAGGAAATCTGAGACCATTCTTATGCCAGATCTTGGAAGATGTTTCACAGGATTTACAGCCTTGACTTGATAGAGCAGTGGTTCTCAAGCTGTGGGTCCCCAGGTGTTTTGGCCTAAAATTCCCAGAAATCCCAGCCAGTTGACCAGCCATTAGAATTTCTGGATGTTGAAGGCCAAAACATCTGGGGACTCAAAGGTTGAGAACCACTGAGATAGAGGGATAGTGACCATCTTTCTTCCTGAATCCTTACTCTGCACAGCAAAGTAGGTGGGAACACAATATGCTTAAACTAGAGGGGAAATGGGAGAGATAAATGAAGTGTTTTATAAATGGCTAACTGCAGGTAGTTTTGCATATCGTTAACTCTGATAAAGAGAGAGAAAGCTGCAACTGATTCTTTGGTTTATTTCACCCATTTCATCATGCTTTCCCTGAAATTTATTGACTTACCGCTGATATCTGTTACATTGTGCCCTTACCTCACAGATCCGAGTGCCTGTTTATCCTTTGATATTTAAATAAATCTTGGAATAAATCATCCACTTCCACTATTTAGTGATCACACCCTTCCCACTCACTGAGGCAAATAGAAAACCTCATGTTTATTCCTCAAGTAAAATAAAATGAGCTCACAACAGCAGGGCACACTTTTCCATATCTTGTCACTTCCCAGAGAAACATTTTTCCCCACACCTAAACCATGTGCAAATGCATGAACACAAACTATTATTTGCTTCACACTGAATTTTCTCTGCAATATCACTCGTTCTGGAAAAAAAGGTGTTCGCAAGCTGATCATAACAGTTTACATTTTCCTAAGTGTAAACAGTTTTTGCTCAGTTGCAGCTGATGGATTCAATGTCAGTGAATATTTAGAATTATCAGTGAGCCTTCTCTGGGTTTTAGTTTGAACTTTGAAGCACCGCAAAAATGTTAAAGTTTGAATTAAAACCCAGAATTTAAAGAATCAAAACTGCCTTCAAATTTGAATAGAAATTTCCCTAACTCATTGACACAGTACCCAACCATAACCACTGGTTTGAGTTATGTTTAATTGTCATTAATATTTACCAACATTTAAAAATATTCTGATAGGCTGTTATGAGGAGGGTGGGAAGGAAGCTCTTGCCCACAAATGCATTTACAGGGACACAGGTGCTAGATTATCTCCACCCAGAAAATTAAATGTGAAAGCTGCATGATAGAAACAGCTTTACTAGACAGTGTGTTTACTAAGAAGAAAAATAAAATATACCCCCTGAACAGGCATGTAGTCTGGGGGCTTAGGGGCTTCAGCCCCGAAATTCTCAGGGTGGTCGCGAGAAGGCCTTACTGGTACATTATTTAAACTGTTATGTTTATTCTTATCATGATCTGATCACCATGCTCATTATATCCCACATTCATGGGGTTATTGGGATAACAATACAAAAGGTTTGCTAGGGTAAACCCTCTTCCACCCAGTCTCAGCCCCCCCCAAAGTCCACAAAGCTGGAATTTATAATTCAACACGTCTGGAGGGCACTGGGTTGGGGCTAAGCTGCCGTCTTTAAGTTGCTCCCTAAGAGTTATATTCCCCTGAAATAAAGACATTAAAAGAAGAAGAAAAATAAAAATGTAAAAGTGTTGTGCTCCAAACCTGTGGTGATCGCCTTCCCCTTCTTGTGAGTTGTTAGCCATTCTGATACGAGAAGACAAGTGGCCTTGGATCTAGTCCACTGGCCTTTTTATCTATCCCTGCATTATTGCAGTGTCCTGTCTAACCACTCACAGTTGTATTTTGAAAACAAACATCACTTAAGTAAAATATATTTATAGAAACTTCTGTGATCCATTACGGATTATTTGGGGAGTTTAAATAAACAGCCAGGCGATATGACATGCCAGAACGTGTTTGTTAAACAAAGGGGAGATGCTTGCACTGTCCTTTCCTCACCCCGGTTTTTTTTAAGAGGGGGAGGGGATATGTAAAAGAAGCTGACAATCTGGTACACTGAAATTGTCCAGAAATGCAGAGCTTTTGTAACTTTTGGCCCACATGTGTGTTTGTACGTGTGTGTATGCATATGCATATGTATACACATATACAGGCAGTCCCCAAGTTACAAACAACTGACATACATCTGACTCATTGTTACAAGGTGTTACTTTTGACCTTTAAAGCCCTGCATGATTTGGGTCCAGATTACCTACAGGATCACCTTCTCCCATACAATCTGCCCTGAACACTGAGGTCCTCTGGGGGGCAGTTACTCCAAGCAGCCAGAACCCGACTGGCGACCGTCACCCAGAGGATCTTTCTATCAGTCACCCCAAGATTGTGGAATGACCTGCCGAAAGAACTTCAACAACTAAATGAGCTGACACAATTTTAAACCCATTTAAAGACCTTTTTCTTCTGGCAGGCCTACCTAGCCAGTTGAAAGCATGAATTTTAAACCCATACCACAGACAGGTAGGTGAGAAAGGTCCATGATGCTATGCACATAGAGAGCCATCCCCTCTAGTTGTATACATTCAATAAGAGAGAGACAATGTCTAATGATATGATGAATTCCATAAGAAAATCTAGAAATCTGGGGAGAGTAAATGCTTCCTTCCTTTCTTGCTTCTTGCTCTCGCTCCTATCCTTTTTCTTCTTCCTTCTCCTTCCTTCTTTTTGTTTGCTGAATCATAGGTCTTTGGTTTCACCCACAAAGGTTCACCCTGCTGTGAATAGTTTATGTTTCTGAGTGCAGCACATAAGTCAATATAGATATTTAAAATAAATATAGACCAAAGGACTTCAGCAATGTGAATGTATCAACTAAATATTTATTCTTTCCTTATCCAAGACTTCCTCGGCTTGCCCAGTGTGAATGCCTTGCTTAGATTCTTAGACAACTAGACCTGGAGAACACCTAGGTATCTCCAGTGAGATAGAGAACCATGGGACTTCAAACCCTGCTTACAAAGACAGGAAGTTAGGGCACATTCAGACTGATTGAAAAGTCCCAAATTTTGTTCCTAGTTTTTTGAAAAAAATTGTTCTAGGTTAAAATAAGGTGTCATGAGGAATCTGTTATAAAAATATACTATGAGCTAATAGAAAATATTCTGGAATAAAACAAAATGTGTGGATCACTAAAATAAAATGGGAAAGAACATTAACAAAATATGGGACTTCCTTATCATTTTTTCTTCTACTAATAGATGAAGCCTTAGCAGAGTAAGAACAGGTTGAAAGTTTTCTATAAGTAATATTTCAGAACATGCAGTTATAAAACTCATGCAATTATAGAATTTGGCATCACTCAGGTCACAAGTGGGAACTATGCAGCCTTCCACATACTGTTAAATCACAGCTCCCATAATGCAGTGTTTCCCAAGAGCTGTGCCGCGGCACACCACTGTGCCGTCGGGCAGCTCTTCCTGTGGCGAGATGGCCCCCGGATGGGAAACAGAAATGCGCAGTGAGCCTGGAAGCGGGAAGGAGGGCGCTTTCGCCACCACCGCACCCCATAATACCGTCCACCAGCTCCTGGACTTTCCATATGTGCGAAGCTCTCTGCCTAGGTGAGCTGGTCCACAAGGCGTGGAGCATTATGAGGTGGGGTGCTTGGGGAGGGGCTCTCGCCACCGCCGCGCTGGCCCCCTCAGCCTGGTCCTCAGCCGTGAGTATTATGGGGTGCCTTCCTCCCCTCCTCAGCATCTTCAACCCAAGGTGCTGGGGTGATCTCCTCCTGCCTTTCCTCTCTCTGGGTGGAGGCGAGGGCGAGGGCCTCACTGCCTGGAAGAGGCTTTTCCACCTGCCCCCTGCGCCCTTCTGAGGGAAGGCTTCCCCCGTAAAGCCTTACTGCCTAGGGAAGCATTTCCTGCCTGGTCCTCGTGCTCTTCTGAGCTCAGAACTACAACTCCCAAGAAAAAAGGTCAGCTCACCCCAAAGCTCTCCAGTAAGCCAGTATCAGCATATCAGGTATGTGTGCCGTTTGGTCCAGATCCTTTGTTGTTTGGGTTCACAGTGCTCTCTGGATTTTTGTCAACTACAACTCCCTCAAATAAGGGTAAATTTCCTCCAAAGACCTCCAATATTTTTTGCTGGCAATGGGTATTCTGTGTGCCAAGTTAAGTCCAATACTATCTTCAGTGGAGCTCACTACTGTAGGAGGAACTGTAACTCCCATATGTCTGAACATAGGTTCCCCAAACTTCTGTTGGTCATGGGAGCTCTGCATGCCAAGTGTGGTTCAATTCCTCCAAGGGCGGGAAGTCCCCGCCCTTGTAGGACTGAAAAGCCGGAACAGGCTACCAGGACGGGCTACCAGGCCAAGGCATTTTGGGGCCCGAGCTGTCGGTGGGAGCCCCCTCGGGCTCGCTCTGGGCCCAGGAGAAGGGAGAGACTGGTGTGCGGGAGTCCTTTCTGTGGGGCACTGCGCGGTGGGAGAGCTGCCCCCCCCCCCCGACATGCAGCTGCGGGGTTTCCTCCTGGGATTTCCCAAGCTGCCTGCTTCTGACTGCTGGTCGCTCCAGCCTGGCGTAACCTAGGAAGTGGCCATTCGCCTGGGGACCTGAGTAGTCCACTGTGCTTTGCCCTCTTTGCCCTCTCTCCCCCCTCCTCCCACTTCCCCTGTTTTACTGTTGTTTATTTTGAACTGTGTTTTCCTAATGCTGTGAGTCACCCCGAGCCTCGGGATGGGGCGACCAATAAATCTAAATAAATAAATAAATTCAATTTTTGCTGGATTTCAGAATGCTCTTTGATGACAGGGGAACTATACATCCCAGCAACTGCAACTCCCAAATGTCAAGGTCTATTTCCCCTGAACTCCATCTGCGTTCATATTTGGGCATATTGAGTATTCATTTCAAGTGTGGTCCAGATCCATCATTATTTGAGTCCACAGTGCTCTCTGGGTGTAGGTGAACTACAATTCCAAAACTCAAGGTCAATTCCCAAGTAAACCCTTTCAGTACTTTCTGTTGGTAATGAGAGTTCAATATGCCAAGTTTGGTTCAATTCCATTGTTGCAAGAATTCAGGATGCTCTTTGATTGTGTGTTAACTATAAATTGTATGCTGGTCATTGACCGTAATAAATCTTTATATGTATGTAACTATATATTGAGCAAGACCTTCGTGTGTGTCTTTCTGCCATTCCTGCCAGGATATCTATGTTGTGTTCATCAAAACAGGCCCAGGTTTCACACTGAGTGTATAAATACATTTTAAAAAACATATTATCTATATGTATTACTGTGTTAGAGTGTCATTTTGTGTCATTTTGGTTGGTGGTGTGCCCCAGGATTTTGCAAATGTAAAAAGTGTGCCTCGGCTCAAAAAAGGTTGGGAAACACTGCCATAATGGACCCTTATGGGCACACACACACACACACCTGATTGGAGGGGTTGTGGCTTGCAGTCTCTCTCCCACAAATAATTAGGCACAGTTAAATGCCATGTTTGCTTATTCACCAATCCATATTCCCATGATTGTTCTTCCTCATACCCTCATAACTCATCTTCCCATATTACTGATGTTCCTTAATTTTTATTTTTTTTATCACAATTGCATGGTTTCAGTTTTTGAAAACAAAAAAGACAAATATAACTGTAAAACCTAAAATGAAAACAGTCAGTTTGGAGACATTAAGGGGAAGAAAGAGAGAGGAGGAGACTCCCAGCCCGTTTCATCCCATGGCTGCTGGCATGCTGGCACAGAAGGGGAAGGGACCCTTTCTACAAGGTAGGTTATGGAAACGTGAGTATATGGATGTATTTGTGGGTTTTACCCTTCAATATCTAGGGATGAGAGAATCATGGGAAGAAGGCAAAGTGGCAGTGGGATACCCAATGGGCATTACCCATGGCATAATGAGGTAGAGACTGGCCCCAAAGATGATGGTTCAGCTGCAGTGCCATTTTGCCTGCCGTGTACAAAACTGTCCTCAGAGTCCTGGCCCCTATTCTTAAAATGTCATTAATAAGTGTTATTCATTATGTGCCTATGAATTGCCTCATTGACTTTATGCATCACTTATTGTGTAATATGTTGTTGCCTGTTGTTGGCATCCTAGTTTTTGTTTATTTATTTACCAGTGATCGTACCGTGGTTTGCTCTGATTTTTTTCTCATGTAGCTTGTGAACTGAAGAGCAGCTATGTTTCAATGTTAATCTGTTTAATCTTAAACCAGTAGAATGGGCTTGGGGAGCTGCTCCAAGAAGCTCCCTTTCTACTAACACTTTAGATCTAAATGCAATTCAGAGGCTTTCCTGTCATGGACAACTTCTAAAAGTACAGCAAAACTTTAAAACACAAAGGATTCCATCTTTAGCTATGAAAAGGGGTGGCTCTATCTTGACAACATCATAGTAAGGCCTTTATAGCATCTAAAGAGGAAATATGAGAGGGAAGGTGTTTTTGTCTAGACCATGCAAGGCAAACTTTGGCCCTTCACGTGTTAGGTGGGCTGTTAGGGATTGTGGGAGCTGAAGTTCAAAACACCTGGAGGGCCAAAGTTTGCTCATGCCTGATCTAGAGTCTTTAAGTAGAAGAATGTTTTAACATAGCAGGGGTTACTTTCTGAAAGAGAAGTGGTTGTCTCCAGAATTTTCAAAATTGGGCTTCCTCTTTGGTCAGACATTCAACAAACACACCATGAGAGGAATCCTGCATGCACTTACTTGGTTGTAAATCCCACTGAACTGAACGGGATTTAGATTTAAGTGACAAGTGGCAGCTTCCATGTCAGGAGGTGGTGGGTTTTGAACTGAATGTTAAAGTAATTATTCAAATTTAGAGATAGGATTCAGGACCTTAGATACCACTTTAAGGTTCAAATAAAACTCAAGAGTAAATTCACAGGCCCACTCTGAACTAATCATCTGTCAATGTGCCAAAGACCTGAAAACATGTATTTCCAAAGACCTTGCCCACATTTCATAATATTTTTGTAAGTGGAGAAACTGTTGTTGGCTCGGGATCCTCAGTAGCTACTCCAGAATAGGGAAAGAAGTGGAGAGACAGAGACACATGCTCTTCATCCAGAAGTTCTAAATAAGGTTTTGAAAGGGTTGGAATCATGACAGGTTTTAGTATAGGGTCCTGATTCCTCTCTAACCACCATGCCTGCATTCTATGAGATCCTGAGGTTTGTAGTTTGGTCAGAGGCACTAGAACAGTAGTTCTTAACCTGTGGGTCCCCAGATGTTTTGGCCTCCAGTTCCCAGAAATCCTAACAGCTGGTAAACTGGCTGGGATTTCTTGGAGTTGTAGGCCAAAACATCTGGGCACCCACAGGTTGAGAACCACTGCACTAGAGGCGAAGAATTCTAAATAGTTCCCCCTAAACTGCAGATTTCAGGATTTCATAGCATGCTATCATGGTAGTTAAATAAGGACCATAATGTAATTATTATGTATTGTGAAAGCAAAGGGTATGAATGTTAGATGTGGGAGAAAGATGGATTAGAACTGCTGGAAGTGGAAATTAATGATAGGATTAGAAGGAAAGCAGCCGTGAGGGTGACTCATGAGGCAGAGAAAGGATGATCACAGGAAAGATAATCCATTAGGAAATAGATTAAAGCAGCAGGCCTTGTTCCTCAGAGGCCAATTTTCTTGGCAATAAGCACAATATCGATGGTACCTCCATCTCAAAGCTGGCTTTAAATGAGTTCACCTGAAAATAGAATTGGGGTTGTATAAGGGTGATAACTCAGAGTATAATTTAACTAATGTGTTTCTATTGTTAAGCTCTGTGAGTACAACCATTAAGAAACGTAACTCTTATGAATGAAATCATGTGTGTAGAGGAGGTGCATAAGAAGTCAATGGTGCATTTGCAAATATCTGGTTGCACATTTTCAAATAGAAGGACCACAATCCCATCTCTTACCTGCTATATCACCAGAGGATGGCACAAAGAGGGTTTTGTTGAAGCCAAAGGGAGAGAGGGAAGGAGGGAGAATAAGCTATTTTTCTTTAAAGGGTCTCTCCTATATTTAAAGGCTAAAGTTCAACACTTTGGATAGTTTCTTCAAATCTGACTAAATCTATGGCAGATGCAATGTCACACTGACGTAGGAGCCACCAGCCACCACTTCCCTAGGAAAAGTCACTTACCTTGCTTCCTGTACAGCCCACCTTTCCTTTGACATCTTTTAACACAGCCACTTATCTTCCAGCGGTCATTATAAAACCAAACATGAATGTTTATGCCTAGATACATATTGCTTACCCAAGTCTCCCTTCCTTTGCTTATCTGCCATGCTTAATTGTTTGACTGTAAGCTGTAAGCTCCTCAGGGCAAGGATATATCACAATTTTTTTTGTAAAGCAACTTAATATACAAATGTCATGCTCTAAAGCCATATATTTTGCTCTGGATTCAGTTAAAAATTGAGGAATTTGGCAAGTTTCCACAGCCATATCTAATCAGGGGCCTCCAGATGCTGTCCACTCTTAAATTAGTTTTATTCAAGCATAGCAAGATCATAATTTTCTACTTTAGAGTCTGGCTCAAAATTTTCCAGCACGTGAAGACTGTTGCCGTAAGATCTGTGTTTTGAACCACTACATAAAGTGTGCATCAAGAGCCACTTTTAAAACAGATAACCATAAACAGTTTAAGTATGATAGATTAACCTTGCGTGTTTGCTAAACAAGAGTTACCCTGAATTACCTGCTTGTTTTGAGGACTTTCACCTTTTATAGTTCTGTACTGCCAGCATAAACTTGCTGAATTGTGTAAATTTCTATACAGAACAGGTTAAAACAGTTAAGAAACTGGTGCCAACGTAAGCGATATAAAGATAGAAGATATTGCTTGCTTGGGGAAGTGCTTTCTTACTTCTTCCAACAGGAGTGTGTTTAGAACAACCACATGGCACAATACACTCATGTTTTGATTCTCTTTGTTATGAGGTAGTGAGGAGAAAGGACCCTTGGCAATCTTAGGTAACACAAGACACAAACTGCAAATCTCTTCCACTAAGACCTGTCGGAGTCCTCTGAAGGCATCCGTCATTGTTTTGCATCTGACTGTGGGAATAAAGACAGTTTCTTCAATGCCCTTCTTCTACTACTGTCATTTTTTTTACTAGTTTGAGCTTGATATGTAAAACAGTGACTTTGTTGTTGTTGTTCCTTCTTCTCCCCTTCCATTCCTGCTTTCTCCAAAAATGGGACTCAGTGGCTCACAATTTAAAAGAACAATGCAGTTAAAATATGCAAAAGGTTAATAGCGAATAAGATTTATTTACAGTAGTAAAACAATTCCCACCTGATCTTAAAAGATAAAAAGCTAGAAACAGTTTTATTATAACAATACAGCACCCCCAGACCTAGTCCATTCCTTCAAAAACCTGTCATGATGAAGGAAGTTTTAGTCTTCTGGCTTCCCTGGGTAGAGAGTTCCAGCGTCCAGGCATCACCACTGAGAAGGTCCTCTTGTATGTCCCACCAAATGAGCTTGTGATGGTGGTGGAACTGAGAGAAGGTGTGTACCCCAGCACACACAGGAATAGGTTACATCACACACACTGAGTGCTTTTTTTGGACATTGCACAGCAGCTGTATCTAGCTAACAGAGAAGGAAATGGAGGTCCACATAAGGAGGTCCACATCAGAGAGCACACAATTCCTATGTTACACCAGCTCCACTGGTTCCCAGTTTGCTAAGAACACAATTCAAAGTGCTGGCTTTGGCCTATAAAGCCCTAAACGGTTCCGGCCCAATTTACTTGTCCGAATGCATCTCCCTTTATGAACCATCACAGAGATTAAGATCCTCCAAGGAGGCCCTGCTCTCCATCCCACCACTTTCTCAGACACGATTGGCAGGGACAAGAGAGAGGGCCTTCTCAGTGATTTCCCTGACTATGGAACTCCCTTTCTGGTGAGATTAGAGTAGCCACCTCCCTCCTGTCCTTCAGAAGGATGGTAAAACTTGGCTGTGGAACCAAGCCTTTGGAACAGTGCAATAAGGCAGCAATAAACCTTACCATGCCAACTAGATTCAATGTGGATGAATGAGATGGTTTTGAGCAGTGGATATTAATGTTGAGATAAGTGGTTTTAATGTTTGTGTATGTATATAATTTATGTCCCAGCATTGAATGTTTGCCGTTTGTATGCTGTGCTCTGCCCTGAGTCCCCTTCAAGGTAAGTAGGGCAGAATATAAATGTTTTAAATAAATAAATAAATCACTTCAATTAACATTGAGAATGATGGATATTTGCTCATTCTATAATGTGGTCAGGGCTCCCTCTTAAACATGTAAAGATGCAATGCAGAAGATAAAAGGTATCAGCCTTGTGCATATTGGCATTGGCATTCAATGCAGAGGTTGCATAATGGTAGCAGAATGTAACTCCATGTACAGGTGTTTATGCAAGGCTGTTGCAGTGAATGTTTTGACTGTATGATCCTATAAACTAGCCACCATTTTTAGCCACTCACTTACCATGTGATATCTTGTAGGCTGATGCAGAAAGAAAAAGGGGGTGTGTGGCATGATGTAATACTGCAGTCCTCCGGTACTGGGGTTCTCTGTTGATGTGATACTGCGATGCTACGGTACCACAGTTCTCTGCTGCGATGATACTGTAGTGGTCCAGTACTACAGTTCTCTGCTGATATGATACTGCACTGTTCTGGTACTGCGATTCTCTGCTGATGTGATACTGCACTGTTCCAGTACTGTGGTTCTCTGCTGATGTGATACTGAACTGCTCATGTACTGCGATTCTCTGCTGATGTGACAGTGTGGTGCTCCAGTACGGCTGTTCACTGCTGATGTGATACTGCGCTGCTCCAGTACTGGGGTTCTCTGCTATTGTGATAACGGGGTGCTCCGGTACTGGGGTTCTCTGCTGATGTGATACTGTGGTGCTCAGGTACTGCGGTGATCT
Organism: Anolis apletophallus; assembly: GCA_030556195.1. Classification (NCBI taxonomy): domain Eukaryota; kingdom Metazoa; phylum Chordata; class Lepidosauria; order Squamata; family Anolidae; genus Anolis; species Anolis apletophallus. The sequence goes on along the minus strand of JARBWK010000001.1, from coordinate 92,339,677 downwards.
GGTATTGTGGTTCTCTGCTGATGTGATACTGCAGTGCTCTGTTACTGCAGGTCTCTGGTGATATGATACTTCAGTGCTCCGGTACAGCAGGTCTCTGCTGATGTGATACTGCCATGCTCAGGTACTTCGGTTCTCTGCTGATGTGATACAGCGGTGCTCTGGTACTGGGGTTCTCTGGTGATGTGATACTGCGGTGCTCCGGTATTGGGTTCTCTGCTGATGTGATACTACGGTGCTCTGGTACTGGGGTTCTCTGCTGATGTGATACTGAAGAGATCTGGTACTGGGATTCTCTGCTGATGTGATACTGTGGTGCTCCAGTACTGCATCAGAGAAAGATCGCCTCTACACACAATACCATCTACACATTATATAAAAATATCTAGCTTGCTGAAGTTCAAAATAAATGCTATGAAGCTGCAACCATGTCTGTACAGCCAAGGTCCTGTATTGATATTGTGATCTTTCTCCATTCCGGTCTAGCTCTGCAATAGCTTTCCTTGATTAAAAAGGAAGGGGCTCTTCCATAGAATTTAGGTTGAATACAATCTATGTGCTTTAAACATGTAGATAAAAAACCTGTGGATAAAAAAGCCTGCATTCAAGTCTTGAAGGCTTGTACATGGGATTTGCTCTTCTCACTCTTCTACACCTTGATAATACCATCCATGTGCAAGCAGACAGAAGCTGGGGCTTCAACTCCTAGGACCTCACCAAATGCAGGTTCTCTCCTGTTTCCACACACTTCTAAGATATTTCAGATATCTGCAACTACAAGAAAAAAGAAAACATCAAAGGCATATGGTGGTATCACCAGATTTCAGAGAGCAGCATAAGGCCATCCAGGCATATATTAATTGATGCTCATGTGTGTCTTTAACAGGATGTCATCCAGAATTATACAATTTAAAAGAAATTGTGAAGGTTGGCTATACAAAATGCAGGCTTACCCTATGACACAGTGCAAGAAGTGTTTTGATCTTGGGAGACAGATCTTCTCCCAAGACCAGTTCAGCTGGCTGGACAAGGTTGGATGACCTCTATCCTGTAGCCCTTCCCTGTCCCGAGATCATTTGACCTCCATGTTTGTTTTCCTCCATGCATACTGTATCCTCCACAGAGATGCATCAAGTTCCATAAGCAACATGAATGTCTTCACAAAGAAAGTACCTTGCACACACCTCACCAGCTAATTATGGGTTATTTCATAACATAGTTGATGGAGAGAGGTGTTTCTTGGCCATTTTTTGAGCCATCTTCGAGCTAAGAAAGCAAACAAGCAAAAATTGTCTCTCATCAAACTACAGGAACTTATATAGTTATAGGAATTAAATTGAATCATGGGGTTATAAATATGTAGCGTGAAAGGGTTGCAAGAAGCCACCTACTTCTCCATTTCTTAAAGTGAGGAAAAGGGAATCTCAGGGCCAAGAGTATTATCTTGAAACATAAGCATTACATATATCTTGAACATGCTGCAGCTACAGTTCATTATTTTCTGTCCAAAGTAAAGCTTGGAAAATATCTCTCATGTGACCTCAAAAAACTTAACTGGGAAAAGAAAAAGTGTGTGTGTCCCATGGCAATCAGCGAGTGGCGACGGGGGCAGAACTGTGAAATCTGGAAGCCCCTAGTCACAGACTGGCACATGGGCAGTGGATACGGACTCAATCATTCTACCTCAAGGTCCAAGGCAGTTGAGTAGTTTGGCAGCTGCATCCATGACTGAGCAGCCCTTTTTAGGATCCACTCTGTTCACATGGGGAAGGGGCTAGAAAAGGTGCCCTAAACATAGTCTGCCTCTCTTATCCCTGACTGGACTGCCACGTTCAGAGGGGTCACCACCCTGTGGCCAAAAAAAGAAAAATGAACTTCGGAACATGGAACGTACAGACACTGATGGATAACAATGACAGTGAATGCCTCAAACACAGAACTGCTATCATTGCAAGGGAGCTGGAACGCTTTGAGCACTTCAGGAGATCCAGAGAGCAGGAGAGGGACAGTTGAAGGAAGAAAAAGGAGGCGACACCTTCTGGAAGGGACTGCCTGAAGAAGACCAAAGAATTCACGTAATTGGCTTTGCTATCATAAATGATCTGGTGAAGCTTGCCAAAAGCCAACATGCAACCATCATAAGTGCCTATGCACCAACACTAGATGCTGATGAAGACATCAATGTTTTTTTTTAGCTGGACACCATCCTAACGGATACACCTAAGGAAGACAAAATCATCCTCCTGGGGACTTTAATGCAAGAGTCGGACGAGACTTCGATCTGTGGCCAGGGACCACAGGAAAAGACGTGGTTGTAAACGACAAGTTGAATGGAATCCTGCTTCTCACCAAATATGTGGAACACAACCTTTTCATCACCAACACGCTCTTCTGCCAGATAAACAAGTTCAAGACATCATGGAAGCACCCCCGGTCAAAACATTGGCATCTCTTAGACTACGTAATCACACGTGCCAGAGACCGCCGTGACGTGCTTCTCACAAGAACCATGACAGGTGCTGACAACTGCTGGACAGACCACAGGCTATTCCGATCCATGATGGCTATCAAGATCACCGCAAGCGCAGACTCCAAGGAAGAAAGACAAGGTGCAAAATGAACACCCAAGCCCTTCAGGAGCCCTCCAAATAAGCCCTTCTCTAAACAGCACTCAAGGACCATCTACTCATAGAACACCCCAAAAATGTTGAGGAACATTGGAACAAACTGAACACCTCCATCATCACAACCTGCAAAGAAACTATTGGATATCAAACCAAGAGACATCAAGATTGGTTTAACGAAAATGACGAGATCCAACAGCTAATTGACAAGAAAAGGAAAGCCTTCCAAACATGGCAGAGACGTCAACTGTGCTGCTAAGAAAAAGATCTACGCCAGTGCAAAAGCTGAGGTCCAAAGAAGGACAAGAAAACTCAAGAATATCTGGTGGACAAAGAAGGCTGAAGAAATCCAAGACCTGGCAGATACGCATGATGCTCAGGGATTTTTCAAAGCCACAAAGGTATGGACCAAGAAACCATGGCATACAGCCTCTACAATCATCAGATGGAACCAATCTTCTGAAGGACAAAAAATCAATTGGACTACGTTGGAAAGAACACTACCAAAGCCTCCTGAATCACAGCTCCAATGTGGCCAAAGAGGTTCTCTCACAAATCCCGCAACAACAAACCAGGGATGAGCTTGCAGCACTGCCTAGTTTGGAAGAAGTCAGCAATGCCATCAGACAACAAAAAAAATAACAAAGCCAACGGACCTGATGGGATCCCTGCCAAAATTTTTAAAGAGGGAGGACCAAAGCTGACACAACTCCACCAGCTCATTGAAAAAGTGTGGGTGACCGAGAAAATCCCAGCAGATTTCAAGGATGCCACCATCATCACCCTCTTCAAAAAAGGGGAAAGAACAGACTATTGAGATGTCTCTCTTTTAACCTCTGCTGGGAAAATCCTCGCAATAATCCTTACGAATCGCCTTCTACCCCTCTCAGAAGACGCCCTCCCAGAATCCCAGAACAGCTTCTGCCCCTCCAGAGGAACAGTGGACATGATCTTCACTGCACGACAGCTCCAAGAAAAATGCAGGGAACAAAATCACCCACTGTACATGGCATTCATTGACCTTGCAAAGGCATTCGACACAGTGAATTGCAGTGCTCTCTGGACCATCCTCCAAAAAATTGGGTGCCCTAACAAATTTGTGAACATCCTGTGGCTCCTCCATGATGACATGATGCAACAGTCTTGAACAGCAATTGCTCCCAAAGTGACCCATTTAAGGTGGAATCAGATGTCCAACAGGGATGTGTTATTGCCCCAACCTTATTCACCAAGTTCCTTTGTATAATGTATCACCTTGGACAAAGAAAGAAAGAAATGTCCATTACTATATTCTTTATAAAAATGGATTTATCGTTGTGAGTACCGTAAAAACAAACAAGCAAAACCTACTGGGCCAATACCCACCAAATTTGGCAGCAAAATGTCTCACAATGCAAGGTGTGACCAACAATTAAAAAAAATTAAAAACCACTGAAAACAACTTAGAAATCCTTAGAAAAAGCCATCACAGCGCACATGTGCAGCTGTGGGGGGTGCGCATGTGTGTGCAAGAGAGCTCCTCCATCATCTCATGGCAGAGCCTATGGCAGCAACGTTCATTAGGCCCCCCGGAGCCCGCATCAGCTCATCGTCCTCCAAAATTCAAAATCTGAAACACCAGCCTGATCAACGGGGATGGAGCAGAGGGGCCTCTTTCTACTCCTCCCTTACTCAAGTCCTGGCAGAGCAGTGCCAAGGCCTCTTCGAGCCCCAAGCCAGGGAGCAGAAGCAGGAGGAGGCCTCTCCACCTCCGTCGCCATGCTGTGGGGCCAAGGCTGGTTGTCATAGCAACTGCACTAAACACTAGGGGGATAGTCTTGTCAGAGAGACTCCAACACACAACTGTAAACCTAAACAAAATGTATCTGTCCGTAACGTGAATGTCTCAACTGTGTAGAAGTGGTATACTAATGTAAATAACAATAGCGTAAAGGCTAATGTACCCAGTCCCCCACGTTGTTGGGTATGGGACCACTGCATGCAGGAGACACCAAAGTCTGTCCAAAAGGGCGATGCCCCCGTGGGACAGGACCTCAATCAAACATCAATAATGATTATAGCTCTCTATTCCCGAATGTCAAGCCATACAGCACGAACAAATGCTCAAAACAGACTAGCCCACCCTGCGTCAAGCACATCAATTATGCAGTTCCAATAATAATAAACAAATACATAAGGTACCATCCCAAGCCCCCTGTACCGTCCTAGTATGGGTCTGAAGCCCACATATCGTGTCCGTCTTGTATTGGAATCCACCAGGCTGGAGGAAGGGGGCAGCAGCGAACCGCGGCAGAGAAAAAAGCCAAGCCGCCACCGCGCCGCTTGCCAGATGATGCGCGGTGAAGCTGGGCGCCGCCTGATGACGCGGGGCGTCCTGGTGTGTAGCAAAGATCGAGAATGTAAGGCCGGCAGTCTGTCATGGATTCCACCCACATTATTGATATTCTTGAATTATTTTGATTAGGTAAGTTACATACTTGTTGTGATGATTGAATGGATTTGTATGATGCTTATACCTATGTGTTACTTCTTGTCACTTTGCTGATGCCTTGTATATTTGTATTCACTTGTAGGATAATGTAAATACTGTACCACCAATACTTTGGTTATATTTTTGATCTAAACGCCCTGAAGAAGCTGGGAACACTTACCTGCGAAACGGGATTTGGGATCCTCCTAGAAACTGTACATCACCCGTTGGCGTTGCAGCAACAGCTGTGGGAGTGGCCGGCCCCATAACTAGGCTTACATCAGAACAGAACTGGCTTGAGTGTATTGGTGTTTTGGCAGTTTATGTTTCACTGCTTGGACCTTACAGTATTCACTGTGGTCCTAATAAACTCATTTTGATATTTTTCTATTTCGCTGTCTGGAACTGGTACATATTTGGAGTCTTCCTGGGTTCCGCCCACTGCCTCCTGGGTGGGCCCTAGTGCGCGTGGAGTGCCCGCAGGTCTGTCCACATTGGGTTCATTCATCCAACGCGGGGCAAGCCCGTTCTTCTTATGTGTATACCTCCAGCCCTTCTACTGACTGAGACCCCCTGACTCGGCGTTGAACCCTTTGGGAGGCATCGTTTGCGCATCGGCGCTGGGGGGCATCCCCCTGCCTTCCTCCAGTCCACCCCTCCCACCTACATCATTGCCTGGGACCTCCCCTTGTGACGTATCTACGCCCTGGGATACGTGACTTCATTGGGATTGCCCGTTCACGTCATCCAGCTCCTCTCCAGGAGATTCCCGCCGGCGTTCCCTGCTTCCGGTTTGTCTGTCCACGTCATCAACAGGGGACAGACTGCCGGCCTTACATTCTCAATCTTTGCTACACACCAGGACGCCCCGCGTCATCAGGCGGCGCCCAGCTTCGCCGCGCGTCATTTGGCAAGCGGCGCGGCGGCGGCACGGCTTTTTTCCCTGCCGCGGTTTGCTGCCGCCCCCGTCCTCCAGCCTGGTGGATGTCATAGCAACTGCACCTGGGCAAGGCCTGGCCCGCCTTTCCCAGGAGCAGTTGCTGGCAGAGAGGACTCCTCCTCCTCCTCCTCCCTGTCTGAAAGTCCGTCAATGTCAGGACCATGGAATTGTTCCACAGGGGCTTGACCCAGGGCAATCCATACCCCATAGGCCATGAGACAGCCAGAGTGCCGAAAATGGCGCAAACAGGCAGCAAAAAGGCAGCACGGGGGGTGGAAGAGTGAAGGGCCCATTACCCCCCCCCCACCTCCAACCTGAGTTCAGATTGCACATTGATTACAGATGAACTATAAATGCAAGCAACTCCCAAATGTCAAAGTGTTCCTCAAACTCCAAATTTGGGCATATTGAGTTTTCTTCCCAAGTTTGGTCCAGATTCATCTTTGTTTTGGTTCATAGTGCTGTCCATATGTAAGTGGACTTCTATTATTCTTATTATTATTAAACTGAGACTGAGGAGTGGTTAGATTGTTCTTCTCCCATTTGCCAAAAGGGGCTGGACTGGATGGCCCTTGGAGGTCTCTTCCTATCCTAGGATTCTATTAGGCTAGACCCCTTCCAGTCCGGCTTCCGCTTGGGGCACGGGACGGAGACGGTTCTGGTCTCCATCACAGACCAACTCCGCTGCCAGCTCGACCAAGGCGGGTCTGCGCTGCTCGTGTTATTGGACCTCACGGCAGCGTTTGACACGGTCGACCACAATCTTTGATCCACCGCCTGGCCATGGCTGGAGTGAGGGGACTGTCCTTAAATGGCTGACCTCCTTCCTCCGCCAGCGGTCTCAGCGTGTGAGGAGGGGCGGGTGGTCTCCGAGGACTCCCCATTAGTGTGCGGAGTTCCTCAGGGGCCATTCTCTCCCTCTGTTATTTAACATCTACATGCAGCCGCTTGCACAGCTGGTGCGGAGTTATGGGTTGGTCTGTCACCAGTATGCGGATGACACCCAGCTCATTCTGAGGATGGAGGGCAGGCCGGAGTCCGTCCCGATAATTTCAACAGTGCCTCGAGGCCGTTACTGGATGGCTGCGAGCCAGTAGGTTGAGGGTGAATCCGGCGAACGGAGATCTTGTGGCTGGGCCGCCCGGGCGAGTGGGTGCCCGGCTTCCGACCCTGGACGGTGCGGCGCTGCACCCAGCGCCATCAGTGAAGCGCCTGGGTGTCCCTTTGGACTCCCCTCTGCCCATGGAGACCCAGGTCTCCATGGCCAGTCAGGGTGCTTATTACCACCTCCGCCAGGCAAGGAGGCTGGCCCCCTACTCTCCCGGCGACCTAGCCACGGTGATCCAAGCCACGGTCATCTCGAGGCTAGATTACTGTAACGCTTTACGTTGGCCTGCCTATGTCGGTCGATCCGGAAGCTCAGGCTAGTGCAGAACACTGCCGCCCGGCTCCTGTCTGGGGCTCCAGCAGGTTGCCGTATAACTCAATCTTGCAGGATCTGCACTGGCTGCCTATCGAGCATCGGTCGCCTTCAAAGTGTTGGTTCTTACCTTCAAGGCCATTCACGGCCTGGGGCCAGCGTATCTGAGGGACCGTCTCACTCCATATTGCCCATCGAGATCACTCCGGTCTGAGGAGGCCAACCTCTTGGTAATACCATCGGTGAAGCTGGCTCATTTAACATCTACCCGCCGGAGGGTAGATGTTCTCTGTGATAGCTCCCACGCTCTGGAACGCCCTCCCGGCCGAAGCCAGAGCCCTGAGGACCTACTCCCGTTTAGACGGGCCTGCAAAACACACTTGTTTAGGCAGGCCTTCGGTGAAAAGGCTCGTCTATACATCCACTGGGCCATTATATTGCTGCTGCTCTTGTTTTAATTATTGTTGTTGCATGTTTTAATGATGTTTTTAAGTGTTCTGTTTTTAACCCTCTGGCGCTGTGCCATTGGTTCTTGTGAGCCGCCGCGAGCCCCTGGGAGTCGGCGGTGTAGAAGTCCCAAGAAATAAATAAATAATAAATAAATAAATATTATTACACTCAGGAGTGTTTGATTATTTTCCCTTATGCCAGAAGGGGCTGGACTAGATGGCCCTTGGAGGTCTCTTCCTACCCTAGGATTTCATAATCATCAAGTTGACACTGGCCACCTAGGATTTCATCATCATCAAGTTGAGGCTGGCCATTTTGGCCATGGTAATCCACGCTCTTGTTACATTCTGAATAGATTACTGCAACGCGCTCTATGTGGTGCTGCCGTTGAAGGTTTGGAAACTTCAGCTAGTACAACGATCGGCAGCCAGATTACTAACTGGGGCGACATACAGGGAGCATACCACCCCCGTTATGCCAGCTCCACTGGCTGCTGGTCCATTTCCGACCCCAATTCAAAGTGCTGGCTTTAACCTATAAAGCTCTAAACGGTTCTGGCCCAGCTTACTTGTCTGAACCCATCTGCCTCTATGTCCCACCTTGAAAGCTAAGATCATCTGGAGAGGCCCTGCTCTCACTCCCGTCAACAGCTCAAATGCTCCTGGCAGGGACGAGGGATAGGGCCTTCTCGGCGGTGGCCCCTCGCCTATGGAACACACTCCCAACTGACATAAGATCAATCTCATCTCTCCTAACTTTCCAGAAGAAAGTAAAGGCATGGCTTTGGGACCAGGCGTTTGGTCAATAGAAGCAGCAGCACCTTAAAAGGATGAACTGGATTGACATCAAGACTGACGAGGCTGGTTTATGTTTTTAAATTGATTATTGTATCTGATTTTAATTATGTTTTATTATGTTGAGAATATGTCTTGATTTTACTGTAACTGTTGAAATAGCCTCTAAATGGGGCTCAATGTAAGCTGTCCTGAGTCCCCATTCGAGGATTGAGAAGGAAGGGATAAAAATGCGATAAATAAATCTGTTAGGAGTGGTGAGATTGTGCTTTTCCCATTTGGCAGAAGGAGCGGGACTGGATGGCCGTTGGAGATCTCTTCCTACCTTAGCATTCTATTATTGTTAGCAAGCAGTGGCTGAATGGCCACTTGTCAGGGGTGCTTTGATTGTGCTTTTCCAGAATGAGGATAGAAGGGGGTTGCCACAGACTATGCCACAGCAACGCGTGGCTGAGTACAGCTAGTACTCTTTATAGGAAGTTAGCATGTTCTGAATAAGGTCATGTCATTATAGAGGCAGCAGAGTTGGGTCCTAGCTATTTATATATTGAATTGTCAAATGAGAAGTACAAAATAACACATTTCAAAATATTTTAATAGGAAATATGCTTACAAATAGTCTTATGAAATTTCATAAAAAATTCTGTTTGAGCCATTTGAGAGATACATTTTAACAACCGGAGGTCAACTATATAGGAGAAGACATGGCATTTATTTACAATCTCATTTTTGGGATTTCAATCAATCTGTAAAGTATGAAAAAAAACCAGGAAATATTTAAAAAGTAAAGCTATTTCTCAAAATTATATTTGGTCAGCTTTAACAGCACTTTGTTTTCCAGCATTCCACAATTTGTTCCAATGTGATATTCTTTAGCTACTTTAGCCCAAAACTGTATAAATAGCACACATTCAAGCAGCAACAGTACATGAGAGGAATAAGGCAAGTGAAGAAAGAGTTTACTAGCTTCTTTATAAGCATGTCAAAGGCCTTACTGAAATGGAGATATGCTACATCCACATCATTCTCTTCATCTACCAAGTTTGTAACTTTTTCACAAAAAAAAAAGAGATATGGTTTGCATTGATAGAGAGAAGGCAAATCAAAAGAAAGGGAGTAATTTATATTCACGTTGTATTAAGGCTCCCCAACAATGAAGATATCACTCTACTACAGACTTTATACAAACTCAAAGGGAAATGAATTTTACCCAGCAGGCATCTATTTTCCATATTTATCTGAATTTGTCTATATATTATGATGTAGTTAATACAAGTGCTTGTTAGAATGGGCAAGTAGCAGACTGTCTCTGTATAAATATGCAGGAAATAAAATAACTAAACCATTTGATTCACAATAGATGATATTCCATATACTTCTTGCAAAACCAAAATCACACTGGTTTCATTTCTTCTGTTCATACAATTTTGTAGTAACTTCCCATCTATTTCTTTGGGCACTTCACAACTCCCTCAAAGAAACAACTGGCAGCCTAAAAGTGAACCTATTTGCCAAATTACCATGGAGTTACTTGGCTACCCCCACTTTCCTTCATAGAACTAAACAAATCCTCCTCCTCTTGCAAACTTACCTCTGCATGCAACCTATGACCCCCCCCTACTTTTTATTGCTTAATATTTTAATTTTGTGCCTCAGCTAATTTTGTTATGCTTTTTTATGCAGTACGTTTTGATAAGTCTCAATGCAACTGCTTCATTTATTGTGTTTTTATCTTTTCATTGCGTTTGTTGCTGCTGGAGCCCCCAGTGGCTTAAACCTTTGTGCCAGCAGGACTGCTGACTGATAGGTTGGTGGTTTGAATCCAGGGAGCAGGGTGAGCTCCCATCATAGCTCTAGCTTCCCATGTGGGGACATGAGGGAAGCCTCCCACAGGATGGCAAAACGTCAAACATCTGGGTGTCCCCTGGCCAATGTCCTTGCAGGCGGCTAATTCTCTCACACCAGTAGCAACTTACAATTGCTCAAGTTGCTGATGACACACACACAAAACTTTTCAATTAAATATATTGTTTATACTTTTTCACTGGAGCACTTTATAGCAGAAGGATCAAAGAAGGCATCCTCTATACAAGATCAGGAAGATATGGCACTCCAGTTCTCACAGACTTGCCTGAAGAGATACTGGCATGCAAAGAGAAAGTCAGAAGACTTTAAAAAACTGATTGTAATCTTCATTAAGAATAGATCAGCAAGTCTTTAATTGCTTATTCAAAACAGAAACGTCCTATCATGCAGACTGCATCGTCTACTTACTTCTTGTACGTCTGACCTAAACATCCTAAAGGCACCATTTGATCTTAGAAGCTTAAATATGATGAGCCCTGGTAAATACTTGGACCACCAGCAAATCCCAGATGCTATAAGGCTGTATTTCAGAGAAGTGACAAAACTACCTCTGAATATTCCTCATGGAGTCGCTATTAGTCCACAGGTGATTTGAAGGACAGAGAGTTGGGGAGGATGTCTTTTAAAAGCGCTTTGAATTATTCCACAATCAAAAGGCACACCAAAAATAGATCAGAAACACAGACAGAAATATTGGTTCAATTTACTGTAAACGATATGCTGTGCCTCTTCGAATTTTATGATATTGTTTGGCATTTTTTGTCAAAACGCAAACACTACACTGGCTCAAGGCACATCTTGTAATGAAAACAGTGAGATTGAAGGCTGAAAATATTCCAACAAGTAACACTCATAAGCACATGTCAGGACTAATTTTTACGGTTTAGTCTTGTACATAAGATAAAAATGAACACTAGGTAACTTATTAAAATTGCACGTGTTGTTTAAAAAGACAAGTTAAGAGGCACATTAAGGTTATAATTGAAACCCTGTGGAAATTAACTTTCATAATGCTTAACTATTAAAATACAGGAGAGTTCCAAACCAGTTGACAAAAGGTCATAACAGGTCTTTGGGGTTCTAAAAGGCTAAATTCTTAGCCAGCGAAATCTGTCTTGCCTAATTAAAATCTTAAATAGGCCTTCTACCTGATGACAAGCTGCATATTGCTGAACAGGCTGTACATTTCCATTCACAAAATGGAATTGTACAACCCTATAAAACTGACAGTAAAGGAGAATGTTGACATCAGCAACAATTGTCACAAAGATAGGAACCCTTCCCGATAGTTCGAGTTATGTTAACTTGGAGCCCAAACTTGGAACTCACATTTCAATGGGAAACCAATGTCGTTCCCCAAATGAGAGAGTAAATGCTACCTTATCTTATTAACAGAGAAGAAACAGATTATAGAGAACAAACCATAATATGTACATAAGGCAGTGGAGAAATACTGCTCACCTGAAGGGACATGAAAAGCCATGTAAGAATTTCATTTTCCCAGTCCTATTTTTCCTAACATGTGATGCTCTTACAATTGACTTGGAGTTCTGCTGCAAAACCTAAGTCAGAAAACACCCGTGTTTTCAATTATGGATTGTGCTTTTCATGCTTGCTAGGTAAGAAGTAATGTATTCTTGACTTCCCTATGATAGTCCTAACATATTTCTTATACTTCAGAAGAAAGTATCAGGTAAGCCAAATTGCTTGGTTGATTTATTCATTCATCTTAAACAACTGCTCAAATTACTATCACGGTAATTTTAAAAAGTAACCTCCTGTTTCTAAAGTAACAGTTAATTATGCAAAAGCTACACATATTCTGCTTTACTCAGAAGACCTACATAACAACAAAGAAAGCAAAACAAAGCTTCACTACTGCTTTAGGTAGCTTTGATTACATTATACCTCCCTAAATAAAATACGAAAATGTGAGCTGCGCAACGCATATTCTCTTAAGGCAGGAGCTATGGAAAGTAAAGGAACATATCGGCTCCTCAGGAAAACTTGGATCGCAAAATTTTGTTTACCCTATGGGAAACTTTTTCAACTTCTTTTTTGGTCTTGCCTGGCCATTTTAGGCCCCAGAGATACTTTTCTTAAAATAAAAAAAGAACATAAAGGGAGTCGAAGTTATTTTCTGTTTCAAAAATAAGGCCTGTCTTGGGACTAAATTGCCCAGGTGGGGAAAGATGTATGGAACTGCCTCATCCTCGCATAGAGAGTATTTTAGGGTAAAAATAAAGTAAAACTGAGTGCTGCAAGTTTCAAAACAGCTTAATTTGTTTTTCTTTTTACACAATGACTAAGATGCGATGAAGGATTAGATAATGTAATGGGAGAAAGGCAAAGCTACAGATATTATGATGGCAGAACTCTGCAAAGATTTTAGAGTAAAGCTAGGTCACTGTAGTCCGGTAACCTTTGCAAAACCTTGCCACCATGGTTATATGGAGGTTCTGGGTTCAACGGTACTCAGTATTGCATTGAACACTAATTACTTGTTTTTTTATTTCCTGTATTTCAATCCTACTATATCTCACCCCAAAGGGGACTCATAGCGGCTTCCAGTTTGGCAAAAATTTGATGCCTTATAACAGGGCTGTCCAACTGGCGGCCCGCGGGGCGTATATGGCCCCCAGCCCCTTCCCTACGGCCCCCTACCCTTTTAAAAAAGAAACCGGCTGTTTAAAATTTAAAAAATATTTTTATTTTTAATATATTTTTTTCACGGCGGGGATAGGCGGGGCAGGGAGGAGGAGCGGGCTCCCTCCTCCTCCTTCCCTCCCCCGCCTCCTCCTGCTCGCAGGTTCCCATCCGTCCCTTCACTTCAGTGATCGCCCTCACATCCAGAGCTTACTTGCAAGCCCATCCGTATATAAACCTCACTTCTTCTTAAACCTTTACAGTGATGGTGACTCAAACTGGATTATGTAAATATTGATACCTGAGCAGAGAAAGGGAAAAATCAAAACCAACCACCATGAGAAATAAAATTCCAGTTTTGTAAATTTCCAGTTTCAATCCTTTCTAAATAAGCTCCGAAAGGAATGCAAATTAAGGTTCCTGTTATTGGCTGAGCCCCCCCCCCCGCCTTGGCCACGCCCCCTTCCCTTCCCTCTCTGCCTAAACTAGAAGAGGAGGAGGAGACGTCGCCCAGCATTACAGGGAAGCCAGCTGTGCCTGTCTGTGTATGGAACACTGGACTCATTGCTTGCAGGCAGCAGCAGAGAAGCAGACTTGGGAATTGTGATGATGCTGCTGATGTTGATAATAGTAATAATAATAATTATTATTATTAGGTAAAAGGTAAAGGTTTATTTCCCCTTGACATTAAGTCTTGTTGTGTCCTATTCTGAGTGGTGGTAGTGTTCATCTCCATTTCTAAGCTGAAGAGCCGGCATTGTTCGTAGACGCCTCCAAGGTCATGAGGCCAGCATGACTACTTGGAGTGCCATTACTTTCCCGCAGAAGCAGTACCTATTGATCTACCCACATTTGCATGTTTTTGAACTGCTAGGTTGGCAGAAGCTGGGGCTAACAGTGGGAACTCTCCCCAGATTCGAACCTTTCGGTCAGCAAGTTCAGCAGCTCAGCGGTTTAACCCACTGCGTCGCTGAGGCTTCTTGATTATCATCATCAGACTAGATGGATGGCCCTTGTGGTCTCTCTCCCCCAACTCTATAATTCTAAGATTGTTAGGATGCCTGCCATAGATGCAGGCGAAACATCAGGAGAGAATGCTTCTGGAACATGGCCATACAGCCCAAAAAACTTACAACAGCCCAGCATTTTCTCCTGACGTTTCGCCCACATCTATGGCAGGCATCCTCAGAAGTTGTGAGGTCTGCTGGAAACTAGACAAGTGAGGTTTATGTATCTGTGGAACGTCCAGGGTGGGAGAAAGAACTCTTGTCTACTTGAGGAAAGTGAGGATGTCGCTTGATAGCAGTGGATGGTCTTTTGCTTCAAAGCCTGACTGATTTCTGCCCGGGGGCAACCAGGGCCAGCTAACACCTCCCAAGAAAGGATCCCCCAGGCAGGTTTTGAAGCTACAAGGTCATTAAATGCTAATCAGGGTGGCCAATTGTGGCATTCACACTTGCCTCAAGCAGACAAGAGTTCTTAATCCTACCCTGGATTTTCCACAGATATATAAACCCCATTTGCCTAGTTTCCACCTCCATCCATCTCTCTTTATGCGTTTCTGTTATGTATTTATATTTATTTCCCTCCCTTATGTATTCCTTCCTCCATCCATCCATCTTCCTTCCTTCCTCTCTTTTATTCTTTTATTTTATTATTATTACTGTATAATTGTATTGTAATTGATGTTAAAATATAATTAAATATAATTAAAAAGGGGGAAGCAATAAAAAGCAGTGGAACTCTCTGCCCAGAACTGTGGTGGAGGCAGCTTATTTGGAGCCGGTGGAGGGGCGGAGCCGGGAGGAGCTGGGGAGGAGGGGGGCAGCCACGGCAGGGGCGGGGGTGGAGGCAGACCCTTAGGCCCCCCAGGTGATCAGTGACCGGAATTCCGGCCCCTGGTCCGGTAGAAGTAGGTCAGCCCTGCCTTATAACAACATGAAACGAATAAGTACACAACACATTAAATGTTGAGTTCGTAAAATAAAGTATGTAATAGCACTTACTGGATTTGGGGAGAAATATGGAAAAGAGTCTTGGTGGGAGCAAGAAGGAAACAAGTGTAATTCAAAGGGGATCAGTCCCTCTGTCAAATTCTTTTATGATTTCTCAGATGACTCAAAAATAAGAAAATGCTGTCTATCACAACTCAGCTTGTTAATTTTCCAGGTGAAGTTGTTCATTAATTCTTTTTTCCCCTTTTGGTAGCATATACTGTGTGGGATCTAGATCCACTATGTTCATAGAAGTGATTACTTTATCTTTCAGTTTGGAAACTCGTTTGCCACACAGTCTGATAGAGCCTAGGAATGTTTCTCTTTCACACTACAGCTCCCAGAACTTCACTGGCCATGATAACGGGAAAGTTTTGGGGATTGTAATCCAAAATGTAACCTTTGCAAGCTCTTCCTGACAATTAAGGAAACAATTCCACTTAATACTTAAAGACATTTTGCCATTGCTTACTCCAGCCAATTTCATAATGCAGTTATTATAGTCCCTTTTTTAAATGTTAGGAATGCTATCAAACGCAGTAACAATCCATTTTATTCTGCTACAGAATCTGCTCAACTGAAGTTCATAGGCAGAAATATTATTCAAATAATTGTTTTTCCAGAAACAAATGTTTTTCCAGAAACAAATGCCCACCAAAAGGGGGCAGAAACAAAATATTTGGTTTGAAGTGGTTATACAAGGTTTTTTTTATTGAATTCTCAGGTTAGAAATCTGATATATTAGTTTGTGGCATGTCCAGTTTTAAGAAAATGTAATGAACAAATACACCTGTAGAACTACTTACACAAGGGAATCCTTATGCAACAATCCCAGGCTGACAAAGGAGAGCTCTTGGGGGCAGGGAAGGGTATGATTTACAAGTTCTAAGTAAGCCTTCATTAATTTTCTGAAAAGAATGGTAAGGGTTTTTGGTTTCTAAAAAAACATCTGAAGTTAATTAAGTATCCAGTTTGCTTCATAAAATAGAAATGACTCTAAACAGATAACATGCCTTTCCCTTGTTTGAAGTTATAGTAAAGACACTTATGATGGGTTTCCCACAACAGCAGATCGTTCTCTGTATGGCTTTAGTAATAGCTGAGAACTAACTTCACACCTATTATCAAGAATCTCTCAGACATACCAAGGAGTGAGAAAAGTCAGACGGCAAGCTGATCTAACTACTCTGAATTGTGGACAATGAGTACTTAAAACCTTCAATATGATAAGGGAATGGTAAGGGTAAGGGAATGGGAGGAAATTCATAAGGGAAATAATTTCCTATTTTCTTTACTTCTCTCAGAAAAAAAAATCTACAGAATCTGGAGCCTTTGCAGAAATGCAGGATAAGTAAGGTATTTTGGGGTGAGGTGGGGAATTGATACATTAGAGGATTTCCACCAAATCTGATGCTTGCTTTCCTTCACAGCTTCTCCAATACTGCACCAGAGGCCTTCTGGAGAGCTTTCCAGGGAAGAGTAGAACCTTCCTTAAACTGCTGTACATACTAATTATAGGATTCAAACCATTTATTGTTGCTTCAAAGGTGAGAAATCCTCTAAAAGATGGCACTTTTTGCATCAATGGGCATTATGGTGAACAGAACAATTTGAAACATGAACACATCAAAAGGAGTAAGAGGTACAAGGCACATGTAGTCTCAAGAGTATTGGCGTTGCTATATCTTAAATGAAGTAACTTTGGATGTAACGATTCACATTACCTCTTCTTAGTCCTATTATTTAATGCCCTTCGCAGCAGAGCAAAATTAAACCATCAAAACACCTTGAGCAACAATATGAAAAACAAAAGAAGCCCTTTACTTGCATCTGTGTGCATGACCAGAATTAACCCACTCACAGGATTGCCACTCCTGAATTTTCCTAATTTTCGGCAAGATTTTTTTCCTTACACTGGCCTACAGGAGCACAGCACCCATTCTTAGAAGCACATAGCGCATATTCCACAGCCTGGTGCACGCTATGGAAGAGGAATTTCTTCTCCCCTTTTTTGATATACTCCCCTCGGTGAAGGGAATCCCTCACAGAAGGATTGCACTGAGCCAGTAGCACCTGGATGCTGATTTCCCCATAATCCTTGTGGACTTCCTTCAATGTGTTGATCCCTGCTGTATCTAAGAATTGCACTGCACAGCAGTCAATCACAATGGTATGGAACTCAAAATCCTGAGTGACAAGCTGTACTGAAACCTCAGCCTGGTTTCCATTGGCATTGGCTGTTTCCTTCGTGAATTTTCGCTTTTCTAACTTCCTCTTTGCTGCTAGCTCCCACACAGGATTTACACCAGTTTGTTTGTAGAGCATGGACTTAAAGATTTCTTTATTGGCGTAATAGATGGGTGCTTCAAACCGGAAAACTTTGATGCAGGGCTTAGTCTGAAGGTCCTTGTAGGCAGGAAGGGGTTCGTAGATTTCAGAATCTGGCACCCAGCCCAGTAGTTGTCCATCTGGTCTCTGAGTCCGCAAAACAACACACAGCAGTGAAAAGCAGACCCCAATCAGAAGGCCAAGTTCTGTACTTATCAGTGCTGAAGACAACATAGTGACAGTCCAGATGACTGTGTCCACTTTATTTAATTGCCACATTTTAGGCAGGTCACCAATCTTTCTCAAGGCTCCTCTGAGATTGACAATAGTTATGACCCCTAACACACATTTCTGGAGGGAGTAGAAGAGGGGAGCAATCACAAGGAGGACTAACAAGATGACCAAGGCAGTCACCACTCCAGATACCTGAGTCCTACAGCCAGTTGACTCTTTGACAAGAGTCTTGGCAAGGGCTGCACTGGTTGTGATGCAGTGAAAAAATGAAGGAATGATGTTGCAGAAACCAATGGCATACATTTCTTGGTTGGGTTTCACTGTGTAGCCATGCTTCTTGGCAAACATTTCAGAAAGAGACACAGTGATAGCAAAGCCAATAATGGCTATGGCCACTGCATCCAAAGCTATGCTGGGAATGAGATCCCAGTCTGGTGGTTGTGGTGGCAGAAACCCTGTTGGGATGTGTCCAGAAACACTGGAGCCATATTTCTCTTTCAGTCTCCCAAAATGTGATACCAGTGTAGCTACTATAATCACAAACAACTCAGTGGGCAAGGGAGCCTTAAGTTTGGATTTGTACCGTTCATTCAATTCTTTCGTTGGGATAAGAACAAGTAAGCACAGGACACTGGTGATAAGGTCACAGAAGTTGGTCTTGTGGATGTTTTTGAATATGTTTGTCCATGTGATTATAAAGGAACCAATGCCATTGCTCCGAGGAATATCTAGACCCAACAGGTATTTGGCTTGTGAGGTAAGGATAGTGAAGGAGGCACCTGTAACAAATCCGCTGAGCAAGGAATCGGAGAGGTAAACTGAGATAAAGCCCACCTGGAAAAAGCCCATGGCAATCTAAAAAAGAAAGGGAAAGGATTAGAAAACAAACTTGTATCACAAGGCAACAAAGGAATAAAACAATAATATGCACACTGTTAGGCTAAACTGTGATGGAACAAATTAAGTTGGAATTCACAGAGAGCATGAGGTAAAATACTGTATTAGTTAAATCTGCTTGTTTATTTCAGGTTAAGTCAGACATTAGGTATTCTTTTTTACTGAAACATTCCTTCTCTTTGTGGCATTTTGCATTTAACCTTTTTAGGCATGCATATGCATTTTGAGGGGTTTTAATTTACATTTTAACCCTGCATAATATTTTCTCATTGTAGGTCTGGTGTGCATCTGTGTTATGGAGACATTTGCTTTACAATATTGTGTCATGGTGCACTTGTAAAGAATGTCTTTATTATTATTATTATTATTTGGGGGGAGGGGGACTTTTACACAGGATACCAACATTAAGCTGTGATTTCTAAAGTCCTAACACAGTTTTGTCTGAACAACAGTGCCCCCTCTCCTCAATTTGAGTTCAACCCGGGATCTCCTGGAAATAACTCAATGTAGTGAGTAGTGTTAGCTGGGCAACTGCAGCTGGAGAAGCAAACTAAAAGGCTGGGTCTCAACAGGGTCTCCAAGAAAAATTCTGTAATGTGGAATAAGTCTGCTTTCAGAGCAGCTTTTCTCAAAACTGAGGATTTGAGAATGTCAAATGAACATCAAATTCTCAATTGTCTTTTCATCAAAAATGATATACAGTGAAATGTAAAGTTTTTTTCTTTATAGAAAAATATAACTATGAACAAATATGAACAAAACAGATACCTTTTGGTGCATTAATTTGAAAGTACAAGTAAACATGATGGCTAATCTCAGGATGATATCTCACAACCTCTGAGGGTGCCTGCCATAGATATGGGCGAAACGTCAGGAGAGAATACTTCTGGAACATGGCCATACAGCCCGGAAAACTCACAACAACCCAGTGATTCCGGACATGAAAGCCTTCAACAACATATTAAGCTCAGGATATTTAATATGGTCACTAGTAAAATTTTCTTAATGTTTTATTGTCCATGCACTAAAATGACCAGATAATAATATATAGTACTTTATATGAAGTAGCAATAACCCCATCAAATAATATAGTCAGACCTTGTTGTAGTTTTATCTACAACATTTCTAAGAACACTATCAAAATCAATTCCTCCGGCCAGTGCTTGATTCAATACCCAACCTTCCTAAATCAACAAGTCAGGTTTGACACAAAGTAAACCTTAAAAAGTATTTGATATGTTTGAGTTTGCCAAAATACCTTTCTGCCGCTGCTACTACTGTAGCTAGAATTGTCAACTATGTTCTCAAACTAACATAAATGTCCAGAAATATCTCACAAAGCCATTCTAAAGGTTTTAATTCAGGTTTTTAATATGTGTTATGTAACATCTTGCATATATGATAACATTATGAAATAGTGGCTTTTCTGGTTAGTGTAAATGTGAGCTATGATCAACAACCGCAATTCAGAACTAAAAAATAAATACATCCCATTTCATAGGTTAGCATGATCCATTTGTTTCAAAGGAAAAACAGACTGGTCCTGCTAAAATGTGAAGAAAAAAGCCTACGACGTACATGACTGCTAACATTTCTAAAATTATACAATGATGGGGCTGTGAGCATTTTTTCTTAAGGGCCAGCACAAGTTCATGGGCCTTTACTTGGCATTCCAGTCCAAGAAACTGGCTGAAACTCTCTCTTATAGGCTCTGGATCCCAACTTGTTCAGGCACATTAACTGATGCTATGAAGAAAGACTACAAGGTGCTGGATATAATGGGGTAGAATAGCATACAATACAGTTCAAATGGAACTCCCACTTCATACCGCTCTCACTAGTAGGAAAGAGGTAAAGACAAGTATGAAGTGAAGTGTCATTTCGAGTATCAAAATCTCAAGCAAGTTAGGGTTTTTAATGTCATCATCAACACTTCGAATTAAGAGCAGAAGTGAAACAGCAGCCAGATACAGGGTTTTGTGTTTTTAAAAAACACTTTGACTTCAACTCACCCAAGGTACAAGAATAACCTGTCCTTGTCCATCCATCTTAGGAGTGGGGACACTGTTCAATATTAGTGTCATTGCATTGCTTGGGCAGAGGGGGGAGTCATGCATTTAAACCAAATGGAGTAAGTTTCCACTGAAATCTATATAATTTTCACTACTACAAATAAACATGTACAAGAGGGGCAACTACATCTGATTCATGTGAAATGTGGATCTTTATGAACACCTACATTTCAAAATAAAAATAGATACCAATGCAATTACATTAATGGAG
Organism: Anolis apletophallus; assembly: GCA_030556195.1. NCBI lineage: Eukaryota > Metazoa > Chordata > Lepidosauria > Squamata > Anolidae > Anolis > Anolis apletophallus. The sequence continues at coordinate 92,318,734 of JARBWK010000001.1, read as the reverse complement.
GCATGAGTAGGTTAAATATTTTTGAATATTTGCATAAAATTGTAATTTAAGATAAGACTGACCAACTCTGATTAAATAATTATTCTAACCTTCAATGTAAATGTGCTTACGTATCCTTCCAATAATCACCATAGTTTATTTTGGGGAAAAGCTGTGTATATCCGGCAACTCTCCGGCAACTGCACTGGCTTCCTATTGAGTACCGGATCGCCTTCAAGGTGTTGGTGTTGACCTTTAAGGCCTTACACGGCCTAGGGCCTGCATACCTGAAGGACCGCCTTACCCCGTACTTGCCCCCCGAGATCACTGCATTCAGATGAGCAAAATCTGTTGTTAATTCCATCAGTCCGCTCCTGCCACCTGTCGACGACCAGACAAAGGTCTTTTTCTGTGGCGGCACCAGTGCTCTGGAACGCCCTCCCGGATAGTACCCGAGCTATCTCGGAACTGGGTCCATTCCGGAGGGCGTGTAAGACGGCCCTCTTCGGGCTGGCCTTTAATTAGGCACACCGGACTGAGAGCCTTGACATATGTCCTCCTAACCTGTGTCTTGACAATGTAACTGTTTTAAATGTGGTTTTATGTTTTTATTATCTGTAGGGCCTCATGTTGATGTCACAACATGCCGCCCATGTATTTTTACTGTGATCCGCCCCGAGCCTGCTGGGAGGAGCGGAATACAAAAGTGAACAATAAATAAATAAATAAATATATGAATAAGTAAAATGGGAAAGACTGGTGCTAAGAGAGGAGGAGAGGAAGGTGCGCGCTGCACCGAGAGAGGAGGAGGGGAAGCAGAGCTGGGTTGTTGTACAGAAAGGTGAGGGTCCAGGTAGGAAGGCATGGGACTGAAAATAGCCCTTCATTCAACTTCACCACTTTCTGCCAGGACTCTCACTTGAGTATAAGCCAAGGAGGACTTTTTCAGCCTTAAAAAAGGGCTGAAAAACTAGGCTTATTCTTGAATATATACAGTCATTACTAATCAAAGGAAAACATTAAATACTGAGACTATGAACCAGGTGGAGGAAGAAAGAACTTGAATGATACAAAATACAAACCATTTGAGTAGTCTTACCTGGTAAATCCCAGCCATAAAGGTCACTGTGCTTCCAACAATAATTGCATAGCAACTTCTGCCACAAAATGTTTGTGATGTTTGGTTCATATGTAGAGGCCCCATTGTGCTGCTGCTATTAATGTAAACATCTATGTCTAAATCATAGCCAGCTTTCTGTACTTCGCGGTCTACTACTTCTCCTATCATCAAACAGAGTACACCAAAAATGCCAACAGAGATGTGACGTGAGGTTCCAAAGAGGAAATATATGATGCTTGCAAAAAATGATGTGTAGAGACCATAGATGGGTTCCTGGCCAGCCAAAAGGGAATAGGCAATGGACTGTGGAACCAATAAGATCCCCACAATCAGACCAGACATCAAATCTCCCAAGAGGTCTTCTTTCACATTATATTTAGGGAGCCACTTCAGCACTGGAAGAAAACTGAAGACCAGATCTTTGGCTATAGCTGAGGTACAGGTGCATTTTTTCTTCACTTTCTTCACTACCCATGCCTTGAAATCTGTCCTTTTCTCTATGGGTTCCAAGGTGATCCTAGGATGGTGATTTTGTTTGCCATCATGTTCTTCAGCCAACTCAAACACTGAATTGACATGGTTAGCTTCTGCCATCCTCAGGGCTCACTAGAATGAAGGAAAATAAAACGAGTAAAGAAGACAGTCAAACCTGGATCTCCTGGAAATAAGTCAATGTACTGCACTGTATTGACAGGGCAACTGCAGCAGGAGCTAGCTAACGGGCTGGATCTCAACAGGGCCTCCAAGGAAAGTTGATCTCTACACAGATTTAAGATTTATAAAACCATAAGGAATGCAACCAACTCTGAAAATGAAAGGACTTCAACATGAAGCAGCTGCAACCTATATAACAGTGGCTCTCAACCTTTGGGTCCCCAGATGTTTTGGCCTTCAGCGCTCAGAAATCTTAACAGATGGTAAACTGGCTGGGATTTCTGGGAGTTGTAGGCCACAGGTTGGGAACCACTGCTCTATAAGAATAAACTTTATCACAATGAAATACCTTATGGTCAAAGCAATCATTGTGATTGATTTATGTATCCAATGAGTAAATTGGGCAGAGGGAAATAAACAGAATCTGAGTTTTTGAAAACAACCCAGGACCATATATTTGGATCAGTTCTTACAAAACTTAACTTGACTACAGTATTTAAACCAGGTTGCTCCAGACTTCTGACATTGTTTGTAATGCCAGTAAGTTAAGCAAAACAGGTCTTATGGGGTTTATACTAACAAGAAGATGCAAGCCATACCAATTAAGAAACCAAAAATAAAACCATAATACTGAGGAGATAATAATAATAATAATAAACTTTATTTATACCTCGCCACCATCTCCCCAACGGGGACTCGGGGCGGCTTACATGAGGCCAAGCCCAGCAACATATTACAATAAAATAAAACCAAAACACAAACAAGAACACTTGAGATGCTGAGATTTGTATTTTATATTTTTAACTGTGAATTTTTTGCTTTTATATGTTTGTTTTATTAAGTGTTATGTATTTTATCTGTGGACATTCATTGCCATGTGTGCATCGCCTCAAGTCGCCTTCGGGCTGAGAGGGGCAGTATAAAAAGATAGTAAATAAAATAAAATAAACACCATAAAATACATTAAGCAATATAAAATACAATACAACATCAATCACAATCACAATCACGAGAGGGCCACATCTGCAAGATTACCCACAACAGCCCACATGGAGATATGCTTCAAATGTCTAAATATTGGCAATTATAACAGAAATGCTATTATATAATAAGCACCTTAAACACCTCATTATTTTCCCCTTACGTCCTGTAGGCAGACAAGCAATGAAGAGGGGAAATAACCTGAAGGATATTTCACTAGCACTTCAAAGGTACAAAATGTTCTTGGTTATTCATTATATTTTACAATGTTGCCTCCCCAACAAGGAAGTGAAATTTCAATCAAACATGATGCCAAAGAAAGAAAATAAAAGAGAGGGCTTTGGAAAATCTCCAGAAAGGCAGATTTTTAAAACTCAACTTTCAAGGTGTTGCTTTTTCTTTGCAATTTTGATATCTATTGTGTTAAATGTGAATTTTCCATTTAAAAGACTGCCCTTGAAACCAAAAGGCTTGGAAGTTATAAGCTGAAATTGTAAGGCTATAATTAAACCTGGGTGCTGCCAGATAATGACTCCCAGCATTACCAAGCCAAAAAAATATGGTGTTCTTATTCTGGAAGATGACGATATTCAGACCCAACATGAAATTCTGTGAATTTCACTCTGTGACTCACTGCGTGATAACAGCAGAAAGTGGGAGCTTTCCAGGACAGACTTCCAGGTAGAGTTCTACATATTTTCCAGCAGAATGCTTTATGTGAAACACGGTGCATAAACAGTTCATGATATTTTGGGGAATGTGTTTAGATGGAAAATGAAGTTCAGCTTTCTCATGTTAGGCATATTAATCCTACCAGTCTGTAGAAGACAAAGACCCAAAAGGTATTTCCAATGTCTGATGCCCCTTCTACTCTGCCATATAAAATCCAGATTATCTGATTTGAACTGGATTATATGGCAGTGTAGACTCATATAATCCAGTTCAAAGCAGATCATGTGGGTTATCTCCTTTGATAATCTGAGTTATATGGCAATGTAGAAGGGGGTCTGAATGCAGGATATCCAATCTGAAAAATGTCATGTATTTGCTAAATTGACTCTGAAAGTTGGAACACATTCCTTTCTGGAAAGGTGCCCAGCCTTTTTTTTGGTTTTTTTGTTGTTGTTGTTTTGCTTAATGGCCAACTGTGTATTAGGGAGACTATAGCTAAAATTATAATAAATTGTGGCAAGTTCTGGGTGGTGTGGGGATACCAAGTCACCTTTCTGTCTTCTGAGGAATCTGCATAACGTCCAAGTAGCAACATTAAGAACAGACCATAGAACAACATACTGGTTCAAGATTGGGAAAGGAGTATGGCAGGGTTGTATACAGAATACAACATGTGATGTGCGGGGCTTGATGAATCCAAGGCTGGAGTTCAAATTGCTGGAAGAAACTTTAATAACCTTAGAGATGCAGATGATACTACTTTGATGACTGAAAGCGAGGAAGAGCTGAGGAGCCTGAAACCCAAGGTGAAAGAAGAAAGTGCAAGAGCTGGGTTGCAGTTAAACTTCCAAAAAACCAAGATTATGGCAACCAGACTGATTGATAACAGTATTATCAGAAAGAAAAAACGTAGGGGCAGTGATAGACTTTGTATTTCTAGGTGCAAAGATGCAGACTGCAGCCAGGGAATCAGTGATGTTTACTTCTTGGGAGGAGAGCAATGACCAATCTCAATAAAATAATGAAAAGTAGAGACATCACACTGGCAATGAAGATCCGCATAAAGCAATGGTATTCCCATAGTAACCTATGGATACAAGAGCTGGACTATAAGGAAGGCTGAGCAATGGAAGATAAACACTTTTGAACTGTGGTGTTGTAGGAAAATTCTGAGAGTGCCTTGGACACACAGCATATGTAATTACTACAAAATCAAACCAGCCCATACTTCAGAAAATGCCCTACTGCTCACTGGAGGGAAGGACATTAGAGGCAAAAATGAAGTACTTTGGCTACATAATGATAAGACAGGATATTTGCAGATGATGATGATGATGGGGAAAATGGGAGGAAAGGGGAAGAGGGGCCAACCAAGGTCAAGATGGATGAACGTTATCCTTGAAGTGACTGGCTCAACCTTGAAGGAGGTGGGGGTGGCGATGGCTGACAGGGAGCTCTAGCATGGGCTAGACCATGAGGTCACGAAGAGTTGGAAGCGACTGAACGAATAAACAACAAAAAGCTAAAATCTTACTTCAGATACCAACCCATTACTTTGCTAGAAAATTCCTTATCCAAAATTCTGAAATCTGAACTATTACAAAACACAAGATTGTCCATGTGGATGGATGAGATTGTGAAACTTTCACTTTCTGATGGTTCAATGTACAGAAACACGTATTTTGCACAAAATGATTAAAAACTGTGGGCATAAAATTACTTTCAGGCTACATGTACAAGGCATATATGAAACACAAATGCATTTCATTCAGCATATGTAATTACTACAAAATCTGGGCCTGGGGGGTTGGATCTAAAACACGGCACATTTCTGGTTCCAAGAATTTCAGACAAGGGATGCCATACCTTTAAGCATATAAGACTCAGGCCCAGATTACCCATAAGGCCACCCTAGGCTATGGCGCATGCGCCCCCCCGCGCCCCCTCCACTTTGCTCCCCTCGGCTCCTCCGTCCCTCGCTGCTCGTGCCGGCCCTGACGCTGAGCTGACGCAAGAGAGGAGGGGGCGGCAGGGCTTCCCCCCGCCCCCTCCTCTCTCGCTGCTTGCGCTGGCCCCGCCCCTCTTCCTTCAGTGAAGGAAGAGGGGCAGGACCGACGCTGAGCTGACGCAAGAGAGGAGGGGACGGAGGGAAGTCCGTCCTGCCGCCCCTCCTCTGTCGCTGCTCGCGCCAGCCCCGCCCCTCTTCCTTCAGTGAAGGAAGAGGGGCGGGACTGAGCTGACGCGATAGAGGAGGGGGTAGAGGGAAGTCCGTACCGCCGCCCCTCCTCTCTCGCTGCTCGCGTCGGCCCCAGTGAAGGAAGAGGGGCGGGACCGACGCTGAGCTGACGCGAGAGAGGGAGGGCCCTCCCACAAGCGGCCCCGCCCCCCGGGGCGGCGCTTCCAGAGTGTGGCCTAGGGTGCCACAATCGATTAATCCGGGCCTGATAAGACTACAAATATGCAGTGCACATGAGCTCTCCTTGGTAGTGTTTGACTGCTTCACACTAATCACTTTCTGACTTCACTCTGTTCGGCTGGGTTAATACTAGATAAATATCCAGCATTTATATTAAAATATTATTTTACTCAGGAACCTCATATCTGTATACAACACAGATTCATTCATTCTGCCATCAAGTATAGAAGTACACTGGTATTTCTCCTCCTTTTTCTTTAGTAGCAGTGCCTTGTGTAGTAGCAGTGCCTTAAGACTGTTTCTGAAGTTTACTGAACATATGCAGACAGCATATCAGTATTTTTTACCTTTACCTAACTTTCTTGCCTTTCTTTCAAGAAGTTCCAGGCTGTACAGTTTCTTCTCCACCCTCATTTTATTCTTACCAGAAAACAGATCAGATGATAGTGACTGGCTCTTGAATTAGCCAGTTAAATTCCTGGCTAAGTTGAGTTGTAAACCAGATATTCTGGGACCTATTCCAATGTTCTTACTATTATAAACAGATTGGATAGCTGAGAAAAAGCTTATACAATTAGTGTCAATGGGGATAAATGAAAGGTGGAAAAAAATGAAAGGCAAAAATATAATATGGGCAATATCTAGTTTATAAAAATGGTTTAGAGCTCTTGATAGATGCCCAAGTTACACCTGAGTCAACACAGTGATGCAGCAGCAAAAAAGCCAATGCTTTTTAAGGTGGCATCAGTTTAAGTGAAGTAATAGTACACTTTGTTCAGTTGTGGTCACATGTTCTGAGCATCATAATTAAAGAAGGATACTGATAAATTTGAATGCGTCCAGAAGAGAACAACCAAAGTGATAAAAAGTATGAAGTACTGCTTTGAGGGAACCACGTATTTAGCCTGGAGAAGAGAAGGCTGAGGTATGGTTTGATAGGTATTACTAAATATCTGAAGAGCTGTCATGTTGACAGTGGAGCTTTCTGCTACTTGGTGGAGTAGAAACTAAAGTAGTGGATCAAGTTACAAGAAAAGAAATTCTGTTAAGCCATTAGGAAGAACTTCCTATTGATAAAAGCTGTTTGACAGTGGAATACCTTAGCTCGGAAAATGGTGGAAAATGGTTTACCCCGCTCTGAGTCCCCTTCGGGGTGAGATAGAGCAGGATCAAAATATAGCAAACAAATACATTAGGGATTTCTAAAACACATATTGTAACATTTTACACTTGTTGTGCTTTGTACCCTGCACATCAGGCTGTTTTTAATCTTATTGGTTTAGACTGTGTGTTGTATTCTGGTGTGTTTTAATCTGTTTTTTAATATGTTGTTCTGTATCTTGCCTGTGTGAGCCGCCCCGAGCCTCCCGGGAGTGGCGGCATAGAAACCCAATAAATAAATAAATAAATGAATAAATATTAAATTACCACTTCTCAGGGTTACTTTAACTGTGGGTTTCTGCATGGTGGGTTTGGACTAGATGGCTCTTGCAGTCGCACCTAAATCTATCATTCTGGGACCCAAAGCATCATATTTCACTTACTTTGGCATATCCGTCAATTATTTCATCTTAAAAGGAACTTTATAAGCTCCGACTTTGGATCAGAGTTCACATCTGAACACAAAATAACATTAATTTCCAAATATTACATTTAGGAGGTTCAAATTTGAAGCTTACCAGCTGACTCTCTCTGTATCAAAATGTCTTATCCCAGAAATTATGACTAATTACAGATTATGTACCAAAGAGCATGCTACATTTACATTTATAGACCTTGAATAAGGACAAAATGAATCAGCTCTCTGTTCAGCATATGAACGGTGAACAGTGTCTAGATTACAGCAACAGACTTCTGCCACAAGGAAAGAGTGTGGATGGACAGCAATTTGCCTGGCTGCCAGGCTGGCTTGCTAACATTGCATCCTTTGTAAGTAGCAGCTTCCTAGCTTTCATTATATAGTGTGGAAAAGTGTCTTTCCATTAGAAAGGCAGTTATTTTTTTAATAACATCGTGAGGTCACTTAGGCACACATTGCAAATGATTTTCTTTCCTTTGCCAAAAAAAACTGTCTGAAGCTGTTACCCACAGCATTTCATTCTCAAAGACAGGTTTAATTTAGTGACATTTTCCATCCTAAGAATTTAACATGACTAACTGTTTTATCTTACATCTCAATAATAACTACTAGGAATGTGTAGAAGAAAAGTTAGTGGGTAGACCGCAAGACCAGTAGGCCCCCATAAGTCACATGATGAGGCAAGCCTGTTCGCATGAATAGTCAGTCAGATATAAAGATACATTGATGTTGGTTGCTCAAAATCTGATTAAAGATGCTATGAACTAATTCAAACATCCACAGCTCAGTAGACATTTTGTTTCATTAGCAAATGTATTAATTGTGGAAGCTTCTGTCAAGAAAGGGTACAAATTTCTATCAAGTGTGAGATACGTTTTCTAAAAAAATTACTATTCATTCGTATATTCTGTCTTTCTTGTCAGTTTGGGCATCTAGAATAGAAAGTTTCCTACTGTTATATCAACATATAACAGTAGGGATCGCCTGTCCCCATATAGTCCCTTGAGATCACTGCAATCAGAAGATCAGAATCTCTTAGATATTCCGGGCGTGAAGTCTTACCATCTGACAACAACCCGACGAAGGGCCTTCTCTATCATCGCCCCAGTGTTGTGGAATGATCTGCCCCCTGAGACTCAGGCTTTGAGAAATTTGGTAACTTTTCGCAAAGCTTGTAAAACCTTCTTGTTCAGACAAGCTTTCGAGTCTTAATGATATGTTAATGTGTATTGTTTTGTTTTATTACTGTGCTGAAATTCTGTAAACCGTCCTGAGCCTCTGGGAGTGGGGGTGTACAAATCAAATAAATAAATAAATAAATAAATATGCTACAACCAGCAACTAAAAAGAACAAATAAAAAACTTGTGATATAGAGTACTGCATTAAAGTTTGTATGCAAAACGGGCAACTTCCAGGGATTTTAGCTTGCAGCTCTTATCAGCTCTAGCCATCATAGTTGGTGGGAAGGATCTATGGGAGCTGCAGTTCATGTAGAGTCCCACAATTATCCACGCCTAGATATCAGATTATTATTATTATTATTAGGTAGAACTTGATTTTATCTGTTGTCACAAACAACAAATACAACAGCCTTTTGAGTATTCCTTTAGAAGTAAGCAAATTTCATCAACATTTTAGAAGATATGCTTATTCTCAACTAAGCATTCAGATAACTACAGTTCTTTTTCTTTTTTCTTTTAAACATATTTTTATTTTAGGACATACACATACACAAACACAACAGTTACAATTCCCACCAGCACCTCGAGGTTTATTTTCTTTTACATATTAATCCTTTTTGAGACAATCCTTCTAGATTTACATACTGTATAACATTCTCTTTCTTATAACCTGATCTCTAGACTTATTCATAATATAATTTTTGACCCGGTTACATCTTTCTTCAACTTCTTGCATTCTATTTTCATTACATTTTGAATAATTTAATTTTACATCCATAATTTCAAATACTATTTGGTCCACCATATACTGAGACTATTTATTTACTGTCCACTTTGTTTCGTCTTTCCATCCCAATACTATCACTGTTTGTGTGCACTCAATTATTGCTTCCTTTATTTCCCTGTAATTTCCCATTCTCTGTCTTTGTACTAAGACTGCCATTTCTTTTGTTATAACCCAATCGGTCCCTAATATTTGGTTTAACGTATTTTGTATTGTCTGCCAGAAATAGTGTACCTGTTTACATTCCCACTTCGTATGCATAAACCGCCCTTTCTGTTGACATCCATGCCAGCACTGACTGCTCCCCTTTTTATAATAGTACGCTAATTGTCAAGGTGCACAATACCACTTGTGTAATAAAACTACAGTTCTTATAGTTTAAAGCAGTAACAGGTATTTTAGACTTCTACTTTCATCAGCCTTATCCAGCACGAGTTAAAGGCCCCTTCCACACAGCTGAATAAAATCCCAAATTTTCTGCTTTGAAGTGGAATGTATGGCAGTGTGGGCTCAGATAACCCAGTTAAAAGCAGATATTGTGAGATTTTCTGTCTTGATATTCTGTGTGGAAGGGCCCATGAATAGGGATCGTATGAGATGAAATCCAAAACATCCCAAGGATCAAAGGTTCCCCAATGATTTTCTATGAGATCTGGATGATGTTTTCATCAGGGAAGGGGAAAAGTTCCTTTTTCAGTATCGTTAATCCACTCCAAGTTTCCTTCAAAGTTTAAAGGAGCCAAAAGGATACTCAACCCTTTTCTCAAAACAGGCTCGGCACCTTGAATAGCTCATTTAAAGTCTGGAACTAAAGCTGGATCGGGTTATCTTCTGGGCTGGAGTGGATTAACTACCCACTTTCCCCGATCTTCAACTGTGATCTTATGGTTTGAAACAACAGTGCTTACTGCATGAAAGAAACAGTTTAAATGTGACTGAACACAAGGGGAAGCCAAAACATTATTGCTTTAAAAGGCTATGAAGGAAGTGCTCCTTTTTATCCATCCTGACTCTCCCATCATTCAGTTTCACTACACTATGCTTCACTATTATGAGAGATAGAAAAACTTCTCCCAATTCATTTTCTGCACACTATTTAAAAGCTGAGGCCATTTATATAGGATATACACACTACCAACTTGGAAATAAAAAGCAGGCATTTTCAACTCCTTAAAATTTCTGATGAAACACCTTAGCTGGAGTACAACCACATCTCTCCTATTTCAACACAGACTATTCTTAACAGTTAAGGAATTCAGCTCTTTCTGCTCCTCTTACTTACATGAAATTGTTACTATCAGCAGTGCCACTAAGTGTGAGGGAGGGACAGGCGCAAACAGAAAGTCCAGGAGAAAGATTACATATGGTCATAGCCGAATTAGCTACATCTTATTTGAAGAAGCACCAGAAATCAGTTAGCTTGATTGGTGGGTCAAACATTTCCCTCCCAGCCCACTTGTTGGAATTGTGTGTTTGAATGTGTCTATGTGGAAGGAATATAAACAGCACCACTATGGTGTTGTGCATTTTCTGATCCTCTTTTCTGAGTGCAGGAGATGTGTGTGATAACTATCCAAGTTAAGTTACGGCCAAATGCCACACCCCCAGATCCTCTTTGGAGAGGGAAATGCTCCAATTCCTTTGTTTACCCTTGAAAAGGATCTAGTCCAACGCTTCCCCTAACTGCAAGGATCTAGTTATGATGTAGAAGGAAAATAAGAATGAATTTTCAGCACCTTCAACTGCTATTAAAAAGCAAACTTCCCAGTTGCATAGGTGAAATTCCTCTCTATCCCAATCAACTGGTGGCTTAATTTAATCATAGTCTAGTGACATGCACAAAAACCCATGTAGTCAGAGAAGCCTCCAAAGAAAATGTTTGGGTCTCCATGTAAGAGTCAAATAAGTAGTGAAGTTTCTCTCCTCATATCTGTTATATCTATGGCCTGCAACTGCAAACCATATTTCTGATGATTTGTCCACAATGATCTTAGCATGCAGCCCTATCATGCAGCATGCCAAGCCCCGAGAGCCATTGGGGTGCTGTTGCTAACACCTGTCCATGCCTGGCACATTGGTGCAAAGAGAATCCAAGGTTAGGAGAAACGGCTGAACTGCACAATGTGTGAGCCGTAACAAGCAGACCATTTAAACTTACTCATGTGAATCATAATGAGCTCAGGTCAGGTCAGAAGAGCGCTAAGATAGCCAACAAATCCACTGACCTGGTAGCTGTCCAAGGCAGAGGCTCAAGTGCATGATGCTACCTGATTTTGCATGCACTAATGAACATTAAAGAGCACACTTAGTTTAACCTGTCACCTTTAAACATTAGACAAGCAGTTTATGCAACCTTAAAAGGTTAAGGCACGCTGGCAAGCGAAAAAGCAACATCTTCATAATTATGCCAAGGCCTATTTCAAGGGAAATTTTGACACGTACCAATATTTCAGCAAAAGGTTTTCTGGGGTGTAATAGTTATATTCAAGGGCCAGCCTGATTTTGCAATTTTCCCTTAAAGAAATGTGAGATGCTCCCAGCATAGCAGTAATGTGCAGTTTAAGGAAATATATCTTGCATGTGAATATTTTGAGTTAATATTTTATCCGAGTCCATAGTATTATCATGGCAAGAAATGAGATACAGGCAATGATAAATAATACATATGCTGAGGCCTATTCACAAGTGCGGTCTTTGCATGGCTAATTAAGAAAAAAGAAAGTGCGAAGGGTAGAAATTCAAGGTAGATGAGAAAGGAGTTTTAGTCATTTACCCAGACTGGAGTTCAGGATAAGAAAATCTCTCACTTCTTTTTTGCATGGAGAACAAAGTTTCCTGTGGTATCAATGGCACCAATTTACACCAGATGCAAATGGTTAAAGCCTGTTTTCATCATGTCACTCCCCCATTCTGGATCAACCCCTTTAAAAATAGCCATGTCAGAGTTTACAAAGAGCTTCCAAAGAGTGAGCAACTTAATGATAATATTGTGCTGATAAATGTCTTGTTAGCTTACTGAGTAATACAGCAAGCAATTCTCTGTAACTTATTTATTTATTTATTTATTTCAGGATTTTGCCCCGTTCTTCTCAACCCCCGAGGGGGGGCTCAGAGTGGCTTACAGTAAGGCACAATTCGATGCCCACACAGTAACAATATAAAACCCCAGAACCCTTCAACAATTATATCTCACCCTTCTCAGCCTGAAGAGGACTCAGAGCAGCTTACAAGTAGTATGTACATACAATATATTATATTATTAGCAAATCACAATAGTAGCATTATATATTAATATACATATATATATATAATTAGTAATATTATATGTAATATAAAATATATAATTATTATATTATTATATTGTAGTATTATTAGTATAACTTTACAACAGTGGAAAAGTTCACAGAACTAACACAACTACAATCTATTCTACCCCCATAACTGTATAAATATGCTTTACACCTAAGGTCTTATTGATACTCAGTACACCATGTAAAGGAAAGGGTTTATACAAAAAATAAAACAGTCTTAAAGGTGCTGCCACATTTTTCCACCTTTTTCCTTCCTTCATTTTTATGCCACAAAAAACTAATATGGCTACATCTTGAAAACTAAAATCTGATTTACTCGGCCAATTCTCTCCAGTACCAACATCCACAGTTTGACTTTGGTATGTCCCCAAATCACATATCCTAAACGATATGTGGAAAAAGTTAATATGAGTAAAGCTATTCACACAAGACAACACACTGTAGTTCCTATGGCCACAGAAATTCTTCTGGTTGTGGTTTTTCTGTTCCCTTGGCTATTCCTATAGATGCAACCATATCCATGTATAACTATTTCATGATAAGTGGTGTGTTTCAAGAATGGGAATAGTTACCTGTATATGAAGAAATATGACTTTGTGAATCAACCCAAAAACAATGGCCAGAAAGCTGTACTGAAATAAATATGGACCACCTTCTCAAACATGTTAAGACATAAGATGCAAACTTTCTCCTTCCAAAAAGACATAGTGAGCGACTTTCTTCAATAAGAGAGAAAAAGCATGAACTCTGTGACGAGAAGCAAATGTTCACAGATAAGCTGACAGTTTAATAAGGTAATTGTGAGTTCTAATGAGGTCATTAACCTGCATGAATATGTTTCCTCCAGTGGACCCCCCCCCTGCTTTCCATTAAACATTTTACTGGAAATCAAATACACATGTATTTTTATTACTATTATAATCACTGACGGAACTACTGCTAAGACTCCAACTTTGGAAGACAATCATACTCAGTCACGAGTGATTGTCTATGAATAATTACTATAGTACCACATTTCTTGGGTGATGTTATTTGAATTTTCTGACGGAATATCAGGTGCAAAGGAGATTTAATTTAGAGTATATGCTAAATAAAATAGATACAATTAACCCTCTGATTCCATTAATTCTGCATCCATGGATTCAATGATTCAGTTTGATTTTTAAAAAATATCCCTAAATCTTTGATTTTGCAATTTGGTTTAAAGAACATCATTTTGCTACATGGTGCACATTTGTACTTGACCATCTATGGCAGTGGTTCTGGGTATTTTGGCCGACAACTCCCAGAAATCCCAGTCAGTTTACCAGCTATAAGGATTTCTGGGAGTTGAAGGTCAAAACATCTGGGGACCAACAGGTTGAGAACCTCTGATCCCATATGGCTTTGGTAACCATATGGGATCTTGGAACCAAACCTCAAGGAATATTAAGGGCTTAGGTAGAGATGTTTAGCTATGTACGCCCAATTCCTCATTTTCAGATTAAATAATATTGGCAAACCTTTTCTCTAGCCTTAATCTAATTCCTCCTGTTTTTAAAACCTTTGTTTCCTCTATCTGTGCAGTTGCATCCATGGATATAGAGGGCCAACTGTATATTTCTTTTTACATAGTGGCCAGTGCTCTTTAGTTTTCACCCAATTTTGATCCCCAGATGTTACTGAATGATGACTCCCATCACTTTTGATTATCTGCCATGTGGATTGAGGATGACAGGGATTGCAACCCAACAGCAATTGTGGCTCTGAGGTAGGAGAAAGGTTACATGACATTTAAAAGCTAGACATTATGACTGAATTCAAACCCCACTCTCCTGACCAAACAGAATAAACAGCAGCCTTCCAGATGTTTCTGTTTCACAACTCTTTTCCTGCATGGAAGGAAGTTGACCTGGATAGTCCATGGGGTCCCCTACAGCTCTATGGTTCTATGGTTCTTAGGGCCATTCCAGACAGGTCCTATATGCCAGAATATGACCCCAGATCTTCTGCTTTAAACTGGATTATATGAGTCCACACTGCCAGATAATCTGGAATAAACAGGAAACCTGGGATATAGGGCCTGTCTGGAAGGGCCCTATGATTCTAACTCCCATCAGCCCTAGTTATGTCTAATAACAAGAAATATAAAAGTTGTAGTCCAGCGTCTGAAGGGCCACAAAAACTGACTGGGGGGAGGGGGCTGAATTTGGCCCCTGGGCCTTGAATTTAACACATGTGTTCAAGTGCTGCAGTCTTCAGCACTCTAGAGAAGACAATTGTTTTCCCCCTCTTATTAAATTAATAGTAACCTGTACATTATATTGTTACCATACCTCAATAGACTGCATTTTATATGTTGTCCTTTAACTGTGGAACTGAAAATATAATGAGATAGAGACCCCAAGTACATTATTAAGCAGACCATGCAGCCATTCATTATGCCAGTGTTTCCCAACCAGTGTGCCGGGGCACACTAGTGTGCCGTGAGCGATCATCAGGTGTGCCGTGGGAAATTGGGGCTTCCAGGAAAAGGGGGGGAGTCTAGTGTGTTGAAGTATAAAAACCCTAAGAAACTTACCTCTACTTTGTCTCTCCCTCTCCATGCATTGGGAAGGCCCGTCTCCCTTTCCCCAAATAGAGACCTCCTCTTGCCTCCTGGGGGTTCTGTGTGGGAAGTTTGGCCCAGTTCTATCATTGGTGGGGTTCAGAATGCTCTTTGACTGTAGGGGAACTATAAATCCCAGCAACTACAACTCCCAAATGTCAAGGTCTATTTTTCCCAAACTCCATCTGTGTTCACATTTGGGCATATTGAGTATTCATGCCAAGTTTGGTCCTGATCCAACATTGTTTGAGTCCACAGTGCTCTCTGGATATAGGTGAACTACAACTCCAAAACTCAAGGTCAATGCCCACCAAACTCTTATGGTATTTTCTCTTGGTTATGGGAGTTCTGTGTGGGAAGTTTGTGTCTTTCTGCCATTCCTGCCAAGATATCTATGTTGTGTTCATTGAAACAGGCCCAGGTTTCACACTGAGTATATAAATACATTTAGAAACATATTAACTATATGTATTACTGTGTTAGAGTGTCATTTTGTATCATTTTGGTTGGTGGTGTGCCCCAGGATTTTGCAAATGTAAAAAGTGTGCCGCGGCTCAAAAAAGGTTGGGAAACTGCATTATGCTATTCCTGAGGATATACAATATCATCTCTTACTACATTATCTGAGGGTGGACTCAGATAACGCAGTTCAAAGTAGATATTGTGGGCTTTTCTGCCTTGATATTCTGGGATATAGGGCTGTGTGGAAGGGCCCTGTGTGTCCTTCCACCTATCAGCATTTAAATACCAGCTACTTCCTTTAATAAATTGGCCAATGAAGACACGTGTATGTCTATATGGCAGGCATACGCATATCTGAATGCATGGGGTGGGGATTGTGGTTGCAAATAATGCAAAACATTGTATAAAGAACCACCTTTAACACATAGGATAACTACATGGCTAGCAATGCTGCTCTCACTTCCACTAAGGATGTGTGTGGCTTTAATGTGGTCACTACCGGCCAGGAAAATGTAAAGCTGTTTTGTTTAGCCTGTGGAGACAACACCCACACATATAATCCCATCCAACTGTTTACTGAGATAAACCCAACCCTAGCTGTTGCCACATGAAAGAGTTATATCAAACTGCCCTAGATCCCAGAATATTAAGGCAGAAAATCCCACATTACTCAGATAACCCAGTTCAAAGCAGGTATTGAGGGATTTTTTGCCTTGATTTTCTGGGATCTAGGGCTGTGTGGAAGGTCCCTGAGATATCCCAGGGCCCTGAGTCCACACAGCCCTAGATCCCAGAATATCAAGGCAGAAAATCCCACATTATCTGCTTTGAACTGGGTTATATGGCAGTGTGGACTTAAATAACCCAGCTCAAAGCAGATATTGTGGAATTTTCTGCCTTGATATTCTGGGTTATATGACTGTGTGGAAGGGCCCTGAGTCTACACTGGATATATCTAATTTCAAAGCAGATATTGTGGGATTTCCTGCCTTGATATTCTGTAATATAGGGCTGTGTGGAAGGGCTCAGGGTCCACACTGCCATATATCCCAGTTCAAAGCAGACATTGTGGGATTTCCTGCCTTGATTTTCTGGGATCTAGGGCTGTGTGGAAGGACCCTTACATAACCCAGGGCCCTGAGTCCACACAGCCCTATAACCCAGAATATCAAGGAAGAAAATCCCACATTATCTGCTTTGAACTAGGTTTTCTGAGGCCCCTTCCACACAGCTGAATAAAATCCCACATTATCTGATTTGAACTGGGTTATATGGCAGTGTGGACTCAGATTATTTATTTATTTATTTATTTATGGCATTTTACCCCGCTCTTCTCAACCCCCGAGGGGGGACTCAGAGCGGCTTCCAAAAGGCATAATTTAACACAGTTCAAAGCAGATATTGTGGGATTTCCTGCCTTGATATTCTGTAATATAGGGCTGTGCGGAAGGAGCCTGGGTCTACACTGCCATATATCCCAGTTCAAAGCAGATAATGTGGGATTTCATACAGCTGTGTGGAAGGGGCCCCAGCTCAAAGTGGGATTTCCTGCCTTGATATTCTGTAACATAGGGCTGCGTGGAAGGGCTCAGGGTCCACACTGCCATATATCCCAGCTCACAGCAGATATTGTGGGCTTTCCTGCCTTGATATTCTGGGTTCTATGGCTGAGCCCACTCTGGCTGGAAAGAGGAACAGGGATTGAACAAGGAGGAAAACGCCTGGAGAGAAGCTGGAAAGAGTAGGCGGAGAAAACCTCTAATGGGCTCCTCCAACTGGAGTCGAGGGCATCTACACTGTAGGATTAAAGCGGGTTGAGACCACTTCGGCTGCCAGGGCTCAACGCTAGGGGGCTAATTGGGAGTTTGGCGAGGCAGCAGCAGTCTTTGCAAGGGAAGAGCGCAGGGGTCCGCCTCGCCTCGCGCACTTGCCTGGGCTCGGAGGGACTTGGGCGCGCGCGCGAGCGAGCCACTCCAGAGCCTCTTCCCCGGAACTTGGCTTCTTTCTCCCCGGGGAGAGCAGCACGCGCGCGGCAACCTTCCTCCTCCCCGCACCCTCCTTCTCCCTCCTTCTTACCCGCCAACGAGAAGCCCCGGAGTTCCCGTCAGGCGCCCCTTGGAAGCCGGCGTGGAGGGAGTCTCCACTGGCCGAGCAGAGGAGCCCGCCTCCGCCCCCGCCTCCCTGGGCCTGCCAGCGGGGCGGCACCGCCCTTGAGAAGGGCCTCCTCCTCCGCCTCCTCTGCCCCCAAAGCAGGAAGGGGCGCATCCAGACTGCAAGGGGGAGCGCAGTTTGGAACCACTTCCACTGCCATGGCTCTAAGCTACGGAACCATCGCATTGGGCCCTTTCTTTAAGGTCTTTTAGCCTTCCCTACAGCACTCAAAGTGATCAAGCCAAAGAGGTGTCAAGATGCCTCCTTGTCAACGAGTTGTTGATCCAGAGAGTGTAGGACACTCTAGACGAGAGCAGGCGTGGGCAAACTTGGGCCATCCCTCCAGGTGTTTTGGACTTCAACTCCCACAATCCCTAACAGCCGGTAGGCTGTTAGGAATTGTGGGAGTTGAAGTCCAAAACACCTGGAGGGATAGCCCAAGTTTGCCCACGCCTGCTCTACAGAGAGGCCTTTGTGGAAACTTCATAATATTGATGTGCTTTAATTATTCTGTAACCCGCCCCCAGGTGTTGGCCCCAGCTTCTGCCAATCTAGCTGTTTGAAAACATGCAAATGTGAGTAGGTCAATAGGTACCGCTTCTGCAGAAGGGTAAAGGTGCTCCGTGCAGTCATGCTGGCCACATGACCTTGGAGGTGTCTACGGACAACGTCGGCTCTTTGGCTTAGAAATGGAGATGAGGGTAATAGTATGAAAGCTGGGTCTGGAAACTGAGCGTTACGCTGTTTCTGCTTCGCTCCTTCGGGAGCGCTGTTTGCGCAACGCAGAACGCAACACAGATATTATAGAAGGAATGTTAGAGTTCTTTAATGGCAAACCCTAATCCTAACCCAAATCATAATCCTAACCCAAACCCTAACCCAGTGGTCCCCAAACCCTTTCCAGAAAAAAAAAATTACTCACTTTTTAAAAAATTTTTTAATAGCAATTAAACAGGAAGATATATGTATTAATGCAGTGGTTCTCAACCTTTCTAATGCCGTGACCCCTAAATAAGGTTCCTCATGTTGTGGTGACCCCCAACCATATTTTCGTTGCTACTTGATAAATAATTTTGCTACTTTTACGAATTCTAATCCAAATATCTAATATGCAAGTGAAAGCGAAGTGGGCGGAGCCAAATAAGAGGGCTGTGCGATCCCTCCTAAATGGCCAATCGTTCACCGCCCCTTAAAGGGCTTCACTGCCCCCCAAATTGCCCTAAGCCTCCCACTGCCCCCTTGGATCGCCTCCCCGCCCACCAGGAGGTGGTACCGCACACTTTGAGAATCAGTGCCCTAACCCTTAGCCTAGCCCTAAACCTAAACCTTATCCTAACCCTCCCCTCCTTTCTATCCTTCCACCATATGCAACTACTGAGTATATTCCCGCCCTCAGTGTGCCACTCTCCCATTCCCTTATTGTTGCGGAATGTGCGTAACGTTTGGAGCTTCCAGAGCCAGCTATCATACTATCACCGTGGTGAGCACCACCCCCTCAGGGTCAGACACAACTAGACTTAATGTCAGGGGAAACCTTTACCTTTAATAATAATAATCCATAGCATTGAGCCATGGCAGATAAAGTGAGGCCAAACCACATTCATTCAACAGTGTAGGGCAGTGTTTCTCAACCTGGGGGTCGGGACCCCTGGAGGGGTCGCGAAGGGGTGTCAGAGGGGTCGCCAAAGTCCATCAGAAAATACAGCATTTTCTTTTGGTCATGGGGGTTCTGTGTGGAAAGTTTGGCTCAATTCTAATTTTGGTGGGGTTCAGAATGTTCTTTGATTGTAGGTGAACTATAAATCCCAGCAACTACAACTTCTAAATGTCAAGGTCTATTTTCCCCAAACTCCACCAGAGTTCACGTTTGGGCATGTTTCATGCCAAGTTTGGTCCAGATCCATCATTGTTTTGAGGCCACAGTGCTCTCAGGATGAGGAACTACAACTCCAAAACTCAAGGTCAATGTCCGCCAAACCCTTCCAGTATTTTCTATTAGTCATGGGAGTTCTGTGTGCCAAGTTTGGTTCGATTTCATCATTGGTGGAGTTCAGAATGCTCTTTGATTGTGGATGAACTTCAAATCCCAGTAACTACAACTCCCCCCCAATCCCACCATTATTCAAATTTGGGTGTATCAGGTATTTGTATGTATGTAATTTGTATGTATGTAATTTTGTGTTTTAAGTTTTTAATAATGTTGTAATAGGTTTTGATTTGTATAGCATTTAATTTTTGCTGTAAGCCGGTCTGAGAAGGTCGGGTTACAAAAATTTTAAATAAATAAAATAAATAAATTTGTGCCAAATTTGAATGAAAATACATCCTGCATGTCAGATATTTACATTACACTTCATAACAGTAGCAAAATTACAGTTGTGAAGTAGCAACAAAAATAATTTTATGATAGGGGGTCATCACAACATGAGGAACTGTATTAAGGGGTCATGTCATTAGGAAGGTTGAGAACCACTGGTGTAGATGCACCCAGAGAAAATAATAATTGTGCAGACAGACTACAAGCCGAGGCATAACACAGTTGCTCAGATGATTCATTGGAACTTGTGCCACAAACGCCATCTGCCTGCGACAAAGAACTGGTGGGATCACAAGCCTGTAAAAGTTACAGAAAATGAACACATCAAACTACTCTGGGACTTCAAAATTTAGACTGATAAGTTTTGGAGCACAATACTCCTGACTTCATGATCATGTTAAAAAACGAAGAATGGATCGTTGATATTGCAATCCCAGGTAACAGCAGGATTGAAGAGAAACAACTGGAAAAGCTGGCACGATATGAGGATTTAAAGTTCAAACAACAAAACTCTGGCACAAGCCAGTCAAGGTGGTCCCAGTGGTGATCGGCACACTGGGTGCAGTGCCTAAAGATCTTGGCCTGCACTTAAACACAATCAGCGCTGACAAAATTACCATCCGCCAGCTGCAAAAGGCCACCTTACTGGGATCTGCACGCATTATTCGCCAATAAATCACACAGTTCTAGACACTTGGGAAGTGTGCGGCATGTGAGCCAATACAACAGCCAGGAGAGTGATCTTGTTTGCTGTGGACACATCTTGTTGTGTTTCAAAGAATAATAATAATAAATATTACTATTATTTTATCTGGTTGCGTCTACACTGTTGAATGAACGTGGTTTGGCCTCACTTTATCTACCATGGCTCAATGCTATGGAATCCTGGGAGCTGCATTTCAGTAAAGCCCCAGCACTCTTGCGCAGAGAAGACTACAGACCTTGTAAAACTACAACTCCCGTGATAATTTTAAAAAACTTTATATGTACCCTTCTCCATCTCCCCAAGGGGACTCGGAGCGCTTACAGCAATATAACAGTGCAAACAATGTGAATAGTAATAAACATATAACCAATATTAAAAGTAAACAAACAATGAAGTGAAATCAATATAAACAGAACAAATTAAGTTGGCAACGAGAAACAGTCCATAGTATTGAGCCATAGCATTTAAAGTAGTGTCACACTGCATTAATTCTACAGTGTAGAGCACTTGGGGAACAGGACGTTTTAATATCTATTTTATCGAAATACATTTTAATATGTCTATATCAAATCTTTTCAATGATTACACTGTGTAACAAAACCTGACAAGTTTTCTGTTCCTAGTTTAAAAGTGTTGTTTCCTGTTTAACTGTGCAGTACTCCCTTTGAAAGTAGTGGTTATACTTCAGAAAATATTTTTGTGGCTGCCATTTTTAAGATTTCATATGCTAGTTTAAAGCATTTGCAGTTCAATAAACATTGTCCATGTTTTTTTTATAACAGAACCAATTTGGAAATGACATTTATATCCCAGGGACAAAAAAAAAATTAGTATTATGTGTTTTAACTATGTTGTAATCTGCCTTGAGCCACAAGGAGAGGCGAGTATGAAAAATGTTGTTGTTGTTGTTGTTAGGCTGAAGGTAAACTCAGGAGAGGAAAGGGAAGCATTGGAGTTTTCCTGCAGTCTGAAAGGATACTTGTGAGTTCAGCTCACATTGCACCAGGCCTAGCTTCTGGGATTTATGTAACTTTTTTGAAATGTGCAAAAGTTAGAAGCAGGAAAAGTGGTTTTCCTGCAGGGAAGTGGGCAGCTGGGGTTTCCAAGTGACTCTTGTACTGAAATGAAACTCAATTGAATAAAAAAAAACCTTGAATTAAATTAATTAAAACATGAAATTAAACTCCACAGGTTGAGTATCGCTTAGCCAAAATTCCTGGGGCAAGAAGTGTTTCCAAGTGTTTGGTTTCTGTCAGGTTTTGGGAAACCTGCATCTATATAATAAGAGATCTTGGAGACGGGATTTAAATCTAAACATGAAATTCATCTATGATTCATAAAAATACATACAGAGCCTGAATATCATTTCTCTTCTTAGAAAAATATGGAAAACTCCTTAGTGTCCACATTAATATGCATATTGCTGATACAGGGAGTAACTTCTCACAGTTCAAAAAGGAGCTTGCGTCAAAAGCCTGCCATTTTTAATCCATATGTGTTTCCCTTTCCTAATTTTACATATGTATACACAGGAACACACTTTAAAAATTGTTTGGGGCCACTTTGAGCAAGTCTGTTTCTGCCTGGCACTCCAAAGATAAGAATATCGTGAACCACTTGGAGTATTTACTTCATGCGAGGGTAGCTATGTGTTTATCAGACCATAACACGTACAGGCCAGATTACTACTACAGTTTGCAGTGTATTTATTTAAAGTAACGTATTTGGCTCTATTTGTAAATAAATGTGCTACTGATTTTTCACTGTAGTCTGCAACACATTGAAGTTACAGTCATCTCTCCACATCCGTTGGGATCAGGAACACAGGGTCCCTGGGAAATTGGAAAGCCATAAATAAAGTGATATATTGTAATCTCTTTGTACTCCAGCATGAGGAAGTTGGCCATAGGGTTACTCTGAAGGACTTAAGAGCAGTGATGCCCCCCTCTTGACATTCAAAAAGTGAAGCCCTATTCATGTGGAGGAAGCCTAAAAGGTCACAAACCAGTTTCTGCTAATGAAAACACTTCCCTCTGCGACTGCTGAAGCAAAGGCGGAAGCAGCTGGAGAGCGCGTGGCGTCGGAAACCAACTCAGACGTCGAGATCAGCCTTCAGAGATATGCGCAGGTCATATGAACGGGCGGTCAAAGAGGCCAAGAAGACCTATAACTTTTCCTTAATAGCGGCGGCAAGATCGCGCCCAGCACAGATCTTTAAGATCGTCCGAGACCTAGCTATGCCCAACTCACTGCCGAGGGACAATGAAAATTCAGCTATCTCAGCGGAAGAATTTCAAGTTTTCTTCACTGAGAAAATAATTGCCCTTAGGCGTGATTTACCCTCTATACCTGAGGAGAGGAGCGGGATGGGTAAGGACCCAGCTCCATCGCCTAGCTTGAAACTCGACCAGTTCAAGGCCCTGAATTCAGAGGAGATTAATCAAATCTTGACCGCAGCAAGGGCAACCACTTGCTCTACAGACCCGTGCCCGTCCCATCTGATTAAGTCCTGTGCGGGGAGCCTCCTGGCCACTCTGACAGGGTTGATAAATCACTCATTGGAGCTGGGAGTCTTTCCCGATGCGCTGAAGGAGGCTAGAGTCCGCCCGCTGCTGAAGAAGGCGAATTTGGATCCAGCGGTGCCGGCAAACTACCGTCCGGTCTCAAACCTACCCTTCCTCGGGAAACTGATTGAACGGGCAGCAGCGATCCAATTACAGGAATTCCTGGAAACCTCAGGAAGCCTGGACCCCTGCCAATCGGGTTTCCGCGCCGGACATGGGACCGAGACTGTCCTGGTGGCCATTACGGACGACATCCGCCGCCAATTGGAGAAGGGAGGTTCGGCTATCCTGGTGCTGCTTGACCTCACCGCGGCATTCGACACGGTGGACCATGACTTGCTGTTGCGGCGACTATCAGCCATTGGGATTCAAGGCACAGCTTTGGCCTGGTTCGATTCCTTCCTGCGGGGCCGTTCGCAGCGTGTTGAGTGGCGAGGCCAAGCGTCCAAGAAATCCACCCTGGACTGTGGAGCCCCCCAAGGCGCCATTTTGTCACCAACACTTTTTAACATCTACGTCCAACCCTTGGCAAGCATAGCCAGAAGTTTTGGATTGGGGTGCTACCAATATGCAGATGACACCCAGCTTCTGCTGAAGCTTGAGCCAGGTGTAACATCGGTGCCTGAGAACTTCAGACAAGGACTAGAGGCAGTGACCAGATGGCTCGCCATACAAACTCAAGATCAATCCATCAAAGACTGAGATTCTATGGCCGGGACGCCCAGAGCCACCCATTCCGCTGCCTCTCTTTGAGGGAGAGCCGCTGATCCCGGCCCCGTCGGTGAAGAGTCTCGGTGTGATACTAGACTCGAGACTCTCACTGGAGGCCCAGGTTGCTGCGACAAGTAAGGGATCTATTTTCCACCTACTCCAGGCACGTCAACTGGCACCTTACCTTCCATCAGATGCGCTGGCTACTGTGGTCCATGCCACAGTGACATCACGGCTGGACTACTGTAATGCCTTGTACGTGGGGTTGCCGCAGTCAACCACTCGTAAAATCCAGCTGGTGCAGAATGCAGCCGCCAGACTCCTCACCGGGACACCACTGAGATGCCATATCGCGCCATCTCTGCAGCGCCTGCACTGGCTGCCAGTCGAGCTCAGAGCCATCCACAAGATCCTGTCGCTTACCTTTAAGGCCCTCCATGGTGCCGGCCCAGCTTATTTAAAAGACCGCTTGTCCGAACCAGCTCATTTAAGGTCGCCGCGCTCAGGAAACAGGGACCTTCTCCGCATCCCAGGTGTGAGTGAGGCCCGCCTCGACACCACGAGACGGAGAGCTTTTTCCATCGCAGCCCCTGTCCTTTGGAACTTGATGCCGGCGGATCAGAGAGCTATCCGGGACATGCCCCAGTTCCTGACCGCACTGAAGACCTGGCTCTTCCGAAAGGCTTATGGCTAAGGACACCTCCCAGACTTAGCCTGAGCTACTGGAACTATTTTAATTAATCTTTTTATTCTTTTAGCTTTTAACTATTGAATTCTTTTATGTGTTTTTGTGTGTAAGTCGCCCGGAGCACTGACGTGGAGGGCGACTCATAAATAATAAAATCAATCAATCAATCAAAAACTATCACGTGGGCAGTAGTAATATTCGAGGGACAAATTATTTCAGCAATGTGTATTGAAGTCAGGATAACACAAGTGTCCAACTTCATTGTGTGTATTTAGTGAGAATATCCTGCCACCTGATGTTCATTTTCTTCCGGCTGATCATCTCTCCTTAATTTTCTTTTCATACAAAAATATTGGTTTACCTATGAAAATAATGAATGTGCTTTGTGTTTTTTCACATGTTTCTTCGTACATACATATGCAGAACAAAAATACATTTTTATATATTTGGTATAGCTTGTAATATTAAAAGAACACTGAGAGGAATAGGGTGTTTGGAGTGAAAGTGGCCTCACTTTTCTGTGCTTATACGCTCTCTACTTGGCTCTCTCCTCTCTATTAGCAGGCTTTCCTCCTCCAGTGCCACCAGCCGACTGCCGTGTACATCCTGATTTTATTTTTTAAAATTTATATGTTGCAATGTATATTTATATACAGGCAGTTCCCGACCTACAAACACCTGACTTACAAATTACTTACAATTAGTAACAGGACTAAGACAACAGGAAGTGAAAGAAATCTACCCAAAGAAGGGAAATACACTCGTTAAAGAATTATGAGGGAAATGTGTCTCAACTAAAGCTATCAGGGTATTCGGGGCCTGGAATTTAGCACCCGAAATCCGGATTACTGACAGACAATAAATAAAAGATAAGGCTCCCACATAGTCCGGAGTGTGGGAAGCAACGGCCTTCTGCCTTGGCAGGAATGACTGTGTGGGAATTGGGGAAAGTGGGTATGTAATGTTCAAATGATGGGGGGTGTATATAAGGGGTAGGTTAACAGTGGGTTGCCACTCTTGGCTTTGTTCATGTTGGTATACTGCAGTAAAGTTTTCAGTGATTCCTAGATGGTGTTCTGTGTGGTTATTTGGAACGCGGCTGCAGCTAGCTGAAGCTTTCTCACCAATGTTTGTTTCCACAACAAGCCATTTTTTAAAACAAAAAATTATCCAATTATCACAGGGTCAGAAAGAGGAAGGGCAAAGCCGAGGAGAGCTCTCCTCAGCTTTGCCCCTTCCAGCTAAAGGGACACGCCAGCCTCAGAAGCAGCGATTTCCCGCCCGAGGCTGGCGTGTCCCTTTAGCTAGAAGAGCAAAGCTGAGGAGAGCTCTCCTCGGCTTTGCCCTTCCTCTAAAGGGACACGCCAGCCTCAGAAGCGGGAAATCTGTGCTTCCGAGGCTGGCGTGTCCCTTTAGCTGGAAGGGCGAAGCTGAGGAGAGCTCTCCTCGGCTTTGCCCTTCCTCTTAAAGGGACACGCCAGCCTCAGAAGCGGGGAAATCGGTGCTTCTGAGGCTGGCGTGTCCCTTTAGCTGGAAGGGCGAAGCTGAGGAGAGCTCTCCTCGGCTTTGCCCTTCCTCTTAAAGGGACACGCCAGCCGCAGAAGTGGGGAAATCTGTGCTTCTGAGGCTGGCGTGTCCCTTTAGCTGGAAGGGCGAGGAGAGCTCTCCTCGGCTTTGCCCTTCCTCTTAAAGGGGACACGCCAGCCTCAGAAGCGGGAAATCTGTGCTTCTGAGGCTGGCGTGTCCCTTTAGCTGGAAGGCTGAGCTGAGGAGAGCTCTCCTCGGCTTTGCCCTTCCTCTTAAAGGACACGCCAGCCTCAGAAGTGGGGAAATCTGTGCTTCTGAGGCTGGCGTGTCCTTTAGCTGGAAGGGCGAAGCTGAGGAGAGCTCTCCTCGGCTTTGCCCTTCCTCTGGACACGCCACCCTCAGAAGCGGGAAATCTGTGCTTCTGAGGCTGGCATGTCCTTTAGCTGGAAGGGCGAAGCTGAGGAGAGCTCTCCTGGCTTTGCCCTTCCTCTTTCCAATATAAGACATACCCCGAAAGTAAGACATAGTGGGGCTTTTGGGGATAAAAAGAAAGTAAGACACTGTCTTACTTTCAGGGAAACACGGTAGGAATTGTGGGAGTTGAAGTCCGAAACACCTGGAGGCCAGAGTTTGCCAATGCCTGCTCTACAGTGTTTGTCTTAATTTTGTAATTCTCTTTTTGTAATTTTTGGGTGGGAAGGGCAGGATACAAATATATTAAATAAATAAATAAACGTATTGTCGAAGGCTTTCATGGCTGGAATCACTGGGTTATGTAGGTTTGTCGGGCTATATGGCCATGTTCTAGAGGCATTCTCTTCTGGCTTGTCATAGATGCATGTGAAACGTCAGGAGAGAATGCAAAGTCTAGAACATGGCCATCTAGCCCAAAAAACCTGCAACAATCCAAATAAATAAACTTTAGTTCATAACCATCTGTTCTCCAGACAGTAGCATCTGATGGCTTCCATGCCAGTTGAGAAGTAAATGTGTGCCAGGCTTTAGTCTGAACTTCAAAGGAACTATCCAAGGTGCTGGAGCTCTTCCCCCAAATAGATTCAACACAGTGAATAAACCTTCTTAACTTCAGCAACCTAATTTAAGTGAAAACAGTTGTTATTTTGTTGCTATGGTTAGGTCATTGGAAACCATAAACCTTTGCAAACTCACCTAAAATAATTTATCTTTAAATCTCTTTGTGGATTCTGATCTAGATTCTGATTATTCCCTTCATGAAGCTTCTAGATTATGTTGTTCGGTAAGGACAGCTTTGGTTTAAAATTAGTATTCAAACACTCCTGGAAAAAAGTGATAAAGGTGCCAATACTTCCTACCTCCTGCTATTTGCCTTGAAATGTCATTATTAACTGCTCTCAGCTTGCATCACTTATTTAGATTTATTTTAAATGTTATATCTTAATTGCACTCACTTTTAAGATAATATTGTAAATATCACTGCCATCTATCTACCTAATAGATGCAGCAGTAGCTTTTTCTCTGAATCAACAGGTAGGTTTTAATGGCTACCTATCAAAAGCAGGTGACACATGGATGACTCATTGGCACTAATCTCTCTGGGGTGGGAGAACAATACTATTGACGAATTCAACTTTTGGAATTAGTTAAATTAATCCTCTTACTTTTAAAAAAGATTAAATGGATGTTGACAAGAAAAGATTAAAACTTTTCATTCTTGATACATATTTAGGGATATTTTTCTTACTTCTTAAGTAAGAGGAATTTCTTAAATAATACATTATTAAATAAGAATCTTCTTATTTGATTTTAATTGGGTTACATTCAGTCATAAAGCTGCCTAGTACCAAAATATTTGTTCTGTTGTTTGGTGCCTGCATTTTAAATTTCCAGGCTGTTCACAAGACAACTAGCTCCACAACCATCACAAAAGATGAGACCTCACAACCTTTGAAGATGCCTGCCATAGATGCAGGCGAAACGTCAGGAGAGAATGCTTCTAGAACATGGCCATACTGCCCGAAAAACCTACGACAACCCAGTGATTCCGGTCACGAAAGCCTTCGACAATACATCACAAAAGATGTTCACTATTTTAAAATAGATCAACTAGGTGCAGAAATGGAGAAAAATTTAGTAGACGAACTGCACTTTTAGTAGACGAACTGCATTGGCCTAACCTTTCCTACCTCTTAAAGTGATAAGATAAGTGTTGCCACTATCATAATGGTGATCATTCTCACCACAATCAGCTCTACATCATCATGGTTATCCATCTTACCATTGCAGCATATGCGTTGGGATTCAGGGATGCTGAAGAGCAATTATATTTAAAGTCCTCAAGACACATGGAGGCACAATTTGCTATCCTGGTGTTCTGCTTTCTGATGCAGGTGACCCATTCTGTCTTCATTCATTTGTTCATGGGTGATCACTTGTGGCCGTATCTTCCTAAGGTAGAGTCTTTTGTTAGTTTTGGCTTGCTTGGAAAACACTTGTGCATGAATTTGTTTTATGTGTGGGGATTGGTGCACAGCGACCGACAAACAATCTTCACAGAAAGAGGTTCTAATCCAGTGGCATGGATACTGTGATCATTGGTGCCCTCTGTCTGTTGCATTGTTTGTCCACAGTAACATGTACTGTGTTATCATCCACCTGTTTTGCCATTAAATACTTCCTTGGATCTTTATATGTAATGCACAAGACTATCTTATAGGAGGGTCAGCCTTGTAGAAGAGGGACCTTCTTTTCAGCTGGAATTGAATTACATGGGACTGAGATCATAGGATCATCGAGTTGGAAAAGACTCCAACTCCTTGCTAAACAAGAGTGCACAACTATAGCACTCCTGACTTATACTCATCAGTCTTTGTTTAAAGATGCCTTTTATTGCCTCTCTGGGAGACTAATGGATCAAGAGAACCCTTCTTCCTGTTCCCCCATCCACCATGACACGTGTTTTCTCTTCCCTTTTTATTGTGCATCTAAAAGATTGTGGACCACTGGCATCTTGTTTGTGGTACAAAATATAAACATCAAAAACAAGCATCCATTTTGTAAAGGTTAATTATTTAATGTCTTTATCATTTTTCTGCACCACCCAACACTTGAAGCCCCCAGGGCAATTTCACAGCACAAAATTTAACCATCTAGCATCGGAACAGCATGTTTTAGGTGTGGGGGGAGCCCTTAAAATAGTTGACAATTGGACCCACCACCTTAAAAAGGATCAATATGAAATTGAAGAAGTGTTAGACGTTTTTAAAAAATTGAACAAAAGACTAGGGAGATAAAGGACCTCTTCACGTGGATGTGCTGTTGCATTGGCAATTGCCAGTGAAAGGAAAGGTGCACAGGATAGCTTGTGGTGCCCTGCACACCCTCCTTCTTCCCCTCATCAAATGGAGGAGGTGAGAGAGGGTGCTTTGGCACTCATTCCCTCCCCTCAACAGATGGCAGAAAGGGCAACAATGCACAGCAACACGTATTGCCCCACTGGGCAAAGGGGAGGAAAGTGTGGGTAGCTCCGTTGGCACTTCTCCACTTTAGGAGGAATGTGGGCAGAACCTGCTGTGAGTTGTGTGATGGTGCATGGCAGGCCCTCTCCTTGCCATGTCTGAAAGCGGCAAAATGGGGCAAAAATATCCCATGTGAAGACATCCTGAAGTTTCACTCTACCAATGGAAAGGCCATTTCCTCAAAAGCCATTCACTTCATCTCGTATTGGGAAGGAGGGCACCTGACGTTGTACAATCATGTAGCCCACCCCACCTCAGTAAACAGTTTTATTCACTTCTGAACAAGTAGAGAAGAACATTTTAAACTGATGAACATACATGATTGAACTTGCAGTGGCATCCCATATCACATAAGTGTTTATCGACATTATAGAATTAATGCAACTTGACACCTCTTGAATGTCACTGCTCAGTGTCATAGAATTGCGCAAGTTGTACTTTTACAAGGTCTTTCGCCTTCTCTGTCACAGGGTGACTCACCAAACTATAGCTCCCCTGATTCCATAGCATTGAGCCATGACGGTTAAAGTGGGGTCATATGGCATTAATTCTACAGTATAGATGCACCCAGGGATGGTTTAACCATTACGCCGACTACGCAAGCGTGTAGGGCGTCGCCACCTGGGAGGGGCATCGCCACCTGGGAGGGGCGCCATCGCGCCGGCTCCGCCACGCCGCCACACTGGCCAGGCCTCCGCAACCGGGCCACGGTCCGCCCCCCCCCGCGCCCAGGGCGCTCTGGCCGCACCTTCCCAAGTGCGGAGACCCCCGCGCACACGCAGAAGCCCCCACAGGCGCTACAGCGCCTGTAGGAGCTGCCACGCACACGCGAAAATCTCCGCTCATGCACACTGACTCCAGAGCGCGCCTCCTGCTTTGGAGCCAGCGCGTGTGCGCGCAGTTTCGCACATGTGCATTGATTGACGCATGCATACTGGGCTCCAAAGTGGGGGGCGCGCGCCCCGGAGCCAGCGCGCATGCATGGAAATGCATGGAAATTCCACGGCGACCCGCTCGGGGCACAAATTTTTTTTTGCTTATCCCCCGGAATAGATAGGTCCGCCCCTGGATGCACCCCAAGAATTTCCTTTCCTTTCTGTTTTAAAAAAGGATATTACTCATTTGCTCTGGATGGTTTTATTCCCCCAATTACATCAAATTTGCCAGCAAACAGATCCCACTTGATTATGAGCCAGTTATTTTACAACATAACTTTTTTCCTATGAGGCATGTGTCAGAAAGAGGTAACCATGTTTTCAGTTTGATTGCTTGTTTCAAGAATACAACCATTCCAATCACTATTAATTGAAATTTGGTGCAGTCACACTTTGTGACCTAGCATAAGCTAATTTAAATTCTGGAAGGGAAATCCCAACTCAGATCTCTTATTTTGCAACAGCAGGCAATTTTGCTGAATCACTTGAAGTCTACAGAGCTTTCAGTTGTGTTATGTTGTGGTGTTGTAATTAATATGGTAATTGGATCATAGACACAATTTCCCCATGCAACAGAACTGTAAACTAGAATTATATATTAAAGGCATCTTATGAAACAACAACTAAGCAATTCTAAACTCTCAGGAAGGAAGATCATTATTACCAATCATAGAATTGGGGGGGGGGGGATCATTGTCACGCAGAAACTAATTAAGAACAATGCTTGTAACTTCAGCAATGCCATACAAATCATATACAATTTTGTAGCTCCAAATGCCAAAAAGTATTGTATTGCATGCTGCCACTGAATAGTTGTGAAGCAAATTTGGCTCTCAAACGTAAACGAGCAACGTTACTGAAATCTCTCTTTAGGGTTGTCAAAATAGATTTTGAGTGACTGTTCTGGGAAATATTGTTAAATGAATTTTTTGTGTGCCAACTTAATCCCCTAAAATCAATTTTAATTAAAACAGCCAAGGATTAAAGATAGTCATTATCCCTTGAAACTGAATTAATCAGAATCAGAGGAGTCATTATTCATAAGCCTGCTTTCTCTCCCAAATCACAGCAGTATTTTTGAGTTATACAATTATACGGTATATACAGACTTGAGCCAAAATTCAGTACTGCTAGAATCAGAAGCCCTTTTCCTCTTTCAGGCTCCTGCACAAGCCTGAAAACCTACTCTAAATGTATAAGAAATTTGTCAGAACAGGTTTTTCTTGGTGCCATAAAATGATGCTGTTGAAGTCTGAGGGGAATTCGTTGACACCCAATATCAAACTATACAAGTCCTACAGCTTTGTGCAAATTCTTGCTGAGCCCTGCAAACTCCCTTGGTTATCTTGGGCAAGTCACACTGTCTCCGACTTAGAGGAAGGCACATCCTTTATAAACAAATAATGCTAAGAAAACTTTGTGATAGTTGTTGTCTTTGAAGTTACCATAAATCAGGAACAACTCAAAAGCACACACCAGTCCTATTATAATTCCTGTTTTTACAATCCAAATTGGCAATAGTAATGGGATACTGAGAGGAGACATGATGGCCATGTATAAATATGTGAGAAGTCATAGGGAGGAGGGAGCAAGCTTGTTTTCTGCTGCCCTGGAGACTAGGACGCAAAGCAACGGCTTCAAACTACAGGAAAGAGTTTCCACCTGAACATTAGGAAGAACTTCCTGACTGTGAGAGCTGTTCAGCAGTGGAACTCTCTACCCTGAAGTGTGGTGGAGGCTCCTTCTATGGAAGCTTTTAAACAGAGGCTGGATGGCCATCTGTTGGAGGTGCTTTGAACGCAAAATTGTCCTGCTTCTTGGCAGGCGGTTGGACTGGATGGCCCACAAGGTCTTTTCCAACTCTATGATTCTATGATTACTAAATAGAGAAACACTGTTGACAGAACACAAACCTTTCATTGGCTATTGCATCATTCCCACCTCAAGCATTCAAAACTGGTGAACTCAACATCTCAGCTATTAAATAGCAGCTTCACCAATCCTCCTCTAGCTGCACCAACAGATGCTGGCTCTACATCAAGGCAATTTCTCAAGCCTGGAAAATACTCATTACCTATCCATGCAGCCTGTTCCCCCTCTTTCTTTTCCACCCTTAGTGTCTCCCACCAAAGCCTTGCTTCTCTTCCCTCTGTTCAGCTTCCACTGCTGCTTCCCAAGCACAACACTTCGCTAAGCTTCAGTTCTCAGCAGTGAAGCCATACTTCTTCACCATTGACTGCAGACCTTTGTTGAGTATTCAGGCAGACAGATTATCTCTTGAGACCCAGCCAATTTAAATTTATCTTCAGAAGAATAAAAGTTGTGATAAATTAAATAAATATCTTAGATACAAGTCTGTGTTCAGAATATCTTATCCGATTTTTTGGGGACCAGATTTTTTTTTCAGATTTTGGAATCCTACATTTGTATCTAGGTATATAATGAGATATTTTGGAGATGGGATCCAAGTTTAAACATAAAATTAATTTATGTTACAGACACCTTATAGGGATAACCTGAGGATAATGTTATACACATTTTAAAAATAATTTTGTGCATGAAACAAAGGCTCCATCTACACTGTCATATGATGTAATTTGAACCCATATAATGCAACCTGAACTGCATTAAACTGCTTTATATGAATCTATACTTTCCATATAATGCAGTTTCAAATGTAGGTGGGGAAAAGATTTCTGTACATTGAATCATCAGAGGACAAAACTGTCACTTTTTCAGCCATCCAAGTTAACAGTTTTGTATTTCAGGGATTTTAGAATTCTAGACAAGGGATGCTCGGCTTGTAATGTTTCTTGAGATTTGCATCTAGCCCCATTTTTCCTATATGTCATCTATTTTTTAGAGTGTAAACTACTACAGCACAGACTTTTTAGTAGAACGACTATAACAGAATTTACTGTACCTACAAAGCTACTTGCTCAGAAGAGTTCTATTCTAATCTTTACATACCAGTATGTATATTATTTATATCCTCTGTTCTTAGAGATTTTTCATTTTCATACAGAGAAACGGAACATTCTGTACTGTACGAATCTCTATCTGCACAATGAAAGGTAGGTGGAATCCCTGCAGAGCATTACCATCTTTGCAAGTGAGTTATCTTGCCTCATGATATGTCAAAAATATGATTACTTCATTTTAGTTAGGTTGGCTTCCAGGAAGAGTTCAAGCATAGACCCATTTATTTGTCCTTTTGGTGGTCCATGGTATCCATTAGGGCTGTTATACAATTTCGGATATGCCTGAATTTTGGAAGTTTTTTGGATACTTCCGACTTTTAAAGCAATTTCGAGAGTAGCCCTCCCAACAGAAATTCCAAAATCCAAATTACAAATTTCGGAATTTCAAATTCCGAATTTCGGATGTCATTTCCGAATTTTTTTGCTGATTGCTCATTGGCTGATGGCTAACAGCTGACTCTCCCTTTTGCTGATTTTTTTGCCCATTTTTGAAGGCGGACGCCATTTTTGAAGAGTTCCGAAGACTTCCAAATTTCGGAAATACTTCCGAATCAATTTCGAAATTTATCGGAATTTTTTTGGAAGTCTAAATAATTTGAAGCGCAATCTATGGCTACATCCAAAACGAGTTTTGAAACTTTTTAAAAATTTTATCAAACAGCCCTAGTACCCATAGAAGAACTCTCCTCCAAGATAATGTAGGCATTATTCAGTGAAACTCCAGGAAACACAAATAGGACAGTCTGCTTAGTACTCACAGCTGCAGTGCTAGCCAAACAGGGAGCAACAAAGTGCACGTCTACACTGCCCACTTACAGTAAAGAGGCCCCAAATCAGCTCTATGTCAGCCAAACCCACACAGAGATGATCTAGGGTAATGTGGGCAAGGCAACCTTAATATGGCTTTGAGCCACATTAACCAAAGTTGTGGAGTATTCTGAATTCTGGCCCAAAATTTGGAGTCTCCCGCAACTTTAGGCACATGTAAACGGTTAGGCCATTCCAGAAACGAGCTAGTCCCACCTGTTTTCACTGTGATTACATGATTCCTGGGTTTGGGTGGCTGAGGGATACAGAATAGGGATTACTGTCCCCTCCCATTCTCCATGTTGTGGCAGTTTCTGGCCATGACTTGGGTCCTGACAATCGGCGTAGCCTGCACTGATGTCATCTGGAGAAATCAGGGATAGAAGGCAAGAGAGGAGGGGACAATTCCTCTTCTCCCCATCTCCTTTCCATCTCCCTGTCACCCTGACCAATGTCAAGCAATTGCTGAGCAACAGGATCCAGAATAGGACTACTCCTGCCTCCACAGCATCGCCTGGGGATGATCCACATACACCACATCAGAACAACTCCAAAATAACAAGTCAGTGTACAAGTCAGTCAACCCAAAATATCACTTTTAAAATTTTATTTTTGGATTTCAACTCTCCAGTTGGAGGATAATACATAATATAATAAAACTTTATTTATATACCGCTCTATCTCCCTTAGGGGGCTCAGGGCAGTTTCCATGTAACAAAACACCAAAACATACAGAGTAAGCAAAATATACACATAAAATTATATTAAAAAACCAAAAACAACCACATATACATTAAAAACCTATCTTACCCTATTCTTTTGTGCAAAATTACTGTTCGGATTCTAGGAAAAAATGACATCTCCAAAATATTATATCCCATACTGGGAAAATACAGTTTCTGCAGAAAAAATCCTTGCCGAAATGCATCTGGATCAAATTAATAATATGGCAGTGCAGTTGCATGTGGATATCTTATTTTCCCAGCATTATCTACACAAAATACTGTCAGGCTTGATATGCCAATGCACTCTTTCTCTTATTGAATTATTAGGCTATTTTCATATATTTTGTTAGGTGCTTGAGAAAAACAGTGATTGAAGAATACACTAAAGTTTGTTAGCACTGTACAATAATGTTTGATAACCTGTTTTCACTTTGCTGCATAGCACCCTGAAAGAACAAAAAGCACCTGGCTGTGTGTTCGGTTTCCTGAAAGTAGAATTACTGAAATGAACACATGATATATTCCTGAATGGTCAGGTTATATGCCAAGAAAACAGTTCCCATGATTAGACTGTGCAGAACCTCCTCTCTCTCTCTCTCTCTCTCTCTCTCTCTCTCTCTCTCTTTCTCTCTCTCTCTCTCTCTCTCTCTCTCTCTCTCTCTCTCTCTCTCTCTCTCTCTCCCAACCTTGAGGCATCGAATAACCTTATCCGATTGCCAAAATACAACAGCTGGCAAGATATGTATCTTTATTTAGTATCCTTCCTCATCCTGATATGTTCTGAGTAATTTCAACCATTTGAAACATCTTTAAAATGTATTTTATTTACTCAGGTAATTATTAATGACTTTTAATAAAATAGTCTCCTTTGATCATCACCTGAATATCCAAGAAAATATAGTTTGTTGTCAAAGGCTTTCATGGCCAGAATTACTGGGTGCTGTGAGTTTTCCGGGCTGAATGACTATGTTCCAGCACATATATGGCAGACATCCTCAGAGGTTGAGGGATCTGTTAGAAACTAGGCAAGTTGGATATATAAACCTCACTTGACTCATTTCCAACAGATTCCTCAACTTCTGAGGATGCCTGTCATAGATGTGGGTGAAACATCAGGAGAGAATGCTTCTGGAACATGGCCATACAGCCCGGAAAACTCACAGCAACCCAAAATATAATTTCTCAGTGACATGGGCCAAACCTAACATGGTATGCATATTATAACTTTGGAACCTTTCTCTTTTTCAAAAACCAGTCACAGGGATGTTTAGGTATGGAGCCAAGTGGTAGGGATATAACCTGTTCCCTCCCTGCTGTAGTTTCGGCACAAATCTTCTCCTCAGGGCTGCTATTTATTATATATGTTTATTTATTTACAGCAGGGGTGCTCATTAGGTAGCTCGCGAGCTACTAGTAGATCTTCTGCCCTCTTCCAGGTGATCTTCGGGCCTCACCAGCCAGATGGGGCGCTCCTGCCATCTGCGCGCACACCCTGCACGCGTGCGCACTCCTGTTGCTGGCTTCCGCTCTCGTGGTGCTTCTTTTGCCTGTGGGGCGTTGCAGGAAGAAGGAAGCATGAGGTGGGGCCTCTGGAGGGAGTGCCCTGCCTCTCTCTCGTCCAGAAGCAGCTGTGCAGCCTCCGTTGCCGGCGAGAAAGGCAGGGTGGAGCGCTCCCTCTGGATGCCCCGCCTCATGCTTTCTCCTTCCTGCAATGCCCCGCAGGCAGAAGAAGCGCTGTGTGGGCGGAAAACAGCAGCAGGAGCACGCGCGGTGGCGGGAGCGCACGGCGGTAGGAGTGCACGGCGGCGGGGGCAGGTAGATCTTTTGGACTTGGTTGCTTTAAGAGTTGCTCCCATGCTGAAAAAGTGTGAGCATCCCTGATTTACAGTATTTTTACCCCGCCTATCTCAACGCCCCCCGGGAGGGGGGGGAATCAAAGCGGCTAACAAGGTGGATAAAGGCACAATTTTTTCCTATGCTCTCAATTCCCACGGTCTCCTCAGGGAAGGGCTCTTCCTTCATTATTGAATGAGACATCTGTCTGGTTAAGCCATAAGATGCACTACCAGCCCAAATCATATCACCAATCCAAATTCCCTCTCTGATTATTGCTTTTAAAAATAACATTCTGCATTATAAACAGGCTGGATCTCCACTGGCAAATAATGCTGTTTAAACTGCATTGTATGATCAGTATAGACCCCTACAGTGCAGTTTGATATAGTTCAAACTGTATTTTTTGGCAGTGTAGATCCAGCCTAAGTGCATTCATAAAATGAAAAGAGTAGATATAGCAGCAATTCCAGTTACTGAATTCCTGAGGTACACTAATTGTCAAATCTTATGCAGGAGCAGTGTATCACTAGCAGCTGTCATTACCAAGTAGGGAACAGTGTGCTTTAACCCGGAGAAGAGAAGGCTAAGAGGTGACATGATTGCCATGTTTAAATTTTTGAAAAAGTGTCATATTTGAGATAGAGTAATTTTTTTTTCTGCTCTGGGGATTAACACATAGAGCAATTGCTTCAAACTACAATAACAGAGATTCCACTTGAATATTAGGAACTTCCTGTGGAAAAGAGTCTACTATCTTGCCTTGGAGTGTGGTGGAGTCTCCTTCTCTGTAATATTTTAAACAGAGGCTGGATAACCATCTGCTGGGAGTACTTTCATTGTCCATTTCTGCATGGCAGGGAGTTGGACTGGATGGCCATTGTGGTCTCTTTCACTTCCATTATTCTATGATTATAACTCAACCTTTCTGTTTCATCTTTTTAATTAAAAAAACCACACCATTTACTTCCATTTTAATAATTCTGTCTATAAATGTTTAGATATTGAAACCTTCAAATGAAATAACAATGTCTCCTCTCTTATAGTTTGATAAAATTAGTTATTAATGATGACATCATCCAATATATTATTTCTTTTTCTCAAATTCACATACAATTGCTTTGCTCCCACATGGCTGTTCGCCAGCAGAAATTGCTTTGCAAATTGATATTAAATAGTAATCATATTTAGTTCTGTGAACAAAAGAGAAGGATCATGAGGACAAAGGTGATAGTTCAGAGATAGACTGGGTTAAATTCAGGCATGAGGTATTTCACCCACTGTTCTGTAAAAGGGAATAGCTGGGATGCCATTTAGCTTGAAGGAAAACTTTTTTAAAATTAAGCTGTCTGTGATTTAATCCTTATTGATGAAAAAATGCTGGGAGAATAAGATCTAGAACTTCTTTCCTTGCCAGGCTTCTATTTCTGATTCATCACCAGCCAAACTAATTGCAAAGGACAGCTCTACCTACCTGGGGCATTCCTTGCAGGCCCAATTCAGTATAATAGCAAAATATTCATTTCGGAATGTAGACATAGTTTTTCAGCAAGTAGGTTTGTCTACTGCTCTCCATATATGCCATTTTTAAAGAGCAGACTAATACAATCTCAAAAAAGTCATTCTGTGAGAAGTGAGGGGATGCAAGATAGAGAAACACTCTCACCTATAACTCATGCTTCTATTATATGGAGACTAGAAAAGTTATGCGTAGAAATATTCACTGGTTTTTCTCAATTTCTTCCAAACCCATTTTTAACTTGGCTTGCATCAGGTTATGTTGTACATGCAGGTGTTCAGTTTCATAGTGACTTACACTTTTAGCCACATAAATTCTGGGCAATACTCCAAAATACATCTTCAACACAAGATAAGAAAGTACTGGCTGAGCAGGAAACTGATAGTTTGGTTCATGGTACAATGAGATCTGTGGACTGTTTTTACCCTTTTAACCTCCTGCATCTTCTTTCTTGGCATATATTATTTTTGGAAAAAGTAATGTTCCAACAGGCTCCATTTGTAAGATGTGCTCGACAGAAAGTGAAGTGAAATGATGGTAGAATGATTTAGCTAAAGGACACAAGCTCGCCACTTTTCTTGAAGGACCTCTTTAGAATACACTGCTGAGTTCAGTCTTATCTTTCCCCACAAGGGACCAGAGAAATCCACTTTTCTTTTCCTTAAGGAATTAAGCATTGCAACAAGACGTGTCTGACTGCCAGTGGAATGGACACCACCCGAATCCCTGTGCTCCTAAATCTGTTCTGGGTGGTTAAGGCACATTCCAGACCAGATCTGGAAGTGAGACACAGGAGAGAAGGAAAGGAAAGAGAAATCCTCTTCTGTGAGTGAAGGCTTGGGTAATTTGATACAAAATTGAAAGTCTTGCTAAGATTTATTCATAGGGCTCTTGAGACATAGAGAAACCACCATATGCAATCTTACTAGACTGTTTGTTAGCAAAGTTATTTTGCCTTGCATTTTATTTTACCTTTTTCTATAACCTCCATATATTGTATCTTTTATCCTATTTTAAACCATTCTGAAAACCTTTCCTTTGTTGTATGATGTTCTTCAGAAATCTAGGCTAGTATTTTGCTGGGAGTTAATCCTAAAGGTTTTTTCAAAAATATATATTAGACATGTGTATTCAGGGAAAACCTTGTCCCGTTTTGTGTCCCGGCTTTCATTGGGGGTCCCAATCCATTTTTTGTAAGCCTCTTGAAATTGGGATGGTTGTTTTTGGTTTTCTTTCGGGGGGGGGGGCTTTCCACCCACTGGCTCCCATTCACGGCATGCATTCTTCTTATCGGGCACCTGCTGTTTCTACTCTAGGGTAAGAGGGGCTTGGCTGTAAGCACTGGCCGGCACATGTGCTTTCTGGGCCTGTCTGCACACCCCGCCTTATAACACTCTCCTTGGAAAGAGAGAATATGGCAGGGCATGCAGGCAGGCCTGGAAAGCACATGCACCTGCCAGTGCCTGCAGCCAATCACCCCTTACTCAAGAGTAAGAAGTGCTCAGCTACAGGCACGTTCCGGGTCTGCCTGCCTGCACACCCCACCACACATGCCCTGCCACACTTTTGAAGAGTGTGTGGCGGGGCATGCAGCCAGGCCCAGAGCACATCTGTAGCCAAGCTCCGGGCCTGCCTGCCTGCCTGCCCCAAGAGTGCATGTGTGGCCAGGCACACAGGCAGTCCCAGAATGGACATGCAGCCGAGCTCTGGCTCTGCCTGCACGCCCCGTTACACATGTACTCTCTTTCCAAGGCAAGGAGCCAAGTTCAGATGCGCATGAAAGCAGGCTTTCATGTCAAGCAGATTTTCATGTGAGGAAGGGACTTCCAGTTCCGTGCTTCCAAAGAAATGGAAGATATGAAAGAAGCGGTAGAAATGACAGGAATTAATTTTGTGCATATATCTAGTATATATTAGCTGTTAGTAGCAGTTTGAGCCTCACTAACTATTTCTACTGAGTTTCTTATTTTTATTTTCCCTCCAGC
The DNA here is from genome assembly GCA_030556195.1 of Anolis apletophallus. NCBI lineage: Eukaryota > Metazoa > Chordata > Lepidosauria > Squamata > Anolidae > Anolis > Anolis apletophallus. The sequence continues at coordinate 92,278,061 of JARBWK010000001.1, read as the reverse complement.
TGCCGGCAACAGAAAGCCTAGAGAAGCAACTAGCTAAGATGTAGGCAAGCTGTGCCAGATGAACTACATACACTCTCCATACCAATGCACACCAAACATATTAGAATCTTTTTGGTCCCCAAGGGCCCATGGTCTCCTAATTTCCCCCCATTTTTGTTCCCTTCCTCATCTATGTTAGTTTTTTAAGGGCATGACTGCCCGTTTAAGACATCCTTTCTTTTGCAGTGTATTGGGAGTGATCCTCTGAGGTCCCAATAGAACATATGCTCTGGAACTTTGAGTATTACTTAGCTCTGAACTAGTGATTCTAAATTTATCATACTCAAGTATGAGCTCCCTGCAGATCAGTTTGCTTGGAGAACAAGATAGCTTCAGACTCTTTCCATCTCTCCAGTTCTCTCTCATTCTGTACAAGTTAAGCACTGATGTTAGTGTCACAATACAACACAGAACTGGAGAGAGAACTGGTGCTGCTTGTTGTAAAGCATGCTTCAGATGCTATGTAGTGGCACTTTCGCAACTGCAGTTCACATAGCACTCTAATTCAGGAACAAAAACAAACTCAGCACACAGCCTTTCAGCTCCTTCCTCCCAATATTTTCTCCTAGGAGATAACGGATTTGTTTAAAGTTTGGGAATTTAGCTCCGGGGGATTATGCTCTAGTTATTAGGCCAGGAAAGTGTTGCATCAGCACATTTTCAGTGAGCATTTTCAAAATCCTAAAGATAAGGTTTCCAAACAGTGTTTCCTTAGCCCGAGTTTTTCCAAGAAAACCAATCTTTCCCCTGATCTTTAACCAAGATGCTTAAAAAAAACCCTTACATGTTACTCCCAGCCCAATGGGCACAAGAATTCTGGACAAGGCTACTCACTATGCCTAGCAGTCTCTTTGTAGTGGACTCTCTTAAAATGAGTGGAAAACCAACACATAAGGACTGGAGCATAAGGAACCAATGCATATTTAAGCTACAGACAAATTTCAATCCATCTAGTCTGTGACACATCTACTCTTTGTAAGGTCATAATTCTATGCTACACATCACCCCCAAACTTTATTTCCATCAGCAGAGGAGTTCATCAGGCATGAGTTATTTCTGCAAAGCAACTGATTCCATTTGATTTCTTTCAAGTGAACAATGAAAGCAAAAAATAATCATCCAACAGCATTTTTTCAAGTTTATGTTGTCAAACAAATTAACACAGATATAGCTGATGCAAAATAACTGCTTACAGAGAGGGCGGTAAGACAGCATTTAAGAGGAGTTGTAGAGCACATTAGCCCAGAGTTTAGAATACTTTGAAAAAAATGTTTTGACAGCCTGACACAAAGATTATGAATAGCTGTTTACATGCATTGTCCCATGTTTAAAAGCTTCATTCTTAGTACATATATCAAAATAACAGAGTAAGGGAAACAAGACCTGATTGCAATTCTTAACATCCTGCCATCTTCAGATAAACACAGAAGGAGAACACCGCCAATCATATAGCAGGTGGCATATTTACTATGCCATTTCCATCTAAATAGAAACTCAAAAGCAATCTGTGTGTGTGTTTGCTCTAAGGCATTGTATTAGGCATCTTTTGCCATTCATTTCCAGCTGGATCTCTTCTGGAATCATGTGCACTTTTTACAGGCAATTGTATTATTGGAAAGACTAGTTAGATGAGTGTTGTTTAGCTATGGGGAACAGCCTGTTGTGTTCTTTTAATATCAAGGCGGTGATATCTAAAAATGTGGTGCTTCCAACACACTTCTTAAAGTTTTTGTTTGTATCTCCTTCTCAAAAATAACAGCTCCAAGAGAAACCTTTTGAGAAGAGAACATTTAGTAAGAGGTCGAGGTCTGATAAAATTCCTGTTTAATATCTTCTAGTCTCTGGAGAGAAAGGCAGATAACCCAAGAGAGATCTTGTTTCCTATTTCTGATTTTCAGCACCTTTGGAGAAAGGAGAAGGGTCATTAAAATTGAACACACAAGAATTTTAAACTCCTTCATGATTAAAATGTAAAATAATCAAGCCCAGTTTTTATCCTTGTGGATCGACTGCAACCGTCTACTAATGGAGGAAGGAGCATGACAAAATGATAGGCAGTGGAGTGGAGACATTTTTCCTAAGAAGGTTCTTAGATTGCAGCTATTCAGGTGCTACAGACAGTAGCTCACACATCGAGAGCTATAGCAGGTAAAATTTGCAGCATTGAAAACTTGTATTTCTGTACCCAATATTCCTCCCCCCCCCCACTCACCTCACATGAAGTTCTGCCAAAACCTATATGTGGCTTCATAGACTACATGTTATTCCTCACAGATCTAACTATGAGATAAATTTATCTGAGGTTGCCTTTAAGTTTTCCCTGATGTACATTCCATGAGAGAAACCTCAAGATGGTATCTAGTATAATCCTTAGAAACAAATGAAAGAACTATACAGTAATACTGACCCCCATAGCTATGTGTTCCTGAACTGAGTGTGGAAACAGGAAACCATGAAAACAGCAAACACTACTGAAATGAACAACTTCTGCTGGAAGTTGCCATAAAGTTTTACTGGAAGACCTGTGATCTCATCACACTAGAGAAAAAATCCACTTAAAATCTGATTTCTGCCTCCTGCAGAATTCTGGGGTTTGTAGTTTAGGGAGGAACCTTTAATAACCTCACTAAACTACAAACCCCAGAATTCTGCAGGAGGCAGAAACCGGATTTTAAATGGATTTTTTCTCTAGTGTGATGAAGTAGCTGGAAAAACATTCTCTCCAGGAATTTGCTAGTTCCTCCAGCATATCTCTATGCTAACTTCTGGCACAAACATACCATGAGAGACTTAGAGGATAGCCTGGAGAACTTAGAAAATTCCTAGAGATGACATATTTTGTCAGCTGTGAGCAGATGAAACCATAGTTACTGGTTCCTTTGTTATAGAGTCCACTGCTTGAACCTGGACAGGTATTTGAAAGGCTTTATATTGTAGTCAGTGAGTGATCTTATTTCATTACATTCCAGTTGTGATTTGTGAGACTCATTTAAATAGATAGCAAGACGTTAACATTGTGGGTCAAATATCTGTGGGTTAAGTATAACAACAATTAAGTGTAGTACCCAGGGTTTTTGACAGATTATTTTCAAAATGTTATTTTTTAGAATTGCATTTAACATAAAATGTGTCAAAATATGAGATTCTTGGGGACCTATGGTGGCACACTGTTCAATTGTTCTTAATCCATGGAGTTTTCCTTTCTACTTTACCTGGGTTTACTCACGATCTATTCTCAGATGGTGGCAGAGGTGGCGATGGGAAGACTTCACAAATCACATCTGAGTGAAACAAAAAGAACAACTAGCAGAATGTGTTTGTCACTAGTGAAGAAATACAGCCCTGCACAAAACTATTTTCAACTTATCAAACCCACAAGCTATTTAACTCAAAAGGATGTACTGACAAATGATTATGTGTATAAATTAATTCTAAGAGGCATGCTGAACCTCAGACCATACAAAGGTGATCTCTCTTGCTCACTGTAATAATAAACACTGAAAATAGAACTCTGCTCAAGATAATGAGTGCATGTCAAAACTGGAGAGTTTACTGAAAATTAGCAAATTTAAAATTAGTACAGTTAAAATACCTACCTTCCAGGGAGAATTCTGCAGCTGGAATTACCCTGGATGTGGAAAGTGGATAATGGGACTTAGTTCACAGTGAAGTGGCAGAGGAACAGGCAAACATATAGAATATAGGGTAAGACAGAAGCGTCATGGAACTTAGAATGAAATTCCACTTTCAACAGGAGTTGCACAGTGCAGTTTAATACAATCCATTTAGAAGAAGGACCCATTGAACGCAACGAAAGTAACTTCTGCTGTGGGTTTCTCACACCACGTTGCATGCCTGTTCTGAAGAGGTCAGATCACTGACTTAGTTCTCCCCCCAAGAGGAGCAATTGCGATAAAAGTACCAACACATAATATACAACTGCCCAAACACAATACAAAACATTGCCCACCCCTTTGTTTAACAATGTGTCACTTGTAAAGCAGTACTTTTGTTTAAACCTATCAGTATGTCCTCGGATCAATCGGGATTTTTTCTCATTTAAGTAAGCAGGTAGAAGATTGGTGTGTTGATACTGTAATGTCAAGATATAGTAATATAATTAAGTAATATCATTATCATTTCCATTGCTTGTATATTATTTTCTAAAATATGTTCTAAATGTCTTACAGATAAAATACACAAAAATATTATTTAAAGTACAGGCTGGGTATTCATCATCCGAAACAGCCAGACCATGCACATCTTATACATTTAGCCTGAAGATAATTTACAGATAATATTCTTTCATACGTTTGTGTATTAAGCCAAGTTTATGAACACTGAACCATTAGAAATCATAAGTGTCTCTATCCCAGCTACCCAAAAGGAACAATTTCGGATGCTAGAGAATTCTGGAATTCTGAATTCTCAAACCTCTATATAATAAAAAGCACCAGTTTCTAACAAGGAGTCATCAATTGGTCTAAGCACAAACTTTAAAAATTGATCAATGAAGCACATCCCATGAAATGCTTGGTATGCTGTAACCTGGTATCAAACAGATGATAATGTTGGAGCCAGATAACCCTTTTTGGAGTAGCAGCAGCCCATGGTCTGAACAGTATGGAGGGAACTTCATCATCCCGCATCCCCTTTGTTCCAAGGAGAATTAACAGGTCATATGAGTTTGCCCATATTTTGAGATTTTTTATTATCATATGAGTGTGTCCATGTTTTGATATCTGTGCCAATGTTTTCATAGGCACCTCTTTTGGGAACATGAGAGATACCTTCTCAATGGTTATTTACAGGAGCTGGAGCTACTTTCCTAGGGAAATTAAGCAAGCAAAGACTCTTTTGGTTTTAGCAGGCCTCTGGGAAGAGATTGCTCATGAGCAAAACAGTCCTTTTCTTGTGTTATATTGCATATTTTAAGGGCCATGTTTTAAACTGATTTGAACTCTCTTTTTAACTTTTGTATGAGGTTAACTTTTAGCTGTATTTGCTTTGGACTGGTTTGGGGATGTGGGACCCAGTGCATCCCCAACCCACAGCAGCTGGTCTGTTACCTGGCCATCCATGTTACCATTACAAAATGGCCGCAGAGCTCTGTGAAGTGTCCTGGCCATTGTAGGGACTGATACACAAGCAGGAAGAAGGAGGGTGGATGGAGGTGGTCACATGTGCCTCTTCTGAAGTTAGTACAAGGTACTGGTGATGGCCAAGAACTCTAATGGAGTTCTGTGGACATCTGGCATGGCAGCAACATTGGCCCAATGTGTCCCCTTTTCCCTGCACTGATGGGTACAGGGAAAAGGGATGACCACAGTAGACCGATTCAAAACAGACCCAGTCCTGATATCCACACTTTGCCAAAGTCATGGAACTGCTCCAGTTTCCATAGCTGATCCATAAGTATGTCTCTGTTTTTCCTGATTGTTGTCAAATTAATCTTTAAGTAGAATTTCTGTCATATTCTAACCTAAAATCAATAGCTCAGTGGCTATTTTTTTCCAACAACATACTTGTATGGGGACTCAGTCTCATTTACCTGTAATATTAATTCCTATATATTTCCACTCACAAGTTCTGAAACTCATCTGCTAATGAATGGAAAATATCTTGCCAGGTATGATGTGAAACATAAGGGAGAAATAAAAAAAGAATTTACCTGTTCCATTGTGTTTGGTTAATGATTTTTCCTGCAAAACATAAGAAAATGGGATGCGATTGGGAATTGATGCAAAACTCCTCTCATGGATAAATACTTCCTGAATATTTTTGCCAGGGCAGATTTGGTATGAAGATATTCAGTAAGCAAAAGCTCACTAAGTTTCTATAGGTGTGACATTTCTGAAATTATGTTCAGAACTGGGTAATAAGCCATAAGATCAGAAGGAGAAGGGAGTGAATGGAAAATTGGCCTGACTTGGATGCCTCCTTCATATTTCTAGAGCTGTACCATCCCTCATCCATCTTCTTTCCAGTGTATTTCTCTTATTTCTCACCTGCATACACCAACCTATTCTAAATATGCAATTTTGGGTGTTTTTCAAAGTTGGCAAGCATTTGAAACACACAATTCACTTTCAGGGAGTGTGACATAAAAAGAGGCTTAATTTCTTTGGAATCTCAATTCTCTGGTTCTTCTCTAAACCGGCATTTTTTCAATTCATCTTTTTAATAACAATGAGATAGTGGTCGGAAGGGTTTCTCATAGTCTCAGTCTTTTAAGAGTTAAATAACTCCTCCACCATCCCAGAAACAGGAACCAGCAATATTCTACTAAAGCAGAACGTGCTTTCAAATCTGTTGGTGGCTGCATCCCTCTGCTGCATGTGAAAGCAATTCAGTTGTACAACAGCAGAATACCATTTTTAAAAAACCATTTCTATTTTAAAACAAGGTATATAGCAATGGTGTGGGGAGATGCTCTTTTAAAGGTTTTAGAAGGTTGTTAGATAAGTAATTATTTAAAACAAGGCAGATACCTTATTTTAGAGCAAAACTAGGTTTGGTTTGTAATCACTGTCATATTGTTGAATATGCGACAAAAATATGGGACATGAGTTGTGCATACACACCCTGTCCTAAAAAATTATGGCCCATGAGTTGTGTATACACACCCTGTCCTAAAATGAAATGTACATATGCAGTCAACTGTGAATAATTACAAATCACCCAGCATGGTGAATTCTTTGTCAGATATTCTGCTCTGCCAGAGAGTCAATGTGAGTAAAATGGTTAGACTTTTTAGACTGGGACTTGAGATATTCAGATTCTAGTTCATACTGAATCATGGCACTCTCCATAAAAATCAGGGCCACCTTCTCTCAGCCTGACCTATTTCACAGAGTTGTTGTGAGGAATGCATACAGTAGAGTTTCGCTTATCCAACCTTCTGTGTTATCCAATGCCCACCCCCTTTCCTCCAGCATTTCCCCTGTAGAGGCCATCTTTCTTCCCCATTTTGGCTGGTACCACTGTGCGGACTCCGAAGGAGGAGCCAGTGCATAATGGTTCTGCTGTGTGCACCAATGGTTCAAACCGAGTTGGAAGGAGAGGCTGTGGCTATAAGGGAGTTTGTAGGAAATATGGCAAGAAAAAAATAAGAGAAAAGAATTAGGGTGGGCAGTTGCCTTGAGGATTTGTGTGCATATACTATCCATCTTTTCATTACAATTCCTTGTTTATTGCTCTTTCTTCCATCAGTGGTGAGTGAGAGAAAGGGGGCCTTGGGGTCCCGAATTTAAAGCTATACTATGACTCGTAATAAAGTTTTGATTGATTAAAGTTTTGATTGATTGACTCGAATAGTCTAGCGTGGATAAAAGAATGGTGTACGTTAAAAGACAACAGGCTACTCAACCTAGAAGGGTTTGATCTCAAATACGGCCTTCACGCATATCTCTATTATAATAAAATAAAAATAGATGCAAAGTTTAAAAATCATTTTATTAGAAGCTCACTCCTTAAAATTTGGCTCAAATACAAAAAAAATTCTTTCAAAAACTCCCTCTTTGGCTCTCCCCAATTGAGGCCTTCAGAATTGGACAACTAGATGATGTCATATGGATCACTTATAAAGAACTACTTAGATGGAATGGACTCGAATATGAATTAAAAACAAAGCAGCAGTTAGACTCCAAAAACATTAATATGAATTGGTTTCCATATCTACAAGTAAGCAATATCCTAAAAAATGATAAGAAAATAGGATTTGAACAAGACCATAATGAACTTGGAGAGATACTAAATGATAGAAAACCAAAAACTGTCAGTAAAATATACAAAATACTCCAGAGCCATGAAAACGCTAAAAACCCCATAGAAGATTATAAAACTAAATGGTCTAGAAATGTAGGTTTCAAGATCAACAATGAAACTTGGAAAAGGGTATGGAGAAATAATGCCAACATTTCATATTGCTACAGTTATAGAGAACATTGGGTCAAGATTATATATAGGTGGCATATGTCCCCAATGAAATTAGCAAAAATATACTGTATAAGAATGCAAAACCAAATTGCTGGTTCTGCAAAGACAAAAATGGCACCTTTTTCCACATCTGGTGGTTGTGCAAAAAGCCAAAAAAATATTGGAGCATGATTCATAAAGAAATAGAAAAGATTTTAAAGAAAAAAATTATGAAGAGCCCCGAATCCTTTCTATTAGGAATAGCAGATTCAAGTTTGAACAAAATTGAAGAGAGGAATTTTATTTTATTAATTACAGCTGCTAAAATGATTTTAGCAAAATACTGGAAATCAAATGAGAGTCCAACCAAGGAGGAGTGGATCCTAAAGATTATGGATACAATCCAAATGGAGTGTCTTACGAAGAGGCTTAGAGAGAGAGAAAATAATAACGAAAATACCTCTGAAACCTTTGAGTTAATTAGAAAATATTACAAAAAAGAATATAATTATGATTTAGATTTAAAAGCATTATAAATGTTTACAAACTGCGACATCAAACAAAATGCCAGACAGAATATCTTCATTTCCTGTCTTTATTGTCCCAGGTTCTCCGGTGACATTATGCACTACAACACAGAAGATGACGAGCTGCAAGAAACATATATGTTCTATTGATTTTACCGTAATGTTGTGCTCTCCCCAAAAACCTTTCACTTTTCACCCCTATCACACCCTCCACTACTATCCTATTGTATTCCCCCCTCCCTTTTCCCTTTCCCTCTTACCTCCCCCATGTCCTATTCCTGACGGAGGAGTATCCCTCCTTTTCCTGTATGCTTTATTATCTGTTTTAACAATCTGTTATTATCTTGAAATTTAATAAAAAGCTATTTTTTTAAAAAAGTGGTGAGTGAGTTCTCTCCTTGTGTTTGGAAAACACAAGGAGAATTTACTCACCACTGATCTCTGCCAGGATAGAGATATGGACTTCAACTCCCAGAAGCCTTCGTATTATCTGACATTTTCATTTATCCGACGTCCTGCCAGCCTGTTTATGTCAGATAAGCGAGACTCTACTGTACATACAAACAATTTTCTGGAGGAAAATATAGAGAGAGTGCAAAGGATCTTTCCTGCTAATTCCCTTATAGTTAAACCTCTTATTGACCATCAGCACTTATGTTTTTAGATTAACTGCAAAGGACATTTCATTTAGATAGTATTGTTTGTATCTACACATAATCAGAAAAAATAAGGTTGTAGCTCTATGATAAAGGTAAAAGTTGTAGAATATACACAGGACAATTTAAACTGTTTGTAGAAGTATGTTATGGTAAATGCGTGAACTATGAGAATGTGAATATAGTATTTGTGCACGTTTCATGCGCTATCTTCATGTTTTGAAGGCCATCAGATGACATAGGGCTACTTCCGGCAGGGCTCTGTACTTCCCATGATCTGCAAGTGTTGTAGGACACTGCACACTGTAGGACACTGCACAGAGAACATGGGAGGTTTTGCATGTTCTCATAGGAAATAAGAGGATGAGCATAGAGGGAAGCAGGGTGGCAGCGCTTCTCCCTGTGGGAAAAGTAAAGGGGCAATGCAGGCGATACAGGGCGCAGGACAACAGGTTCCTCTGTTGCCTGATGGATTCACCTGCAAATTGGATGTCAATATGATAAGGTCCTAAGTGTTTAAGTTATTACTTTCAGTAAAGCTTGTATTGGCACAATCTGGGTGTTGTTTTGGTTAAACTCTGCCTTCATTACCAGACAGAGCCTTGGAACACGACATCTACATTTTCAATGAATACAATTTCCTTTTTGCGTTGTTGAGGCTGGATGGTAAGATAAGTTGACTTACCATGTACCACTTGCATCAATGTGTCTAGGTTGGAGATATAAACTGCTGTGTGGTTTCGAACAATTTGAATGTCAGATTGATCCAGATGAACTGTTACGACTTCCACGCTGTCAGTGCTGAAATTCTCTTTCTTAACCCTGGCATGCATAAGAGGTCATCAATCAGTCAGTCAATCCTAATTGTAATTTTCCACTCCTAACATTAGCTGCTCTGTTTTTCAATAGGATACCAATAGGATACCTAGTGTATATAGTATTGGTATTACTAGTGTCATATTGCAATACTATAATTAATATTCTGATGAACTGATTATATTCTTATATATAGGAGGCACTGGTCAATAGATGATCTTTACTTATTTGTTAAGTATCAAATTAAGCAAGTAAGCTACACAACAACCTAACCCTTGCAGACTTTGCTACACAATCTACACTGTGTTTCCTACATTTTAATATTCCTTTAGAAATACAACCCCTATAAACATACAACCCATATCTGTGGTTTCTCTCCAAACTTAGGGAGAAATGGTATATGCAAGAATTTGCTACCTCCTCCAAGTGATTCTGATATACTTCCTCTATAAATTACCATAGAGTTGCATTGGAGTACCTAGAAAATTCTTAAACTGGATACCTCCCTAAGAATCTTGAGATCCTCCAATGGTATGCTGGGATCAGACATTAAATAATTTAATGGTGTTCTGTTGTATCCTCAGTTTCTCTGGCTGGAAATGTATCTGCCACAGATACATAGTTCTTACTTTACAAATAAACCAATTCTAAGCATCCCAAGGTCTTGAAACAAACCTCCAGTAATGGAAGAATCTTGTTTGTGTTGAATTGAACATCAGGAAGAAAAGCAACAGTTTCCACAACCTCATGGTTCTTTGTTTCATCTCCGTGGTCCACTGAAATATCTCAGAGGAGCATCTAATGTAATGGAGCCTTTCTTGGACCAACGATAATGTATCACAGGGGTGCTCATTAGGTAGATCGCGATCTACTGGTATGGCGTCCTGGTAGATCGCAGGCAGGGCGGGAGGAAGGCTCAGTCCCGCCCCGCAGGCTCCCGACGCCGTCCAAGTGCTGCCAGCCCTGGGTTATCTGAGGTCCTTTCCACAGTTGAATAAAATCCCATGTTATTTGCTTTGAATCAGATTATATGACAGTGTGGACTCAGAAAACCCAGTTCAAAGCAGATATTGTGTTATATGTTTCACATTTTTGTAGTGGGTAGGTAGATCATTTTGACCTGGTTGTTTTATAAATAGCTCGCATGCTGAAAAAGTGTGAGCACCCCTGATGTATCTCATAGTAACAAAGGGATTGCACCTGGTTATGCCCATCTCCCTATGAACCATCGAGATGTTTAAGATCATCTGGAGAGGCCCTGCTCTCGGTCCCGCCTTCTTCACAGGCGCGACTGGTGGGGACGAGAGACAGGGCCTTTTCCGTGGTGGCTCCTCAGCTTTGGAACGCCCTCCCTAAAGACATCAGATCGGCCCCCTCCCTCCTGACATTTCGCAAGAAAGTCAAGACCTGGCTATTTGAGCAGGCATTTTGCTGATGAAATATAAGGCTTAATGAGATATATGGAATGACGATGATGCGATGGAAACTGATTTCAACATGACGCTGAGGCTGCAATTGTATGTTTTTAATTGTAAAATTGTATTATATGTTTTTTCTGGGGGGGGGGTTGACTTGTTGCTGTGTTGTATTGAGGGCAGAGACTGCCTGTGTAAACCATCCCGAGTCGCCTTCGGGCTGAGAGGGAAATCTGCCACTGCAATGGATCCTCCCTGTCCTCCCCGTACCTCTAGAGATGCATCTGTGAAGGTTTGGGGATCCCTTTGAAATAGTTTTTTTTTAAAAAGAAATTGGAAGTCTTGTTGTGTGAGCAGAAGTCCACTGGTTTGATGTCTGATTAGCTCAGTGACAAAATACCTTCCAGCTGCCTGGTTACCACCATGCATTTATGCCTCCTGCAACATTGTAGACCCAGCTTCACTTCACTTCTTCCTCAGCCTTCTCCCTTTTCTATGAGGAGTGGGACACATACTGATTTCAGAGATATATCAGGTGTATAAGGAAGAAAAGGCCACAGGAAGAACATGGCCACAGCTGCTATTGTGATACTTTAAAATATTTAAAGTATTTTAAGTTGGCTCAAGTTCTCAAGTTGGCTTCCTAATTTAAAAGAGCGATATAATTGTTAAATGACAATCTGATTGATGACCTCCAGAGATGATAATAAGCAAGCAATCAGTCCAGGAAACAGGAAACAAAATGGCAGGTAAAAACAGCCATTGTCATGCACAAGAAATCTATTGAAGTCACATAATTTTCAGAAATCCTACAGATGAAACTGAGACACAAAGCATTCCAATGTCACAGGACTTTCTCCTTTGTATGTGTAATCTAACTCCTCGCCCATCCCTGTCATTCAGTTGGAAACCTGTGCCAGTTCCTGATGTTATCTATGAAAATTATTATCAATTCAGAACTGACCCATTAAATGAAAAGAGGAAAAGTTCTATGGATGAAATGATATCCATAAACCATGCTGTAGAAATGTAGTTAAATACATGCAGATGCTGATTGCACAAGGCTCTATGGTGCCAGGGTTCTCATTATCACATAAAATCGCAGGGAATCATATTTCGAAGGGATGTTAGCAATCATCTAGAATGGAATCCATCTTCCTGCTCAGGGCAGATTCTAAATTGCAGAATATGTAAGATGTTTATATGTGGCTGTGTTTCCTCTCTTTTTATGACTTCTTTTGTTAGTCCCCAGCTGGGCGTCAATTTAGAAAAATTAGCAGTTGGGATGAGAAGATTCGACCCTCCTCCCCAGGTCCATAGGAGTCCCGATCCTGATGAAGGAAGATTGTAGTCTTACTGTATTTGAAAATAAGAAGAGGCACTCAGTGCCACGTTTTGGCCTGAATGAAGTCGCTAGCTCAAGCAAGTAGGCCACTGAGTCAATTCTGGAATGTTATGCTAAGACTTACGTATGTTTCATGGCTCCCATAGATCTCTTCCAGCCGAGATTCATTAGCTGGATTTAGATCTGTTTAGGTATGTTGTTAATTTTGCTCTGAGAATGATTTCATTTTATAGGCCATTATTTTAGAAATCATTTATGTATACAGAGTGTCATTTATGTTGACATGCAAATGCTGGCAAAGGTATAATGTAGACATTACCTCTCTTGAAGCAGCTGAAACCCCTACAATTAAGGGGAAGAAGAAGAAATTGGCTTGAGTGCAAACAGAATAGGGGTCTAGTAAACAAAACTTTACTAACTGAAGTGAGGACAAAGTTTACCTGGAGGAATAGCTGAGCATCCGTTTGCTCCCTCAGCGCCTGTAGCTCTTGAAGGTTCTGGAGAGTTGCATCCTTCTTTTCTTCCATTTGCTTTTGCAGGACAACAATCTTAGCCAACTGCTTTTTCTCATTGGATTGGATATCACTGATGATCTGCTTCTCTTTTTGATCCACCTGAGTTTTGATCTCTTGGAAGACTTTTGAAAGCTGGTCTGTCAATGTTTCTTTATTGCTCTAAAAAAAGGTAGAGGTCATCCATAGACTATGGAGTTGATGCCATACTTAAGGTATTAAATCAGACATTGAAACCAGTATCGGGCAAAGTGTACTCTGTTTGATTTAGCTCAAAGTATGGGGTGCCTCAGTAGATCTGGGAAATCACTGCTGAAAATTTATTTTGCTCCATACTCAGAAGGAAAACTACTGGAATGACAGCAGCAGTAAATACCAGAGATATACTGGTGTTCCACTTACCATTTCAGAAAGATGTTTAGCATAATTTTAGGGCACAAACCTTTATTTGATCAGCATTCTTCTGGAGCTGCTGGAGAGCTTTGTTCATGGCAGTATTATTTTCCTGCATTGATTTCATAATCAGGGAGAGAATTGCCTAGTGAAGAGCGAAAAATCAGTCAAAGTAAAATAACATGGAAAATACAGTAAAACTGTAAATGGCAATACATTAATCAACAGCATGAGCAATACCTCATTAGAAATACTCATACAATAGTATCCCTGTTCCATGTATAAATAATTCCACATTGGGGTGAAAGTTGCTTGCTTGCATTAAAAGCGTTCAATACAGGAATAGTTAGTTATGCATATTTGATTGTAGGTGGTTCTTCAGAACTCAGTGTTTCTCTTTCTTTCTTTCTTTCTTTCTCTTGGCAAGTATGTTTAGGATCACAAGCTCAAGATTGGAACTCACTAGTCACCAATATCATCACTTCTTCTTATTTATTTCAAACATTTCTATCCTGCCCTCAACCCCCGAGGGGGGACTCAGGGCGGCTTACAAATGGCAGCCATTAGAGGACAATAATAACATCAATCACATTACAAAACAAATTGACAATTAGGTGAACAACAAGATTACAAATATACATTAAATTAAAATGTTAAAAATAAAACGTTAAAAATGGAAACATTAAAACAGCGCCAAGCCCAAATTACAAATCTAAATCATAGTCCAGAGTTTTAGTCTAATGTCTATTCATGGTTAATTCTCATTGGTCAATTGCTGTTACTGCTTGGTCAACTGCCCAAATGCTTGGTCCCAGAGCCATGTTTTGACCTTTTTTTCTAAAGGAAATGAGTGAGGGGGTCACCTTAATTTAGCTGGGGAGTGTATTTCATAGACAGGGGGTCACCACCGAGAAGGCCCTATCCCTTGTCCCCGCCAACTGTACTTGCAGTTATAGTTACTCAAGTGAGACTATGAAGATATTGTTATGATGTATCTTCAAGTTGACACTCACTTATAGTGACTCTATCCTATACTTTTCTTGCCAATATTTATCCAGAGATTTTCCAATATTTTCCTTCTAACTTGGGAAGCATGTGATCTGCCCAAGGGACTTCATGGCTGAGCAAAGATTTGAATACTTGTCTCTCAGACTTCTAGGCCAGTATTTATCTGGCTCATGATTACCTTTAAGGAAATATGTGCATGAATTGTTATTCTTAGTTGAGAGCTAATGTGGTGAAATGGTTCTATTGTTGGACTAGAACTCTGTGAGATTAAGATTCAAATCCCTGCATGGCCATGAAAATCCATTGGGTTAGTCACACTCTTTCGGCGTCAGAGGAAGGCAACCTTCTTCTGAACAAATCTGTCCAAGGAAACCCTGTGATAGATTTGCCTTTATTGTTGTGTGCCTTTAAGTCATTTTTGACTTATGGCGACCCTAAGGTGACCTCATTATGAGGTTTTTTTGGGGCTGTAAGTGTGTAATTCATCCAGGGTCACCTTAGGCTTTCCCTAAGTACGGAAAAACTTGAAGGCACACATCATCAATGATTCATTCTTATCTTCTACTGCCTTTTACCTTTTAGTTGGATTATTTTAATCTTTCTACTATATAGCTATACAATATATAATTCAAGACATGGTTACATATATAGTTAAGCAAGCATTAGCTTCCTACATTTTCTGTCCCCAGAGAAGAAATATAAGAGCTAAGCTAACAGGAAGTTTTATGAGGGGCCAAGGTCCCAGTGGACTAAGTGGGACAAAAGCAAGATGAAAACCATTACAGAAATTAGTGTCTTTCATTGCTATTATCTTTGGCACAGTTGTGCTCTAAGTATGGGTTTAAAGAGCACAGGCCTATTGATAAGGAACCTCCAGGACAGGGCTGTTAGTTGCAACAGATAGTAGAACACTCAGTACCTGAATATACTGCAACTCTCATAGCAGATTGATAACAGTAAAACTTGAAAAAGTTACTTTTTTGATTTTCCACTCCTGACTTCCAGCTATTAAATTTTGACAGTTTAGATGTCAAAATGTCACTTATCCACATTAATGACTGCCATTCTGGTCTGATAAATTCTTAACTGTCAGTCATTAAGGTGTGTGTGTGTGTGTGTGTGTGTGTGTGTCATAAAGCAAAGGTATCTGCAGAAAGCACAGAGGAGGCTATGCAAGGTCACACTATTAACAAGCAATGGTCCAGATAATGCCAATTGGGTGTCATGGTTCAGTTCAATAAGTGCTTCTGAGAATAGCCTCACTCTCCAGAGAGCAATGTGAATTCCAGTGCAATCCTTTATATATTTATTCAAGTGAGAAGTCTCACTAAGTCTGCAATTGCAACCACTTTAACTTGGGAGCAAATGCCACTGAGGTTACTGGGACATCACAGCAAAGCAAGCATAGGATTTTCCCTGGATGGAAGTTTAACTGGACTTGCAACCTCTTTACACAAGCATCTGGAATTGCCACGTATTGTGGCAAATATAGTGACTGCCATCGGGGAGGGGTGAGGAACCCACAGCCCCACACCTTGCAACGCCCAGCTTGCCAGGCCACTGATCCCATGGGGAGAAGCATCGACTGCATGGCTTCCTCTGCCTAATTGAATCCAGTGCCACACGGGAAGCCTCCCATGTTGCCGCGGGGATGACATATGCCAGCTCCTCTCTAGATGGCCCACAGAGCCCAACAGAAGTTCCTCTTCATTGTGAGATGGGAGCTGGCGGGCTCTGTGAATCAACTTGGACCGAACCAGTGTATGCCGCCGAAGTAAGCCCCAACTGATGAGATTGTTTATTATTATTGTCTACTTGGTGGTTACACTGACCCCCAGGGGATTTCCTCCTCAGGATGTGTCCTTTGATTACAACCTTATTCTCTAGGAAGCTGAAGCATGCTACAGATTGGCAAAGTTACTATTGCTACTGGCTAGAAGATTCTGGGCGTTGTAGTCCAAAAAAGTAACTTTGTCAGCTTCTGCCTTAATTCAGGCTAGATTATGACCACAAGCAATTTTTCAAACTCTCCAAAGGATACACTTCTGCACCACATGGTGCTCTTTCCTCAATTACCTTTTCCCAAAGGAACACATTAGCAAGTATGTTTAGGACTACAACCTTAAAGGCTTTTAGAAAACAGTTCTGAATGTGCTGTTGGGCTCCAGTAAAGTAAAGCCTTGTCTGTGACTCTATTCTTAAGTCAAACATTCTTATCTCAAAGCAAATTTGCCCATTGAAATGACTTGAAATGCTATTAATCCGTTGCAGCCCCCCGAAGACTATCTCATTTTTTGGTATGTGTTTGAAAATAATGTACTTCATAAATAACAAATAATGAATAAAATATTCAGAGATAGGCAGTGCTTGGTTCCATCCATCCACTGTGGCAAGGGAGCATGTTTGAGTCAATGTGTGTTGGCCAGTGAAAATGATGCAAAACAGCATCATTTTCTTTATTCTTTAATTCCAGCCTCCCTCCATCTCTTGTTCTCTCTCTCTCCCTATCTCTTCTTGAAGCAAAACATACATTACCAGTAATAAAAAGCACACAAATGAACTAACCCAAACTTCCTCAGTGGACAGCAATCTCCCAAAGCAGAGAACAGCTTGCAGGCAAAGGCAGGCAGGCCAAGGCACTGAGCCATGGGATACAATGGCTGCTCTGGTCTACTGGAAATCCTGTACTTCCTATTTTGGCTGAGGATCTGTTGTATCAGAATGGACTGCAAGCTATGGAGTGGAATCTCTGGATTGAACTCCTCCCAGAAAGTTCAGGGGAAGTAATCACATGGAGTTGGAGTCTCTGCTTTGCAGGAAGAGCCAGGGCTGCTCCAGCTAGGAATACAGTCAATTGACTAGTGCTGGCTGCATCCTGGACGGTGTGGTTGAGGATGAATGAAGTGGAATAGCAGTTGGTTAGTCTGGCCTTGTGTGGGACAACCTTGTTAAACAGAGGAATGGGGCTGGTAAGCAAAGATCCTGAATACGTTTTGTGGGGCAAGCAGAGGTTGGAAAGTTTAATTTTTGGGACACAGATTTCAGAATCATGCAGTCGGCATGAGCAGAGATTTTTGGAGTCCAAAAAGTCTCCAACACAGTGTGTAGGAAATTTGTATAATGACTGTGTGTATATGTGTGCTTTGTCTGCAAGTATTTTTTTAATATCCTGACCATTTGCTGACCAGTCCTTGCCCACTGTGTATCAGATAGCCTGTATACCACACAACAAACTTCTACAGGTGACACCATGAGGATAAATGAGATGTCAAGAGGGCGTTGAAAATGTAGGTTTGTAGCAGTTAAAAGAAAGCATTACAATTTATAGGAATCATGCTACTCATCACATTTATGTGTCCATTTGCCTCTTTAGAGTGTCCAAAGGCCAGAACTGGGTATCCTTTTGGATACACAACTATTACTTTAAAATGCCTAGGAGGAATATCAGGGTAAGACTGCCTGTTAAAAATTATATCCTGAGGAAAATTGGTGTATTATCCTTCACATTTTGTGGATACTCCTTTTTTTTGTTCTCGTACTCTGAATTGAGCTTGTCTATAGAGTGTGTTTGTGTGTAGGCACAAACTGACACAAATATATATCTAGGACATTTTCTCATATTACCTGCATTGATACTGATTATTTCCTTAATCATTGGAATGAAACAACAAATCAAATATGTTTCACACCATGTGGAGGATGAATTAAATTCTACAATTTCCAGAGGGAAAATTCAGTTTACCCATTGTTCCTCAATTAGTACTCAATTAGTATTATGTCACCTTAGTTTGGTCAAAAAATGGGCCATAACTTGTTTTTAAAGTGAAATTTGTAGAAATTCAAATTTCTGTTTCATAAACGTTTTTTTGACTCGGTGATCAGACATGTGGATTTGTAAACCATAATAAATAGACAGCTGGATAGAAAGAAAAGCAACTATTTACCGGTAAATGGTAGCAGAGAGGGAGATTACATCTGCCCACACCTCATAATGTTGATTTAATTTGAGGGACCTCTTTAGAGTGTGCAATGCCTAGATGACCTATGTAAAGCACCTTACCTGCTGCTTCTCGTAGTCAGCCTTCGCAGGAGAGCCTGTGGCACAAGGGAAGTCTGTGTTGTCCTGGCAGAAGCCTTCCATCCACTCTGTGTGTTCTGCCCTTGCCTTCTCCTGGGCTTCAGCACCTCTGAGAGGCACTAAGACATGGCCTTTCTGGGTGCCTTTAGAGTCGTGCTTGCTCAGGTGGGCCTGGCACAGGGATGCCTCACAGGTTAGGCACATCTTCACAGCTGAGTTAGGCTTCTCCAGGCAGAAATCACAGGGAATCATATCCATCTGTCTGCTAGGTTTCCCCCCCCCCTTTTAGACTTCAAGTTCTGAGAAAAGTTCTTTTCTGACAAGCGAGCAAGAAACCTACAGGATTCACAGCTCTTTGTTGCCAGCTCCTCAGTGTGAACCTTGAACATGTGTGTGGGAGGTGCCAGCCTTGGACTGTATGCTGTATTCCATGTGCTCTGAGCATATTCCTTACAGGATTTGTAGCCACAGCTCAGGGGCACAGGGTTCTTTGGTATATGTTTTGACCAGATAATATTTCAGTAGAAGATTATCCAAAATTATGTGGCACTCTCTGCCAGGAGCCCAAAATACACACTAACAAATAAAAGAAAAATTAGAATAATAGTTTTCCCCCACCCTGTTTCAATATTATTAGTCCTGTGGATAACTTTGTCCATGGACACTTCTTTTTTTTTCCTTCCCATCATTCCTAACAAAGAAGGAGAGTCTCCAAGTTGTGTACACCTTCTTGCTGCCGCCATTCACCTGTTTATGTAAGACCCTGTCACAAACCTCCTTATTGGAGGCAGAACCTGGCTTTGTGGAGAGGAACAACATGCTGCATATTTGTGACCCACATATGAATATCTCCCCGCCCCCCTGTGTGTGCATGTGAAGTGAGGAATATATAACATGTTCAAATAAATTGTTATTGGATGTCTATTGTCCCATTCAAAAGATGAATGAGATGGCACATGTCCACTACGTACAACCCGGCATTAAGATTGTCCTGAAAGTGTTTTTACAGGATAAATTTAATATAAACTTGCAATATATGTATATACATCCATGACCCACCAAGTGTCATTATGATGCCCACGTACCAGAAAATACCTGAATGAAAAAGAAGAAAAATCCACAAAATTCTTTTCTGGGTCTTAAAAAAAGTGGTTGAAAACAGTTGCTCAGAAGCAAACTTTAAAGTTTGAGGAAAATTATAACTTTAATAAACTGGGAATATTAGGGAGGGAGGAAAGGGGAAAGGAAGGTGGTTCATGTACCTAGGAAATATAGGATGTAAGGGGGAAAAGGACAAGAAAGAGATGGCAAGAAGAAGAAAATAGGCAAAGCTAGAACTAGGGAGGGGGAAATGGAGAAAGGATGAGAGACAGGGAAGCAGGGAGAAGATGAGTGAAACTTAGAAGATGTGGGAAGAGGGAAGAAGGGAAAATGAGATGAGGGTGAGTCCAATACACAATGAAAGTTCCCCCATAGACCATAGATGGTAGTGTGGGCAAACATATTACAAAATTGTTTGACCCGTGGGGGACTGAGGGACAGGAGCAGAGAAGGCTTCAAACGAAGTGGAAATGCCTTCCACATCCCCTGATGGGCGTTGGTCGAAATGGGCATGCTGGACTTTAAATGATTTAATTACTTTGTGGTGGTTAAAAATGTTTTAATGTATTAAACACACACACACACACACACATGTATGTATGTATGTATGTATGTATGCATCTCAAATCTACTATTTCACCAGAGTGCTTTAATATATGTTGATCCAACCTCCATCCCAATCTTGGAAGAAAAGAGGGGTATGTACAGTATGTGTGTATGCTATATATATATGTGTGTGTGTGTGTGTGTGTGTGTGTATTTGTGGTACAGGACAACAGAAGTGCAGGTGCCTGTGAAGCCCTGCATTTACACACACAGTCCCACACACAGAGTTGCAATGAAACATGTTAGCCTCCACAGGATATTTGTTATGGTTTATTTATTTATAGGCAGATCACTTCACTATTTACAGTACATGAATGTAGAGATTCTACAGTCTTTGTGATGTAAACAAGTAACTCCACAGCAGGGGAGTTTCCAAAAGAAGCCAGTTCTGATGTATTTACACAATTTAAAATAGAACTTTTATATACCCACCAGATAGATATAGAGAATACACTGAGCAATTTGGTTAAATCATCTACGAAACTATAGAATCTGACAATGTAAAAATACAAGAAAACATTCTCTCATTTAGAAGGTAGACATTGAAATCGCACTAGAAAGAAATCTTTCTTTAAAAAATGACAATAACAAAGGAAAGGCATAAGAATCTATGCCAATTAAGGTTAAAATATATTACATAAATAAGGACAAAATAGAACACAACTGGAGGAAATTAAGTGAAATATAAAAAATCGTCTAGTAATTGTAAAATCGCAAACTAAAAACTTGATTTTATTGATTAGAGAAGGGGCCAATCCTGCTGCTTTTACTTATGCAGGAGCAAATTACCACTTTATTAATATGTGTAAAAGAGAGGCAGAACTGGGCCCTTCTAATTATTAGCAGTGTCATCTTCAAAACAAAATAAAATCTAGCTTTTATTATAAATAACATAGCAAATGTGCCCCTCTTTTTTTTACGTGAAATTCTTACACCTTTCTCAAGAAATGCATCAATTTAGTCTCCTTCATTCTCTCTGGTTCACACACACTCACAAACACACACCACAAAATAGTGATATTATTCTTTCTCCCTCAAAAACTTTCCAATAAATAATGATTTCTAAAGCATCAACTGCTGTATTGAAATCAGACTCTGTTGGGCTACCTGTAGGGCTATTCACATCATACCTACGTAGATTCTTCCATAAATAAATGGAAAGAAGTTTCCCAAAAATTATGTTCTAAAAAGTTGAATAAAAAATAAACCCCCACCCCAAATTTAGCACCTACATCTGTGGTTTGGGTGCAAGCTGACTGACTGCATTGTGTGCAAACTGGGCTGCCCCCCCCCTCCCCAAATCGTCTGTTACGAAATGCAATGGGAGGCAGAACTCTCTAACTGCAAACAGCTCCACCTTCTGTAAAGCTTTGTGTTTACACTGTTCACACTGGCCAAGTATGTCAAGGGTAGATGAACCTTGTGCTGAAGGGGACCATGTATTCACCTTCACAGATATAGCTGAGGGGTAGGGGAATGAGGACATTGCCCTTGCCAAATAAGAACGCTGCACCCACCAGTGAAAAATGATATTTGAAGCTCAATTCCTAGCCTTGAAGTTTAGGCATCTGAAGTCAAGCGCAAAGTTACAGAGAAAAATGCAAATGCAGTCTTCCTTTGACATTCACTGGGGTTACGGGCACAGGATCTTGACGATAACTAAACTTTAGAGTTCTGCCCTAGGTTCACCAGTGGATTCTATGGTCAACTTCTACCAGAAACTGACCCTAGAATTGCACTGGAAGACCAAGGGATTCCCATTTTGATCCAGTCCATTGAATACTAAAATCTGAAATAGTCAAACCGAGAAATGCAGAGAGCTGACTGTACAGCAAATATAGTTCTTGGCCTTATTCTCTGCAATGGTAGAAATTTGGGAACTGAAGTAAAATATTATACAGGGGACAAAGTTCCAAACCAGAGTCTGACGCCTTTCTTCTGAATAATGAGACATTTTAGTTTTCAGAGAGATGACATGCATGACCTCCTTGACACATTCAATTTTCCACATGAAGGGAGCATTTGGAGGTCTTAAATTATGTGAACCCAGAGAGGTTGCGAGATACAACCAACGAACCCGCAATGTGAGATGCATCACACCACAGTAAGGCCTGTATATGTGTACTTTTTTGTACCAATGTTTCTAGAACAAATTTGGTTCCCCCCATAGTAACCGATCACCTCTCGTGTGTTTCCTCCAGGCACCTGGAGGTAAAATGCAGACTGCACCCATTCTTAGGTTATTGGGGCTTGTGGTAAGTGGTTCTGTGCACTTTAAGTGCAAGAAAAGGTACCTGCAATTTAGGTGCAAGGAGGTATGTATAGTCAGACATCAAAATTTATAGGTGACCCACTATAAGTGATTCATGAAACTCAGTTGTGTAGGGGTTGAGAAGAATCAATTGCAAAGTACCTGGATGGGAATGAGGCCTAAACAATCTATCCTCTCCCCAGAATCTTCATAAAATAAGGGAATGGAAAGCTGATGGCTTCATGTGGTCATATTGCTAAAGTGTCATGAACAGACTACCCTGCTGTAAGAACAAAGTAAGGACTATAAATAACATTATTTTCACCCAGCAAATGAAGATAAAGGAGTCACTCACACATGTGCTTGGTGCGCAGACACATATACATACACACTCCGCTAAGGCTTTTTGACAATCTAATACTACCTATGGAAACACAACATGAAGCTGGCATCACAATTTCATGGAGGTAGCACAGCTCAGACTGGTCACACTCAAAGGGGAATACGAAGCTGACTTTTCCCATCAAACAAAGTTGAAACTTCATTTTTTTTCCTCCTGTGTTCAGTCTCTTCGCCGTGTTACCTTGGATCTTCCCTTCATCCATAGATTTCCAATTCATCAGTATTGATTTTGTGTTTCATAGAGAACAACGGTTTATTAAACAATTCAAGGATAAAGAAATGGCTTATGAATTATTCCTATCTTAAGGTATTTTTTCCTGATTTTAAAAAAGGAAGAGATTTCTCTCTCACACATACACACACATGTGTGCGCGCACACACAGGCACCTACATATATAGATAATTCTATTTAAAAAAATAAATGTCTCCCTCATGATTGCCTTTCTTAATACACCCTTTTGTTCCGAAACACCCTGGAAAACGAATTCTCCTTATTTGGTTTTTCCACCTGGTCTCACAAGGGCTTGGTTTGCTCTGTTACTTGATCTTATGGCTAGACCTACCCCTTGACTGTGGGGATGCTGGCATTATTCATGTTATGAATGGAGGAGAAGTGTAGACAGACTTCACAAACGCTAAGTGAGGAAAAAGCACTGGGGCAGGCTCTTCCGAAAAGGAAAGTGACCACACAGGCAATTAATTCCTCCCCTTAGCAAATAGGTACCATTCTGAGACTGCTCTTAGCCAGGGGGCATCCATGTTTTGCCCCTGTGAAGTCAAAAAGCGCGGAACAGAAATCCACAAAGAAAGACTCTGCCTGAATATGTTAGTGGCAGTTATGGCTATAGTGTGATACAATGCTCATTTTAATCGCTTACTACCAAAGAACAACGGTTTCTTTCCTCTTTGTGAGCTCAAAATCATGGCTTTTATCTGCATTGCATTCTGCAACTTGTATATGTATATTGTGGCTCCAGCTTAGTCCACAACCTCATTTCCCACAGAAAAAAATATGCTCTACAGGAAGATGAAAATTCTTATGCTGTGCAAAGATCACAAACTATTGCAGCTTGTAAAGGTACTTAATTCTTGCTCTCCCCCCCCCAGCCCTCCATTTTAGTATATATTTTTCTTCCCCAATCATAAGCAAGAAACACAATCGGGAGGGCTAGATATATTTGGGTTGGTGGATCACAGGTCCTGTAGGTCTACTATGAACACATTCAATCTGACTTGTGGGTAAGACCTCTATGACTCCAAAATGATCCTACAGATTCCTGGCTATACAGAGCTGGGCTTTTCATCAGCAACATCCAGGACGACTCTTTGCATCACATGGCAGTGAGCATTGTAGTTAACAGATCTTTTTCTTTAAAAAAAATCTTTAGTGTGTTCTGTCCACCCTGAATTTTTTTGATAACATTACTTTTGGGGGTGGTGGGCTCTTACAGAGACCTCTTGCTTAAAATCCTACCGTTCCAGGTTGTACCATCCGAAGCTACTAAAAGAATAAATAAGAGCAAAGGATTTTCTCACGTTGCTCCCTTTGGGGCCAATACAGACGTAGCTAGCTGTACTTCCGATAACATAAGCCACAGGGACTGGTTTGCCATAACCAGCATGAAATGTGTGTCCTTGTCAAACCATGCCACTCAGGTTCTACATTCAACACGGTTGGCTTCACAGCTTTTGTTGTCTGCCTAGCAGCAGAGAGAGGAGTTTGGTGCCCCTTACTCTACCGCTATAGCTCCCTTTCCCTAATACAGGTGTGCGTTTGTGCACATGTGTGCATATTGCATAAAGTTCTAGTGACGTTTCTTCCAAAAAAATCCCCAAAATAATATTTTATAGGCTTCAGGCAACACAAAGACCACTTATTGCACCTCTCCCTATGCCTAGGACTGAGAGGCCATGTGCGTTACAGACTTTTCTTTCTTCCTCCTAGAACACACTCCAGGTATACTCTAGTATCATTGGCATGTATCATCCAGCCTCTGAAAAGCAACTTGAAATACAGAACCCACTTATAAAGCCATGTTTGCAAGTGACTCACGCTGAAGGCAGTTCCTTCCAGAGAGCAAAATGACAGCTCTTCCAACACTTTCGACACACTTAAAATTTGATGCATTTTCCATCTCTCTGACTGAAGCTAGCTATGAACTTTGATCTACCCTTGAAACCAAGTCAGGAGATGGAAGAATTCCACTTATTGATTGTTGGGGTGGTTACTATTACAATTATTATTTTTGTTTGATTGTTTTCTGAAAACATCAGCACAGCACAGGACAGGACAGTCCTACCCACCCTAAATGTGTCGCTATGTACATTCTACAGTAAGCTCTATAGCAATCACATGTAAACATCATTGTGGTGAGGAAATACTAGGACAGAAAAAGGCAGAGCTACAATGAGGCACTTGTCAATAGCAGATGCTTCACCCAGACTTTGATCTGGGCAGTTTACAGGGAGAGGGATCTACCAGCCTTGCCCAAACAGAGGTGGTTTGTGCAACATAGCAGCTGCCAATACAGTGACAGTGAATTTAGACCAACAACACATGGAACCATGTTAGCTACTGCATGAAATGAACTCTTGTTATTAAAAAAACACCACATCCAAAGACAGAAATAATCAAGTAATTGATTACCGGGCATATGGTAACATACATGAGCTGACACATGAGGCCATTCCCAAGATAATGAGAAAGGTAAACCTTTGGGTGACATGCCTTTGGCCTGAGGGTCTGTGGCAATCTGTGGCATTTTATACAAATTAAATACATGTTAATGCCAAAGAGACCTTTAGGAAAGAGGCATCTATTTACTGGCAGAATTAAGGCTGTTGTAGTCTATCTACATGGGATGGTGCAATCCCGGAGGTCTCAACTTTTTGTGAAGAATAAAAAATGCCGTAGCTTTCGGAAAGATTAGAAAAGTATTTGGTTCCCCACTGGAAAATTATTTCTCTTTGATGTATCTATTGATTTTTGGTCTCCCTCACATGCCCCTGAACATTAAATCTAGGTAGAGTACAAGAATAGCACTATTCCTCAGATAAATTGGTCAGTTAACACAGCAAACCACTGTAGCAACTGATAATTGATAATTTATTCACATTTCTGAACATGCAAGCTATGACTTGGCATCCTTGGATTTTTAATTGGTCAAGCGACTAAACCCAAAGGGTGCTCACCAATGGTTTCTCTTCATCCTGGAAAGAAGTGACTAGTGGAGTGCCACAGGGTTTGGTCCTGGGCCCAGTACTGTTCAACATCTTTACCAATGATTTGGATGAAGGTTTAGAAGGCGTACTTATAAAGTTTGCAGATGACATCAAATTAAGAGGGATAGCTAATACTCCAGAGGACAGGATCAGAATTCAAAAGGACCTTAACAGATTAGAGGACTGGGCCAAAACCAACAAAATGAATTTCAACAAGGACAAATGTACTACACTTAAGCAGAAAAAATGAAATGCAAATATACAAAATGGGTGATGCCTGGCTTGACAACAGTCCATGTGAGAAAGATCTTGGGAGTCTTCATGGACAACAAGTCCAATGGGATTTTGGGTTGCATCAGAAGGGGTATAGTGTCTAGTTCGAGGGAAGTCATGGTGTCTCTCTAGTCTGCTTTGGTTACACTTCACCTGGAATACTGTGTCCAATTCTGGGTACCACAGTTCAAAAGAGATATTGACAACCTGGAAGGTAGTGTCCAGAGGAGGGCAACTAAAATGATCAAAGGCCTGGAGACCATGCCCTATGAGGAGTGTCTTAAAGAACTGTGAATGTTTAGCCTGCAGAAGAGAAGGTTGAGAGGAGACAGGATGGCCATGTATAAATATGTGAAAGAGTGTCATAAGGAAGAGGGAGCAGGCTTGTTTTCAGCTTGAAACTAGGACTGGGAGCAATTGGTTCAAATTACAGGAAAGGAGATTCCACCTGAACATTAGGAAGAACTTCCTGATTGTAAGAGCTGGTCATCAGTGGAACTCTCTGCCTCTGAGTGTGGTGGAAGCTCCTTCCTTGGAAACTTTTAAACAGAGGCTGAATGGCCATCTGTCAGGGATACTTTGTGCTTTTACTGCAGTGGATTGGACTAGATGGCCTATGTGGTATCTTCCAACTCTATTATTCTATGGTCCAAATCAATATCCAAGACTCTTTCCCATAAATAATTACTCTAAATTACCCTGTTTACCCCCTTTCTTTCTTCTTTCTTTCTTCCAATGACTGTTATCTTCCCAACAAACTTACTAGGCGAGAGAGAAAATCAGGTCTCTCTGTGAATTTCATATCTCTATAGGGACAAATATGTGAAGGGAACTCATAGGGAGGAGGGAGCAAGCTTGTTTTCTGATGCCCTGGAGACTAGGACGCGGAACAATAGCTTCAAACTACAGGAAAGGAGAT
The DNA here is from genome assembly GCA_030556195.1 of Anolis apletophallus. Taxonomy (NCBI): domain Eukaryota; kingdom Metazoa; phylum Chordata; class Lepidosauria; order Squamata; family Anolidae; genus Anolis; species Anolis apletophallus. The sequence goes on along the minus strand of JARBWK010000001.1, from coordinate 92,250,581 downwards.
TCCATCTGAACATTAGGAAGAACTTCCTGACTGTGAGAGTTGTTCAGCAGTGGAACTCTCTGCCCCAGAGTGTGGTGAAGGCTCCTTCTTTGGAGGATTTTAAGTAGAGGTTGGATGGCCATCTGTTGGGGGTGCTTTGAATGCAATTCTTCTGTTTCTTGGCAGAGGGCTGGGCTGGATGGCTCTCTTCTAACTCAATGATTCTATAATTCTATTACTTCAACTGGGATCTTTCAGGTGTGTCCAACATTTTAACCCCTATGCTATGTTACTTCTTAAGGACCCTTTAGGTCTTTGAATCTTTGAAAAGCCAATCAAGAAAATGTGCATGTGTTAGTGTGAGACATTAGATTAGAGCCACAAGAACACATCCATAGGTAAATAGAAGGCAGGGAATGGGAAGGAGAATGAAACGTGTAAACTGTAGCAATGGCTATATGCTTTATGGCTTATATGACTCCGTTTATAAGGAGCGTTGCATTCACATATAGCCTAAGCTGATGATCCATGCCAGCTTTGAGCACTTTGTACACATGGCCAGTCCACAGGCAAATATACCCTTGATTGCTTTTGATGGGGGTTTGAAGAGGAGCCCCTCACTCTGGGGAGAGATTCTGCTTTGGTCAGATGACCCAATGGCTGAAGAAACTATTCCTGAGGCTACTAGTGATGAGATTTATGGCCTTCATGCACATTGTTTTATGTGCCAGAACCTTAAACCAAACACTGTGTTGAGAGACCTCATGAAACAATTTTATCACTAAAGCTAGGGATCACGGTTAGCATAATTCTTCTGGATATTGCTTTCAGATTTTTTTTAGCCTTGCCATCAGCTTTTACAGGAAAGCTAAGCCTACCAATGGCCAACATGAGAAAACAATATTTTTATGTTACTTCCAGGTTCAGAGGTAATCTAACCTTGTCATTGCTAGAGAGCAATAGTGGCAGAGGACCATTTGCGGCCATCAAGCCTTGTCTTTGGAATTCCCAGAGGCATCTGGCCCACAACTTTGGGAACCAGAACAATGGACAGGATAGGCCTTTGGTCTAACCCAGCAAGACTTTTCTTACACATCATTTCTTTTGCTTGGAAAACCAGCGGTGTTTCACTCTTTGGTGACCACTGCCAATCCAGGAATCAGAGGGAAGGAGGGAAACATAACTTCTTTTATCATATTATTTTGAAAAATTTACCTCCCAATAATTTCATTCTCTACACCCAGGGCCCGTGGAATCACACAGCTAATGACTGGGGAGGAGGGATCCCAAAATTTTATCCACATGAATGGGAATCTTCCAACCTTACTTTGTAATCCCTTGATTCATCAACAGTAGGGCTGAAGGGGATATCAATTTGGGGACAAGTTGCTAAATGAAGGGCACCCTTCTGGATGAGGCCACATCTGCTGAGGGGCAAGTGTCTCATTACAGTGCATAGTTAAAAATCAAGGAAGCGGTACAATAAATCTGAATTACAGTACATCTGAGCCATAAATACATTATAAGTATATATTTCTTTCTTCTATTAAAAATTAGTTTACAATCTTGATTCTATTCACAATTAACAATTTCATCATCACACACTACAGACAAAAAAAGAAAATAGAAAGAAGAAATGGTGAACACAGCTGCAACTCCACGGCAGAAGTGAGGAAGGGGACCATTGGGAAAAGGAGGTGGAGAGGAAGGAAGTGTGGACAAATAGGGGACAGGAGGCTTTTGCAGGCTCATCCTAACACAACCAATCAGAAGCAATGATACTAATGTGTGGCAGTGGAACATCAACACCATGGGGACTCACAGACAGAAGCAGCTTGTTCAATGTAAACATCGATTTAAAAGGACAGCAGTCTCTCTCTCTCAATCTCTCTCTCGTTCGTGTTGTATACTTAATCAATTCTTTGAAAACGTAAACATATTGGAAGTGCCTTGACTGAGGTATTGAGGTATTCCTCAAAGGTTAAGGCTGTTACCGATGCAGGCTCTCCTGGGCCTCCTGCAGCAGGCTGTCAAAATCCATGGTCTCATATTTGCTTTTAACTGGAACCAGGGAGGACTCTTCAGTATTGGAATCTGCCACCAGGAGAGACAGAACAACAGCAGTGTCAAAAGGAAGACCCAGGCCACATGAAGAACCACAGTGTGCAACTCGATCCCTCCTGTTTTATTGGCATTTGTTAAAGGGGAGTGAAGTAACTGATACACAATCTAGTCAGTCACACTGCATAAAGAAAGTGGTCACTTCAAACTGACAACATTGCATTTTATCTGGAGCCTTAAAGCATCACATTTCAAACTTTCTCATGTAGAGAACAATTTTCTCCCATTGTGCCAGGGACCAGTACTGTGTCTGTTTTCATTGGTTACAACCATTTCTTTCCTTCCTATAAATTCTCCAAGTCTCAGAGGACTGCCATGGATCAGCAGTGGTCCCTAAGCCACTATTTTGAGTAGCACTGCCTAAATATGACATACTAAATATGGATTACTTCACCATCCAGTGTGAGCAAAATTCTGGTTGTTTAATTCATGAGTCATTAGCAATGTTCTCAGGGTGAATCAAAAGCCTAGGTAGGGGGCATGTCTGGGGGACGGGGAAGTAACAACTTTTTTTTATTTTCATCTGTCTTATTTTGAGCTAAGAGGTCACATAAATATTATCAAACTACAGTGGGTCCTAGGTATTCACTGGGGTTTGTTTCCAGGATGCCTCATGGATTCAAATCCAATATATGCTCAAGTCCCATTATCCACAATTGTGTAGTAAAATGGTGTCCTCTATTGAAAAATTGGCAACTCAAGGTGTGCTTTTGGAATTTTGGGGTGAATATTTTCTAACTGCAGATGTGGTGTGATGATGCATCCATGGATGCAGAATCTGTGGATATGAAATGATGGCTGTAGTTATTTTTGGAAGATTGATTCAGGTGAAATGTTAAATCTTTTGCAAAAACAACTGAACATAGCCTTGAATTATAATGTTATCAATATGCAGAAATTTTACCCTTTCCATTAGATTTCATGGAAGTTCTAAACCAATGTCTGGGATTTAGGATTAGCTAAAAGCTAATCTAGACAAGATAGGAGTCTTTTTTGATCAGCATAAAAGATGACCTGAGATTCAGCCTAGCTGATTAGGCGGAAGCCCTTCTGTTTAACTTTGGCTAGTCACTCTTCTTGAAAAAAAAAAAACAAAAAAACCACAAGTGGAGCACATGGCCTATTCAGACAGAAAGACTACAGCAACACATTCTGTCAGATTAGCTTTGAAGAGTGTTTGGGAAACTGGCTGTCCAGAATGCTCATGGGAACTTGCTTGTTTAATATAATCAGGTTTGTGATCCCAGATAATGATCACCTTTAAAATCCCTACATGATAACATAATAATACAGGCAACAACCAAACAAAAGTAGTAGAGTGTAAAAGACCTAACGCAGTTACTAGTGCGCACCCAAGTCAGTGTATCTGGTCCAGAAGAAGTGCCCAAAACTACTACCACTCAGCTGGAATAAGGGCTCATTTCTTTTCCTCAGGGAGGCACCATTCTTCAAGGATAAGGCGGCGTGTTCAGAACACCGATACGTGATGATGCCATATTTATCTCCTCTGAAAAACAAAAGAGAGTGTAATAATCACCAGGAATATAGGATGAAAGGTTTGGAGGCAAGGAGGGAAAGAAGTGAAACAGCCATGAAAAACAAAATTGGGTAGCAACCTTTTAGATACCACTAAAATCTCCAAGAATATTAATCAAGTTAGAGAATTCATCTACTGACTTACAGCCCTTTGTCTTGCAAGATGGTTGGAAGCAATTAGCTCTACTTCCTGTGGGCTAACATGATACCAACATCTCAAGCTGACACAAGTTTCACTACAGATCCTGTGTCTTCAACATCTAGATAGAGTGACTTTTGGACTTTCTGTTTCTTCCCTCGTGCCAAGTCTAATGAACTCTCCTTTGATGAATTGAAAGTACACCTGTTTTATGGTATTTTAGTGGTGCAATAAAGATTTTACCTGGTTCTGTTTTGGATATTTGTATAATTCTGTTTTCTCCAAAGGAACACAGGGCACATGGTCTTATATAAAACAAAATTGTGAAAATTGAGAGAGTGAGTGATTAAGGGCACATTACACTCAACACTTAGGTGTGGCCTAGGATCAACTCCACAGGGGGCAGGGGGCCCACAGAGCTGGAATGGCAGGCCCATCCCATTCCCAACACACCCACCAACTTTTTTGAGGGTGATCTGGCTGCCCTCAGCCAGGCCATGGCCTCACTAAAATATCTGAGCAGGGAGAGGGAAGCTTTCCTGCTACTTCCCTGGAATTAAGTCCCATTGAATAGGATTTATTTCTGAGTAGGCATGCTTAGGATTGCATTGTGACTTAGGGTTTTTTAATGGCTTTGCTCTTTTTACTGTAAAAGACAAACTGTGTTGGATATTCTTACAGCTGTAGAACATATATTTATTAAACAATTGAGCTTTCAAGATATGTCATAACTGAGTATGTTGATTAGCTGGAATATGCTGTGGGTAGATATAGGGACCCTGACCCAAGTCTTCCCAAGAGCTAAATATTACTTATTGAGATTTGAATATCTGGCTCACTCTTCTAACTTAATTCCTTTTACAATTAAAGTGGTGAGGAAATGAATTGCAGTTCTACTTAGCTCATAAACCAAGAGTGTCTAATGTACCTCCGGAATCTATGAGTTTAAGACTAAAATCTCATATACCAGAGATGGGCAAATATGGTACCAGCTATATGTTGATGGATTGCAACTTTCATGATTTTACCACTGACTTTGCTGGCTAGGGCAGATAATTGTTACAGCTCAATAACACGAGGAAGGTCACAAATTACCCACCCCTGAAAAACAATTATCTCGGCATTTGCTAGGTTGTCTAGAGTGATTCTATGTTATTCAAAGCACTTCTCATATAAATCAAACTGCACTTAATGAACTTGCATAATAAGTGGATCTACTGTATTCCTTCATCTTAGTATTAACAAAGAAGCAGATCCTTCCTTAAAGAGGAAAGGTTTCCAGATGTCCCACAAAAGACACATTCTTCAATTCCCTAACTCCAAATAAGTGAGAAGTTAATAAGAATAGACAAACTATCTTCCCAGTTCTTAGATTTTATAAATAATAACTTGTAATATTTTTGTGATGAAAGCTGGGAAGCACCACTTTGACCCACCGTTTATTCCTGGGCAAAACACAACACTCGACAATCTCTCCAAACACTTCAAAGCGCTTCTTCAGTTCAGTGGAGCTCATGCTGCTGGCGAGATTTCTGATGTACACCACCCGGCCGTCTCCCTGTTGAGGGAGAAGAATAACTGCTGAAGCCTGTCCTGATGCAACACTTGTTATGACTGGACTCTTGACACCTCTTGCCGCCTTTGAGCACCAATCAACAAGCCAGCTCTAAGTGCACAAAGTCTGTTTGGCAAACAGCTTTTGGAAGGAATTGCAGTAACTATTGCTTTTCAAGTAGCCTGTATATTATACTTCATCAGAATGACATTCATCATAGTCATTCTTTCCTTTTGAAAGTTCCCTGCAAAATTATAGTGGGATGTCAGTCATATAATCCCGCAATGAAACAAATTTGAAAATCCTGCTAAATGCTCCCTCACAGCTTTGCTTGGGAGGAGGGTGAGCCACTGCTAGATTGGTCTCAAATGTTATGAAAAATGTTTTTGATTTTGTCACTTCAACTTTTCAAAAAGACAAATGTCTGGAGGGAACAGACACAAGCACGGGAAAAAGGCATGGTGGCCTGTAGAATTTGAGAGTGCAAGAGAGAAAAAAGGATGGTATATGCGTAAATTTTGCTCAGTCTTAAAGAAAAACTACCTGGAAACCCCTTGAGAACATTGACTTAAGTTGGGAGCAAGATAAAAATCAGCAGATGAATCTGTATAACCAAAAGATCTACAACCCAGATCACGGTTTCTTTTACTATTTCAGTATTGGGCTCTGTATTACTAATTTCCCTTTATCATTTATTTTTACAAACCACATTTTCTTCCAAGAAGTGCAGAGCAGTATGCATGCCCTTCCCCCTCCTCTCTATTATCTTCATAATACCATCTGAGGTGGGTCAGCCTGAGACAGTGATTGGCCCCAGTGATCCCTGACTCAATGGAGTCTTGAACCTGGAACTCTCGGGTCTAACATTCTAATCGGTGCACGGTGCAGGCGCTCTTTTATTTGCCCAGCTTCCTTCTGGTGATAGCAATACTTGCACAGGATTCCCATCTATGCTGCGCTCTCTCTCAAATTGTATGTTGATAAATTATGCACAGGATTCTCCTTATGCCAGGAACTCAATGTGTTGCCAGTTGCATCAAATTTTATTTCTTGCTTATATCAGTCTTGGGCCAAGGGATGCTGTAAAGCTAACATATGCAGTGTTCACTCTTGTATTCAGCAGAGGTTGAATGGCAATGGCTTTGTGCCCAAAGAGAAATGAGTTTTAGAAAGAGGGAGCCATGTGATCTGGCTGGAAGGTACACAACTTCCACTTCATTCATTGGAATCTTTCTCAAAGCTTCTGGACCACTTACAATGGCGTTTCCTCTTTTCGTCTCCATCTGCCCCCGGTCACCCATCGTTTCATCTTGACATGGCTTTCCATTTTCAAATCTAGTGCAAACAAGAAGGCACAGCATTTAATCCTGAGTGAATTATCTGGTCTGAATGTAAGCAACCAAAAAATAAGGAGAGACATATTCTTTGCTTATGGGGTCCATTCCTTTTCAATTCAAAATAAGCCCAGAAAGCGGTGGATTAAGATGCTAGATATTCAGAGGCACATGCTTGGATCTAGAGTAAAATAAGGTATTATTTGCTATGCTTCTATACCGCCTCTCTCAGCCTGAAGGCGACTCGTGGCGGTGAACAAGCGGCAGCAAGTGCCCACATACAACACATCGTAATAAGATAAAAACAATCGTATAAAACCATATAAATTAACAATTAAAACTACAAAATACAAATCTCAGCTCCACAATCTTAAAATCAGTTTCCAAAACAAGGTGAGAAAGCCATTTTCAAGCCTCCTTTGAACTACCCACTCATCTGTAAACAGACTGAACATTTTGCTTAAACAAAAAGGGATACAGTGGGTCCCAGAAAAAAAAAAACCAGACAAAGCATTCAAGAAACACAGAAGTTATGTTAATTGAGATCAATACATTTTGAAAATCTTCTGGCATATCTTTGTGCACAACTCTCTTTGTCGTTGGCTTTCAACTTGGTTGTTAAAGATTTTAAATGTCTTTCTGAGCCCCCAGATGCTTTGTCCCCTTTTCTCTTGGCTCTGCTACAGCAGTCTTTCTGAGAGAAGAAGGACTCCATCTGTTCATGGAAGGGCTGACAATCCAGCAGAAGTTGCTTTTCATGGAAGAGGGAGCAGTGGTGATTTTCCCCAGTACCCCTTGACGTTCTGAAGGTCCTCCAACCTTCTTGAGAAGTTCAGGAGATACAGGGAGGAACAGGTGAAAATTGGTCCCTCTTGCCATAAGTTCTGTGAATGCCCAATGCCCTCTAAATTGATCTTATTCTCATTTTTATTTAAAAGTGATGTTTATATCCTGTCTTACTTCTGTAAGCTAAAGGCAACATACATGGCTCTTCTACACTCTCTTTTCATTTCCCACATAAAGTGAGTTAGTCAAGAAAATGGCAGGCTCAAGATCATGTGGCTAAGTGAGGATGTGACCTTGGATCTTCCAGCACTCCAACCCTTAGTCCACACTGGCTCTCCTAAATCACACTTTTTCAGCTCCATTAACACACGCAGTGCTTCAAATAGTAAAATAAGAAAAAAGACACATTCCTGCCCTGAGGATTTTACAAGGCTTAGTCACTGTCTTTGCACCACTACCAGCATGAATACCAGTAGAGAAGCAGATAGGATTGTTTCAAAATGCCACTTTTAGGCATGAGACACCAACTGCAAAAGAGTTTGAAAGCTAGCGAATGTAATTCACAAAAGATTTGCCCGCCAACAACCTAACTGAACCTCTTTCTCAAGTACTGTATGAATTCACAACTGTACCTGAAAGCCCATTGGCTTGCAGGAGACCTGGATCTGCAGCATGATGATTCTGAAGCAGACTTGCTTTGGGAACAGTAGTGCAAAGTGGTCCTAGAAAGAGGATTCTTGTATGGACATATCTTGCATTCCAATGGACTTATGCAGCACTCTTCCTCCTCCTCCTCTTCGTCTTCCTCCTCTTCCTCCTCTTTCTCCAATGGGGACCCAAACTCACTACAACTGTCATCAAAGACGGTGTCATATTCTGGAGTCTTGCCAAACGCCATCTCCCCATCATCTAGGGCACTGTCCAAAAGGCCAAAGTGTTTTGTCAAGCTGGCTCTGATCTCCTGGTCTCTCAGCTGCTTGGTGTCCTCTTTAGCAAAGATTTCCTCAACACCCAGCTCACTTCCTTCCTGACGGGGTGCATGAGAAACCTTCCTCTTCTGTTGGCTTTCCACATGGCTTGGAGGTGTCCAGGATTTCAACACCTTCCTCTGGAGTGAGGCCTCAGGCTTCAAGACCTGGCAATAGTCATGATCACCAAAGGAGCGTGAGAATGGGCGTTTCAATACTCCATGCTGTTCAGCCTGAGAGGGGTGGACAGCAGCCCGACTCAGGTGGGCATACAATTCAGTCCGCACTGGGTGCTTTTTCTGGTGCCTCATGAAGGCTGCCCCGTCACCTGTCATTAGTGGTGGCGCAGAGCTGGTGATGATAGCCACGTCCTTCACTGGTCTCTGGTGAATATCTGGCTTGTACAGGTCCTCCTCTGAAGGCTTGTATGGTGGAGTAGTTGGTGGTGTGAGACCTTTTCTCCCCCAAGAAAACAAAATGGTAAACTATTTCAGCATAGATGAATGTAAAAACAAAAAAACAACAAACAACTCTTGACGCAAAATAAGTCCCATCTCTTCATTGAATATACAATCCCACATATTTCCTGCAATTGACCATGCCACTGATCTTGGATGGTTAAACCGTGCAACTGGTATTTAGCTTCCTGCCTTTAGATTAGGGTGGCAATGGATCATTTGGCCACTAGACAGGGGAATGCTGTTGAGAAGCTACCATTTTAAGGGACTTGGCTTATGGAGAGATGAGGACTGTGCTTAGTAATGTCCAGATTTTTTCTCTTTTAGTCAATAGCTACAGGGAGTTAAATTTCTGAAACCAGTAGATGATCATGGGAATGTTGTCATTGCCCCATCCCATCTCCATATCCTGAAGGAACCTCTTCCCCTTACCTGCAGTGCCACATAGTTCTACTGTCAGAACTTGTTCAAAGTTGCGCTTCCCAAATGTCGGTTCTCTAAAGAAGAGTAGAAAAGTTTGGTTACCTCTTTTGGAAAATGTTAACACTGCTGGCAGCATGCAATGTGTAAAGATAACCTCCAAAATTATGAAATTAAGGTTTGTATGCTCATGGGAAATAAGTTCTTAACTCCTCTTTAGGTTACCAAAGTGTCACAAATGGCCAGCTTCAGCTAGCGATTTGTGAGTGAAATACCTTGGGCTAACTGATTTGCACAGCTGTATGTTACATTGCCAAACATATAAGCCATGTAAGGATTACAAGGACACAGCACTCTCTTAGCAGCCAACAGCATCTGAACAGTAGCTACTGACTCTCCTCCAAAAGGCTCTAAAAAGGCCTAACCAGTTTGCATCGAAAAGGGAATCATTTAAAAGTTTACAGAAGCAGGTAAGCAAGATTTCTGCAAATTACATGAGAGGTGCTCATATATAGAGAGTCTCATATATAGCCCAGTTGGAACAGATATGGTACATATAACCGAATCCAATTATTCACGATTAAATAAGCATAGCTGTATCTTTATGGATTCAGACATAGGCTACAAATCACAGAATATTTGTTCTTTTATATTATACTTACATTTGTGCCAAGGGCAGTGACAGACTCCTCGGTGCTTCTGAAAGAGGAAACAATTAGAAAAAACCAAAATGATCGAAAGAGCCACATCCATGCTCTCAAGAACATATGAAGGAGTCATGCTAGATCAGGTCAAAGACCTATGTAGCCCAATGCTCTATTCACATAGGAGTCAACCAGTGGATCAACAGCATCCATTCCACTGCTTATATTCCTCACAATAATTGGATTACGTTGCAAAGGTGGGATTTTAATCCTACTTGCATGTGCAGTTTCCTTGATTTAATCACCTCTCCCTCTATATTACATGCTCACACATAAAGACAGAAACTTGCACTGTACCTATCTTTCCATGAAACTCTCCCAATTAATAGTTGTTTGGGAAGTTGGGAGATAATCAGTGAAGTATCATTAAAAAGGTTTAACTTTTCCATAGCTGAAATTCAATTCAGATTTCTCTACAATGGACCACAATAGACTGGAATTGTAAGGAGACTTTCAAGATCCAATCACAGATTTCCCATAAAACATTAGGTCTGATCCTTCATGACTAGTCCACGAAATGGCGGGAGCTTTAAAGTCAAGACTACTATCTTCACCAGTGAGCCTGACCGTAACAAGTATGATGCTTTTAACTCCACTTCCATTGGCCAATTTTGAATTCATCGTCCCTATCTCTCCCTGCTCTGTCCTACCCTACCCTCCTTCCCTCCACCAATTTCTCTGTAAGTGATGTACTTTATGAGGAATGATCTCTGATTGATGCCCTTTGCATCTCATCTATCAAATAGAGCTACAGATCATTATACACATGCCTAGAAGGCAGCTGGGTCGTGTGACTTCATTTCTTTCACCTCCCTCCATAAGGAAATACTGACACAGAAGACTAAGCCTCAACACCATGACCACCATCGCACCAACTCTGTACCTCTTTGACACATGAAGGTATAGCACTGGCTCTCGTTTATTTCACACACTTCACTCTCCCCAGAGCTTTCTGGTGAGGGGGTCTGCAATTCCATTGGGAACCCCTGAAATTTGCTGTCTGTCTCATCTGCGCTATTCACTTCAATCTCGGCTGCTGGTGCTTCTGTATAAAAGTTCTGCAAGGAGGAACACAGGACAGACTCGGGGGTGGCAGATTTGTTCCCTGCTGCTGCTGGAGACACAGCAGAGTCTGGAGGAGACTCCTCCAGAAATGACAGCCAGGGACTGAGGTCAGGGTTGAGTCTTTTGGAGCGCCGCACTGCATAAACAGAGCTCTCCTGCTTACGACCTGTTTTGCCAAAGGTCTGGTGAGCCTGAAGTGTCCCCTGTTTCATGGTGCCCTCTTCTCCAGAGCTGCCAGTCTCTTTCTTAGCTTCAGATTCAGCTGTGGGAGTTTGTCTTGGCTCGGTTTTCATCTCAAGTGGTGTTTTGGCTGTGGATTTACACATATCTGTGGGTCCTCCTTCAGCCTCGATTGAAGAGGCCCTTGGACATTTGGGAGACTTGGCCAAGGAGGAGTACACAGGCTTGGCCAATCTGTATGGCTTGCTCACGTCACAGGACAGGTCTCTGGCAAGCAGCTCTCTTAGGATGGAGAACTCAGAAGCAGGGGCTCTGGACTGGTTGCAGCCCAAAAGAGAGAGATTCCAAGAGCTGGAGGGACAACTCTTTTTAGTACAGAGCAGCGGCCTCTGTGGAGGGCAATCTGGCTTTGCTCTTTTCGAGGGGCTATGAAAATGCTGGTGTTTGACTTCAATATAGTTTGTAGGGGGCAGCTTTCTGGAGGGAAGGCAGTAAGTGTGCATGTAGCGTATGAGCTCCACTGCAGCATGAAGTTCTTTCTCTCCAGGGCCTTCCTCAGAGCTGGAAGACGAAGAGGGAGGAGTTGCCACAACGTGACTATAATTCAACAAATCTTCACTGGAGTCACTGTCCTCTCCATTGGGGGCAAAGTGTCTCTGGGGCTCACTGCTGTGGCTACTGCTGTGGTGGCACTCATCTGGCAGCCAGCTGTCTTGTGTTTGGGGGCAGTGCATCGTGACTGTGGTGGCAGAAGTAAGGTGCTTATGAAGCTCTGTGCAGCTCCGACTGTGAGTCTGGAGGAAGCTTGGCTTTCTGTCTCGGCCAGTCTCCACCTTCAGGAGAAAAGAGAAAGAGCAGTCAACCAAACTGAAAGATAATTTTTCCATCTATGCATTGTAGACTTTCCCTTCTTTTTACTGTCCGTATATGGAGGATCAATGGTGGCATATTAAACAGCAGATTTCGAGGAGCCCTCCTTTTCCAGTTCCCTGATCTCCAAGAAGGAAGGAAGGAAGGAAGGAAGGAAAGAAGGAAGGAAGGAGGAAGGAAGTCAGTCAAGATGTCAAGGAAGGAAGTTAAGGAAGGGAGGGAGACAAGAAAGAAGAAAGTGAAGGAGGCCTGGATAGAGAGGGCCGATTGAAATTTTAGCAATTGGCCTCTGGACCAGACTTGGGACGTACTTAATCTGTTGCAACCAGCAGAACTTGTTTTTTTTCCTTTTCATTTTCTTCTACTTCATGTTAGATTTCAGAGAGTGCTGTATCATTGCACCCACAAACTTCTTCCAGAATGCATATTGCAAATGGAAGTCATGGGGTCACTGCTCAAATTCTAGATACATATAACTGAATAAAAGAGATGGGCTCTGATGGGGTGATACCTGCAGCAGCAACACTAAATAACAAGACCTGTTTCCTTTGCCCTGAATCAGTGATGAGATGAGATCATCGCCCATCTCTGTGGGGATATGTGTTGTTTTTCATCACAAACGAGTCCCATAGTATTTATTTCTAAGAGCAATGCTGTGCTTCTGCTTGGGTGATTTTCATGATTCTGGCCCCTACCCTCAGGCACTTGGTAACAAACAATCGTGGGTCAAGCTATGGGAGCCTTTGCACTTTGCAGTTCCCAGGGCCGTAGCCAGGATTTTGATTCGGGGGCTGAGTTTGGTTTGGGGGGCTGAGACTGGGTGGAAGAGGGTCTACCCTAGCAAACCTTTTGTATTGTTATCCCAATAACCCCATTAATGTGGGATATAACAAGCATGGTGATCAGATCATGATATGAATAAACATAACAGTTTAAATAATGTACAAGTAAGGCCTTTTCGCCGACCACCCTGAGAATTTCGGGGGGGGGGGCTGAAGCCCCCTTAGCCCCCCCGGCTACATTCCTGGCAGTTCCCATTGCACAAATTCCAGTCCTGCAAGAGTGGTGGCCATAAAACTTTTAAACTTACATTTTAGAAATTTAATTTAAACTATAACGAAGATTGCCCATGCATCCGAGAAAGTAAAGTTTAGGCTTATCTACACAAGCCAAGAACCCCAGGCTCACCACAAATGGATGCCTGGTCATCTTCATATTTTATCCATAGATATGTTGGCAACTTGACTTATGAGCCTTGATAAAGCATTGGGTACCACTGAGTACTATGGCGAAACGGGCAGGCCGTTTAATATCCAGGATGAATTTTAATCCATGGAAATAATCCCGTCGGCTTTTGTGTCCTTTGGTTGCCTGCACCTTGAAAGAAAAGAACTCTGTGCTAATAAAACTATTGACAATTACTTTGAACTCAGACCACTGTGTCTTCATACATTTGATGATTTTGGGACACCCTATACTTCCATTTAGCCCTTGGACGATTGTGGCAGACGTGCATTCAGACTGACTACGACGCATTGACCGCAGGAACGCCCCGCTGTGCGGCCCGCTATCCAGGAAAGGGTCAGCATTTACTTCTAGGGATTGAGTCACTGGACTACACAACATCGACATAATCTTTATTATTATTTTCGCTCCAATAGAGCCATCAGTTGAATTGTTTTGGTACATTGTAACTTACTTCCGGGTTCGGCGATACCTTGCCCGGCTCGTCTCGTGACGTCAGGGGACCTACATCATCGCGAGAACACGTCCGCTCACATTCTTATACATAGGTATCATTCCAACGGGATTTGAGCTCTCCCCTATGGCACACTGGGTAATGTAGTCCCGATAGCCATCTCTTCCTGATTCGGACTACTCGAGGGGAACGATCGCGAGACCACACACGAGACTTTCGCGCTTAGCTACCTGGGTAATGTAGTCCTGCATTGCGCGCTGCAATACTCTCCCTGCATACTTGTTTTACTGTTTTATGCGGATTCTGTTTATGTTCTTACTGCCATATATTGCCTAATCTATTGTGTATCTCTGTGATATTGGCGCCCTGCGGCGTCCACACATTACCACTGTGATTTATCTTGTTTGTATTACTATACCTGGATACTTTCCTTGATATACTGCACCATCGGGTGACTTACCACATTATTGCATGCCCCACATTCAAGTTCTACCATAGGTAGGGCTGTATTACTATACTTTCCTTGATTACATATATAGGGTTGTCCACTCTAGTGTGCTTTTGCATATATCCTTGTGTGTTATCCATCTTAATAAGGCACAACTATTTCCAGTGTGTATCCTGAAGTTTTAAACTTTAAATCAGCTTTGCCCCACTTTGAGTAAAATTGGGGGCTATCCCAGAAACTATGGAGCATTCCATTGCTTCGGGGAAGTATGGAAAGCTGGACTGGGTCCACTTCAGCCTAATCCACTGTTCAAGTAGGGCACAGCACTGACACCTTTTCTTTGAACTGATCAGCACAAAGAATGAGGATGGAACATGGGCATGTCACTGCCACTACTCTCTGTGAGAGCTCCTAATCATCATGAGTGTCCTTGCTGATATTAGAACAGGATGCCCATGCAACCAAGAGAATAGGAGCAATTTTCTCTTCTTTTTCCTGGATGCATAGATGCCCTGTTCTGATGTCAGCAGAAGCACACATAATGGTCAAAAGCTCTCATGGAGCTCCATGGCCAGCTAGGAACTGTGGAAACACGGACGATACTGATATCAGACTAAAGTGCCTTGTGTAGATGAGCCCCTGCTAAATAATAATAATAATAATAACAACAACAGAAAAGGAGAAGACCTGGTTATGGCTCACAAATGGGACACTGAAGGAGGAGACAGAAGGCCTGATTCTTGCAGCCCAGGAGCAAGCCACCAGAACAAATGCCATTAAGGCCAGGATCGAAAAATCAGCTGATGAGCTAAAATGCAGACTGTGCAAGGAAGCTGATGAAACCATTGATCATATCCTCAGCTGTTGCGAGAAAATCGCACAGATGGACTACAAACAGAGGCACAACTCTGTGGCCCAAATGATTAACTGAAACTTATGTCACAAGTACCACCTACCAGCAGTAAAGAATTGGTGGGATCATAAACCTGCAAAGGTAGTAGAAAATGAACACGCAAAAATACTCTTGGGACTTTCGAATCCAGACTGACAAAGTTTTGGAACATAATACACCAGACATCACAATTGTGGAAAAGAAAAAAGTTTGGATTATTGATGTCGCCATACCAGGTGACAGTCGCATTGAGGAAAAGCAACAGGAAACTCAGCCATTATCAGGACCTCAAAATTGAACTGCAAAGGCTCTGACATATACCAGTACAGGTGGTCCCAGTGGTCATTGTAGGGTTGCCATATGTCCCGTATTCTACGGGACGTCCTGTTTTTCAGCCCCCAAAATGGTGTCCCATATGTTTTGGTCGTGTCCCGTATTGACAGGACAGGACAGGACGAGGCAGGATTTAGAGCGGTCATGGCTTTGGGACTGAGGAGAGGGAAAAAAGCAAGGAGGAGTGTGTGTGCGCGGTGCTTGTGAGGCGAAAGAAGGCAGGAAGGAAGGAGTGACTGGGAGGAGTGGGAGGGGCCGGCTCACTTTGCTTGCCAGCCACCAGCATGGCAACTGAGCGCGAGCCGCCGCTGCCTTGTCCTCCTCCTCCTCCTCCCTTCTGCTTTCCCTTCCCTCCTCCTCTTCCTTCTTTTTACTGGCGGCCTGGCCTCTTCTGCTGGAGCCCCGAGGCCCTCGCTTGGCCTCTTCCTTGGCCCCCTTCTTCCCTTCTGAGAGGAGAAAGGAGGCAGCCTGACAGAGAGAAAGAGAAGAGGAGGAGGAGGTCGCTGCCGGTCCCTCGCTGCCCGGCCATGGAGCTGGCCAAGCCGGTCTTCCCCACGCTGCCCCAGCCCAAAGAGGACTCCGAGGTGGGCCTGCCCTGGGTTTGTGTGTAGAGGCAGCCATGAAAGGGAGGGGAGGGCACAAGTGCCTCACCTGTAAGGGAGGAGGAGGGAGGGGAACAATAACCACAAGAAAAGGAGGTGGTCATTCTGATGCAGAACCCACCAAAAGAAGGAGACTCAAAGGGGCTTACAAGAAAACCGAGGCAATAAAATTTATTATATTATTGTTATTATTATTATGTATACCCTACATTTTCTCTCCAGAAAGGGAAAGGTTCAAATTGGCTTACAGTAAAACCAAGGCAATACAATTTATTGTAATTATTATTATTATTATTATTATTTAGACTCTGTATGAAGTGTCCCTTATTTTTTTTTGCAAAAAATCCCATATTTTTAGGTAAATGTTCCTTATTTCTTATATAAAAAGTGGCAACCCTAAGTCATTGGCACACTGGGTGCTGTGCCAAAAGATCTCAGCCAGCATTTGGAATCAATACACATTGACAAAATCACGATCTGTCAACTGCAAAAGGCCACCTTACTTGGATCTGCACGCATCATTCGAAAATATATGACACAGTCCTAGACGCTTGGGAAGTGTTCGACTTGTGATTTTGTAATACAAAATCCAACATATAGATCTCATTTGCTGTGACACACTGTATTTTTGTGTCAGTAAAAAAGTAATAATAATAACTTATTTATATCTTGCCCTATCTTCCCATAGCGACTCAGGGTGGTTTACAACAAATATCAGCAAACATTCAATGTCATAAGGTACTAGACAACAAACAAATGTACCAAAACCACCCAAATTCCATAAACCAAATTGACATCTCCATCAATAATAAAAAAGACAAAGCTTATATTACCAAATTCTTCCTCTCAGGTATTACAAGACCCCTTTGTATATCAAGATTGCCCAAGTACAGTGGTGATGGTGGAGAATGCTTTTGACAGTGACATCTCACATGGTATCTAATTGATGCTGTTCAATCACATATATAAACGAATATCATCAACAACAAAATTACAATCTGTAAATCAGGGCTACCCAGGAAGTCTATCACGATCGACTGGTCGATCGCGGGACCAAAGGAGGTTGATCGCAGCTGGATGGGGCGCTTCTCAGAGGGGGCGGAGCCAAGCCATGCCCCCTCCCCGGCTTCGGCACTCCCATCAGCTGCTTCAGCCTTGAGGAGGGCAGGGCCAAGCCAGCCTTGTGCAAGCTATGCCACCACTGGCTTGGCACTGCCATCGTCAAGCCTGGAGTAGCTGCTGGGAGCTCCAAAGCCAGAGGGGAGGGGGCGTGGCTTGGCACAGCCTGGCTCCGCCCGCCCTCTGGCTTCTGCTCTACCAGCAGCTTCTCTAGGCTTGAGGATGGCAGTGCCAAGCCAGTGGTGGCATAGCTAGCACAAGGCTGGCTTGGCACTGCCATTGTCAAGCCTGGAGAAGCTGCTGGTAGAGCTGAAGCCAGAGGGGGGCAGAGCCAGGCCGCACCAAGCCCCGCCCCTCCCCTCCCCAGCCTTTAGGAGGTAGGTAGATCTTCCTGACTTGGTTTTATTATAAGTAGCTCGCATGCTGAAAAAGTGTGGGCACCCCTGCTGTAGATAGATTACATGTCACCAGCGGCCTCCATGTGTGCCATGAATTCCAAATTCCTATAGAAGGAATTGCCTTAAGGATAGTTCAGCTCTGACTGCAATTCTCCAAGGGTTCAAAGCCTGGGTGCTCTGCAACCAAAATGGTATGAATGCATGTACTCTCCTGAATATATAACTCATAGGCACAACTGGAGAAGAACAGTATGTGCTGGATAGAAATGGATCAATTTGTTATGCTTTTATTTTGTATCTATCCAAAGACTGAAAGACATTCAAGTTCTAAGCTGATGAGATGGATAGGCACTCAGGGTAAGAGAGGTGAACTGGGAAGATGTAGAAAGCTAATGCATTTTTCAAAAATGGGAAGGGGAGTTGAGATGGGAGAGATCTATATACTTTTAAAAGCACCTTTTGAGAATAGTTCAGAGTAAAACCGTTCGGATGTTTTATACTCCCTGTCACATTTTTCCAGTGTATATGCAACAAATGGCATTATGTAACTTCCATTCTTTTCAGCTGATGCAAAAAGAAATGTCTCCCTTTTGCCAACTCCCGTTTTGCTCCTTCTTTCACCATGCCACCAAAATCCACTTGCCTATTCCCCTGCAGTTTCCATCATCCAAATGGGAAAACCTTTATTGGCCTCTTGTACAGATTTAAGGGATTAGTTTACACAAGTGAACTTGTTTCGCCAATTTTTTCAGCTAAGCACAATTCAGATACCAAGAAACTGCTCTAATTTGGGTCAAAAATGAGATCAAGCAAGAAGAAAGAGGGGAAAGATCATGACAAAGTTTAAATAGAAAGAGAATCTAATGAAAAGAAAGGCCTCTTTGTATGATGCACTCAGTGAAATACCCCCACAGGACACACAGAAGAAAACCTTTCGAGAAACGGTGTCATTCTTGTTTTGAGAAAACTCGCCCAGGTAAGGACTATTAAAGTTAAAATGAACATCACCTTGAGGGTACGCATAAACCCTTCCTTTTCATCTATGACTACCACCTCCTCTTCTCCCTTCTTTTTCTTCTTCCTATTCTTAAGTGTATGCTGGATGTGACATAGATCAGGTCTGCCATGCATGAATGGGGGAATTGAATCTTACCACAGCTGATTCCTTGTTCTAAATTCTACCATACTTTGGAACAAGGGTGAAAAATCTAACTCCTCACTACAAAATCTAAGTGTGGGATGATGTTTTAGTCCTGGCACTTTGATTTCCAAACAATAGTTCAGGGTGTAAATGGCTACAACTCAGATCCTAAACATGGAGCTGCAACTGGAACTGTACAATTCTAGACATGTGTACTCAGAAGTAAAATCTCCAAAACTGTAATGATCCTTCATCCCAAGTAAGGCTAGAACTACAGTCTGAGAATGTTGTCTGCTGAATTCCTGATATCTCTGTTCTGCTGAGCTCCTATCAGTTTAAACTATTCTGGTATCACACAGGGTCGGGGCATCTTTAGACCAGGTTGCCTGAGTAGAAATGAGGATTCTAATTCATAGGTATCTTATATATTAACATGCGCGCGCACGCACACACACACACTTCCATTTTTGGAAGTATGTAAGTTATCAGTTTTCCAATTTCAACTTTTTATAGAATCATTAGATACAAAAAGAAAAAGAAAACAGAAAAATACAGCAAGGAAGGAAGGAAGGAAGGAAGGAAGGAAGGAAGGAAGGAAGGAAGGAAGGAAGGAAGGGGAAAGGGCTTGTTTACAATAGTTAATCAAAGGGGATTCCAGGATAGAAATTCGCATTCCAAGATATGTGAGAAGCTCCTTCAGTGACATGTAGAATCCCTGGCCCCTTTTGCATCTGTCATTCTCTGGGTGAACATCACTTCAGTGACAGACTGATGACTGCCAATTTGAATGACATAAGAACATAAGAAGAGCCATGCTGAATCGGGCCTCAGCCCATCTAGTCCAGCATTCTGTGTCACCAGTGGCCCACTAGTTGTACACAGGGATCTCTAGCAGAAAGGAGGGCAAAACCCTCACCTGCTCCCGACCCCCCACAACCAGTACCCGGGGAAATCCTGCCTGCCTCCATCAACACAGAGGTGGCACTCGGATGTCCATTTCAGTAGCTACTGATTCCCTTGGTATCCATGAATCTGTCTAATCCTGCCTTGAAGCTGTCCAGGCTGACCGCTGTCACAACCTCCTCTGGAAGTGAGTTCCATAACCCAATGACCCTCTGGGTGAAGAAATATTTCCTTTATTAGTCCTAACTTTCCTACCTTGGAGCTTTAGGGAGTGCCCCTAGTCCTAGTGTTGTGTGACAGAGGAAATATTTTTTCTCTATTCACCTTTTCTATCCCATGCATGATTTTATACACTTCGATCAAGTCACCTCTTAAACGCCGACATGATAAGGGGATTGCACAAATTCATGGCAAGCAAAACCGATTACTAGTCATGATTACTGCAAACTACTTCAGAAACTTTGTAATACCAGTTACTAAGGAAAATGAGCAGGAACAAGCAATTGTGTCCATATTCTGTGAATTGAGTTCTACTGGAACATCTAGTAGGCCACTAAGGGGATAGCAATAGAGCAGACTGGCTTCATGGATCTTCTTGGCTGAGATGCTGCATTCTCTGAGTGTAGCACAAATATCTGCCAGTGAACTTATGGTATTCTAGTGCTAAGCAATCTCTATATTGAATGCCACCATAGCGCAATGCATGAGAAACAGGGATCTGCAGCGCTGTCATTTCATTTTGCAATGGATAGAGGTTGAACGCAATATGGAATGGCACACTGCTCTAGATGCACTGTTGAACATTTGCAATAATTCTATATACTGAACTCTGCTACTACCAGCATCAATTGAGTATGTCCTTTGCACATTGTCCCAAATTGTAACTCTGTGTGTGTAGCACAACTTATCCCTACATGTTGAATTGAAAGAATTCTGGCTTTCATATTTTTATGATCTTAGGGATGGTGATCAACATTGGATACATTATTCTAGACTGAGTCTAGAAGATGGGAAAAGCTTGTTTTCTGCTACTAGACTAGAACATGAACCAATGAATTTACAATAAAAGTTTCCGTCTAAGCATTAGGAAGAATTTCTTGACTGTAAGACTGTTTCAAGGAGTGGTGGCCTTTCCTTCTTTAAATGTCTTTACACAGAAGCTGGCTTTCTCTCCAGATCAAAGTGAAATGTTTTACAGAAAGTAATCTATAAATATTTTAGTAAATAAAAAATTGAAAACATGTATCACAACACTGATGGCTTAGAGGGAGCTCGTGAACATACCCTTCCTATTCAAAATGAGAGATGAAATGGAATACAAAACCCTATTTCTGTGGCAAAGCGCAAGGCTGACTTGCTAAAGTTTATAGTTTCTCCCAAGTAGAGCTGATCCAAATGCTTGTCCTAAAAGAATTTATTGTGTTATAGATCATAGGGTCATTGAAAGGAAACAAACTTGCAAGAAGTCAGATTCCCATGACAATTCTTAAAGGATTTTAAAAGTAAGCAGTAGCCAGTTGCTGAATATGGAAACTTGCCAGATAGATCATCTAAGCAAATAAACCCATTGTTACCTTTGTAGAAATCCCACAAAGGCTGCTTATAGTTCCTGTCCATCTGTGTTGAAGAATGTGGAAAGATGGGTTGAAACCAGCTCCAAGGACTGGGAAACACTGTTACCTGAAACTCTTAAAAAACTACAACTGATCACCATAGATGGCATTAGGCTAGACTACATGGGCAATTGGTCTGACTTCCAGCTTCCCACATGCCTATGAAAAACCTAGCCAGATATAGTCTACTGATTTGTTTTAGGCCAAGTCTAGTGTGTCTATATGTTTGCTAAAAGGAACAATACCTTTGTACAGACTCGCTGGGGTCTGTATTTGGGAGCTCCTTGACGCCAAACACTCCCTTCTTTCTGAACCTCATAGCTTGGAGGCACATTGGATGGAGAAAGAAGCAACTTCTTCAGCTGCAAAGGGAAGCGGTGAAAGAAAGAGTCAGAATTCCTATATAAATGAACAGCAGTCCTCACTTTAATTATTACAGCCTCTCCACCTTAGATATGCCCACCTCCTATTCATAGGATGAATAGCTGGAGCACAGATCTAAACCAAACACTGCAGCTCCCAGAGCAATGCTTCAATTTGTCTGGGACAGTTTTACAAAGCTCCCCAGCTCATCCAGACAAGTGCCATTCAAATAAAATCTAGAAGACTGAGGGTGCAACTGCATGGCAGAATTAATGCAGCTCGATACCACTTTAGCCGCCATGGCTCAATGCTGTGGAATTTTGGGATTTGTAGTTTGTAGCTCTAGCACTCTTTGGTAGCACACTTTGGACTGGATTTGTAACAGCAAGTTGATGGATATGGCTCAATGCTCCTGTTATGGACGAAATACTGTTTTTAACTTAAGAGAATGTCTATGATGTGTTAATGTTAATTGTATTTTAATGTGTTTTAATGCTGTATGTTTTTGGTTTTATATTGTATTTATTATGTTGGCATCGAATTGTGCCTTTTGTTAGGCCGCTCTGAGTCCCCCCTCGGGGGTAGAGAAGAGCGGGGTAGAAATGTTGGAAATAAAGAAATAAATAGAGAAGGCAAAAAACCACAACTCCATAGCACTGAGCCATGACAGTTAAAGCAGTGTCAAACTGCATTAATTCTACTGTGTAGGTAACATCTTACTTCTTTGGAGTTCCAGAATCCCAGTTTGAATTAAAAATCAGCAATTTCCCCAAACTCTGCATGAGTCACCTCTACATGGGATGCCATTTAAGGGTCAACATGGCCCTGGTGAAGATCATTTCTGAAGCTTGTTAAAAGTTCATCAAGTTAACAACACACTTTAATTCAAAAACACACACAGGTAAAATTTGCAAGATTTATCATAATACAAGGCAACCAGTCTATAGTTTCATGCTATATCACGGAGATACAGTTCTGTAAAAATTCTGAAGTAAAACCAAATCCTGAAAAAATGCTGAAAATATCACCAAAAAGACATTATCCTGAAAAGCTACTTGGATGGAGGTGTCAAAACGCATGGTTTACAAAACTAAGTGCTAGACTTTGAAGTACAGATAGCTTATAATGTTGCCAGGAGGGAGCTGTGTGTAGCTGCAAGTCTTCAGCTGATCTGGGATGAGCATTCAAATGAAGAAAAACTATCGGGACAATGACTTTCCTTCAGGAAGGAGTATGGTGGAACAAGGACTTGGGGAATGGTTTTCCTTGGGTGCACATGCTCCAACTCAATACCCCCACCTTTTTAAAGTTACAAGAAGTGGATTACCCTTCAAGTTTTAATGGATGATTGAGGATGGCATTGCCTGGGCTTTCAATAAGTGCAGCTAATCCCCTCTCCCCTTTACATCCTAACACATCATACACTTTAATGGGTATATATTGCTATCCATGAATTAGGAATTGGCTCCTACAAAGCAAGTCAGGTTGGATACTACATTCCAGAAAGGGCTCCAATTAATTAATTCATCAGCTTTTGAAGACGTATATGCTATCTAAATGTCAAGGGTTTACTTGGGGTGCTTTTGAAGATGACCTTCATGATGGATGGTCTTTTAATCGCATCAAGGAAGTTCTAGGTGAAACAGCAAGCTCATATTTATCGTACAGTATCTGGTATCTCAAATCAAATGTCTCTGGCTACATCATTAAAATGTTTTTCTTTTCTTTTTCTTTTTTAAAAAGAGGCATTCCACATTCTATGCTCTCACACTGAAGGCAACACGGGATCAGTAACAAAATGGCAAATTTGACACTTGTGGGAATTTGATGGCAAGGAGAAATCTTCAAAGGCGGTCTGGTAACTCAAAAAGCTCTGAAAAATTAAGTGATGGATATAGAAACTGTCAGTTCCCACCATCAAGCACCTGCTTTCTCAATCACAGCAAAGTGACAGTTCTGGGGATTTAGTACTGTATGTATCCAATAATCCAAAATGTTTTATATTTCCCCTCTGCAACGTATACATCCTATATATACACATATGGATTTGTGTGATATATACATATAAAAACATTATACATCCCCTCACACACATGCACACTGTTGTGAGAAGTGAGAATGCATACTTCTTGCCGCTAGATGTAGCTATAACACTTTTTAGAAATCATGACAAGTTTGTAATGATAAAGAGATGGAATGGGAGGCTGAGGCCTGTGCTCTAAGGCAAGTCTGCTTCACTAGTCTTTTGCTCCAGCGTTATCAGTCTTCCTAAGATCATTTAAAGCAAGGCTGTGTTAAGGGAAAGGTGCAGCTTGTTATAAAGAGCGAAGGGCCTTTAGCCTCTTCTCTGAACACTGACTAAGCAAAAGCAAAAGCACCCAAGGCTATCTCCAACTTACTAAAGAGAAAGAAAATTCAGAGTATGTGTTCCCTTTTGGCCACTCACCTTTGCTGGTGGAGTAAAAGGGTATGTGGAAAAAATGCCAAGAGAAGTGAGAACCATCAGGACTACAGATTAGCCCACAGCCTGTAAAAGTTACTTTTTTGCATCATGAAAATCCTCAGTGTTTGCAAGCTCTGCAAGGCTTGCATCTACACTGTACAATGCTGCATCTACATTGTAGAATTAATGTTGCTTGACAACACTTCAACTATCATGGCTCAATGTCATGGAATCATGGGTCTTTAGCCTTCTGTACCAACAAGTGCTGATGCCTTGCCAAACTACAAATACCATGATTTAATAACATTGAGTCAATGCTGTTAAAGTTGTGTCAAACTGCACTAGTTCCACAGTACAAATGCAACCAAGTGTGGGAGCTACACAAGCCAGAGACAGGGCATTGCATGGTCTGCATTTTTCTACAAGCTCAAGGGAGAATATCGGAATAGTTTTGATTAAAATTTGGCTTTCCAGAGAACCTCAGTCCCCATGGTCAGTGTAGACACATATAATTCAGTTTTAACTGCAGTGAATGGCATTATATGAGTCTTTACTGACCATATAATGCAGATTCAAACTGGGTTATATGGCTGTGTAGATGGGACCTCAATTTCCTTGCAAGGAGAGGGAGTCAGGAACAACGGCAGGTTTCAGGCCCAAAAGTATGTGGACTATACCGGATGAAACAAATCTTACAAGGTAGATAGACTTTTCAATCAGATTATTACAGTGTAGCCCTACGTGCGTCTACTTGGAAGTGAATTGCATTGGATTCCCAGGTAAGCAGGTATGAGACTGCAGTTTTAGTCATTGCAGGCTGGGCTTACAAACAGTGCCTTTCATAGCAACGAGCCTTATGTCAGGATTGGCTCAAGCACAATGAAATTGTACAACGTGCATAAAAATGCCTGTCTACTAAATTTGTATGAAGAATCAAAATTGTAGAATCTGAATTTTCTGAACAACCCCCCCCCCCCCCAATAATAATTTGTGGCTGGAAAATCAAGTGAGTCCAGAGGGTTATTTTCCTTTTTTCAGGACTCACTATGGACCCTAATGCTCATACTTCTGAAAGAAAGCCTGAACAAGTTTGTACATTTTAAAAATCCAGGGTTGGTTCCCCCCCCCCCCAAAAAAAGCTCTGTAGTGGGCTTTGTTTTGCAAATAATAGTGCTTGCTGTACTCTTCTGATCTGATATTATTTTATGTTTATAGTGACATGATTCCACTTTACCTACCATGGCTGCATCATAAGAATCCTTGGGCTTGTGGACTAGTCAGAGGTCCCAGAGGAGCTGCCAGGCTGAGAACCCCAAAGGCTCTCCCTCCACTGCCAGTCCCAAGATTTCAAAGGATGTAGCCATGCTCGTTAAAATAGAATCACAATTATATGACTCTGTCATGTGAAAGGGCCTCAGATTTATTTAGAAAGTGAAATATAACCTATGACTTGACAACTTAGATTTAGAGTGTCACAATACACAATTTTGATTTCCAGTAAGCAAATGAACATTGCACAACACATTAAGCTTTACTCACGATGACTCAAATAAAGATAGAATCGCCTGATGCTCAGGAAAACTAATGGACTCTTAAGAAGTGCAGTTTGTCTCATGCCTTCAGCCATGCAGGTGAGTGGCATTTGGAGACTTTTTGACAGATGTGAAGATGGGACTAAAATGCTCTAGGTTCAAAGCACACAGATCTGGGATGCTACTAAACCATTCACACACTTGCCCTTTCTCGCCTCTCAGCCCCCCACCCCAATGAAGATGGTAATAGAGCAAATCAGATGAAAGCAATGGTGCGGCACATGTATACGTATACAATAAACAGGTATATATATATGCTTTTGTATTGTTATAATTGTAAGCCTATAATGAAAAAATTCAGACCTTTGCTTCCTATCATACCCATGCAGCCGGCTTATCAGAGGTGCATCCAAATCCACCTTAAACAGTAGGAAGTAGGTTCTTACTAGAGACAGCTCATCAATCTCGGGGGCCAAAGGAGGGCCCTTTGAGACAGGGGCGGCAGGTTTGGGAGAGGGGGTGGGAGACATGCAGCCGCTGTTGGACATGTCCCCCTCATCCATATTTCTGAAGGCGGCCAGACCCATGTCGTCCCCCTGGATGTCACCCAGTGTCTCGGTGAGGGCCGCCAGCAATGCTTCATTCTCGCTGTCTATAATCTGGAGGAAAAAGTCAGAAGAATGTGTGAGAGAGGGGGGGAAAAAATTAAGTTAGCACTTTTCTGTAACAATTTCTTTTTCTAAACACTTTACTGTGTCATCCTTCAAACAGATCAATACATTTCACTTGGAAAGTGAGGAGAAACAATTTCTCGAATAAAAGCTCTCCTACAGAAGAACAATACAGAAGCGATCATATTCAGGAAACGTAACACAGGTGTGAGTGCTGATCTGTAGGGGCTACTGGTCATGCTAGCAGAAGGATTTTGAGCGATATACTCCAAAATAAGTACTTTCCCATGCTTTGATATCAGTGTATATGTTCTATTGGTCATTTAAAAAAGTGCATTTGTTAAAAATAAAAATTGGAAACCTCAAAATTAGCATAAACATTTGTGAGAAAGCTTGGTCTGCAAGCTGCACTCCCACCCCTAGGTCAAAAACAACCTCTGCAGCACTCTCTTGGTCACAGAGGTAGCTGGGTGTACTTGAGAAGAGGCAGCTGGAGAGACACCGTGGGCTCCTGCCACAACTGCTTTTCTCAATGGGTCTGCAACTGACAGCATTTTCCATCATCCAAACAACTCTTTGATTGGAGTGCTGCCTGGCTGGAAAGGTAGGCTTTGGGTGTCATGTCCACCATTAGAATCACAAATTTACATCTGTCTTATAATCTTGTGAACAGGATGCTAATGAGGAGTTGAACTGGAATTCATTTCCCAGCCACTTTTTCAACAATAATTTTTTTTTCGTGAGAAGGCTGCTGTGGGGGATGTGGCTCCTGGGAAAACAGTTGCCAGGTCAGAGGCCTTGAGTTTTCAGGGTCAAAACTAGGGACCTACCAACCACCTCATGTCATGCCTGTAGGTCCCTGGTTTCAAACCTGAATGATATTATAAAGCATGATGAAGCATCATCATCAACTCCAATTGCAAACATTGTGCCATTCAATTAAAACTAATCTGTAGCTAGCATCCTGTTTGTTTTATATGCAAGTAGCTATACTTTTTTGTTGTTGTGGTATAACATTCATATTCCGTTTGCAGTTGCATAATCAGATTTTGTAATCAGACTAATCCCTGCCATCCAGATGACTGCTTGCTGCAATGAGAAACAACCATCATGGTATTTAATTATTTCTTTTTCCACAGATGTAATTTTGGTACATGCAGTTGCATATTCCTTTGTGGTTTGTAACTATTCATCAGTTCACGTAATGTGACTCACTGGGATTGTGGAAGCAGTAAGCACATTTGCAGATGTGTTATCAGCTGTACAAGGTGTGTTCAACAGAAGAGGGTATAACACAAGCAACACTGCGTATGCATGATTTAGGATCATGTCAAATCTAATCAATGAGAAGAAAACATGAATGCACATTTTTGAAAGTAGCACACTGCCCTGAGATTCCTCTCCCTTACCCTGAGATCAGGAGAATTAGATTTAGTTCCTGGAAGATCTGGGAGCTTTAAAAGGGGGGTGAGGAGGGCAATCTAGCCTCCTAACCTCAGCAGTTAGTCACTGCAGCACAAAATATTGTTAGTTACATACAAAGGAAAATCTTTTTAGAAGAATAAATGTAGTAACATGCTAAAGTGCTTCCTAATTGGGCAACAAAAGGATGACTGAATAAGGCTACTGCTGCCTACTTATGGGAACTTTCAGCATGATATGTTATTCCCTCTTCCTAAGCTCTGCAAAACCATAAAATCCTCTTGATCAGAATAGAAGGTAAAGAAAGCACAGGGGGAATAGTTTAAACTCAATCTACATCTGGTTACATCCTCAAACTTACTGACTTAAGACTATTACTACAAACAACTTCATGGCTTCAGCATATTGCTTTGACATTTTATACTCTCATTCGGAATGGACACTGCACACCAAAAATAAAAAGGTACAATTGCTCTGATTCAACACTATGGAGTCATGGGAATTATATTTTTAAAATGTCTTTAGCCACTGGGGCTTCACCAAATTACAAATCCCAAGATTCCATAGTACTGAGCCACGGCTGTTAAAAGTGTTGTCAAATTACATTAATTCTACAATGTAGATACACCCTTAATTTCTGCTTTTCACTTACAAATGGGTGTGTGTGTGGGGGGGGTGTTTTTACTGAAAGACCTACTTTATGGCCGTCTGTCAGGGGTACTTTGATTGTGCTTTTCCAGCATGACAGACGGTTGGCCTAGATGGCTCATGTTGCCTCATCCAACTATTGTTCTATGATTTTATGTACAGGAGAGGGGAACACACCCCTTGGACAAGACCACACTGTCAATCTACCTCAAGATGCTCAACACAGTACATTCCTGGGCCATTTGCACGTTCTTGAGATAATTGTTATATTGTGCTTGGCCTTTCACTGCAACATGGACTTTGTTGCATTGTCTGACTGAGCCATGAACATGAGGCATACGTCTGTCATCATTCTGAGCTCCTGCAAAAATTGCCAACTGTGTGTTGTGGCCAGGGATACCTTTTTGGTCCACATTTTCCCTGAATTACTTTATCCAAGGGCAGAAAAGGACATTCATTGCTTGCCAGAGCCTTTGGAGGCCTGTTTGAACTCATGTATGCTGTCCATCTGTACTGTAGAATTCATGCAGTTGTACATCACTTTAAATGTCATGGTTCAATGCTATGGAATCATGTGTTTTATAGTTTTACAAGGTATTAAGCCTTCTCTTCTAGTTTGGTGTGTTGCCAAACTAGAACTCCTAAGATTCTATAACAATGAGTCATGACAGTTAAACTGAACTAATTCTACAGTGTAGATGAACTCAATGGCATCAAAGTATAGTTGAGTTGTATCTAATGGCCTCCAACCATATAAATGTTTGCAATCATCCTCAAAATATAGAAAAATCAATTCACTCATCCTCACTAAATGTCCTCTTTTTTCGGCTTTCCCTAAATTTTTGGTGTTACACATGTTTCTTTCCCCTGTCCTCTGGACATCTTTTCCTCAGCTGCGGACAGCTTGAATATCATTCAAAAAGGTGTGAGGTGCTTTAGCAGATTCACTCATCCATGAACATTATTTCTAGAACGAATTGATTTATTTAGCAATGAAAATCATCCAGCTTCATGGAGATCTGATCTGGTTTGGAGGCAAGTTTCATTTTTGTGTGAATTGAAAACTGCATCCCTATATGTGAATTTCTGTTTCACAAACAGAGCTAACTCAGGGAGAATTATACTGGAAGTATAATGTAATTAAGCTTCAATCCCACTGTTTCAATGCTGTCAGCCCTTTTTACATTTCCCATCATCCCTGATTCTCTCCTCTTTTGTAGCCCAGTGTTCTGCATGCTTCTTTGGACATATATTCAACTGATTTGGGGCAAGTATACATAGGATCACAGCCTTAGATATACTTCAACCAAGAGATGACATCATTAATAATGTCTGTCACTTTAATTAGTATAATAATCAACAAAGGTTACAATGCTAAACACACTAAGCCCCATTAAACTCAGTGGGATTTATTTCTAATTAAGCATACTCAAGATCACAGTACATAGCTTTGATCTCAGAATAAAATTTATTCTACAATTAATTGGTTGGACTGAAATTCTCATATAAACTCAGTATAAACTGAAAAAACTGTGGTGTAGTCTTTGTTCTACTAAAGTTGATGGAAAACAGAAACTTTAAAATTGTATTTAATTTCAGCCACTCTGTACCAATAACATACAGTTGCCTAAATTGCTCAGTTAGAATTAGCTTAATGTTAATGCTTTAAAATCCCACTTCTATTCCATGAATTATGTATTACTCTTCCAACCAATGTCCAAATGGCTGTACAGGACTTGCCATTGGATGAGATATGTCCACAATCTTTTAAATCAAAAGTTTCCTCAATGAAGTTTTTAATGCCGTGACTTAAATCTGTGTGAATGGCACCAGTATATCATCATACGAGAAACCTCTTGTATGGTTGCTTTCTTAGGGATTATGGTGGAACATTACCCAGGCTCTATTTACATAAAAGAAAAGGATATGTGAATCAGAGATGCAACCAAGAGAGAGGGTGGGGTGTAACTGCAGGGAAACTTCTCACACATCTTAAGAAAGATATGCACATATAACACTTTTGACATCATATAATTACCCTGTAGAGATCTTACAGAGCTGGAAGCCAGATAATGTTCATGCCTTATCAGATGAACCCAAACTATACAACCTCACAGTTCAGCAGATTAATCCACACTATCCCAAAGACTGTGTGCTGCAATGAGGGACACTAGCAAAGTATCGGCAAAATTTACAGCACAGTTTGCAAAACACCTCTCATGACAACTCACAAATCATGTCACTACTGCAATGGCCTTAGGCTCACTGCATCACAATTTGAATTTCATGTTCATGTATGTATTAAGGACTGAAAAGCCTTCTGTTTATAGAAACGGATCAACCTATTTTCTAAACGGTATTGATGCTATTATCTGAACAGTATGGTGTATACTACTATTTCTGGAAATCAAAAAAGAAGATAAAACAGAATGCTGTTTGTATTGGATTATAATTAATTTGATAATTAATTTGATCTAGGGGACAGTGAGCCAATGGATTTTAACAAGTAGCTGCTTTAATTGTAGAGGCCGAATTAGTCATTCCACAGTTTTGACCTACTGAAGTTCAACCTTCCCAGGGCATTTAATCTTGAAAAAAATTAGGTATGGTATACTAACTGAATTGCGGTCACATAGAATTCAACTTTTCATACATTATTTCAATATTAATTTGCTGCACTGACCTCTCAGCATCTGAAGGTATGAAGCAATATAGGTATAACAGCAAAGTTTGCCTTTAGGCATGAATATTAATGCCTCAACCAGCTGCTTTGCAACTCAATCAAGAGATAAAAGGTGGGTATTATTTTTATTATGTATGCATGAAGTAACAACAATAGCAACCACCATCAAAAAAGAATCACATCCTTTTAATGACCATCTATATTATGTTCCTGAAAGGTTCCAGGACCTGGGTATATGGAGCAAGGGTCTGAGACCTGGGAGATTTAGCTATCACTCCAAACAGATCATGGAGAGATGCTAGGCAGGGTCAAATTATCACAATTGATATTCCAGGACCCATGTGGAAAAATGGTTATTTGGAGCACATTTACATAACCCCAAAGTGGGGGAGGGGAATTAGCTCCATGGCATCACATGATACATGGAATTATTTCAGATTAATGTGGCATTGAACTACATTGTACTGTGTACAATTCTGGTCTCCGCACCTTAAGAAGGATATAACGGAACTGGAAAAGGTACAGAAAAGGGCAACAAGAATGATCCAAGGGATGGAGTGGCTCCCTTATGAAACCAGGTTGCAACGCCTTGGTCTTTTCAGCCTTGAAAGACGGCGTTTAAGAGGTGACTTGATCGAAGTGTATAAAATCATGCATGGGATAGAAAAGGTGAATAAAGAAAAATATTTTCTCTGTCACAAAACACTAGGACTAGAGGGCACTCCCTGAAGCTCCAAGGTAGGAAAATTAGGACTAATAAAGGGAAATATTTCTTCACCCAGAGGGTCATTGGGTTATGGAACTCACTTCCAGAAGAGGTTGTGACAGCTGTCAGCCTGAACAATATCAAGGCAGGATTAGACAGATTCATGGATACCAAGTGTATCGGTAGTTACTGAAAAGGACATTCAAGTGCCACCTCGGAGTTGGTTGAGGTAGGCAGGATTTCCCTGGGTACTGGTTGTGGGGGGTCGGGAGCAGGTCAGGGTTTTGCCCTCCCTTCTGCTCGAGATCCCCGTGTACAACTGGTGGGCCACTGTGCGATACAGAATGCTGGACTAGATGGGCTGAGGTCCGATTCAGCATGGCTCTTCTTATATTCTTATGTTCTTATGTTCTTATCATGAAAAGTGACATTTTTCCAATTTCCAGAGACTAGAGCAAACCTAGACTTTGGACCCATGTAAGCAGTTGGGGCAGTTCCAATATGGTAATCCTATATTTCCTGGACCTGGGGACACAGGATGGCATTTATTGTCTCTTTCACTTCAAAGGTGACCACCAGTCGTGAAATGACTGGTGGCCATCACTCATCAATTAGAGTGACCTTGGCTGGAACACAAGAGTTATCAGAGAAGGGAGAGGAAAAGGAGGGGTGATTCCCCCCTCTCTCCTATGACACGCTGTCTTATGTCACTTCAGTCAGTGAGTGATGCCTACCAGCTATTTTGTAGGCATCACTCACTGGTCGTAGCTATGATGGGAATGAGGGAAAGATGGTAAGGGTGCCAAACCAGGATTTGTGTCACTGGACAATTGGGGCTCCTTCCCACCACAGCAGCAGCTTGGTAACTGGCCCTATGGACTTCCCCAGGACTGATCTGGAGTTCCACATGCCATGTCAGCCCCAAGGTAAGGTGTCTGTGTAGATATGACCTTGGTCTTTCCTCTTCTCTAATCAATTCCTAAATCTTTCAAGTTCTCCATTGATGGTTAGAAGACAACTGAGCATGCCTGATGGTTACATCTGCTCAAAACATTCAGAACATTTCCTCAGCTCAGAAACAACTACACAAAGCAAAATAGGGGGCAGTGAATACAAGACATTAGGAAGCTTTCCTTGTCTTCCACATGGCATGTACTAGGGGTCTCCTGTCACAGATTTTATGCAACATAAGCTTATTAGAATTCAAGGATTGGCCCTTGAAGTCAAATGAGTTGTCAGGCAAGTTGGTATTTTAGCCTAGATATAATCACTGATGGACATTCCTCAAAGCCTGACTATATGGTAGTTTGAAGCATGTTGCACTGACTGAAATCATCAAGGCAACATTAAAAAATCCACTTTTGAATAACTGATTCATATTCATGTTGCTTTAGAGATCTCGGTAGCAGCTTTAAACCAAAATCAAACCAAGCACAGAAAGCCAAGCATGGATCAGGACTCTGTGGACGGTAAGGAAGTTTGAAGATTTTGTTGCTCACATCCGTAAAATTTATTTATTTATTTCTAGCATTTATACCCTGTCTCTTCTCAACCCCAAAAGGGGGACTCAGAACGGCTTACATAGGCAGCAATTCGATGGCATCATATAAACAGTTAAAACAATAACCATCACACATAATCATTAATCATTAAGATGCAAAAATATATAAATTACATTAAAAAAATTCATTAAAACAATATAAAACCTTAATAATCAATAAAAACCGAGTTATCTCTTCATACACATGGCTCATTTGACACATTTATAGACTGTACATGTATAGGACAAATCCAAATGGTACCTTAGGAAGTAAAGGGTAAGGAGTAAAGAGCAAGGATGACAGTCCCCACCCACAAGCTAGACACCTGGTACAATTTTGATTGACAATCCAAAAGTCAAGACAGAGAAAGAGAGTTGCCAGAGATGTTTTAGTTTGAAATTTAGTTAGGTATGTATGAAGTAAAAACAATGCACTGGTGGTACAGGAGACGAGATCTGAAGTCCTGGTTGGTTCGATGTAACCCCCCCACACACACACATACTCCAATGCCTTACAGAAAAATTTCATGGGTAGTTGTGGTACAGTCCTCTACACTACTGCTTCTTAAACTGTAGGTCCTGACCCCAAATGGGGTCCCCTTAGCTCAATGTTGGGGTCCTGAAAAATTTGGCAACAATAAATGTTTTCAGAACATCATCTATGACAATCTGTTGTGCAGTGTTTATAGACTGTGCAGTGTTTATAGACTTCTTAAGCAGAAGATGCTTAAGCTGGACTTCATCAAAAGGGAAATCAGTCTGCTTAGCAAACCTTGCAAATGCTGATTTGTTATTAGTAAATGTTATATTTTATCTCTGTTTTATATATCTATATATCTGGGGTCATGTAAACATTTTTCTGGTTGAAAGGGGTCATGAGTGGAAAAGTTTGGGAAGCACTGCTCCACACAACTACTTTGACACAGAATGCATATGCAGGAAGGTTTGCTTTCTAGTCTTCTCCCTGAGGTGCTAATGTTTTTGTGCACAGGGCCATGTTGATGTGGGATTGCTTCCAAGCTAATGATCCTTTACATATGGGTTCTGATGTGACATGGTCACATGAAGGTCTTAATCACATGCTCGGCCAAACATTTGCATTGGCTCTTGGAGACATAGCAGCGTGCTTGGCTCTAAAGAATCCAAGAGCTCCCACTGGCTCTGAACTCTTATTTGGATTTTTCAAGAGTCGTCATTAACCCCAAGTATTCATGTCAGTTCTGTTAAAAGTTATCATGGCAGCATCCAGGAAGAAGGCACCAAGGGGGCTGTATTTTCTGAGCAAATTTTATTTTCCTTCTAATATTGGCAAGAGATCTTCGCACACAGGACATCAGCAGGATACGTTTCATCATACTCTGCTCATTCCTGAAAGTCCTGTCTTTTACATTTCTGCTCTGTTTATCTTTTCCTTAGGAAGTTCAGTGGAAACTATGCATCCGACCACGACAGCCTGTCAGTCATTTTGGACCTTTTACAAGAACAGCACAAAGCTGGGAGGCAAAAGTATCTCTGTGGGGAAGGGACTCTTCAAACGCTTGTAATGAGTGGATGATTCCACTACAAAATGCAGCCTGGCAGGTTCCAGCAACCTGAAATCCAAGATGAGTCTTACATTGAAAAAAACAAGAAAAAGAATGGTTCTGAAAAAGGTTTTTTTCTTCATTATGCTGCTAAATGTATTGCTCTTCCTGAAATAACAAAAATGGAAAAGGAGGGTTGGCAGCAGTGGGTAAGATGTTCGTTTTACTAGCTTGTTTATCCTCCATTAGCCCAAGTGCAAGCTCTTATCCCATGGTGTTCTTAGTTCATGTTTCCCTTCTCAATTACTCCTGGGAGACACTTCAAAGAGCTTCCTGTGCCGCTATTCCTCAACCTTTGATAGAAACTGTCGCAGAAATCAGAATATAAAAGGATGGACTCTTCTTTTCTTACAGGAACTAAGCAGCAAAAATACTAGCTTTTAAAATAAAAAATGTAATAATCTACTATCCTTTTCCAACATTCAGGCTGTTGGTGAGCCAACTTGGGGGGGGGGGGATACAATTTCCAGAAAATAGCTATTTGAAGAGCTTCCAGAAAATAGTTCCTTTTAAAATGAAAATTGTCTCCTCTTGGAAGAAGGGCTGTGCAGTTCATATACTAGAAGCTTCTCTTCCAAAGTTAGATTTTAAGACAGCAAGCCTACTGATCATCATATTAACACTTCTCACTCAGGTGAGATCATGTTCTATTTAAATGCTAAAAGTAATTTCTAACTTTATATCTGTATATATCAATCAGCACATTCATATATATCCATTTGTACCCTCCTTTCTCCTGGTGTGGGACTATCCTGGCGTCCCAAAAATTGAAAATAAATTCCAGTGAAAAATATGAAGTAGGATCCCGGGATCAGCAAGGATTGTTGCAGAGTTGTGCTGAAGCAGCGGTTCTCAAAGTGTGCACTGCGGAGCCCCCCACAGCCCTTCCATCCCTCCTCCATTCCTTCATTCCTCTGGAAACAAGGAGGAAATTTCCACTCCAAGGTGGAGAACAAAGAGGAGGAGCGGGGCTTTAGGATTCAGGCCAGGCTTTGCAAAGCACTCCCAGAGGCCCTCAGCTCCCTCCTCCTCAGTGGCAGCAGCGCCATGAAACTATGGGCATCAAGGGGTACATCCTGGGGTCCCAGAGATACTTCTTCTCTCTGTTCTGGAAGGAGGGAGGGAAGGAGGGAGGAAGAGGCATATTATTATTAAAATGATAGAAGGCCATCTGTTGGAATGCTTTGATTTTACTTTTACTGCATGGCACAAAAGGTTTGGACAAAAGGATGGCTCCTGGGGTTGCTATTATTATTGCTGCTACAAAGGATGGATGGCCATATGTTGGGAAGCTTTGATTGTGCTTTTGCTACATGGCAAAAAGGGGTTGGGCTGAATGGCCCCTGAGGTCTTCCATTGAAATACTATTAAGTTTATGCTTGTTAAAATTGTTTTTCATTTAAAATATTGCATTATTCTTTCCTTTTTTTCTTGCACTACAAAGAAGATATGTGCAGCGTGCATAGGATTTTTTTTGTGTGATTTTCAAATACTTTCCATCCATCTGCCACTGGCCTGGCCCATCTGTCAAAAATTTTAAAATGCTATG
This sequence comes from Anolis apletophallus, assembly GCA_030556195.1. Lineage (NCBI taxonomy): Eukaryota > Metazoa > Chordata > Lepidosauria > Squamata > Anolidae > Anolis > Anolis apletophallus. The sequence goes on along the minus strand of JARBWK010000001.1, from coordinate 92,214,178 downwards.
CAGCCCCTATGTCCAAAGGTTTATTGGGGTTCCATTAGAAATTTTTCCTTCAAAAAGGAGTTCGCAGCTTTCAAAGTTTGAGAAACCCTGCATTGGCAGAACTAGAAAATGCCTAGAGAGGCCATATTTTGTTGAATGTGAATAAGAAAAACTGTGGATACTGACCCTGCCGAATTTGTGGGTTGTACTGTATTTACAAGAGTTAAAAATAACAAAGATGGACCAGTATGCATCAAAATCTGATCTATTAGTTTCCCCCCTGAATACCCTCATTTTCATTGATAGTTTATCATTTAAGGCTACGTTCCATACCTCCCTATACCATACTTCCAGTGTAACATTAGTTACTATTTTCCAATTCTGTGTGATTATGATTCTTGCCACTGTGAGTAAAATAATCACCAATTCTTTCTTTTCCATTTCTAAATTCAACTTCATGGTGTCCATTAGTCATGCTAACCTAGCATCCGGAGTAATACTTAGGCCTATAATATTGCCTATTTTGATAAATATATCATTCCAAAAACTCACTTGGGGGGCATTCCAACCATAAATGAAAATATGTCCCTTTGTGCATTTTTCTATTAAATATGTTTTAGAGAGAGAAAATGGAAAACAATATAACCTTGTTGGTCAGGAATTTTGGATATGATATTTGATTAATGGTTAATTTATAAATATATGGCGAAGGAAAGGATACTTGTTCAGGCCTTGGCGATGGGGCTATGTGTTTGTAAAATGTTCAGTTTTGTGTTTTGTTTACACTGTAAGTTGTTAATGTATGTAAATAAAATCTTTATTGATTTTCCCCATATTCATGATCCAGTACTTAGATGGGACAAAACATAGTTTCTTAAGTTGCTCCTGGCACACACAAAAAAACTTAGATGGGAGTCTGCCAGTGAATACTAGGTGCTGTATGCTATATTTCAGAGGAAGGAACTAGCAAAACTATCTCTGAGCATTCTTTGCTTAAGGAAATCCTATGAGATTCATGGCATGTTTGTAAGTCAACAAGTGACTTGAAGGCACATGAGCACATGAACATGCATTGCATTTGCATTAAAATTGTGTAAACACATATTTTTCATAACATACATTTTTATACAAATACAATTTTCACCAAAAAACCCCCTCCCACCCAATCCAGAAACAAAATAATCAACATGCACATACTTGTCATAATCCTTCCCAACAGAGAGTTAATGTATTGCATTTTTCATTCTCTTGGCAAGGATTAAGAAAAAGCTCCCTTTTATGCACCAGAACACACCAGATTTTCAGCTACTTCAGCCAATATAAAATGGGAGTCTTTCCTTTCTCATTTGCTTTTCTGTTGCTGGTCTGTTTGGGATTACCTAGTGAGTGGCACTGCAGATGCTTGCCACAACCTACTTAACTGCAAACCAGCAATAGACATAAAGGTTCCAATTGCCTCATATCTTGCAATTACATTGTGTAGAGATGTCAAATTTCTGGGAATTTTGAAACCTTATGGAAGATGCTTCTAGAAAAAGGGGATTTTTCGAGGGAGGGGGGATTAAATGTTACATTCGCATCTTTTACAGCTTGAAAATCTCTTTTCTTACTTTATGAATAGAAAATGTAGTGCATACATACTGTGATATAATTACACCATTTTGGTTGGAATAAAATTCTCATGCTTGGTATATTAAAAATGCAGTTTAGCTAGACTGAATTCCATTTAAACATGTTTTGTTTTGTTTGTTTTTTGCAAATGGAGCTGAAAGATACTCAACTGTATGGAATCGGTTTTCAATTTTTTGCCACTCTATAAAAGAAGCATCAACCTTGAATAACAGAGATAACTATTTTGTCTCCAACTGTTTTCCCTAATGTCAAACTGATGTATTCAGTCCCATAAAAAGAACTGAGAAAGGGATACTATGACCAAGTTGATCAGATATGACATTTTGTGTTGTCAAAGGCTTTCATGGCCGGAATCACTGGGTTGCTGTCAGTTTTCCAGGCTGTATGGCCATGTTCCAGAAGCATTCTCTCCTGACGTTCCACCCACATCTGCAGACTAATTCAACCAGAGAAGTCAGCCATAGCAGAGCACTTGGTGAACCAACCTGGACACAGCATATCTGAGAACACAGAAATGCTGGACCACTCTAATAACCACCATGCCAGACTACACAGAGAAGCCACTGAAATCCACATGCATGTGGATAATTTCAACAGAAAGGAAGAAACCATGGCAATGAACAAAATTTGGTGACCAGTATTTCAAAACTCTAAAATCAGGTCAGTAAACAAAGAACAACACTCAGTAATTAGGGGAAACAATCAGGGCCAGCTAATACCTCTCAACAAAGGATTAGCTCAGGAACGAAGCAGTCAGTCTTTGAAGCTGCCAGGCTATTCAATGCTAATCAAGCTGGCCAATTGCAATGTTCACACTTGCCTTAAAGAAGCAAGAGTTATTTCTCCCACCCTGGACATTCAACAGATATATAAATCCCATCTGCTTAGTTTCCAAAAGACCTAACAACCCCTGAGGATGCTTGCCATAGATGTGGGCAAAACGTCAGAAGAATGCTTCTGGAACATGGCCTTATAGTCCAGAAAACTCACAGCAACCTATGACATATTGTCTTGCATAGAAGCCATCCTGTTATAGAACATTTAGGAAAGAAACTAAAGAAATAAATAAATATATGAACACCTTATTTTATCAGTTCTTCTAAAATAAAATTTCACAAAATCCATTTTTATTTCTATTTTCAATTCCCTCTTTTTGTGGGGGGAATCAGAAAAAACAGAGTTTTTTTCCTTCAATTCGGGGGGGGGGGGGCTTGGATTTTCCCATTCTAACACTCTCTGACCTCATGTCTTATTAAATTTATTCATGAAAGTGTTATCCCATTTTATTCTCAAAAATAAATGGCAGGAGGTGATTTTAAAAACAATCTTGAGCCATACGATCATCCCCTCTTAGGTCAGGCCCCCTCATTTCTCCAGGAAAAAGAATGAAAAGGGATTCCCTAGTACTGAGTGACAGAAGCCAGTAATGAGTGGAGCAGAATATTAAGCATAACAAGATTGTAATTTTTTTACTGCAATCTGTAGAAAAATGGAGATATCTTTGTAAAAGAGAAATTCTCTCATGGCAGCCTTGTTGCTAAGCCTCTAATTTTTGAGTTACTTTCTTGTTAGTCATAAGAAAAGCCCTGCCGAGGATTAAAAAGCAACCTCATGAAACATTTTGCTGGCTGAAAAAGAAGCAGTGGAGAAAGAAAGCCCTGTTTTTAAGCTTCACCAGCCTGCTTGGCTTCTGCACTGGCCACAACGGAAGGGACTTCCTTCCTTTCTGTACACTTGCTTGATGAGACTTCCACGCTCATGCCTGCACTGCTTAGGATAGTGGTTAACACAAGATTGGACCCAGGACAGAGTTTCTGGCTGTTATCCTAAACCTAATACAGGGAAATTAAAGTGCTGCTTATCATGGCAAGAAAGTGGACCAAGAAGACAGCAGCCAGGGACATTAGTGGAGACATACTGGCAGATGACTCAGGTTAACAAGGGGAGAGGTACAGCTAATAAAAATTCACGACATGTCCAGAAAATGGGAACACTCAGCCTATCACGAGTACAGTGCACCCTGATGAGAGACAAGACAGTTTAGTTCTATCTAAGTGCGTAAAGGCAAGAGAAACACAGAAGAGAGGGGAGAAGTATGGGCTGTGGAAAAAGACTCCCATCACCTCCTCCCCCAGTAAGGCGTGCGGTTTTAAAATCTTCCCTGCTGGCTCATCACTCCATGCACCACCATCGCCTCTCAGCTCAGTGATTTGTATAATGGGACCGTGTATATTTAAAGAGCACGAGCAATGCACACTGAGAAAGAGACTCTGCTATAAATATCCATGTATACAGAGAGGTAGAGGTGGTGCCGAAGCTGCAGTGTCAGATAAAAAGAAGCTTTCTGCGTAGTGGGAAATTAACATTTTTAGGTCACGTCACTTTGCGGTGCTCCCCATGAGTTTCCTGCCCCTTGCCATGCTCCATGCCATTCTGCTTCATTGCTTCCTACGTACCAGTGAACAATCCTTCAGGTTTGGGTGGTGGAGACCATGCTGGATATGCAAGGCATTATCCTGCCATCTCTTTTCAATAATAGATTACAGGAGGCTAGGCTAGGCTACCTTCTACTCTTCCACCTCCTCATTAGTTTTACTACACTTGCTCCATTTAGAAGCCAAGTGCAAATTAATGGAGCAGTAATCATCTGCTGAAGAGATATTAATAGCCGGGACCCCCTCCCCACCACAGACACTTTTCCTCAGCTTTCCCATGCTGTTCCAGAAAGGGGAAAGAAATGAGAAATTAATGGGTTTTGTGCTAAGACTGTACAGAATGTCCCAGGCTTGTGCATCCATTGCAAGGGGCTTCGAATCAAGACAGGAATTGGCTGGAGGGACTAAGAAAGAGAATTATGGTTTTGTCTTTCACATCCGGAACTTCTCAGCATGTGTATGTGTGTTTGGGGGGGGGGGGGGTAAAATCTAACTGGAAAATCCCAGAAAAAACCCACTTCCTTTACTTTACCATTTTCTTCCCACATCATTGTGCATTTTGGAGGCCAGTGTAAACAAAATTATACATACAATATATTATAATAAACCCACTATATCCTTTCCATATAAATACACCATTGTCAAATGATGAGGAAATAAAAAGTCTCAGCTATCTGCCAACAAGTGCACAAGCAGTTTAACCTACAGTCAAATTTGAAATGTTGTGACACATAGAAGCTTTTAAACTTGTGGCACATAAAACTTTACAACATTGCAGAAAAAAAGCCTTTGAGAGGGTGCTGCCACTGTTGAAAACTGCATCTCTTTTGGGTCTTCATGATAAACTTTTCTTACAGATAACAACTGGAAATGAGTCTCTTGTGATGTTCTTAATGTTTGGGCAGAATTGTATGGTGGGAGGTGTACATACTTATGAAATTAGCAGCACCTTAAATTTAGTCCAGAAACTAACCAGATGGTAATGTAATTCTTTCAGAAATGATGTTAACTCAGGTATAGCTACTGAAGCCAGAATCCTAGCTGCTAATGTGGTACTAAGAGAAGCTTCCAAATGGTCTTCATGGGCAGTCCTCCATATAATGAAGCACAGTAATCCAGTTATCAACTGATGAGGGTATTGATCTTTGTAGATGGGCAATCCAAGTCTAAGAAACACCACAGCTGATGAATCATCTGAAATGTGAGGAAAGCACTGAAAGGAATCAGGACCTCTAGTGACAATTTTGAATCTAAGAGTAGTACCCAGTTACACATTTGTTTTTGTCTTTGGCCGGAGGGGGAGAATGCAACCCCATGCAGAACTTGCTGTATACCAATGATACTTGGCATCTTCGTCTTCATAGCATCCAATTTCTGTTAGTCCTCATCTGATCTATTACCCTTCAGACAGAAACTTAGCAACTCCACAGGCTTCCCTGGTCAGGACAACATTGGAAAACTGAGCTGGGATCTCATTCCAAAATCTCCAGGAACTTTGTATAGATATCAAAGAGGATAGAGGACAGGACAGAACCTCATGGGCGATTGAAATGCCCCTCAAAGCTCCTGTCTGAAATTTAAGAGATGAACTTGAGTGTGAAGGTATGACCAGGTCACTGTAACCTCAGCATCACTATGTCACAGAAAACCATCTAGAGTGGCTCACTACCTCTTGAAAACATTGCCCCAAAAGGTTAACTGATGAGTTCTTAATGAGGATGTTACTTAATTGAGTCTTCAGTATAAGGCACACTCCTATGTTCATATCAACATTTGGCACCAAACATAGGAAGCAAGGAAACCCTGCAGTAGACTCAGATTCCAAATGTTGTCGGGGAAAAATGTTCCTAAAGATAGATGGCCATGTGCTTTAAACTAAGGATAGGCAACTCCAGATGGCCCACAGATCATTACTCACCATGGTCTTCATCAATCCTCTTCGATAAAATTGAATATGGCTGGAATGTCACATTTGATTCCTCCAAAAAGATGTGTGTGTTTGTGTGTGTGTTTGGAGGCACATTTTGTGCAGAGTTTTGTTCTCTGGAGGTTTCTAGGTGCCCAGTTGTAATGTGGGTTTTTCAATGGGACAATGGTTTGAGTACGGTCATCAAATGGCCTTGGGATCTGCCTGCACACTACATGACTTTAGATTACGAGTGAGACATCATTTTTTGCTTTGTTTATCTAAAAAAGAGCAATGTTTTACATATTCTAATAGTTTTCTTCCACAAAAATGTAACGAAAGCCTATTTAAAATGTTGCCTCCAGAATTCTTCAAAGCAGGAGACTATATTTCTAGTTGCTCCTAGAATTTTTGTTTCAAACTAATGTTTTTGATTCAAACATAAATTCTGCTGCAGGTAGCTGTTTTTTTTTTCTGAAAAGGAATAAACTCACATCAGAGGAATCCCCACAGTGTCAAATACCTGAAAAAGCTCTGAGTCGTCTGTGCTGTACTGGCTGGACTCTGTTTCGGAGCGCCCACAGTCCCACTGCAACTCACTGAAGCAATTTGTTGAGTCAAAGTCACTGGCATCCAACTGGGACAAATCAATCTCTGGGAAGTCAGAATAAAGGTGCTCCTCACCAGACACTTCATGCTGCAGACGGAAAAAAAGATGAGGTTGTGAGTGCAGCCATTTTAGGAGCTGCAAATCCTTTGATACTTGTGACTGAATAGCACACATGCCTGGATATAGCCCAGACATGGATGTCTTTGGGTGCCAAATGTTACCCAACACGCTTAATGGAAGTTGGAAGTCTAAACAGTGATCTCTTCCCTAGAGCAAAGTAGACTCTATATTGTTTCTGTATGTTGAGGCTTCAAGCTCCCCAAATGCTACATTTCCAGGTTTGTTTATTTCAGAATTTTTAAGCTGCTCTTCGGTTTCTCCAGAGCAACTTTGAAAACAAAATACGATCAATATAAATAGAAAGAACAAAGGCAAAACTATAATGAATAAAAACAACAGATCCGATTCTCAGCTGCCAGGAAAGTACAACAGTCAACAGTGCAGAGTACATTATAATCTAAATATAAGGATGTATATCATGAGGCCTTCCAGATACTGTTGGACTACAACTCCCAACAGCCCCAGTCCCATTGAGAAATGCTAGAAGCTGCAATTTAAGAACAGCAGCCACATGATTCCCTCTCCTAATCTAAATAAATAAATCCAATGAAGTTGAGTTCATATATTCAGATGGAAGCAATTAGATACTTTAGCATCAGTTGGGAAGCTATGTGTCAAACTTTTAACGTCAGATGTACAAATACAATTCTTATTTAGTTTATTTAGTAACCTATTTAGTTTATTGAGTTACCTTAGCTGGACCTATTGTCATCAAAATAGTCAAGTTGCGGTAATATTGGGAAAATATTTGAATTTTAGGGAACCTGACTGTTTTGCTGCCACGAATAAAATTAACTGAAATTAAAACTGGCGAATTTTTTATTTTTAGGAAAATCTGGATTTTTGAACATATAATATTCACTTTTGTAGAAGATATGTTGAAAGATAGCAGTGTTCTGAACTGGGGTTTTTCACTTGTCATCTAAGACATCAAAATAACCGTGTTAGGGTGGTAGATTTTTTCTTTCCCCATTACCAAACAAAACTCTAGAATAAAACCATCTCTTTCCACTAAATATTTCTCTTCAGTATCTAATGTTTCCAGTTGGGAATGGCATTCTGTAATTGGCCCGTTCTCACAAGTAAGCTTTGGGTTTTGCATTTCCTGTATCCATGTGATAATATCCTATTATGCGAGTTCAAAGATTTGGATTTCTATGCTCTTGAAAATATCACTCCCACTGTTTTCCAGTGTAAGGGAGGATAGGCTCCCAGGAGGACTAACCTAGTGTTTTGTTTCCCTGTAGCAAAAAGAAATGGGTGGGAAACAGGGGAGGAAAAATGCAGGAGAAGAAGACTGATAATGTGCATCTTTTGAATCCATTATCTCTTCATAGCAACAGGAAAATACCAATGCACTGCCAGTTTACTTAGATTAAATGTTTTAATTTCTAGTCTCAGTTTTAAAAAATAAAAATTGTTAATTCCAGTAACGTATTTATAAATTAACCATTTAAAGGATTTTATTTTTATAGAATCAAAGAGTTGGATCAGACTATAAGAGCCATCCAGTTCAACCCCCTGCCATGCACAACACACAGTAACTAACAGAGCTTGGGGGCTATGAAGCCAACAAAAAACAATTCCCACAAGGGGTTCAATATAATCAATCACAAAATCAATAGTATATCAAAAAGTATTGTATTGAATATCATATAGTATTAAAGTCACAGAAGGACTTGCATAATCAACCAGGGTATATATCTCAAACCCAATGTAGTCCCACGCAGGGGTTAATTCTTAATATAACTCAGTGTCCCTCGCAGGGGTTAAGTCAACATCAACATATAGCATTGCTGTATTAGCATATCAAGAAATCATTCATAATAAAGAGTCCATAAATAATACTCATCCCTGATGGGGAAAAAAAGGAAAGCAATCAGGACGCAGAGGAGTACATTCGTCCCCTCTAGGTCAGGCCGACGGAGTTGCCATGCGTTTTTTGTTATGCACAACACACAACCAAAGCTGGGACTGGCACCTTTTTAGTAGGCCACCAAAAGAAGTTGATTAGATGAAAAATAGGGGTCCTACTGAAAGAAAAAACACCTTTCTCAAGGCTCTTGCTTTCATCTGTCACCAGCAATTGCTCTCCTAGAACAGTCTTTCTCAACCAGTGTGCCGTGGCACACTAGTGTGCCGTGACGGACCTCCTGCTGTGCCGCGAGAAAAGCCCTCTGCCCCCCTTCCTCCCCCCCTCCTGTCGAACTCCTGCTGCTTGGGGGAGGAGGAAGGGCAGGGCAGTGGCAAAGAAAAAGAAGAAGGGACCAGGGCGCTGCCTCCTTCGGTCGTTTCCCCAGCCAGCCTCCAATCCGCCATGACTCCCACCATGACTCTTGCCCCTCACTCGCTGAAGCCGTGTGGAGGAGGAGCCCTGCCCACTGAAGCCCGTCCACCGCTCATGCTCCTCCTCTGTAGGAGAGCTGAAGCTGGGGGGAGGGGGAGGGGCATGGTGCGGCCTGTAGGAGAGCTGAAGCTGGGGGAGGGGCGGGGCATGGCGCGGCCTGGCTCTGCCCTTCCCCCGGCTTCGGCACTCCCAGCAGCTGCTCCAGCCTTGAGGGGACAGTGCCAAGCCAGCATTGTGCTGGCTCTGGCACCGCTGGCTTGGCACTGCCCCTCAAGGCTGGAGCAGCTGCTGGGAGTGCCGAAGCCGGGGTAGGGGTGGGGCATGGCGCAGCCTGGCTCCACCCTCCCCCGGCTTCGCACTCCCAGCAGCTGTTCCCAGCAGGCCACCACCCCCAGCCGTTCTTTACTGTGTTAGAGTATCATTTTGTGTCATTTTGGTTGGTGGTGTGCCCCGGTTTTTAATGTTAAAAGTGTGCCGCGGCTCAAAAAAAGGTTGGGAAACACTGTCCTAGAAGATTGCAGCTGAGGGAGAAGAGGCAGAGTTGTACCAAAGACCAGCTCCATCACGATTTCTCCTTCTTCGATTGTTTCCAGCTGATTACTATCAATATAACTATTTCATTTAAAGAACATTTGTTGTTTTGCCCTCTCTTTCCTGCTCATCAGCAAAATATGAGGGGCACCAGCTTGGTCAAGGTTACAATAGTGGTGAGCAAATGTGCTGGGTTTAGGAGGGCACTTTTCCCCTTTCTATAGAACCTTTCAAAATTTCTTCCCCCAAAAAGAACCAACAAACATTGGACTTCTACACTTCTGGGACTCTTCCACACTACACAATGATAGCACTATGGTTCCACCTTAACTATCATGGTTGTACCCTGTGGAATCCAGGGCTGTAATTTGGTCAGAAGCACCAGAGGAACTCCCTAGTTGAGAATTCTAAATACTCCTCCATAAAGTACAAATCCCAGGATTCCATAAAATCCTGGGATGGCGACAAAAGTCAATTCATATAATGTGGCAGTGCCCCTGGTTTTAAAAATGTGTTTAAAGTATTAAATAATGCAAGGAGGAAAATAAAAATTGAGGTTTTGCTCCCATAGAATCTTGGGAAATGCAATTTATTCTTTAGGGAGGAAGAAGGAAAAGTCTGGGTATTTTGGAAAAACCATGATTAAAAAAATATTCCTGAAGGTTACATGTTTCCATAGTTTGGACATTGTTCCCCATCATCCCCAAAGGAACTGATGCTCTCCTTAGGTGAGGTAAGCTCTGAGGCTCACACACCTCATGCCCTCCCAGAGCAGCTGCATGGGTTCTTAAGCTATTCCAGCCTCTGGTGACGTAATACAGACATCCAGAGATTATCCTACTGCCCTGATAGTCATCAATTAGGAAGAGGCTTATAGGGTACACCAGACAGTCACGAATCTCGTCAGGCTCTAGAAAAAAAGTCTTGCATGCATTTTGGTGGCCTTTTTGGCACAATAGACAAACTAACTTCCCTTCCCCTTACCACACACTCTGTAGCAGTATTTATTTAGCCTTCCTTCCCCTTCCTAGGCCTTCTACCTCCAGCTTCATCCATCATCTAAACTTAGCCCTGCCACATTTGTGGCACCAAAAAAAGCAGACCTTTCCAGCATAGCTATTTCCACATACCCGTTGACAATCTCTCCTTATAGAAACAAGTTTCTCCAGACACCAATTCAATAACAGCTCTAACAATGCATTGTATTCTTCCCCTGCTCCTCAAACCCAGCCAAAATGTGAGCATAATAGAGCAGAATCAATGGCTGGCGCATGTAAGGCAATCTAAGCTCTAAGAACAGAGCTAAAAATATCCAGTCAATCACACACAGCAGCTGAGACCCGGCCCCATTTCCAAGGCATACGCAATTGCATTAAACTCCCCACACGGATGGTGAGAGCAAGTGACCGGGAAGGACACAGTAATGCTGCACTGCACCATTATGGCTAAGCCTACCAAAGGTCATAGGCATCCTGGATGTGCTTCCTTCAGGCGTCCAGATGGAATACATGGACAGGGACAAAACCAGTTTAATACTAAGGCAAGGTCTGCTTAGACCAGAGCTTATGGGCAATTCTGCCATTTGACAATTGTGGTTTCTACACATTTTACCTGGTATGGGCTAACATACCCTTCCTGACATCAAGACATTTGTTAGCCATTATTAACCCGAAGTCTAAAATTTGTCAGTGGTTTTTTAAAAAGTTTAATGCTCATCTTTCAATATTTATTTCTTTTATTTAGGTGTTCAAGGAAAGTTGTGTAGGGTTATCCCTTGTCGTTCTTCAAATAATCCTGTAAAGTACATTAAACGGACTGAATTCAAATACATAGTTGTTTAGTCTGGAAAATCAACATGGAAAGAGATCTTGCAGCCGTAGAGCAGCACTGAGAATCAAGGGCGACAGAAAAAAGATTGTGCACATCTACACTGTAGAATTGGTGCAGTTTTACACCGCTTCAATGGGCTTAGCTGAATATTATGGAATCGCTAAAGTTGTAGTTTGGTGAGAAACCAACACTATTTGGCAGAAAGGGATGAAGACCTTGTAAAGCTATAGCTCCCATGAGCCCTGGAAATTAAAGCCATGTCTAACTGCATTAATTCTCCAGCGTAAAGGCACCCTAAGTCCATATCCTCAGGTGCATTTATGAATGTTTATGATACCAACTTCATTTTAGTTTCTAAGGGGCTAGAGCAGTGGTTCTCAACCTGTGGGTCCCCAGGTGTTTTGGCCTACAACTCCCAGACAGTTTACCAGCTGTTAGGATTTCTGGGAGTTGAAGGCTAAAACATCTGGGGACCCACAGGTTGAGAACCACTGGACTAGAGGATCCCATAGCATATTAAACTGGTTGACACTGAAGTACCCAGCAATCTTCAGAGTAGACCAGAGATCTGATTCCAGACCACCTCAGTCCATGTTTATCCCACACTCTGGAAAATGTTTATTTCCTTGTCTGTGTTCATCAAATGAGATTTGAACACAGAGCTTCTGCTCAGGGTGCAAGAACAAGCCAGAGTCAGTCCACCTCCCCATCCTCCATTCAGTTTGCAACTATGTTCTCCTAACTGACGCACTTTATATGCAGTTACCCTTAAACTAAGCGATTGGCAAATGATAGTAAGGCAGCAGGGCTCCTTTAATCCCAATGAGGGACATACCCATTCACCCTTTTCTTTACAGTAATCCAGAAAAAATTCACTGTTCCCCCATCCTGCAACTGAAAGAATTCTCATTATTTTCAACAGAAAGGTGACATCATTTCCAACATTAGACAGATGTTGTGAACTTTGTCTTGTAACATGCTATGGGACTACCTTCCCTTTCTCTCTACCGCCAAGCCCTTTTTCTGCCAGTAGATTGAACCTTTCTTTGGAACCTTTCTTTTGTAACCTGCTTTCCAGTTGCCTTTTCTTTCACCTGATGATTGTACACAAGAGGAGAAGGATCGGCAGTTTACTGTTACGGGACACTGTGTCCCAAACTAAATTGGAAAAAACATAAAGTCACATTCCCGCGGGAAACAAGCTCTATAATCCGAGATTATCCCAGTTAATAAAGAGAAAATGGAGTGGCCGGGGGCAGGGTGGGAGAAATACTGTCTCTTTCATTTCTTGTGAAAATTGATTGCTGGGTTCTAGATAGAATATTTAGAAAACTTCAAAGCCATGCCTTGGATGTTGTTCTCTCATTACAGCTTCTCAAATGCTCAGTTGATCTTGTGATCTGAGAGCTAAATGAAAAATACATGAATTTGCTTTACTCATTGTTAGGAAGCTCCCACCGATCAACGGGTCATCACATAAAAGGGGCTTCATGCATTTTCATTTCCTGGTTGGTGTTTGGAATGCTACTCCTGGTTATTACAAAGACAAAGTGTTCATCATCATCATCATCATCTACCAGCTCTGTGGTTACTTGCCTGTGGTTGATTTGTTGTCTCAGAAAGATAGAACTGAACATTATCTTTCTTCATTAATACCACTAAAGTTGGGAGCAGAATTTTACATTTGGGACTGTGGTTTTCTTAACCACAGGGTTTTTGAATTTGTAGAGAACAAAAGAACCTCAGTATTCAAGGCTGTCAAATAGATACGTTTAGTTATCATGCATTAATGTTGGTATATGAAGCTGTGGTTGAAGACACAGTCACAGCAGCCTGGAGAAAACATGGCAACCAAAGGGTTCTGTGGATAAGACTGGCTGAGACAGGTGGACTGTTTCATTCTTCTGCCTTTCCACACACATTTCTTATGACACAGTACACATCCTATGGACACAACCACCCGATGAAAGTGAAGTTTAGTATCAATACTCCCTCTCAGTGACTGCTGTTCAAACCATATTTTTTAGTGGCACACTATGCATGCAGACAACAACCTCAGAGAATCACAGGGGAATTTATGGGCACTGCATGTTGACAAATCTTATACCCATGCTTGGTAACTAACTGGTGCAAAATGGACCTGTTTTTCTGCTTAGTGGATGGGTATTTTCTTTTTCTTGCTTGTCTTTGGAACTCATATTATTCCAGCATTACAAAAGTGCACACATTTGGGCAGCTTGAGCAAGACACACTCCAAGTCCCATCATTGTCAACAGTAAAGGCTAATCAAGGAAAGTTAGAAACAAGCAAAATCAGCACACACAGATACTGGCACCTCCCAGGAGTCCTGGTCCATCCAATACAAACACAGAAGAAGACATAGTGAAGGAGAAGCTGATAAAAGACAAATCTTTTCTTCAGGAATTTCAGCCAAATATAACCAGGATATCCTGAACTGCAAGCAATTATTATGCACTGTCAGTAACTCAGCCTTCACATCACTACCTATAACATTTTGGATTTTGTTTGATAAAAGTTAAAGAAGTTTGGTCTGTCTGTCCCGGAAGCCAAATTCACAGCTAATGTTAGCTACTTCTTACCCAGAATATTGCAGAGTAAACTGCCATTATACAGTGGTCCTTATCCCATACTGTCCCGCTAGACCACTACGTTCAGAAGTGGGTCAAGTCTTAGAGGTGCCCGGTGTTAAACTATACCATCTGACAGCCACAAGACGGAGGGCCTTTTCAATAATTGCTCCAACCCTATGGAATGCACTACCTTCCGGAGTCCGTGCTCTCACGGACTTAGTAACATCCTCCTGTTTCGCGAGGCCTTTGGGCACTAATCCTAGGATTGGTAGGCTCCTCCGTCTCCTTGTGTTATGTATGCCAATGCAGCTATTCACATCTGTGCCTCCGGCTTGCTATGTATTGGACTTATTGTATTTTATTGTGTTTTAATGTGTTTTATGCTGTTTTTAACCTTGAATTTGGTGTAAGTCGCCCTGAGCCACTCGGGAGTGGCGACTCACAAATTTAAATAAATAAATAAATAAATAAGCAGATGGCTAGTTTACAGTCCCTCAAACTGTTGGGGGGCAGAGGCGGACTATAGTTTGAAAAAAAACATGAACAAATTCCTAGACGCACTGTACATGTCTTTATTTACAGTGCAAAAGGAAAAGCAAGAACAATACAATATTTAGAACAAATAACAATTTTAATCAACATAAACTTACTAGCATTTCAATGGGAAGTGTGAATCTGCTTTTGGCTGATGAGATAGTCAAGTTAATTAGGATTGTTAATTAGTCATTTCATATTTAAGGCAACCCTAAATCTAAAGTTTACGGCATGGGCTGGGTTAATGACTTTGGAGGGCCACATCTGGCTCATAGGCCTAAGTTTGGAGACCCCTGCCTTAATATAATGTTATGGTTTAATGAAGTCTAGATACACCTCAGCTCAGATAATTGCCTGTCTGGATCTGGCCAGAGACTGCTTTCCATCAGTTGTTTTCTTTTTCTTCTAGACCCCAGGTAATGTAAGTATTCATGAAATGCTCTGATTTCGCTCAAATCTTTCCCTGGGAACAGAGGTAAACATTTTTTTATTTTTAGAGTCTCTTTTAATATTCATTTCTTTTATATTAAAAAAACTCGAGCAAAATACTCAAATCCCTCCGTTGTCTTTGATATGTCACAATGGAAGAGATCCTGGTTCTACAGTCACAAGGCACAGCTGATGCTAGCACTTGGGATAACTTTTGATAATCTCAACAGATGTGACATCTCCCCACTGCCAGCAGAATTGAATATAAATAAACTCCTGCAATCCAACAGTTCTTTGGGCTGCCTACTTTGCATGTTGGCATCAGCTGTAAGATTCACCTGGTGACCATTTTGTTCAAGTCCCAATCAAAGTGATCTGGGAGAGAAGAAATAGAACAGTTTTCTGCTGAGTGAAAGTGTGAAGCCATCTATAACACTTCCAGAGATCTGATCCACTCATTTCCCAGGCCAACTCAAGGGTCTGTCAGAGTGCAACTTTGTCACAAATGCACCAACAATTGTTTATTATTACCTCTATTAATATCTTCATGTGATCATTAATAATTAATTAACAGAGATATTAATAGAGATCATTAATCCCATGGCAAAGGAAAAGTTAGTTGACATCTTTTTAGCTGACTGAAGCAATTCTTCATCACAGCCACTGTCCATCACAATGAATGAGTTGCTGCCCCCATGGTGGGTTGGTGTGCCCCCGTCACTGAAGACAAAATCACTGATCTAATATCTCTTAAGCTTTAAATACTTCTGCTTTATTTTTGAACATGGATGGGTAACTTCACTAGTGACGAGGCCATTTTGCTTCCTTGCACTTTTCCCATTGGGCTGCACCAGTGCATTTTAGCACACACAGTGTCACTATCTTAAGTAATTTGCACACTAGGATAAACATTTGGTCAGGTGAAATAGGAAAGAATGCGGCAACTGTTTTGTTGCAAGTGCATATGTAAACAACCACCACTAGAATAAACTAACTTAATTTGCATGCATGATGCAATACTTTAAGCTTTTGGGATCTGGGATCCTGCTACCCAATTTCTTGTTTATTTATTTTACCGCCTACGCCCATCCTTCTCCTTTTTTCCTTCTTCACTGTTATCTTTTTCTTTCTACTTGCTTCCTTCTCTCCTCCTGACAATTCTAGAAGGAAAGGCAGCATTGCTTGTGTCCTCACATGATTCATATCAGATAAAGACAAGTTATGGATTGTGGCCCATCATACAAAGCATTTCAAGAATTCTCTGGAAGCCAGGGCTGAGTGTTAACACAGCCAAGAACTGAGCGAAGCCTTGCTTCTCGAGTTCAGTCAGCAAATGTGTTTTCAATCTCTAAGCACCAGTTTCCTTCCTCCATTGCTTTAGTAACAAGAACTACACATCTTTGGCCGCATGCCTTGGAAGAATAAGAGCTGAAGCACTTAACAGAAGGCAGAACAGCTGATGGTATTTCCAGTTCTTCTTTCCACCCCCATTGTGAGCAGGTGTCCTGTACCATCGTACAGGACACTACTAAAACAAGGCCAGAACTTCAAGGGGTAATGGATCTTGGCTGGTCTAGCATTCTACTTTCCTACATTTCCCTTTTCTGCTTTCTGAAGAAGGAAACTTTATTTGAATTCTACCCAGGAGATCTTAAGGAAAACATCCCTTGGTTCCTGAAAGGCAGCCAACAAAATGGCTGGGAATTTAAAACCATCTTTCATTCCAGACACCTCATTGTGATGTGCCAGAGCACAGCAAAATACAAACACTAGCTCAAGAGTTCAGTAGAATCCGTCCATCCTCCCCCTTTTAACATACAGGCCACCTTAAAGGGGTTACAATGAACCACACATGAAGCCACACTGATTTATAAATAGAATTGGAGATCTAGATCTTGGGGTATTTTTATAGGGTGGAGGAGAAAGTGGGGCAAAGATCAATGGGATAATAATCATAATAATGATTTTATTTGTAACCTGCCCTATCTCCCCTAGGGACTCCTTTAATATGCCAAGTCCCAGATGTGCTTTATACTGCATGGAAATTATGCAGCTCTCCAGATGCTGTGGGAGAGCAACTCCAAGTAGCCCTGTGAGGTGAATTCATGAATTAATTAAGTTGTAATTACAGTACTGAAGAACCAACGTGATGCAGTGGTTTGAGTGCTGGACTAGGACTCTGGGATACCATGCTTCAAATCCCCATTGGCCATGGAAATCCACTGATTGACTTTGGGCAAGTCATACTTTCTCTGACTATGGCAAGGGAAAAACCCCTCCTAACATATTTCCCCAAGAAAACCATGCAATAGGATTCTTCATAAACTGGATTTGACATAACAAAAACAACAGATAATACTGATTCAAATTACTTTCACAAGCTTATCTTCATCATAGCTATTGCAAATGTGAGCGCAACCTTCCTCAAAGTGGCTTAGGATGCTGTTACAGTATAAAGATGAACTCCAATTAAAAATTCAAAGATGATGGGGGATTATACGCCCCATTATTTTGTTCCCTGGTTTTCCCTGCAAAGAGGTTATTTTGAAAGTGGAAAAATACAATTTGCCCTTGTCAGGTACATGATGAAGCATTTTGGACTTCAAACTGTGATTTGTTAATTAGGACACACAGAAACCAAGATTTTGTCCATTTGCACAGCAGTTGGGCAATTCGTCTTTAAGCTGCTCATTCTGATACTTCCCCCAAAATTTTCCTTTAAAATGTGAATGTCTTTTAAATTTCGGGGCTGAGGGAGAACTGTTACAAATTCTTGATTAGACAAGAAGGAAAAAGAGCCAGCAGATTGATTTGTGTATAGAATGGGACTCCAGTAGAGACAGGCAAACAGTGACTGGCGAGATGCTGTACTGAAATTATTAAATTATTTTGAAGTAGTGGCAGAGGTCCCTTCTCTGGGGAGTCTGATCTGAGCAGACAGTGTGGAAAGCACGGGCAGAGCTTCCCTTTTTGGAGCTTTCTGTATTCAACGCCTTAATTATAACCTAGTGGGTGATGATGTCTTATGAGCAGATGCAAGATGGCCATTGTACGCTCTGGGATAAGATCTGAAAAAAACCCAGAGCTTTCCTCATCATGAAGAGGCTTGTATGTGTCACATGAAAGGCTGCACTGATCCTTGCTCTAAATTGGTCACACACAAACTCACAGAGTTACCTTCAAAGGCCATCACACTGTGCTGCGACGTTGGCATCTGGGCCTTCACAATGACAGACGGACAGCTAGATAATTACAGAAGGGGAATTTTCATCCGTCCTCCCCCCTTTTCTCCAGCTCAAGAGCGAAGACAGGCTTCTGAACCAGTAAACACTTAAGCGCATGGATGAAAGACATATTGTCAACTGGCACCAGCCACAGAGCTGTCTCCTTGAACTCTATCCAGTTTGGGTGAGCTATCATAGGAAACAGTTGATTTTCACACATCACAGGTACCGCTGTCTGAATAAAAGCCCAGCAACATAACCAACAGCCTCACATCATTTATCACAGGCCAACTTACATGGTGTGTGTGTGTGTGGGTGTCAACTGTTTGAGTGCCTCTTCCCTGGACATGCAAAACTGGTCAGAAAGCACCTATCCTAGCCTTAACCCTGTTCTCTTGCATGTTCACCGTATTTGTAACAAACACCAGCATAACCACCTTCAGGCCATTTCTGAGTTCATAACAAATTCAGTAACACAAAGGCAATGAAAAGTCAAAAGCTATTTTGTTTTTTAAACGAAGCATGAACTAGAGTTTTGGAACCTATTGAGAACTGTTTGAATCTGGATATTTGAAATTCTTCTCCCTGGGCTTAAAAGCAATTGAACCCGAGACCTTTGCCATGCAAAGCATATGCTTTACTATTGAAAGATGGTCCCTTCCTCCCTCTTCCTTTAAAGTGGAACTCATTCAGCCAGGCAGCTTTTAATGACAAGAGATCCAGAGGGACACTTAAGAGAAACTGAACGTAGTTCGACTGGGGAAGCTAAATCACTGCAACCATACTGGTTTTTTTCCTGAGGAACATTCTGAGAAGCCCAGACCAGAGAAGAAAACAAATAGTGTTTGGAGTTTCCACCTCCATCAAATTTTGATTGTGAGATTAAGGAAAATTTGAAAATATTTGTGCAAATGGCCCGTTAAACCTCTGTTGTAAAATCAACAGCGGCAAGGCATGGACTAAGGCAATTTTAAATGGTAAGCGAACATTATTTTGGCACGCCCTTCCCCCCCAATCAATCACTGAAAAATAAAAGGTAGAATATTATTCACATGTTCAGGGGCGCATTCAGCTGCCAGGTGCTCCTCCTTGGTCTCCGGCCTCGTGGGGGTACACATGCACGCCGGGTGCGCATGCCTGGAGCCAGCTGGTTCGAAGCGTGTGCATTTGGTGCAGCGCGGGCAGGCCGCCTTCCATGGGGCCAGAGACTAAGGAGGAGGGTTTGGTGGCCGGGGGCAGAGGCTCTGCCTTCAGCTGCTGGGTGCTCCTCCTTGGTCTCCAGCCTCGTGGAGCCGCTGCAGGCGGCTCTGGCCTGTTTGTGGCGAGCCGGGTGCGCACGCGCGGAGCCAACTGGTTCCGCACGTGCGCATTTGGTGCGGTACGGGCGGGCCGCCTTCCATGGGGCAGGAGACTGAGACTGGCGTTTGGCGGCCAGATGTGCCCCTGAATATGTGGCGCCCCATGCGGGTACGTAGATCGCATTTAGGCAAGCCTTCAACCTTGCTGGCCCTTGAGTTAGCTCTATTTAGGCAAGCCTTCAACCTTACTGGCCCTTGAGTTAGCTCTATTTAGGCAAGCCTTCAACCTTACTGGCCCTTGAGTTAGCTCTATTTAGGCAAGCCTTCAACCTTACTGGCCCTTGAGTTAGAGCTTCTTGGAATGTAGTTGAAATTGTTATGTAGATGCTTGGTTAGATGCAGTATGTTTTTAGATTTTATTGCTCCTGTATTAAACTCTGATTGTGCTATGTGTTTTTATGTGAACCGCCCCGAAACCGCCGGAAGGAGCGGTATATAAGAATAATAAATAAATAAATAAATAAAATAATGTAAGATCCGGCCCTGCCTTCGGATAATGTGGTGCAACTCTCATTAGCCCTGGTCAGCCTAGCAGGGATATGAATTTCACCACCCCCAAAGGGACACATTGTACCCACCCTGGTACAAAATTGGTGAATATTGCATGCTAAATACTCTTGAGATCTGAGAAGTAGCTGAGGGCCCTTCTATACTAGATAGACCAGGCATGAGCAAACCTTTTAACTTGGGGCCACATGGTGGGCCGGAGTGGGGTGGGTGGATTGTGCAGGGAGGCAGGGGACAGACCAGGAGTTGGTGCAGGGGAGGAGGATTTCACTCACAGAAGCTTGCCTGGTCCACAGTCGCACCCAGGAAATCGTGCTCATCAACACCAGTCCCAGGCAAAGTCTCTTCCTGGCATGCATCTTGGCCTCCACTGCCACAGGACTCAGCTGCTCCTTGCCCTTCACACTCCCTGGATCGCTACCCGCAGTGACAAGGAGAGCAGCCCCTTCTCTTCCTCCTTCTCCGCTGCCACTTGGGCATCCAGCTGCCTAGGGCTCTCCTTCTCTTCCCTCTTGCTTCTGTTCTTCTTTCTGAGGGGGAACTTGCCCTTGAGGAAGTTGGTGGCAGCAGAGAAGGAGGGAGGTGGAAGAGGAGCCTCCCTCCTTATTGGCAGGGGTGGGGGCCTGGAGGAAGAGGAATGTGTTTGTTTCATGTGCACTATTAAGGACCAGCTAAGTCCCATGGAGGTAGAGGCCAAGGTGCAGGCCTGGAAGAGGCTCCACCTCGGACTGGTGCTGCAGCTGCATGTGACTCTCAACATGAGGACATGGTCAGGTCACTATGTTGTCATGCCTAAAGGACCTAGGAAGAGGTTATATTCCGGACTTATTGTGGAAGAGGTTATATCCCGGATCTATTGAAGAATGGCATACAGAGCCATTTTTCTGGATTACAATTTGCATTACATTTGTTTAGATTAGACCTGGAACTGCCCAAGATCCTCAAAGACTTTCCTTCACACCCTTCTGGACTTACCTTTCCTAATGATTTTTCCTAAAGCACCGTGACTCTCAGCGGACATTTTGTGGTATTTTGACTTTGATATATATATATATTACGATATTTTTGTAAATCAATTTCGTTGACTGTGCTTGGGAATGTAAGCCTACTGGTTGAATAATTAATATTTGATATAGACTTTATACTACTGGTCCCATTTTGTGGAGTTTTGCTGCATTTCTACAGCTCATTACTAGTTTAGTTCAGTTGCACAACACTGCCTGAGTACCAGAGGTCTTACATTCAATTCTAGTGGATTTTAGAAAAAATCATCAAGTTGCCACAGGTCCTGTAGTTCATAGCGTGCAACTAAAAGAACTTTGCAGATTGGAGGGGGAAATTGAACTTGCATGAAACTGCCTGTTAGCTATTACAGCATCTTAAAAGGATGAGGTTTCCCCCCCCCCCCCCAGTAGTGCAACACAAAATACAGCACAAGGATTCACACAGCAGTCTGTGAAGTGGTAAGCTTCTAAACAAACAGCTGCTGCAGCAGCTAAAAAATGCTGCCGGATGGACAGACTGCAGCCGCTTCTCAATAACCTAATCCTGTTTTAAGCCTTGGAGGCCAGATTTATGCTATCATTTGCATAAATGCCTCCGGGATATGTGCAAGGGGCTTGTTATTCAAGCACTACCTTCCCTCTCTCTAGTCCTGAAGATGTAGTTGGGAGGTTGAAAGGGGGCAACGGCCTTGGAAGAAGCATCTGGAACAAAACATGACTAGCTAGGGCATTCTCAAAGAAACAGTGGCTCCTGCCTGTGAGTCATCCCATTTGATTCAGAGTCTCCCACTCATGAGTAAGTCCCTACGCATGGCATTAAGAGATAAATATAACTTCAGCACCAGCATTGAAGAGAAAGCTCCAAATTAGCAAGCAGCATTGAGGTAGTTCTATCGCAAAGCAGCACAAGGTGAGGCAAGTAGCACGCAGTCTTCTGGGAGGAAGACAGTGCTAGCATTTCTAAGGGGAGGGAGGAACACCAAACACTATTGGTAGGAGGCACCTGGGTAGAGAAGTGGAAATACATGTACATCTTTCAAAAGATATGGGAATTTCTTCCATCTCTGGGCTCCCCCTCCCTTAGAAACAAAAGAAAATCTCCAAGCGAGGAGATTTTGTGAGAGCCGTCTGGACTTATCAGGGAAATCCATAATTACATACTGCAGGCAATGTGGATTATGGCCCAGCTGAGAGGGGAGAGAGTGCTTTTTAAAAAAATAACGTGAACTATTGAACCCTCTGATGGGACGGTCCCTTCGGAGACTGCATCTGTGCAATTAGGGATATTTCAACCACTTGAGGGACACATTATTTACAACCAGGGGAGATAACTGGAGGGATTATAGGGTGCCCAGATGTGTCACTAGCATTTTCTTTTGGAGATCAACAGCTTTTTTTTCTCCTGGAGATGAACATTACTAAAGAATAAAAGCAGGACTTTGGGGAAAGTTCTTCACTACTTCTAAGCAGGTAGAAGGAATCTGGGAGGAAGAGCACTAAGAAGCAGAGGACGCCTGTGATTGTGAACAGTACACTTTCTGAGTTGTTGTAGGTTTTTCGAGCTGTATGGCCATGTTCTAGAAGCATTCTCTCCTGACGTTTCGCCTGCATCTGTGGCAGCCATCCTCAGAGGTTGTGACCTCACAACCTCTGAGGGTGCCTGCCACAGATGTAGGCGAAACGTCAGGAGATAATGCTTCTAGAACATGGCCATACAGCCCGAAAAATCTACAACAACCCAGTGATTCCAGCCACGAAAGCCTTCGATAATACAGTACACTTTCTTCTTCATGCACTCAGTCTCAGCAAATGAAGCCAGCTGAAACCAAAGTTAGCAATTCACGTTAAAATGTGACTAGTAGCACTTCATAAGGAAATCTTGCCTAGCAGAAAGCTCCTGTTTGCTGCTTTGATTGGCCAGAAAACGAGCTGGCTGGTAATGGATGCACAAACAGCAGTGTGGAAATGCATTTCCGTGCTGCTTTGATTGGTTCCTTCTGACTGGATCTCCAGCCACAAGGATTGGTCATTGGCTTTATAGGTTTCTCTCCCCTGGATATTTTGGAAGAGAGTTACACAAAAGTCCTTTTTTCAGTAAGACGTAAGAAAAATGTTTCCTAGCTTTCTTTTCTCTCCCAGTGTGTTGGTATACAAGTAGTAGACTGTGTCTGTGTTTTGAAATGAAGGATTTGAGGTGAGAGAAGCCTCTGCATATGCAACAGCAAGCTGCACAACTCAATTTCCTCTGAAGGAGAAAAGATTGTAATTTTTACAAAGTCACAGCAGCACAGTTGCACCTTCCTTCACTGCTGCAGAAGAAATACTATAACATGTCTTAAATAGATCACAGGGCCTAGGAAGGAAGGAAGCAAGGAAGGAAGGAAAATAGAGGGGAATGAAAGCAAGCAAGCATCTGGCAGTCAGCATGAAGGTCAATACTGCCAGGAAAAATGCCAGCCCCAGGATGGCATTTGACAAAATGTCATTTTAAATAGGGAAATGTAGTCCTGACTTGTGTCTTTTGTCAGGCCTCTCTTGTTGACAGGGTGATATTTATAGCTGAGGCCTTAAAAGAGCCAAATGGTGCTTCCCAAGAGTTGCGATTGGAGAGGTGGCCCAGCAAGGGGCTGGCAAACATAAATATTTGACATGGTGAAGGGAGGGAAGAAGAATGATATCTTGCTGAGAGAAGGAAAGAGAGGTCCCCTGGGGGCTAAGAGAGCACCTTGCACTGGATTCCCACTGACTGTTCAGCCTTGCAGATTGCAGATGCCCCTGTCACAATCTGAGGCCAAAGGATCCCAGAGGAGGAAAGCCAGAATTTTTTCATGTATTTAAAAAAGGCAAGGCCTGCACCAAGCTTAGCTCTTGGTCACAGGGAAGATAAGAAATAAGCAAGCATATACTTGGGATGAACATCTGGTATCTAAATCCATCACCTTTCTATGGATGAGAACACTTTTATAATGCAGCCATTGATATCATCATCATCATCTTTGTGCTACCTTTTCCCCAGGACTGGAACTCAAGGTGGCTTACACATTCAAAAGACTCCAAATAGCACATGCAATACATCAATATAAATCAAATAAAATTATTAACCCTATTAAAACTGTTATACTGTTTTTTATCGATGGCATTGAAGTGTTGCCAATACTGTGAACTGCCCTGAGTCCCCTTTGGCGTTGAGAAGGGTGGTAACTACCACAGCAAATCTATATAAATAAAAATGTAATGTTCGTTTCTGGGATTAACATAACTCAAAAACCACTAGATGAATTGACACCAAATTTGGACACAATACACGGATTAGAGTTCCCAGGACTCCTATATATCGTCCATGCTTTTGAGCTGCTGAGAATTATAGTCCAGCAGTGTCTGGAGTGCCATGTAATTCCCACCCTAAATAGTGATGTAAAATCCAGTGTTTAGCCCCCAAACATGTAATCAATGGGACTACTCTGTCTGGCATTAAATACAGAATTTTCTTCTGTGCATTTAACTTTAGAAACTTTTAGGCATGTGCCTATACTGTCAAACTGAGCCCTATTATTTCCATTTCATGGGAACTGAGCTATAGCTTCTCCAAAGCAACCCAGTGATAGAAGCCAGTGGTAAATGCCATGCCTACCTATATTTCTCCCATGAAGCAGTCACAATTGAGAGGTGAACAGGATAATTATAACTGCTGTGCCATTTCTTATCGTGATTCATGCAACAGCCAAACTGTCAGTATGCTTGGCCTTTCACTAACTGGATCATAATAACAGTATTTTATTCTCCACCCCCCACACACTCACACATCTTTTTTAAAACTTCACTTTCTAAGGGACTCAACTAAGCTAGCCTGCAATTACATTCACTGTGTGAGAATGAGCCCTGATGGGAGCCAAGGCTCTGTACCCCAGGTAGGGCCTGTCTGTCTGTGACTACAATGTGCAAGCCTCCTCCTGGTCCAACTCTGATCTATAGTTTTCTTGCTGCAAAAAGACAGAATTGAAATGCAGGGAAAGATATGCTAACAGTGCATGGAAAAAATGTTTAAAGTCTTTGACATCCACCTCAAGCATTTGTAAAAGCATAAATTCTGAAAAGAGAGGATGCTGCCCTAAATCATTCATTTCTGCATGTCCAACTTTGGAATAATAAAGCAGAACAGCAAATGCTGCAAGAGCATTTTTAGAAAGGAAGGATTTAGGAAGAAAGCATATTTTGTCAAAGTTTAATTAGTGGTAATTTTATCTCTTTTTGACATGTCCTAATTTTTTTCACAGCCATAATTCTCAAATATGCCCAAGCATCTGCAGTTTCATACAGTGATACTGAGAATGAAACCATTATTGACAGTTGTATTTTAGGCTCTATTCTGACTTATTGATATCCAGATAAGAATAGAGATACACGACTAAATAAATTGAGGATTTTCATCTTAAACAATAAAACGTTTTTATGTAATCCAGAAAGGTGGTCATTGTGGGTAAAGCCCAGCATTGACTTAATGCAACTCAGGAATATTGTATTAATGTACAGTTTTAGGCAAACAGTGAGGGGGACACACCCTTTTTCTAATGTGGCAAGATAAATATAGGGTAGAAAATAACCAATCCAGGATGCCTGAAAGATCAAGTTTTGTTACTATAGAAATAAATCCATGGATTGGCATTCAATGGCCAGTGTGTGATAACTACTATTTCTGTGGAGATTTTGATTCCTTATATGTGTTTCATTATTTCTAACTGTAGGAATTGACTGCTGAATGTTTTGTGTTGTATGCCTTCGAGTCATTTCTGATATATGGCAACCCTAATGTGACCCTGTAACAGGATTTACTTGGAAAGATTTTTTCAGAGAGAGTTTGCCTTTGTCTTCCACTGAGGTTGAGAGAATGTGACTTGCCGAATATCACCCAGTGGATTTCCATGGCTGAGCACACCATTAGAACCCTGGTCTCAAAAGTCATAATCCAATGTTCAAACTACTAGCTCTATCTTTAGGGGAGGGGGGAAAAACAATGGAACTTACTAAAATTGACCAAACTACAATGTAAACCTGTATAAATCTCAGGATTTGATGATTTATTTTTTTAATTATTTCAAACATTTGTACCCTGTCCTCCTCAACCCTCCAGGCAGGGGGACCGGGGAACGGGAAGGGACTCAGGGCAGCTTACAACTGGCAACAATTGGATGCCCACACATGCAAGCAACACAGCATAAAACCATGATTTAAGCTTTTTCCTAAAAGAAAGGTGAGATGGAGCTGACCTAATTTCCCTGGGGAGTGTATTCCACAGATGGGGGCCACCACCAAGAAGACCCTGTCTCTCATCCCCCCCAGATGCATTTGTGAGGAGGATGGGATCGAGAGCAGAGCCTCCCAGGACAATCTTACACTCCAAGGCGGGTCATAGAGGGAGATACGTTCAGACAAGTAAGTTGGGCCACAACCATATAGGGCTTTATAGTCCAAGACCAGCACTTTACATTCACATATTTATTTACATATCAGTCCTAATAAGTGACCTTCTCAAACTAAGTTGTCATCCATTATTCCTTACCCAGAACTCCAAAGTCTAGATGAAAAGAAACACCAGATTCAGAAAGAGAATAGTAGTTAAGCTGCATGAACAGTAAAGGCTTTGATTCCAGCAAATGTGCTTTCTTGGTGCAGGTTTTCTATTTCCATCTCACAGAACCTAGGGGGAGGAGGGGGTGATGATATATCAAGGAATGGTCTACAATGTAAGTGAATATACATCACCACATAAAAAGCTCCTTTCTGAAAACATGAAGTCCAGTCCCTAAAAATATCTAGCTGTGATATTGGCTCTGCATGGGTCTGTGAATACTATATTTTTAAAGCTTACAGAGCAAGAAAAAGTGACACTATATGTGAGAAAAGCATTAATAAAATTGGTAAGGTTTTATCAAAGCTGGACTTGTTCTGAATCAGGGCTGGCCATCATCTTCCTTCATCAGTTAGAGCAAAGGGTATCTGCCATCCAATAGTATCTGGAGGAAACACAAGTTCACCAGGCTTGATCTACCATACATACCAGGCATTGACAAACTTAACAGCAAGTAGGAATTGCCCATGCCTGGTATATATGCATATATAAGTTGACTTCATGTATAGGTTGAGGGCAGTTTTGGAAGCCAAAAATAATGGATTTTGATATTATATATGGATAAGTTGAGGGTCATTTCATGGACAGGGGAAAGCACCATGCCACTTCATGGGACCATCTGCCCCTGGCTACCTCTGTAATTCCCTCACCTAGGTATCCAAAAAGACCAGAAGTACCATCACGGAGGAGAAAATAAAATCATAGAGTTGGGAGAGACCTCGTGGGCCATCCAGTCCAACCCCATGCCAAGAAGCAGGAAAATCACATTGAAAGCCCTGGTGCTCCTCTTAGGTTCTCCCACAATGGACAAAACTCTTCCCTTCTGTGACACTACTCAGAGAAATGAAGAATTTATTTTTAAATGAAAGTTAAGGCACACCATTTGAACTAATCTGTGTATAAGTCGACCCAGTTTTTTAAGCTTGATTTTTTGACTTAACATTTCTAGACTGATACATGAGTATATAGGGTAACTCAAATTATGTTTTCGTCCTGCCCTCAAAGGATTTAAAAAGACATAACATGCTTACAACAAAAACCACTTAGAAGTAGTGCACATGCACAACCATATCAAAGAGCACATATATGTTTGTCTGCTATTGTGCTAATGTCGTGAAAATGAATGCTTTTTCATAGAAATGCATTCAGGAAATCCCTCTAAATGCAATAGGAGGTGAATAAATTGTTAAATTGTTATGTAATTCTGAACTACTTGTAAGACCTGTAGCTGGACTGCTCCTTCTGCTGAAGACAACAGTCAATAGGAAGGTCTAAATCCTAGTATTGTAGCTTCATTTTTCACAAAAGGAGGAAAAACAAAATGCAAAGCAAAAGGGTGGCTAAAGATCACACAGCTGAAATCCCAGAGGCATCTGTAAGTCCCAGCAATATTTTCCAATAAACTTGGTGTTATCTCCTGCCACAGAGCAACAAAGAACAGGATAAATGGACGGCAATAATACAAAATATGTGTTGGGTATGGCACAAAAATGTGGGTTGGAAATCGAATCCAGGGCTGTGTCCTTTTAGAAACAGCAGCTGTGCTAGCAAGGTGGAAGTTACCAGGCAACATCTAGAGCAGAGAAAAATCTGATTTTCAGACATTTCCTTTCTTCTCAAATAACTGCTCTATAAAATAAAATCTGAGTTCAGTCCCATCTACACTGCTATATAAAACACTTTCAAACCTGTCAAGACTCAATGTAGTCTCATATAATGCAGTTTAACTGAATTGAACTGTATTATATGAGTCTAAATTGAAGACATAAGGCAAATTGTATCATATGGCAGTTTAGATGGGGCTTTTATTGCAAAATATGTCAAAGCCTTAAAACCATCATCATTCATTAAAACAGTCAAAGAAAAATAAGCCTACCTAACCCACAGGTTTCTACCAAACATTAGGAGAGGAATACCTTGTTTCCAGATAAAGATATGGTCAAATTGAAACTTAGCTAAGTTCTAAGCCATATCCTGTTGAGTAAAGATTTCTGGCAACTGCAGTCTAAAAGCAACTTTTCCAATGGGTTTCTGTGAGTTTTTCAGGGTGGATGGCCATGTTC
Source organism: Anolis apletophallus (assembly GCA_030556195.1). Taxonomy (NCBI): domain Eukaryota; kingdom Metazoa; phylum Chordata; class Lepidosauria; order Squamata; family Anolidae; genus Anolis; species Anolis apletophallus. Next base: position 92,185,452 of record JARBWK010000001.1, on the reverse strand, counting down.
CAGAAGCATTCTGCTCCCGACCCCCCACAACCAGTACCTGGGGAAATCATGCCTGCCTCAATCAACACAGAGGTGGCACTTGGATGTCCATTTCAGTAACTACTGATTCCCTTGGTATCCATGAATCTGTCTAATCCTGCCTTGAAGCTGTCCAGGCTGACAGCTGTCACAACCTCCTCTGGAAGTGAATTCCATAACCCAATGACCATCTGGGTGAAGAAATATTTCCCTTTATTAGTCCTAACTTTCCTACCTTGGAGCTTTAGGGAGTGCCCCCCTAGTCCTAGTGTTGTGTAACAGAGAAAATATTTTTTCTTTATTCACCTTTTCTATCCCATGCATGATTTTATACACTTCGATCAAGTCACCTCTTAAATGCCGTCTTTCAAGGCTGAAAAGACCAAGGCGTTGCAACCTGATTTCATAAGGGAGCTGCTCCATCCCTTGGATCATTTTTGTTGCCCTTCTTTGTACCTTTTCCAGTTCCGTTATATCCTTCTTGAGGTGCGGTGACCAGAATTGTACACAGTACTCCAGATGTGGCCTCACCATAGATTTGTAGAGAGGTAATACAACATTTGCTGACCTATTTTCGATTCCCTTCCTGATCATGCCAAGCATAGAATTTGCTTTTTTTCACTGCTGCAGCGCACTGGGTTGACATCTTCATTGAGCTGTCCACCAAAACCCCAAGATCCCTTTCCTGGTTTGTCTCAGAAAGCTTTGATCCCATCAGTTGATAAGTGTATTTGGGGTTCTTTTGCCCCAATGTGCATGACTTTACACTTGTTTAGGTTAAAATGCATTTGCCACTTTGTTGCCCATTCACTCAATTTCGAGAGATCTTTCTGGAGCTCTTTACAATCAGTTTCATTTTTAACTACCCTGAACAGTTTAGTGTCATCTGCAAACTTTGCTACCTCACAATTTACTTCTACATCCAGATCATTTATGAATAAATTAAAAAGTTAAAAGTAACCTTGGTCCTAAAACTTTATTACCACCCTTTGTTTGCTACAACCAGGTTCCAATCCAGGACAAGACCTGTCCCCTGATTCCATGGCTGAAGAGCTTATTTAGGAGCCTTTGGTGAGGGACTTTGTCAAAAGCCTTTTGAAAGTCAAGGTAAACAATATACTGGGTCCCTTTATCTATGTGTTTATTTACACCCTCAAAGAATTCTATCAAGTTAGTAAGACATGATTTGCCTTTGCAGAAACCATGTTGATTTTCCTTCAGCAATGCCTGTTCTTCTATGTGCTTAGTAAGTTTTTCTTTAATAATGGTTTCCATCACTTTGCCTGGAACTGAGGTTAGACTAACTGGCCTATAATTTCCTGGATCACCCCTGGATCCTTTCTTGAAGATCGGAGTTACATTTGCCTCCCTCCAGTCCTCGGGTACAGTGCCTGATCTTAGAGAAAGGTTATATATTTTGGCTAGAATTTCAGCAATTTCACACTTGAGTTCCTTAAGAACTCTGGGGTGGATGCCATCTGGCCCTGGTGATTTGTTGACATTTAGTTTAGTAAGGCATGTGAGAACATCCTCCTTGTTTATCTCTATCTGGTTTAATTCATTTAATTCCCTCCCTGAAAAAACTGACTCAGCTGCAGGCATATGTTGTCTGTCCTCCTGTGTGAAAACGGAGGCAAAGAAGTCATTTAGCCGCTCGGCAATCTCCTTGTAAGGGACTTATTGTCCCTTTCTTACCATTTTCGTCAAGTGGCCCAACTGCTTTTCTAGTTGGGTTTCTGCTTCTGATGTACTTAAAGAAGTTTTTGCTATTTTTAAAAATATTCTTTGCTATATGTGCCTCAAAATCTCTCTTGGCTTTCCTGACGGTTGCTTTGCATTTAGTTTGCCAGAGCTTGTGTTCCTTTCTGTTCTCCTCAGTAGGAAGAGCCTTCCATTTCTTAAATGAGTTTTTCTTCTTTCCAATCACATCTTTTACTTCATTTGTAAGCCATACCGATGTCCTCTTGGACTTTCCCGGCCTCTTTCTTATTTTAGGAATGCATTTTAGTTCGGCTTGTTTTAAAGTATTTTTAAACAGTTTCCAAGCATTTTGGAAGGATTTGATTTTTTTACTGTTCCTTTTAGTTTGTTCTTTACTATTTTTCTCATTTTGGTGAAAATACCTTTGTGAAAATAAAAGGTCTCTGTGTTAGTTTTCACTGACAGTTTGCTATACAAACTTAAGTTGAAGGTTATTGTGTTGTGGTCACTGGTAACTATGGGCTCGTTTACAAGGACATCTTGAACCAGGTCTTGTTCATTAGTTAGCACTAAGTCCAGGATCCCCTTTCCCCTGGTTGGTTCCATGACCATCTGCTCAAGGGAATAATCAGCTAGCATGTCGAGGAACCTTGTCTCTCTTTCATGTGTAGAACAAGAATTTAGCCAATCTATTCGGGGATAGTTGACATCCCCCATTATGACTATTTTATTGCTTTTTGAGGACTGTTTAATTTCATTTTCCAAGTAGCAGCCTGTCTCTGGAGTTTGGTTGGGAGGGCGATAGCAGATCCCTAATGCTAGATTAGTTTTTTGTCCTGGGACTTTTACCCACAATGTTTCTGTAGGTGAGTTTGAATTTTCTTGAAATTCTAATTCATGAGATTCTAGCTCTTCATTTATGTACAAGGCCACACCGCCACCATTTTTCCCTCTCCTGTCTTTCCTTTACAGTTTATAACCTGGAATTTTTGTGTCCCAATTGTTTTCCTCTGTCCACCAGGTTTCTGTTATGCCAATAATATCAATATTTTTTTCTTTTGCCAAACATTCCAACTCCCCTATTTTTGTTCGAAGGCTTCTAGCGTTTGCGTACAGACATTTATATTTATTACTCTGGTGCATCTATGGCAGGCATCCTCAGAAGTTGAGAGGACCTCACAACCTCTGTGGATGGCTACCATAGATGTGGGTGAAATGTCAGGAGAGAATTATTCTGGAATCTGGCTATACAGCCCAGAAAACTCATAGCAACTCAGTGATTCCGGCCATGAAAGCCTTTGACAACTTTTCCAATCTTTGATTGAATGATGGGTCATTTTCTGCATTACCAAGATCTCATGTTTCTTTATGGGAGAGATTTATGCATTGAGGGGGAAGCAGAGCTGTGTGAAAGACTAGCTGCTGATAAGATCTAAAAAGGAAATAGTTCATGGCTTGTGCAGGATAATCTATACACTTTCTCATCAAATGCAGAAAAGACTAGAGCCTGAATCAGTACTGGCTGTGGTACTGAGGTTGTGAGTTCCACCCTCCCTCCCTCCCTCCCTACATTTCTTTTATCATGTGAGTTCCAATTTCTGAAGGAGGTCTATAGTAAGTAAACACATCTCTGGCAGATATGATATCATTGTTACTGTTCCATTATATGCTTTGCAATTATAGCATGGCTTTCTAGGTGACAGACACCCTGAGATAAAGGCTGCCTCATGCAAATAGTTCTAGTTAGCTGTAAACCAGCCTTTTTCAAAGATTCATTAACATAATTTTAATTTTAAAAACTGAAAGACAAATTAAGACACTGATCAAAACAGTGATTTCCAAGAGCGTGCAGGGAATTTGGTAGCAAGCAAGGAATTCAGTAACAATCCTCTGTGTACTTAGATACTTGAGAAGACAACACTGACCTAAAAATGGCTTAGAAAAGTACATTATTGAACAAAAATGTCTAGAACCTCCATTTAGCATGATAAGTGATGGGGGATACTGGGAACTAGTGTAACAGGGATATGTGCCTTAGCAACCATGAGGCAGCTTCTCAGGTGAGATGAGAGAGTGAAGAGATAAGATGGACAGCATGAGAACTCAGCATTAAGAAAATGCTTCCATTCATAGATTATGTCTGGTAGGAGTTGGGATTGCATCATCCACATGTGGATGTAAAAGAGGTCACAACGTGAGAACCACTGAATAAGTCAATATCTTCATGTTTTTTTGTGGAGCTGCTCCCCCAAGTGGCCAATGGTGTCTGTTTAACATAACACTGATTTTCCTCATCTATGCACAACTCATGAAGAAAGTCATTAACTATGCATAGGGGAATAAAGTGCCAAGGCAGGTTTACAGTTGAACATTAAGAAAAGAGTGGGGGAGAGAACCAGCACAGATTGTTTAGATGACTTTAAAGTACACAATGAATACTGTGAAATAGCTTAGGGAATTCTGTGCCTTGGCCCTGTCATCAATCAGAAAGGAGACCGCTGTCAAGAAATCAAAAGAAGACTAAAACTTGGAAAGGCAAATATGAAGGAACTAGACAAACTCCAGAAATGTCAAGATATATCATTGGATACTATAGTTAGTATGGTCGATGTCATCATATTTCCAGTTACTGTGTATGGTTGTGAAAGATGGATAGTAAAGCTGTTAGGAAGAAAAGCAACTCATTTCATACAATGATGCCATATGGAAGATGGAGCATGCTTGTTTTATGCTGCTCAGGAACTAGGACATGAAACAATGGATTCAAGTTTTAAAAAGTACTTCCTGGTGGTACGAGCTGTTCAGCAGTGTCATACACTGCCCTGGAATATGGTGGAGGAGCTCCCTTTTTTGATCATTTTCAAACAAAGGCTAGATGGCCACCTGTGAGAAGTGTTTTGATAGTGCATTTCTGCATGAAAGTGGGTTGGACTGGATGTCTTTGTGGCCTCTTCTAATTCTGTGAGTATAAGATTCATTTGAAATGTGCTGCTGGATATGAATGATATGAATACTGTGGACTACAAAAAGAAGAAATACATGGGCCATAGAGCAAATCCAACCTGAAATCTTTCTAGAAACCGAGATGACTTAATGAGGCTGTCAAACTTTGGCCATATCATCTGAAAATATGATTTGCTAGAAAATTCTAGGCAGTAAGAAAAGAGGAAGACCACATTGCAGATGGATAGACTCTGTCAGGAGCCACAGTCCTGAGTTTGCAAGACTTGAACAGGGCTGTAGGTGATAGGGTGACTTGGAGGTCTCTCATTTATAAAGTCACCGTGACCTTATGCAGTTAACACCAATGAAATATATCATGCATTTCTCATGCTTTGTTTTGTGTTCGATTACCAGAAGGCAAATGTGAACTTAATTTGTAATATTGACTGCTGAATGAAATGTTCTTATAGGAAGGTTAAGGGTTATTATCAAGAATAGGCATTTCCCTTAATGCCTAGATGAGCATGTTTTAGAAAGGTGCTTCCTAGAGATGGAAATCATAAACCTTGAAGGGAACATGGAGTGCATGCTCGGGGATTATATTCAAGGGCTGCTCATCCTTCTTTGCTGATTCTGCTAGTAAACCTGAACTGGGAGTCAGTTAAGAGATATGTACTAGCATCTGGCTTGTGAACGTCAAAGCTTATGGCATGATAGTGTATTAGCTACCCACAAAATCAAAGGGAACAAACAAGCATTTGGAGATGACTTTGCACTGCTTCAAGGCACAAGAAGACAGCTCTCGCATTTTACAAGGACATTTCTTCCATGGTTCTCCCTCCTCCCTCCCTCCCTCCTTTTCCCTGCACCTGCAGAAATGATGGATGAGTTTGTCCACGTTCACAGGTCTAGCCAACTTGCCTGGAAAGCTGGAGGGGGAAGGAAGCTCCCAGTCAGCGGCCTAGGAACAGGCTGGAAAGGAATATAATCTAGTAAGCTTTTGGAGAGCTCTTTACAATTAATTTGATCATACATCTAATTAATTAATTAATTAATTAATTAACCAAATTATTCCTCTCCCCACAAACACATACCACCTAGCTCTTCAACTGCAATTCATAAGCTGTAAAAAGGGCCTGGCTCTCATAAGCAGAGGCCCCAGGAATGGGAACGAAATGAAGTATAAATTATTCCTTGATTATCCTGATGGCCTTTAGTAATGCCTGTTGGTCATAAAATTAATCACAGTAGCAAATACATTGTGTTGATTGCAGTACCTGTGTACGTGTGTGAGTGGGGGGGGGGGGTAGTTATTTAAACTTTTTAGCACATGACGACAGGTTTGGGCTTTCAGAAACAGTGGAAAATATTTCTTGAGGATACAAATCCTGCACAATCTCTCTGTGGAGAGAAAAGCAAATATCTTCACTGGTTTACTTAACAGCTCCATTTTCCAGGTTATTCAGAGTAGCTGAGGCCATATCCTTGTATATACAAATATTCAAGTGGGGTAACCAAGACTTTGGAAGACCTAAATAAAGACTTCAACTGTGTTTAATTGAATGCAGCATTGTCATCCCTGTGACTGGGTACCCCCACTGAGTTTTATCTAGGTTTACAACATCAGCTCCCCGAAATGGACAATATTTCTCTCATGCTAATTCCAAATTGTATTGTCGGAGGCTTTCGTGGCTGGAATCACTGGGTTGTTGAGGTTTTTCGGGCTGTATGGCCTTTTTCTAGAAGCAATCTCTCCTGACATTTTGCCTGCATCTAAGGCAAGCATCCTCAGAGGTTGTGAGGTCCTCACAACCTCTGAGGATGCCTGCCATAGATGCAGGTGAAACGTCAGGAGGGAATGCTTCTAAAACATGGCCATACAGCCCGAAAAACCCTCAATAACTCCAAATATTTGGTGTCTGACAACATGGGTGCCTTCAAATATTTTAAATGCTAACATGAATGTCAGTTGTCCAGAAGATTTTCTAGAAAATGGACACCATCCCTGCAAGACAGGCATATTTGTTACCTTATCTTTAGGTTTTCTTATCAAATGTTCCTTTTGAAAAGAAAGAAAATAAACTATAACTTTTAAAATGGCAGAAACATTCCTCAGAAAGCTAAAAGGCAATGTACTCCGGAAAGCACAATTCGATGTGTGTTATATGTGCCTTCACGTAGCCTGTCAACATATGGCGGTCATGTGAATATCTTAGGCAAGAAATACTCAGAGGTGGTTTTGTCAGTCGCTTCCAAAAGGAAAAAAACCCACTCAACACCCAGCTTTACTGCCTTCATGTGTTTTTTTGAGCACGGGTGACTGCACAGGAAAACTATTTCCCCAAGATATACCCATGTTTTACTAACTAGACTACATGGATGCCCATAGCAGCATAACTATGAACACCAGTCTTGGACAAATCTAGAAAAATTGTCTTCTGATCAATTCAGTTATCAATTAAATTAGAAATCATCTATTGAAAGCAAGCAACTTAATGCAATTTATTTTTAACTTGATTGATTTAACTTAGTTCTAGCATTAGGTTATTAATCAAGTTATTAATTAAATGAGAAGCTGTGCTAAAAGCAAACAGCTGGTTCTTTATTAATTACAAATAACTATAAAAACATGGTTTATTTCTGTGTATTATTAGAATCTGATCTATTCAGTAATTCCAAAGATACAAGCTTTTAAAACAGACAGATAATAAGGGCAATTTGGAACTGGGCAGGAGGTCTTTGCAAGCAGTTTGTCGTCGTCCCCCCCAAGCCTACATCAGACACTCCATAAAAGTACTCATATCTCCCAGGAAACTGAATTTTGAAGTTCTTCCCCCTGAAAGGTTTGTTGGGATCAATAAACTAAGAAAAAAGTGGAAGTTGGGGTGATGAGATTATAAAGGGAAAAGGAGGCAAAAGAAGAGGATTTGGGAGGAATGACATTTCAAAAAGATGACAAATGACATTTCAAAAATTCATGCCGCTGTTTCATTCTTTTCCAAACTTGAGAAAAGGACTGGGGTTGGGTGGAGAGAATAAAATCACAGAAGTCATTGCCGCCTTCTTTCTGATAAGCATTTTTATCACAAGCTAATAACTTAAAGACCAAATTAACATAAATGTATTAATTAAGATTTTCCTACTTCTAGTGCAAGTGTATTTGAATTAAATGTTTTACTTTATTAACTATTAACTAAACACATCAATCATTTCCTGCTGATGTTCCTATCTCTTCCTGAGGCCCAGAACCACCCACAGAGATGAAATCCAAATATGTATGATTTCTTATTTGCTGTCAACCCCCCTGAACATGCTCAGGTGCCAATGTTTGCTAAAAGAACCAGAAGTCTTTTAGACCCATTCTGTATCTTGAGCTCAACCATATATTGGGAGACTTCTTAATTTTTAAACCATGTATTTGTGTAGTGGCAATGTTCTTGTGAGCCACCACAGGACAGATTGTGATGAATCTCAAATTCATTACCAGATGAACATGTTAACTCCACAGGATGCTTGCCAGAGATACTCTTGGTTATTAACAAAGCCATGTGAAATGTTTTGGATCTGAAGAAACATCTCAGACCTATAGTGTGAAAGGTCAAGGACTGAAGTTAACAACAAGGTCAGGCTCCCAGCTCATGGGTCTTTCGCTCAGTGCTCAGATTATTTTTATCCTGTAGTATCATCTCTTCCCAGTCCCTTGAAATCCCAGTACAAAGAAAGGCTGGGAAAACTGCCTGAAACTGCAGCAGTTTCATATCCGGTCCTCTTTTCTCACTTTAAACAGAAGGAAGTACATTCTTAAAACAGTATGTAGGATGACTTGTACTTTCCATCTTTAGACTAAAAAGTTAGGGATGGAATTGTATGTGGTTTGGATTATATTGAATGTCTGCACAGATCCGGAAAGATGTATCAGTGTTCTTCATCATGGCACGTATGTACCACATATTCCTTGACCCTACCTGAAAGAAAAATGTACACTACGTGTAGAGTTTAACAGAAGTCAGGCATTTCTAAGTTTAAAGCAATTGGATAGAATCTAGTTGTGACTAAACCCCACTCCTATTGATTTCAGTCAGATTGAGAAAGGGCTGTCAAAACAAGTGACAAACTGATCTGGAAATGTTCTTTTAAGCACTTGAAGCAAAGACACATATATTCTGTACACTTGTAGAGAGCAAAGCCTGCATTTGGATTCATTTAACTGATGATGAGTCATTTGTGATCTTTCAAGATATTTTAATTCAGGGGGCCATCATGGTCAGCACTAAAAGCTATAATGGAAATGCTTAAGTGGAGGCTGTAGCTAATCTGTACGTTGTAAAGCATTTGCATAAATGTCATGTAACAAAGTCTCACGTCAGCTTAGGTTCCTTTGATTCGGCTTTTGGACCAGCTAAATTAACCGAGAAATTTGAGGCTGTTCAAAATTATGAAATTATGCCTCCCATTGATGAAAGTCACAAGCCTTAAAATAGAACAATATATTGTTGTAGGCAAGGACCTCATAGGCATCTAACTCACCCTTCTGTACTGAAACAGAGTCTGTTCTAACCATGGAGTTATTAAAAAAATGAAGACTATGATTAGCATAACCCTTTGCACTGAGGAAGAAGTTCTTCTAAATATGCTCATCCTAGAGTTATTTTGCCAGTGATGGTGGTGATGATGATGATAATGATGATTTATTATGAAGTTACAATACACACATTATGAAGTTGTGATATACAACCATTTCTAGTGCTTTATAAACCAGATGTAAAAGTATTAGATAAGTCTGATAAGACAACAGATCCACAAAGGTTACACACAAAACATTTCATTTAGAACAGCACAAAAGTCAGCCACAGAATACGAAATAAGCCATAAAATTAAAAAAAACTTTTCAAAGAGCATCTGAAGATCACTCGAGGGATCTCTTTTGCAAGTGGATGCCACTTGTGGAAAGGTCGTTTCAAAGGAAATCTCCAGACTGTACGTTTAGAGCAGGGCAACTGTTGTCATATGAGAGGACATATGCAAGTGAAGATAGCAGCACACCAGGTTAAATAATCTCATAACCTATAATAAAACAACCCCCAATTCAAGTCCAAGAAGCTCCAATATTTTTCAGTGCATTAAGAACAGATAGCTCAGTTTGCTAAAATAACATTGCAAGGTAGAAACATGTCTTTACTGTATTGCAGACATATGCCAGGGAAATTTTAGCTAAAGTTATGTTTGTGGAGTGTGCCTTACATATTTTTAGGTATATGCTTAATTCTTTAAAACATGATAAGCATGAATCAAGCATCGTTGTATTTTCACTAAATTGGAACAGTCCACTTCCTAGACTTAAGATTAAACTTTTTGAAGGTAAAAGCTGTTTGACAATGGAATAGATTGCCTCAGAGAATGGTGGAATCTCCTTCTTTGGAAGTCTTTACATATCAATCTCTAGGAGGCGCTTTAGTGTATGTCAAAGGGTGGACTATTCAGCCCTTGCCGTCCCTTCTAACTCTATGATTCTTGAGCTCCAACAGTAAGAGCAAAAGGAGTTTGTGCTAAACAAGGACAAGCAAGGTGATTGAAGTTCAAGCTCTGGTTAAGAAGACACAAGAATGCTATTAGTATCCTCTGGCCTCCTTAAGTATTAAGCATGACCTCAGACAGGAGTCAAAGCCCTACTACAACTGGCATCAAAAGGGCCTACGGTGTTTTGTCAGATGATCCTAACAGAAAATCTACTCTGGTGATTGGATGCAGTGAATACAGAGAAAGGTCTTGACACATCTACAAAAAATCACAATCTTCCTGAAGGTCCAGCAATCAGGCCAGCATGCTGCATAGGATTGTCACAGGCTAGCCCCTGAAAGCTGTGAAAGAAGCTTACAAATGGCTACCAGCCAAGTCTGGGGCATTTACTTCCTCTGTGCTACTACCCTTACCTTACCCTCCACAACAGGGGCCCATGTGATTACATGGATGGAAGGAGTCAGGAAATTAAATGTGGAAAGGGTAAAGATTGATTTTCTATATATACTGACTCATTCCCATAGGTCAAAAGCCCATCTTGTATTATAAAGGTGGTTAACACCAGTTTCTTATCAGATCGACAAGTTACACTTTGCTGCTCTGCTGAGTCTAATCCTACCCTTTTATGGAGTCTCTGGTCTCTAACATATCCTTAACTATGATCCCCTTAAGAAGTAATTAAAATGTATAATCACTGAGGCAGTACAGTCCACCCAGTTGAATGTAGCACCTTGGCTTTACACAGAAAGTTCACTTCCATAAAAAGACTGCTCATTGCACAGGCTACTAGTTCAGAATAGACTTATAGAGTCCAAACTTTTTTGTTTGAGGCTGTATGTTGAAATAGAAGTACCTAAGAGATCTGTATAAGGCAGACTAGTCTTACACCAGAACTGTCCTACCTCAGTGACTTTACTTAGTAGAGAAGAATAAGCAATCTGCAAGAAAGGTCATTGTAGAAATGTTTCAGCTATGAGATTAAAGTAGGGTAGTACTACAGAAGTGGTCCTAAGAGAATTTCAAGGAAGGAGGGAGGGAGGGAGGGAGGAAGGCAGGAAGGCAGGAAGGCAGGAAGGCAGGAAGGCAGGAAGGAAGGAAGGGAAGGAAGGAAGGAAGGAAGGAAGGAAGGAAGGAAGGAAGGAATGAAGTGTAATTAATAGGCAACTTTGTGAACTGACTTCCCCTTGGTCTTGACCTACTTCATGTTCAATACTGCATCAGCCCTTTAGACAGAGAAAAGCAACTAGCCACCCCAGGCAGCAAATACTGGGGATTCATAGCAGCCCCCCAGAGCTTTTTATCTGCTGGTAGGCCAAGTTTTGGACCCTCTAAACTAGTCTTCTGCCTCTGGTACAGTGGAGGATATCCTTTCGACTACCAGTCTAATTGGATTCTATATAAATAGGAAAAGATGCCACCCTTAATTTCTTCTATCCAATGCATAACGTTGGAGGCACATGGTAATTAGAAGTGGCTGGTATCTTCCTGCCCAAAGCTACTTGTCTTCCATACTCGTAAGAGAGTGCCAGGGAAAGGGCAGTCAGTTCCTCAGAATACAAAGTAAGCCTTGTAGAGCAGGTATTGTTTTAAGACAAATAACAAAAGATGGCCAAATTCCCAATAACATAATGGCCTGGTGCCCAAGAATTGGAGGTACCCGTAATGTCTATAATTTTAAAATGAAAGGTTGCACAATGGGATAAACATATACAGAGGCTGGAAGTTTCTAGTATCATTATAATCTAGTCTTTATACTGCAACAGGAAAAGAACTGAATCTTTTTGTTTGCCTTGGCAATTGTTCTATATTGCCCCATTCATTGGGGGAAACCAGCAATTGTATCATGTCTCCAGAGGGAATTTTATTATAGGTTAGTATGATATACAGTTGCATGAGTCACTGGTCCCCAGAACTAGTTAAAAAAAACATATATAGTAAGCCACTAACAAAAGTATAGTGATTGTCAAATTACAAAAACCAACACTAATCCTTCTAGAGTGGAACTTTAAAGAATTAATTTAATCAAAAATATTTCAGTTACTTTAGTATAGCAAAGTAGTACTGCTTTTTAAAGGTAAGGCAGCAATTAATCTGGGATGTTGTAAGTTTTTTTGGGCTGTGTAGCCATGTTCTAGAAGCATTCTCTCTTAATGTTTCGCTTGCATCTATGGCAGGCATCCTCAGAGACTGTGAGGTCTGTTGGAAACTAGGAAAATTGGGTTTATATATCTGTGGAATGTCCAGGGTGGGAGAAAGAGCTTTTTTTCTGTTTGAGATAAGTGTGAATGTTTCAATTGGTCACCTTGATTAGCATTTAATTTATTTATTTTTCAGAACTAAAGTAATTACTTTAGAAAAATAATTTTGCAAACTCTGAAAAACAGTTGGGGGGGGGTTGTAATCAAATTTAAACATCTTGCAATCTTCTACTTAAACAAAAGGATTCAAAGTCACTTATCCCTCACAAATTCACACAGAATGGTTTTATTCTTAGAATAACTAACACTGCTGTCTTAATCACATTTCCTGGAGGAATTTTTTTAAGCATAAACATTTAAGAAAAAAATTTACAGAAAAATAGTATCCTTAAAAGATTGCTATTTCAACAGATTAGAATATGCACTGCATATTTTGCGTTACCAAACTAAGGTTATTTTTTCATTAACTTTTAATAGATATTTTCCTCTTCTGTTGTGTTCACCAAGCTTTTCCCTACACTTTAAAAGACACGTTTGGGGGAAACAGTCTTCCCTTCACTTCCTTCCCCAAACATTCAATTGTAATTTACAAACATGTTTTGCGACCTCTATTCCAAGTGTTAAACCTGACTGGAAGAATGGAAAATCCCCACTCGTAAATGGCTCTAATAATTACTTTGGATAATTTACCTGTGCTGTGAGAGTACTAATAACATCCCTTGGGCACTCATTTAAAAACCTCCGAGACTGAAGCTCTGGAAAATTGTCAAGTGGGAAGGTGCCACTACAAGTACCTTGCGGGTTTCTAAACAACTCTGCAGCAGCCTGCTTGCACTTTATGAACTTTTAAAGAAGATTTCTGTCAAAGGACAGCTTCCTTGATCCGCCTTTGCTTCCATTATCTTTGCAACACATCCTGTTTCTGTCCATCAGCCTCTCAGAGGAAAAATTCAGCAGATGCCTTGGCATGACCAAACATGGTCCCCATCATGGCAGTTATTATTCCTGACAACCATGACCCCTGTTATTACATGTACAGAGTAGGCGTGCTTGCCCAGAAGCTAACTTTCTTGTGATTTTTCCTTCTTCAGCAGCAGCACTGTTTGAGAGTATGAACCAGAACTTGAAGAGGGTTACAATGGCTTTTAAAAAAGTGCCTTTTTGGATTCTTCTAACACTTTTTCCTCATTGTGAAATCTGAATCACCAAAGCACCAGTAGAAGTGACATCTGGAAGAGTCAGGGATCCAGGCATGCTGAGCTCCCAAGCTTAAAAGCTAAAAGCAAGGAGGGAAGGAAAGCCTTTATCCTCCATGGCTTCTGAGAAAATCTTTCATATTAATAATGCCACCCTCAGTGTTTGCTGGATAGCTGTTCCAGGGAGGCTGCCCCCTTCTCTCTTTTCCTTCTGCCAGTGCGCAAAGGCCTTTTACCCAGGTAATCCTTTGACAGATAAATTCAATTGTTGCCAAGGGCCTTTTAATCTAAGATGGTGCCATTGCTTTTTCTCACTTGATGTATTTTTAATTGCTTGTTAAGGTGTCTTGTGTGTTTGTGAATCTACCCTATGTTTACTCATACTATTTAATTTGATTCTTTGCTATAATGGCCTGAATCCAAATATTTGTTCCACCTTGAGAGGACCTATTGAGCCGATGGAACTTACTCTAAGTACTGACCTTCCAAATTCCAATTTTGATCAAATGATCTACTCTCATTTGGACTAGAGATTGGAATCAGGCCCAAGTCCCATTTATGAGAGGAAAATGTCCTAACTGGATGACTGGGAGTGCATTTACACAGCACAATGTATGCAGTTTGACATCACTTTAATCACCATAGCTCAATACTATGGAATCGTGGGAGATGTAGTTTTACAGGCTCCTTACACTCCTCTGCCCAAGAGTGCTGGTGCCTCACCAAACTACAACTCCCATAATTTCAGAGCATTGAGCCACACAATTTAAAGTGGTTCCGATGTAGATGCACCCTGGATGAAAAAAAGGCTGAAGTGAAACATGACACATTCCTCCCAATATTGCCCTAAAAATAGCCTCCCTTTCGTGTTTTTGCCTGTTTTATGATTCCTGTTCCACATAGAGAAAACTTTAAATTGTCATTTATTCCATGGCCCTTCTGTGAAACAATACCTCATACAAATGGTTAATCATTCACAACTCTGGAAAAGGTATCAGAGGAGGGTGGATTAGGAAGAAGAACTGCACTGCCACACACTGTTTTCACATGGACAGAAATCATCCAAAGAGCAGGTAGAGGTCTATAATCTTCATTTTGGCTCTAGGTGGAAACGTTTTATGGAAAAGGTAAAAAAGAGAGGGAAGGATATGCTCTCTAGCATTTGAATTAAACCACACATTCTTCTCCCATTCATCAGCTAAAGATCCAAGGAGAAAATACACAGAGAATGAAGGCTCCTTCTGATTTGCAGCAACCCAGAGGCATCCATAGGATATGCTGCTGCTCTCCGTTTGGTAATTAGTTTGCTAATTATGTTTTAAGGATCAATTACCTTGTGTTTCTATGTGTGTACACCAAAAAAGCAACTAACATCACTGCTTTTGGGTAGAATCTGGATCCCATAAGGAAACTCTAAAATGGAAGTTGATTTAATAAATGTATTAAAAATACTGGACACAAAAAGTTTTCAATAAAAGGTTTCAGTTTCTGACCTCCTTACTGAAGCCTGTTGTAAATTGCTTTGTTTTTTTGTGGAGATTTGAGGTTATACCGGAAGTGTTTGTTTGTATCCATGTTTGCTTTTTACATTGCATTGTTTCCATGTATCTATACTTCTCTTATTCAAAACATGTCAAAACAAAAAAAAACCAACATGAAGAAATGCAAGTAGACACATGAAGTGTAGGATTCAAAACAGAAGGAAATTCCATTTCCTCAAGAAGCACATTTTGCTCAAAGAATTTGCTCTAAATTTGTTTTTAAAATACATGACCTGTGTAGAGTGGAGGGAGAATAGCTTTCCTTGCTAAGACAGCAATCCTATGAATAACGATATTGACAGCAATAAATAGTGTGTGTTTTACCAGAGCTAGGAAATACCATTTTTGCACGAAGATTCTCAGAAATCTGCCAGCCTTCTTCACTATTGCCCATACCCGTTAGGGAAATTCTGGAAGCAAAATAGAGAATGGTTGGGTTGTGTTTGATTTAAGGGCTCTAGCTACACTGCAAGAAGGTTTAATTGGGGAGGGGGAGCCTTTGAAGGAATATGGGCCAAAATATGATGCCTGCATAAAATTCCCTTTCAAAGCATGAAAAGGTGTGGTATTCCAGCTCATAATAACATTTATAGAGTAGATTTATGGTCAGAAGATGAACCTTCAGAAATGTACTACATCAGGACATGCACACCACAAAATTCTGCTTGAAACACTTAATTTAAGTCATATGGTTATTTGTTTAAAAGAAATGATTTAGCAAGTTCAATTATCTATTCTGTGTGAAGGGTAACAATTACTGAATTATAAGAGATCACATTTTTCTTGAGTTCACTACACTTGGTTGCCCTCGTTCAGAACAACAAAACAGAAGCACGATGCCAAGAATAGAGTAATAAATTGTATTTCTGCATAGTTTTTGGAAGACTGGCCCGCTGTAAGAGTGTATACATAAATATACCTACTCATGTACCCTGAAATTCAAACCCGTCCTCAAGGCAAAACCATCAACTCAGGAGGAGATGGTATGTAAAATCATGTGCCCATTGCCAGTTGGTTCTGGCTAAAACATGCTTATCTTACTGCCAGTAATGCCCAGGCCAGCTGCATTCACCTAACTGCCTTCTTGCACATTATCTGCCTGGAGAAATTTCATTTTCCAGAAACTTCATTTTCCAGGTCATGAAAAGGACGCACAAGAGATATCATCTCCAGGACACTATGAGCCTGAGGTGTATATTCAAAAATGACAAGTAGCAGGTGCTGGACTGGGCACAACAGATCTATTAGTTAGAACACATCTTTGTATTGTGTTTGACAAGCAATGAAGTGGAACTCTAGGAGAAATTTATGCTGCTTGTTAGAAAGGCAACCTCTCCATAAAGTGAAAACTAGATTTCGACAAGAGCCAAACAGGGCTGCCTCTCTCCCTCCTCTTGTTCATAACTGAGTATATAGTCAGATGGATGAAATCCCTCGTCATAATCTCACCTCCTTACCAGGAAAAAGGAATTAATTTAGCTCTGTTCAGTCATTGCACACCCACTCAAACCTGCAAATTCCCAGGTACCTAGCATGTGCAAATCAGAGGAAAATCAATTCCCACATTTGGTTACAGGACTGGGACCAGACACTTTCTGTGTAACAGGAACATCAGGAAAATATTGGATTTCAAATTCTGAAGATGCCTGAATCTCAATCTTCAAGAAGTGCAGACAAACACT
Organism: Anolis apletophallus; assembly: GCA_030556195.1. Classification (NCBI taxonomy): domain Eukaryota; kingdom Metazoa; phylum Chordata; class Lepidosauria; order Squamata; family Anolidae; genus Anolis; species Anolis apletophallus. The sequence continues at coordinate 92,168,656 of JARBWK010000001.1, read as the reverse complement.
CAATGAAACTCTAGATGTAGCTATATGTCCAGAGCAGACTGTTAGCAGCTTTCATGCTTAGAATAGAACCCCAAAAGCATTAAGGATGCCTAATATGCCACCTTTATAAACTCAGAATGGCTCCAGTCTCTCCAGCAAGAGAAAGCTGCTTCCAAAGTCATGTGAGCAGCAGCTTCAATTACTTTGGATGTAACTATCCTACCTACCTTGGGTGTGTGTGTGTGTGTATGTATGTATGTATGTATGTATGTGTGTGTGTATATATATATATATATATATATATATATATCTGATTGACCTCCTTGCTTGAAGGGACCATCACCCTTATTGTACTATTGTACTACTGCTGCCTGTAGTGCTGGACCCAGTGTCCTTGAGCACACCGGTCTGCCTCCAATGTCACCTTGGCAAGAAATACTGCCATTCAAACTTTGGCATGCTGGGGGAGGAGTGGGGAGAGATGCTGGAGCAGGAAGAAGATAAACGTAGCAAATGGGAATCCGGTTGTGCCACTTCAAAAGGTGTTGTTCCACCAGTGACCAATGGACAGATAAGAAAAGGCAGTAAGTACATAGTTTTGTCTATGGATGCCTGCTGTTTTACTGCCTTCCTACTCTTCTGCACACTTTCTTCAAGCAAACCTGAACAAGCAATCCTGTCAGATCCCACTACACAAAACATGCAATAAAGAGATATCTCATTGTGTAAAGAACAAACACATCCCTGACACAAAATCTGGTTCTAACTGTTCTGAAGTCCTGCTTTCCCAAATAACGGATGGTCTAGAAGATTCAAGGTATTATCTACAAATAAGCTTAACTGACTCAGTATTTACGGCAAACAGAAGCAACTGCAGCCATTATATATTGGCTTCTGCAATTCAGTCAGGTACAGTCAATCGACAGTGCGTCATTACTCAGTCCCAAGGAGGTCACCTAGAAAAGACTTTCCTAGTCACCTCATACTGCCTTTGTTACAGGACAGAATTGTGAGGCACCCACAGCAGTGGCTCTTTGTTGTGAAAGAAGAAATTATTGGTAAAAGCCAGATCGCTGCTACTTTCTCTTCCTGGCATTATGAGGAGAACAAGGCATAGAGTGAAGTGCCTGGTAACTGTCCCTGTCAGCAGGTTTCTCAGACCTTGAAGTGTCCTCAGAAGCTAACGTATTGATGATGCGAGGCAGGTGCCGCCAAGGGTGGTTGGAGGAAAAATCAGCTTGGTACACACACACAGACAGCTGATATCGACTCACTTTCCTTACGCTGCTGCTAGCAAGCCTGGAACGGCAGAGTCATGTGCAATGGAAACTGAGAAAACTGTAAGAGGTGGGGGTAGGAGAAGGCTTTGATACCAGAACAAAAAGAGCAGCCTTCTTACCAGGGTGGAATCAGCATCTACCAAGTATTTCTTGCTTCATACCCATGCTTCCTTATGTAGGAATTTGGGGAGTGGAGGAGGCACACTAGGATTAAAACAGTTGTGGGGTGGCAAGATTTGTGCCTGGAACTCCTTCAATCTTTGTTCTTTCATTCAAGGCAGGTGTGGGAGAAGATTGGGCTATTAATTTGATTTGGGCAAGGACACTGGAAAAGGGAGAGTCAATGCCTTTTTCCTAAAACTTTTCCTTGATTGGAAGTGGTGAGTATCAGTGGTTGTGTGATGCTTGCACTCTATTTTCAGGTGAGTTAGCAGCAGCATGCATGGGTACATTTTAAATCAATATATAAAAGCATGGGAAGAAGTGTTTAATGCACACCCCTTCCATTAAACTTTCCAGTTCAAACTAGTCAGACCCCTGTCCACAACTGAGAAGTTTTGTATGGAGATTGCCCTATTTGCAATCTCAGTATCTGCATTTTCCAGGAATCAAGTGACTAATATTAATTCCATAAGGAAAAAGGAATAAAATAATGTGCTTATCAGAGACCTAGGCTGCTTTGGTTTACAGGCTGAATTGATTTTTCTCACTTGCCCAAAGCAATCTTCCAGAAAGAAAAGTAAAGGAAGACTACAACTCCCACTGTGAATTGAGAATGATGGGGGCTGTAGTCAAAAACCTCTAGAGGCATCATGTTAGAAAAGACTGGTCTATGTTCAGGGATGAAAACATATTGAGAGCTGCCTTGTGATTGCTGCCCCCACATAGATCTTTTATCAGTACTTCGGGATAATGACACCTATCTACTATATGTTAAGGATGTGCACCTGGTCTGCACATTGTATACATCTCTTGCAGGGAAACAATTGGATGGTTATGTAAAGTGTGTGTTATTTCTCATATACACAGTACAAAAATATTGGATTATAGCAATTTTTGGTTGAGAAGTAGTTGCAGTAATTGGCTCTGAAGCAATTAGTTATCTTCTTCTATTGAATCAAACACGGGCTAAAGCCGCTATTAAGGCTTACTCCACGGCTCTGCGAGCAGCTAAGAGAGCGTTCTCGACTACCCGCATAGCGTCTGCAGCTAATAGGCCATCGGAGTTGTTCTGGGTTGTTGGGGAGCTCCTCTGGCCTCCCGAGGTTAAGGGGGCCCCTGACGACTCGGCAACTTGGTGTAGCGATTTCACACACCATTTTGCAGGCAAAGTTGCTCAGATATGTCTTGAGCTGGACTCCAGTTCCATCGCAGCACTAGATGAGATACCTGAGGCTTATGGGATTCTTTCAGTCTTGTTCTTCCTGATGACGTGGAGGGGAGCCTTGGGACGGTGAGGGCGACCACTTGCGCTCTGGATCCTTGCCCCTCCTGGCTAGTTAAACTGGCCAGAGAGGGTTGTTGGAATGGTTTGTTGCAATAATAAATGCTTCACTGGGCCAGGGGAAATTCCCATCTTACCTTAAACAGGCGGTGGTGAAACCTTTATTAAAAAAGACCTCCCGTGACCTAACAAATTGTAACAACTACAGACCTATTTCCAACCTCCCCTTTCTGGGCAAGGTTCTAGAGTGGGTGGTTGCCTCACAGCTTCAGGGATTCCTCGATGACACCAATTTTCTGGATTGTTCGCAGTCTGGCTTCAGGCCTGGGCACAGTACCGAGACGGCTTTGGTCGCCTTGGTGGATGACCTCTGCAGGGAACTGGACAGGGGGAGTGTGACCCTGCTCTTTCTATTGGACATCTCAGCGGCTTTCGATACCGTCAAAAATGGTATCCTTCTGGGGAGACTCTCTGGGATGGGACTCGGGGGTGCAGTTCTTCTGTGGCTCCGGTCCTTCCTGGAGGGGCGCTCCCAGTCGGTGAAGCTGGGGGACTCCTGCTCGGATCCCTAGCCTTTGACCTGTGGGGTCCCGCAAAGTTCTATTCTGTCCCCCATGGTATTTAACATCTACATGAAACCGCTGGCTGAGGTCATCTGGAGTTTTGGACTATGGTGCCATCTCTACGCAGATGACACCCAACTCCAATACTCTTTTTCACCAGATTCCAAGGAAGCCCCTCGGATACTGGACCAGTGCCTGGCCGCTGTGACTATCTGGATGAGGAGGAACAAGCTGAAGATCAATCCCGATAAGACAGAGGTCCTCCAGGTCCGTTGTTCATCTGACCGGGGTATAGGGTGGCAACCTGTGCTGGATGGGGTTGCACTCCCCCTGAAGTCACAGGTCCACAGTTTGAGGGTCCTCCTGGATTCAGCACCAACACTTGATGCTCAGGTGTCGGCGATGGCCAGGAGGGCCTTTGCAACTTGTGCGCCAACTGCGACCATACCTCGTGAAGTCTGACCTGACCATGGTGGTCCATGCCTTGGTTACCTCTAGACTGGATTACTGCAATGCACTCTACATGGGGCTATCCTTGAAGACAGCCCAGAAACTTCAACTTGTCCAGCGATCAGCAGCCAGATTAATAACTGGGGCAAGTTACAGGGAGCAGTCAACCCCCTGTTTAAAGGGCTGCACTGGCTGCCATTTATTTTCCGATCCCAATTCAAGGTGCAGGTGATCACCTATAAAGCCCTAAACGGTTCAGGACCCGCCTACCTTCGTGACACGATCTCCCTCCATGAACCAGCTCGAACCCTCCGCTCCACAGGGGAGGCCCTCTTGTCACCCCTGACAGTCTCACAGACTTGGTTGGTGGGCACAAGGAAAAGGGCCTTTTCTGCTGTGGCCCCTGACTCTTGAATTCCTTGCCTGAAGAGATTAGGAAAGCCCCCACCTTGGAGACCTTTAAAAACACCTGAAAACCTGGCTTCTCCATTGTGCCTTTGGAGAGTAATTATGTAATTTTTACCTTTGCTCTCTTCAATGCCCCGTTCTTGGAGTTATCCCCCTCCCGCATGGAAAGGATACTATTTCATTTATCTCACCCTGAGTTTCTAACACTTTATATTTGTACCTGTGGCCCGCCCTGCCCTTGTGATTTCAGATAGTTATATACTTTTTTTTAATTTATATGTATGTATTTTTATTATGTTTATTGCTGATGTTTTTGATTTTATTTTGTTGTGTTTTGCTGTTTGGGCATGGCCTCATGCGAGTCGCCCTGAGTCCCCATTGAGGAGATGGGTGCGGGGTACAAATAAAGTTTATTATTATTATTATTATTATTATTGCTTCACAGGTAGCTGATTGGAGGATCTATATTCTCTGGCCAAATATGAACCACAGCCTTTCCCACTATGTAACATCTGACCTATTGCCAAACATCTTTGTAGGCTCTACTCAGCCTGAACATAAACAATGTTAAAACCTGACAAAGTGGAACAAACCAATAAGAAGAAATCACGAGAGCATGTGCAGCCCTGTTATACCATGAATCACAAGTCATCTGACCATCTAATGGAATAAATCATATTTTGGAAGGCTATAATACAACCAGAATAAAAATGTTAAATATAATAAACATGCAGTGACTGGATTTCCCACTCTGTTTTGTTTCCCTTTTTTTACATTCCCATACATAAACTACTCCATGACATGGATTGTATCATGACTGCTCTTCAGTTCCTGCATTTGCAGTTTGTTCCACACCAACTATGCCTAAAAACATCTGGCAGTCCACTATTAATAACCCTAGTTAGCTTGCTTCATACTCTTTTGTACCAGGAGAATGCTAATGGGCTGCCTTTGTTTGTTTGTTTGATCTACGTTCAACATGAGCAAAGGGTGGATCTGAGCCATGTTAGCTGTGACAGTATGTCACAAAGTTGTTGTAAGCCATCAAAACTAGCTTCCATTAGATCCAAAGAGGATATTCTATGTGTAGTAACACAGTGCTTTTTAAAACGTGGCAAATGCTCCTGGTTCTTACAATTTTAACCCAGGTTTTAGCTTTTGCTAAGAAGCCAACTTATTTGCACTGTTTCCCTTAAGAATGACACAGTGAAATCACAGGGGGATCAATAGGGGGCTCAGTCCCTAGATACATAAAGAAATCAAGGTATCTCTCCTCCTTCGAAGTCTGGCAAAAGCAATACTAAAAATGGAAATGCCCTGGAAGACATGCTTTTACTACAAATTTCTGTGCAAGTACATGAAAGTTTTGCCAAACCAAATGAGCTCACAGCCAAACTCCTTGGATTTCCTGGATCTGACTTTTCTCTGACCCTCCATTGCTGAGTGCCAAACTCTCAGTCTTGTTTGTTGTGATCTGTGCTGGATCTTCTCCTAAAGCTTCCTTCAGCAGTGGCGCCAAGAAGGAGAAGAAAAGGAAGCACTGAAAATTGTCAGCATTGTGTAGTAAAATCCACTGGTCCTCCTGTGACACTCTTTTTAGTCTGCACATCTAAATATAGCATCCAAATTTATTACCATGCCTGCCGCTAGGCTTGGTTTAGATGAGCTAGGATGCTTCTGATAAGATTCCCCATGTCTCTGGAGATAACGTAGAATTGAATATGCACAGATAGATGCAAGCAGCTGGCCAGGACACCTCAGAAAAAGAGTTACAAAAGGGAGAAAGAGCAAAGACTTTGCAACCCACAGAAAGACTTTCTTCCATTAAGACTTAAAATATGCATAGGTTTTGGTGCACAACAAACCATAAGAAAATTTCAGAATGGATCCTTCACTGGGTGTCATCAGGTTCACCTGAAGGTAGAGAATAAACCACAGAGGGGCTAACAGTTGTTTTCTTTTAAACATATTGATATGAAGTAGCAACTTAAAAGAAAATAACCTGGTTTACCATGCCATTTTCAGTTTAATATAAACAGTGCTCACACCAAAACCTTTTAAAACTGAATTATAACTGTCCACCAAATAGAATGAAATTAATGTCGGCTGGTTTTGGGAGAAATAACTATGAAAGAAAGGCAGCCAGGCAAGCAGGCTTCTAATTGTTTTAATTGCTGTTTCAATAATTAATGTTTAATTGTATGGTTTTAATTGCATTTGTTTCTTTTTATATTTATATGTTTTGGCATCAAGTCACTGCCTGCTGTAAGGCCACTCAGAGTCCCCTTTTAGGGTGAGAAGGGCGGGATGCAAATATGTGAATCAAATAAATAAGGCCAAAACAACAATCTCAAACAACCATGTTAGGCAGTAACCCCACTAAGCACATTGGGATTTACTATACATAGAATCGTAGAGTTGGAAGAGACCTCCAGTCCAGCACCTACCAAGAAGCAAGAAAATTGCATTCAAAGTACCCCCGACAGATGGCCATCCAGCCTCTGTTTAAAAGCCTCCAAAGAAGGAGCCTCCACCACACTCCAGGGCAGAGAGTTCCACTGCTGAACAGCTCTCAAAGTCAGGAAGTTCTTCCTAATGTCAGGTGGAATCGCTTTTCCTGTAGTTTGAAGCCATTGTTCTACATCCTAGTCTCCAGGGCAGCAGAAAACAAGCCTCCCTATGATTTCCCCTCACATATTTATACATGGCCATCACATCTCCTCTCTGCCATCTCTTCTGCAGGCTAAACATGCCCGGCTCTTTAGGTCACTCCTCATAGGGCTTGTTCTCCAGACTCTTGATCATTTTAGTTGTCCTTCTATGGACACATTCCATCTTGCTAACATCTCCCTTCAATTGTGGTGCCCAGAATTGGACACAGTATTCCAGGTATGGTCTGACCAAGGCAGAATAGAGGGGCAGCATGACTTCCCAGGATCTAGACACTATACTCCTACTGATGCAGGCCAAAATCCTAATGGCTTTTTTTATGCCACCACATGGCATTGTTGGCTCATGTCTAACTTGTTGTCCATGAGGACTCAAAGATCTTTTCCACACGTACTGCTCCTGAGCCACTCGTCCCCCATTCTGTATCTTTGCATTTCATTTTTTTTCTGCCTAAGTGGAGTATCTTGCATTTGTCACTTTTGAACTTCATTTAGTTAGGTTTGGCCCATCTCTCTAATCTGTTCAGATCATTTTGAATTCTGCTCCTGTCTTCTGGGCTATTGGCTATCCTCCCAATTTGATGTTGTCTGCAATCTTGATTATCGTGCCTTCTAACCCTTCATTTCAGTCAATAATAAAGATGTTGATCAGGACTGGGCCCAGGACAAAACCCTGTGGCACTCCATTCGTCACTTCTTTCCAGGATGAAGAGGAAGCATGGTGAGCAGCCATTGGGTTTGTTTGATGAAACAATTACAGATCCACCTAACTGTCATTTTGCCAAGCCCACATTTGACTAGTTTATTTGCCAGAAGGTCATGGGTGATTTTGTTGAAGGCCTTGCTGAAATCCAGATATGCTACATCCAAGACATTCCCTGCAGCTACGCAGCTTGTAACTCTAAAAAAAGTATGCACATGGTTACACTACATGCATTTTAAAGGATATGAATCATATTTATTATTTGAAGGCTATTAAATTGGTCATAGAGCTTTGCCAATCTGAGAGCAGGAGTTGACTCACCCCTCCTCTTTGTCATCAGGATCACCCACCAGGTGCATATAGATATCTTTTATACTAATTTTATTCCGTCCACCTATCTCTGTTTTGCACCTTTGAGTATTTACTACCATCTTTGCCACTGCTTCCTAATCCTCCACTTAATCTCCAGAGTCCTACCAACTGCCATGGGGCAAGCGGAGGTGAGTAGTACCTATTGAGAAGGCAGAGTACACGCCAGCTTTGTGGCTGAGTATCATATCTGATGTTGAAGGGAGTGAGCCCCTACAATACTAAAATTCCTGACTGTACCAGAGAGGTGAGGCAGCTGCTTCTATTTCCATTTCTCCATTGTTTGGGTTTGTACATATTAAGGAAATTTCCTAGACTTCAGTGGGATTTGGGTTTCCTGTTTGTTCCCCATCTCTTTTACTTAAAGAACAGTGAGGGCTGTACTGAGGGTGTTGTTGATCACCAGAACAATCTGGTGGTGTTTTTCCCCCATCAGCTGTGACTAATGGCTGGCCTTTTAAAAATGTATATAATTTAGAAATAATGAGGTTTCTCATACTTATGCTGCACTTGTTGCTAGCTTCTTCCAGCACTTCAAACTGGCTGGTGATTGTATGAATATCACAACTCCCTCATAAGCATCATTTCCTTCAAAAGCATTGTTATGTGTTCTGTGGAATATTTTTTAAGCACAAACACTTCAGTTCAATTCTCCACATCTTGGGATGTGCTGATTGAAGCTATTGTCGATGAAAGATGGAGCCTAATTTTTGCTTATTATCCTTGCAAATCTTTTAAAGGACCAGTTAACTCTCCTTTGAATTGGACACTGAGATGGGTTTTGTGATGTAGGATAGCTGTTTTATTCTGTTGATCAGACACTTATCTACTGCATACTGAATAAGCCACAATCTGTACTGCGTACTAAAACAATCTTGAAAGCAAGCATTTCAAGATTTAAAGAAGGGGCATGAGTCCTCAGTCAAGGGGATAGCACACGTGGCTGTAATTTCACTTGCTAATTTCATTATAGGAGTTTTCACTGGCAGAGAGACAGGCTGTTCTCTGAACCAGAGAATCAATGAGAGTTACAATAAAAAGCACTGGAAGTGAAAATGTGTGCATATCCGGTTCTTATAGCCACATGCCCCTTCTTGGAAACCCATCTGCAATCTTCTGGACAAAGTCCACAAGCTGCTTTCATCCAGTTTTTATAATGTCTCTACTAGTATTCTCCCTATCATAGGAAGTGTCAAACTTCAGATTACTGGATTCCAAGACTTCAAGGTACAAAGTTCAATTGGCTGACAAAGGGGTTCAAAATAAGCAGGGACTGAATCCTAAAGCAAGAGTTAGGAACTCAAGCTACACTCAGGCATGAAGTTGAGATCCAAAAAAGCATAGGTGATGCTTACCCCAAGAACAATATGCTCAGGCTAAAGGGCAAGTTATAGCACTAGGACTCTATAGAGTCTGATGATGGGCATCTAACTCATTCTACAGGCAGGCTAGACCTTGCTCTGCAACATTTGAAGTAGAAACTGAATGCTGATAGTATTGGAGGAAAGACCCTTAAGTCTGACAGCTTTTAGGAACTTCTGTTGGAGATGTTCCCACAACCCTGACAAAGACTCAGGACTCATCCAGTGGATTCAAGTGCACTCTGGCAAGCTTATCTGTCTGCCATGACAATTCTCCAGTTTGGGATTTTGTGGGTAGACTCTTGAAGCTTTTTAAAAAATAGGATCCCCACACTATTGAAGGATGGGCATCAGCAGTGGAAACTGCCAGCTAGTTTATTAGGTTTTGATGCCTGCCCTGATTTCAAGTCAGATAAATATATTTTACTCTGAGAAAAACCTCTGTATTTCATTGACTTGAATCCACTAAGGCAGGGATGTCCAAACTCTTAAAGGTGAGGACCAATTCATGGTCCACCAGCTTCTTGGGGAGCCAAACTATAGTCTGAAAAAAACATGAACACTTTCCTATGCACAGTGCATATGTCTTCTTTGTAGTGCAGGAAAAGAAAAACATGAAGGAATGATAAAATATATAAAATGAAGAAAAAATTAACCAACATAAATGTACCAATCTTTAAATGTGAAGTGTGGGCCTGCTTTTGGCTGAGGAGAGAGTCAAGTTAATTGGGATTGTTATTGTGTGCCTTCAAAGTTGTTTCAGACAGTAGCATATTCTGTCTTAAGAGACTGGTGGAGTCTCCTCTGGAGGTTTCCAGCAGAGGCGTCATATCTATCTATTGGGGGGGGGGCTTTGCTTGTGCCAGGGGGGCTTATAATTGCCACTTTTGTCTCTCCCTTTACCCCTCAAAGTCCTCCCAGAAATCTATATATTTTTATCACCTTCTGACTACTTTTCCTTTTTAAAATATATTTGTCAAACAATTTGCTAGTGAATAAAGTTTCTGTGCCCCATTCATTTTTGTAAAAATGAATGGAGCACTTTTGTTCACTTTGTGTATGCATTAAAAACATTTAAAATATGTGGATTACAAGAGCAAAATGTGTTTAATTTTGTGTTTAATTTCAGACAGTGCAAACCAGGTTAAATTCACACAGAAATGGAAACCAAATGAATTCATCACGCTTCCCCAGGCTGAAGAGCAAACACAAAGCAATCTTGTTTGGAATATTTCTAGCAATATGAGATATGGATAGGGGAAAGGTTTATAAATACATGCCCATTCTCTATCTGGAGAAGACTCAACAAGTCTCAACTAAGTTTCCTGTTATTGGAATGTCTACTATACTACATACTCTTCTGTTCCATGTACGTTTCTCTAACAGACTGCTCCTATATATGTGTACTCAGAGGTACTACTATGGGGCTTGGGATGGGGTGTCAAACCACTTTTCTTCAAGGTGACCTAAAATCACTTCACACACTCTCTCTCTCTCTCTCGATACACAGTAACAAGTAGTTTCCATGCCAGTATGGTTTCCATACCATACTTCCATGCAAGTAGTTTCCATACCATTCTCTTAGTGCCTCTGAGAATGTGCTTTTCCAGAAGCAGCTAGGAGCGGAACTAAAATGGAAGTTACGTACAGCTCTTACATTATCCAGTAATAAAGAATTACTGGATTTATCCATTGTTAAAGAAATTCTATAGATTTTCTACAGAAACAACTGCTATTCAATAAAGGTCACCCCTTCAATGCTAATGGAAAATGTCTTGGGTTGTTGTGAGTTTTTTGGGCTTCTACGGCCATGTTCCAGAAGCATTCTCTCCTGACTTTCGTTTGCATCCATGGCAGACATCCTGAGCAGTTGTGAGGCCTGCTGGAAACTAGGAAAATGGAATGTCCAGGGTGGGAGAAAGAACTCTTGTCTGTTCGAGGTAGGTGTGAATGTTGCAATTGGCCGCCTTGATTAACATTTAAATGTCTGACACTTTCAAGGTCTGGCTTCTTACTGCCTGGAGGAATCCTTTGTTGGGAAGTGATTAGCTGGCCCCGATTGTTTCTTGTCTTGACTTCCCCTGTTTTTGAGTGTTGTTCTTTATTTACTGTTATGATTTTAAATACTGATAGCGTCAGGAGAGAATGCTTCTGGAAAATGGCCATACAGCCCGGAAAACTCACAACCCAGTGATTCCAGCCATGAAAGCCTTCGACAATACATTGAAAAAATGTCTTGTTTACAAGTTCATTGCTGCCTATTAAACATATAATTTGACTATTAAAACTGAAATTAAAATAAAATAAAATAATGAAAGAGAAATTAGTAATTAAAGTCCACCTAGCTTTAATTACAGCACTAACCTATGTTAAACTGCTATTCAATGGAAATTATTTATTTATCAATAATTGTGCAGCCCTGAACAACAGGAAGTAATAAAAGGGCAGAAGTTGCCAGCAAGAAAGTTTTAATTAAAAGCACAGGAGTCCTGAACAACTTCAATGGCCTTTTGCATGACCATTCTGGACAAACTGGCACTGCAATGAAGTGTGGACAACAACACTAAAAGTACAGGTGCATAACAATGTTGTTGGGAATCTCTATAAAAGGTGAGAGAAGACATTCCAGATAACAGGGAAGCATCCTCATTTAACATTGCAAATCCATTCTTCCCCCCTGATGAGACAGAAAGGAAAAAGCTAGTCTCAACAAATTCCACAGAGAACTACACCTTTCCAGTTTTTTCAGTCATTTAACTCTTACATTCCTGTCTGCCTTCTAAGACTATTTTCAAAGTTTCCATAGTGGTTTGTGGTGAGAGGATGAATTAATTAGTAAGGCTACCCTCCCATAGAGCTCTCATTGCAAAAGTCACCTTGGGGAGGTAGAGAGCAGTCATGTGAACTGGCTCTCAGGCAGCAAAGATAGTGAACTATATACAGCCTATTGTTGGTGCAAAGTCCAGCTTGCTTTCCACACTATGCTTAATACATAGGTTATATTAGCAGGAACATGGTACTAAATGTAATATACTTTCATATGAATGTTTATAAGAAAACAATCTTTTTTTTCCTTTCCCTGAAAGAGCAAAAGAATGAGCATGGAAGAGCTCTAGGTCTGTAACTTGAATAGATCTCTCCACCGCTACAAGTAATTTTTAATTGTATTATTTTCAAAAAGTGAGCCATTTGAAATCCCATTAAAAAAGAGGTGTATTGTTGTTGTTGTTATTGCTGTTGTTCAAATTTGTGTCCCTAGCTTTTGCTGGATGTGCTCTCACATTCATTGTAAGGAAGATGGATCACAGCATCATAGAATTCTAGAGTTGGCAGGACCACAAGGGCCATCTAGTCCAACTCCTTTGACATATTAATTTTAGGCAGACTCCCCCACCAACCTCCAGTTTTCTCAGAAAGAAATATTGATCACCAACTACATCTTGGAATTCTTATTTGCAATGGGAAACCAGAGCTCCCGTTTCTAAAACTGTGTCCTAAGAAGGCTGTTGATTGCGTTTGACAGATTAATAGATACTTCCAGTTACTTCAGGGCAGTCCTCACTTCAATTCAGTTTTGATACACATAGCTAATGGAGTAGGTATTCTCAACTCTTGCTTAAATTTCGCAAGTGTCTTAAAACAAAAATATGCTAAGAAGGGTATTTAACATCTAAAAGTACATAGACCCTGCAAGAATCCCGGCTTGTATCCAGGTGGCATTCCAGCAATAGGAGATTTTACTTAGCAGACGTTAGTTATTCAAAACTGTATATCCCACTCTTCAGCAACCCGTTTTCAATGGTGTTTGCAGTTATATGAAACCAATTTTCACATCAGAAGGGCAACAAGATTGTGTGTGTGTGTGTGTCAGGAGCAACTTGAGAAACTGCAAGTCGCTTCCAGTGTGAGAGAAATGGCTGTCTGCAAGGGCGTTACCCAAGGGAAGACCTGATGTTTTGGTGTTTTACCATCCTTGCGGGTGGCTTCTCCCATGTCTCCGCGTGGGGAGCTGGAGCTGACAGAGAGAGCTCATCTGTGCACTCCTCGGATTCGTACCTCCGACCTCTCGGTCTTCAGCCCTGCTGGCATAAGGGTTTAACCCATTGCACCACCAGGAGCTCTGATAATTAAAACAGCAGAAGTTAAAAAAGTATACACACAACATCAGAATAAATCTAACATAAAAACTTTACCTTTATACATACACACATCTCTACACATTAGTATCAAAGAAGTTACGCTGGGGAGAATGCATAGCATAAATGAGGCTCAACAACTGAAAAGACCTTTTTTCAGTCAGTGCCCCACCTCATTTCAAAAGGTCCAAGCAAAGTGGAGTAAAGTCTCTGACAATGATCTTAGCAGGCAGGAAAGGCAAGTAATTACACAGGGTTTTACAGGAAAGTAAGAACACGAAAAAGAACCAAAACCAAGAAAAAAAATCACAGTAGACTTGCTAACTGGAGGAAGTTTAGTTCTCCAAGCTTTGAATTTAGTGGTGACAGGGTATGTTTCCTTGGGATAGTGCCAGTTATAAGCTAGAAGCAATTTATTATGTACCTGCTTCAAGTCTCAGAATTATTCTGGATATGGAGACTATGAGAAAGAATGGATGGGAACAAAAATGGGTGGAATCCTGGAGAAACCTCTTTTATAGCTTAGAAGGAGTCACAGTATTATCTTGGCAAGGCAATGTATATAACAGATCCAAGACTATCGAATACAGATAATTGTGCTAATTGCATGGACAAGAGTATTTGGCCTGTTCCTTGCCACTTGCTCATGGCCAAAGTCACTGAATCCACTTCAGACAGCCATCTCCATGATGAATGGGAAAGGAGCATGATTTCATTGCCTGGCAGGCTGGAAAGGGAGAGAACAAGAGAGAGGTGTGTGTGTGTTACAGTATCTGCCACTATCATGGGCTCTTTCTCAAGTGTACAAGATAATATGACACCAGCACAGTCATGGGCTAATGAGTGAAGAGCAAGGGGGATGGGAAGAGATGTTGCCCACTGCACTTGGATACAGCATCAAGCAATAGTACATGCACAGGCCAACATGAAAAAACTGGATTGTGCAAAAAAAGGTTACAGATTATTTAATCCCAAGATCCCAATTTTCTTCAGAACCTTCCCATAAAGGCCTTCTTGTGAGATCAAGTAGGGATGAAGACCAAATATCATTCTTTTAAGGTGCTGCTTGGAAGCATTTCCACACTAGTTTTTGCGCCATTCTTTATGCATCACTGAACAAACTCTGGGCTCTCCCCATTCTGCTTAGCATGAGAGCCATTCTGTGAAATATAACCTACCAAAGTCCAGCAAGCACTGAGGCTATTACAATTATACATACCTACTCATTGCCTGAAAAACGTAAACTGCGACACACTTGGTTAATTTGGTAGAAACTTTCAGTGCCATTATGAGATTAAATACAATTGCCAGAACTAGAGTTGCCACTTTTTGATAAGGGACAGGTACCTAAAAATAGGGAATTTTTCACAAAAAATTATTGATGATTTTCAAGTTTTTATGAGGTGTCCCTTATTTTTGTGAAAAATTCCCTATTTTTTAGGTACAGTACCTGTCCCTTATTCATGTGGCAACCCTAGGCAGAACCCATCTCACCCTATGGTCAAACCAATATCCTTTTCAGCTCAAAGTGCAATACAAGCAGTGAATCAGTCTTTCAAAGTGACATCAGCTGTTAAAATGCACTCAAATGGAAATCAACATACTGTATTTTCTGGCATATAAGACTACTTTTTAACCCAAGAAAATCTTCTCAAAACTCAGGGGTCATCTTATATGTAGGAGTTGTCTTATACACAGTAGCCGTCTTATAGAGTGGGTGCTAAAAATTTCCAATCTGGATTGGAGAATCTGTGGTTGCTGAATATGGTGAGGGGAGCTCAAAAATGGCAGTGGCCGCGTCCCTGCCATATGTGACTGTATGAGAGCATTAAGGGCAATGCTGTACAAGTACGGTAGAAGAAAATCCATTCATCAGGATTCGTGGACTTAATGTGGTCCCGATGGTGAAGTGAAGGGGCGCCTCACCGGGAAGATGTAAGTGAAGGGCAGAGGAAGCTGCAGGTGTCCGGGGCGCCCAGGGTATGGAAAAAAGAGATAGAGTGGCTCTGGGCCCAGAAAAACACACTTCTTTTAACCTGTCTGGCCTATTGTATCGTATTACCGTACCTCCTCCTCTGCTTCTCAGATCTCGCTCCTGAAGGCGGCAGTGAAGTGGTGCAGGTGTGAGATCTGAGAGGCAGAGAAAGAGGTACAGTAATAGGAAAATTACCACATTGAAATCAAATCTGATGCTTTTTAAATTTTTATTTGGTGTGCATTGGAAGAGGGGTAGTCTTATACGGCGAGTATATCCCAAACTTTATATTTTAACTGGAAAAGTTGGGGGTCGTCTTACATGCCCAGTCATCTTATATGCTGGAAAATACGGTATATGTTTATTTTAAAACTGAGAAACAATTAATGCAAATCAAATAAAAACCTTGCATCATTAGGAGACCTGCTAGACAGCACTGCCAGTTAGGGCATCAGATACTTTTAACAGAATACCTTAGTTTGCCCTGCCAAGGCCAAAGGAATTAGTAGGAGACTCTTTTGAAATGCTAATGGACCAGCTCTCTCATTGTCAGCCCTCCCAGCTAGTCTGGAAGTTGAACAATGGGGGACAGATCCATCCTTCCTGGCCCCAGCAGGAAGCCTGCAGTTATTGAGGGTTTTTTCTTTAACCTCTTTCTAAGGTTAGTGAATTAACGAAAGGAAATGCTTGCCCAAAAGCATTAATTATAACATGCAAGATTTCCAGGCAGAACACCTCAAGCAATGGGACAAAAGAGGCTACAACAGTTATTTCAGTGGTTCTCTGGAAGATGACTTCCACAAAACAGGCAGACCTGAATTTCTGCATTTAGAAGGCAGGTTGGTAGGCAAGCTGGAATCCCAAAATGCCACTCCATTAAATCCCAAGGAACATTCTAAAACTGGTACATCTTAGGCTGCAATAAAGGTTTTACAAAAAAAATCACGGGGAGGGGGAAAAACTGGGAATATCTGTCTGTCTGTCTGTCCCTACTCTTAAATGCAATATAATATATAAAGGGGTACTTTCCTGTTTTGAGTAACAGCATCATTATAGCAATGCAGATTGCCAAGAAGTGATTTCCTTAAGCATCAAAGGGGAAACCCCAAGCCAAAAACTGACTTTCCTTACCCCATGCCCTTACATGCAATGTGGGTGTCGAAGGATTTTAAAAAAAAAAGAGTGTCGGAGAGATACATTTAAAAGACCAGGGAGGGAGATGCTTTTTGAAAGTACCACAAGGCAGTAGAATTTCTGAAGCCAGTTATTCACTTCTGCTATCCTTCTCTCTTCCTGGGCTCTCTCCTTGATTGGGAGGAGAGACAAAAATGACAACCTGTGCATGAAGGACCTTCCGCTTCCTACCTATAGCTTCGTAATCCCATGTGACCATTTGAAGACTATGCTTTGTGGTGTCCTTGGTTCTAGAATGGATCAAAAGGAAGGGCTAACAGTCTGTGGGTTTGATAAGCCTTGTTAGCTTCTTTGTTAACATCAAGAATTTCTGCCACAGGGAGATAGCACCTTTCTTGAATCATTATGACGGGGGTTGGAATGGAAAGGCCTTGTGGTCTCTACTAACTCTATGATTCTCATTATTTTGGTCCTCTTTTTGAAAGTGAGGACAACATCTGCCCTCCTCCAGTCTGCTGGGATTTTTCCTGTTCCCAAGAATTCTCAAATATTATTGATAGAGGTCCCTGTCAATTCTTTTAATATCCTTGGAGGTAATTCATCTTGGTCTGAAGACCGGAATTAGAGTAGCCTGGTATTTCTGTACTACCACTTCACCTATTTTACGCTGCATTTGCCCTACTGCATCAACTGTTCTCAACTTGGCTTCCAGGGTGTAAGTAATGGATTTTGTCACAGGTATAAACATTCTTGACATAAAATGCTCCTTCTCCTCTTTTCCTGTTTGGTCTATTTCTTTCAAATTAGCTATACATCTCTATTACTACATTCTAACCACGAGAGTCATCCCATCAAATTTCATCGATGCGTATTATATCATATTTGTTTTGATGTTTTAAGAATTCAAGTTCATCGTTAATTTCCCATGCTCTGTGCGTTACTGTAGAGACATCTAAGACTATGAAGCAATCTTCTCTAACTGCTTATTTAAGGTGTTTTTTCCTTTCACTGTTGAGTTCTTGTACTATTTGCTCAGTTCTCGCTATAACTCTTGGACTATTTTCTCCAGTACATGATGAATTCCTACCCAAGAATGCTATCCCACTCCCTCACATAACTAAGTTTAAAGCTCTCATGACAAGATTTGTGGGACTCTTAGCAAACACATTCCTGACGTGCACCACATGCCAGAAGTCCATCTTCATGAAACCACAGAACATGATCCAAGAAGCCAAATGGTTCCTGGTGGCACCAGTTGTTCATTTCTACGATTCTCCTCTCCCTTCATTGGTCATGTCCTTCAACTGGGAGAAGAGATGAAATGACAGCCTGTGAACCAAAGTCCCTCATTGATACTATGAAGGCTATGCTTTGCAGTGTCATTTCTTCCCATGTGGACCAAATGGATGAATGGCTAGTTGTCAGTTGGCTAGACAAGTCAAGTCAGCCTCTCTGTTGCATCATGGTATTTTGCCCCAGAGAGACAGCACACCTCTCAGGTCACCCTGTCAGGCTTACAAACCACTGCATCTGTTGCTCTCAGCAAGGGTTCTCCTACCACCACTACAGTGACCCCTGGGAACTAGTAGCAGTCATTCCATATGTTGAATCTGAAGTCATTTGCACATTCTCAGAGGACTGGTATTGTTGCTCTTGTTCCTGTTCTGGAGATGTTTAACCCAAGTCACAATCTGATGTTATGCTCTCTCTTCCACAGTAGCCATGCAAAACCATGTCTTTCATCACTGCATCCTTTAGCCTTGCCTGTTATCCAAGCTCCCGTTTGCCATGTACCGTATTTGTAATCGGGCAATGGCTGATCCTATTCCAACTGCCTACATGCTTTTCTTAAGAACTTCCATGATCCCAATATAAAACCTCTTGCCAGAGTTCTGCTTATCACTATAGTGCCTGCATTCTTGTTTTCCTTGTTCCCTGGTCTGCTTAGGCATCTGCATCTTTGTTGTAACCTAAGCCGCCACCTCCTCCACCCACATGACTACTGCAGTCTTCAAATGCTCACTGAACCCATATCATCAGATTATTATGATGAATGGGTTTATTAATTCATAGTATTTATTTCAAATATTTATATCCCACCCTTTTCAACACCTAGAGGGGGAGCCCCTCAGGGCAGCTTCCAGCCAGCAACAATTTGATGCCTCCATGTACACATCACAAAAATACATAATAAAACCAATAATTATATATAGTTTAGAGTAGTTAATACAATTAAAATCTATTAATATACCATAAATTGGTTTATTAATTTATTATGAATTGATTTAAGCAAATAAGGAGGGGGAGTCCCCAAAGTGGTTTGCCAAGAAAGCTATTTCTGCTCTCAGTATTACAATCTAAAAGCCCAAACAAAAAAGAAAAGATACTAAGTGGTGAGGGAAGGGGTGTATGTATAAGTTCCAGACAAACAAGGACACTGGTTGTTCATGGTGTGAGCAGATAGAGGAGACATTTTCCTCACATGTGGCAGGATTCAGTGTTCTCCTCCTACTTGCATCCCAGGCTGTCATGTCAGTACACATAGTGGGAATTTTATTACACAATAAACAGTGCAAGAAACCTGAAATGATTGCACCATCTTCTCAAGTAAAATGTTGATGTCTTCAGATTTCTCCTTCCCCATTTAATTCAAAACTGAGGGCACCATGGCTTCAACATCTGATTATTTCCAAACTCTGCCCATATAACCTGTCTTTTATAGCCTCTTACTGGATGAAGAGATTTGGAGATTTCAAAAGCTTGCACATGCTTTGTGCCCTTTTGGTTGGCCTTGAAAGCATACTACACTAATATGAATTTAGATTTTTTTTTCTTATGGCGAACAAGGCTGCTTTTGATCACTGTCACATCACTAAGCTAAGCACAAACAGAAAAGGAGGTATCAAATCAAAAAGAGTAAAAGAACAAATTATGGTAGATTAAATGTGATTCACATCCAATTGGTAATATGCAGAGCAGAAGGCAATGTCTTTAATAGTTCTGTATACACTAACTAATATATATCAATTATTACTAGTTATAGTTACCTAACTGCTTATGGTCTCTCTTGAGTCTGAAATGAGACAATTGGAAAGAAATTCCAGCTGTGTATTGGGAGTTTTCGGTTGATTTTTTAAAGCATGACAAAATGTAAATTCTGTTATGAAAGATCCAGGAAAACCTCTGTTGCTTAAGCAATAAAGGAAAATGCTTTAAGTGTGTCACTGAACTCTGCAAAATGCAAATGAATGCAAAATCCAATCACATGAATGCAAGGTCCAACTAGTACAGACAATCCCAACACAAAGCTAGTGATAGATAATGAACAGGCAGAGAAAGGAGTAATGCTTCCTTTAACAAGAGGAGCATGTCCGGGATTATGCCCAGGACAGTTCCTATGGATTCCACACAGCCAATTTGTGAAGCAAAAGATAAGGGACACCCCACAAAGCATCAACCAATTCTTCTTCATTGATGGGAATGTTTCTCCCAGAAAAAAAGATAGAAGAAATGATGGGAAAACACCATCTGAATTTTCTCACTACTCACTGCCTCATAAAATTCAACACTATGGTTTGGCAATTGCAGGAAAACGACCTTGTGTGGAGGCATCCTGGGCTCCGGGGAAAGCAGAGTTAAGTGAGATTTACAGAGTGTCACAATCACCGACTTAGAACTGCCCCTTTAACACACACACGGAGACGTAGCAAAGGCTAACTATGTTTATTGAATAAAAACAGATCCAAAAAGCAACTCACTTAATAAAGTTCATAATAATAAAGCAATCAGCACGAAGCTGCAGTTCAATGAAGTAAGCAAAGTTCCAAAAGGTAGATTCAAAGGCAAGCGTGGTAAAAGCTTGGCAAGGCTCCCGATTCACTCCGAACGTAGCAAGGGATCCGCACCAATGCGAATCCAATACAAGGCAAGGTCTTGGTTCAAGGCGAGCCAAACTAGGCTCCAAGATTCACTCCGCTTCAACGCCCTTCAGATCAGACGTGGCCGGAGAACTGAGGATCAGTTCCCACGGGGCCGTTCTTAATCCCTCGGCCTGGAACCCCGACGATCTAGGGCCCGGTGTCTCCAGTCTCTACTTTCCGAACGGTGACGGTCTAGGGACAGATGCCAGCTCCTCCTGCCCTCCTCTATGTCCCTGCGCCTGTTGTGAGAACGGCCCCGCTCAGCCAGCCTAGTATCGCTATCTTCCTGAGAAGCAGCCTCCCGGACTTTCCCAGCCGCTAGCCTCCATCTGCTGCTCGGCTAGCTCTTGGGAACCTCGGCCGTTTGGGAATTCATAACTATCTCCGCTATCTGCTTCGCTGCCTCCCATCTCCACCTGGTCCGCTCCTTCCCCGGGAGAATGCTCCCACCCGGGATCCCAGGCTAAGCTCTCTACAGGTGAACTGGGCAAAGGTATGGCTGACCAATCTTGCTCTGGGCCTTCCAACTCATCCTCCGAGTCCCTTCCAGCCTGTGCGGGTCCCAATGCCAACGGGACCCCGGAGCATCGCCCCCAGTGGCACGAACGGACCCATGGGTGCTACACTATCCCCCCCTCAGGGCCCCCCCTGGGCCGCCCCCCGGGGCTTGGGCTTGTCAGGGTACTTGCGGTGGAAACGAGCCACCAACTCCGGCGCGTGTACATCTCGAGCCTTGACCCAAGCACGTTCTTCCGGGCCAAAACCTTTCCAGTCAATGAAGTACTCCAACTTCCTGTAACGGAGGCGGGCATCCAAGATGTCCTGCACCTCGACCTCCTCTCCGCCCTCTCGCATCACGGGGGGAGGAGGCGGCTGCGTCACGTCAGGCCGCACCCCCTTCGCTGGGCGGAGCAAGGAGCGATGAAACACCGGGTGTAGTTTCATGTCCGCTGGGAGTTGTAGTTTGAAGGAAACAGGGCCCACCTTCTCCAACACCTTGTAGGGGCCCAAAAATCTCGCATCCAATTTGCGGCTCGGGCGTTGGGTGGGCAAGTTCTTGGTAGACAACCAAACACGATCCCCCACGAGGACGTCAGGACCCTCCTGGCGCCGCCGATCAGCCATCCGCTTGTAGTCAGCCTTGGCCTGGTCCAATTGAGTACGTAGCAAGTCTTGAAGTGCAGCGAGCTCCCGCAGCCAATCCTCCGCCACCGGCACCTCCCCCGATGGAGTCACGGGAGGGTAGAACCGGGGATGGTATCCATAGTTGGCAAAGAAAGGAGTCTCCTTGATAGATTCCTGCGTCGCATTGTTGTAAGCAAACTCCGCCATGGACAACAAAGACGCCCAGTTGCTTTGCTGGTAGTTAACATAGCACCGCAGATACTGCTCCAAGGTGGCATTCACCCGTTCGGTCTGGCCATCGGTCTGAGGGTGATGGGCCGTAGACATCCGCGCCTCAATCCCCAGCTGCTTCTGGACACCCTTCCAGAACTGGGAAGTGAACTGGGAACCACGGTCCGTCACCAAACTCTCGGGCAGGCCATGCAACCGAAACACATGTTGCACAAACATATTGGCCGTCTCCGTGGCCGTAGGCACCCCCACACAGGGGATGAAGTGTCCCATCTTGGTGAGACAGTCCACCACGACCAGGATCGTGGTGAACCCCTTGGACTTGGGCAAATCAGTGATGAAATCGGCCGAAATCATCTTCCAGGGAGCGGAGGGGGTCGGAAGCGGCTGGAGCAAACCGGCCGGCTTGCCCCCCGGGTTCTTGGCCCGCTGGCACACAGGGCAGGATCCCACAAAGTCCTCCACGTCCCTGCGTACTTTGAGCCACCAAAAGTCCCGTAGGACCAGCTGCAGAGTCTTAAAGAGCCCAAAATGTCCCGCTGCCTTGGTGTCATGGCAAAGCTTTAGAATGTCCCCCCGCTCAGGGCCCGGAGAAACATAAACAGAGTCACGGTGATAGAGCACCCCGTCTCGTACCTGAAACGGAGCCTGCACCCCCTGAGTCAGCTGCTCTCGCACCCAAGGATCGCCCCGTTGGCGGGCCTGGACCCGCACACTCAACGGCCGCTTATCTACCGGGCCAGGCGGGGCCGCCGGAGCCGGCACGGGGGCCGTTCGAGCGGCTGCAAAGTTCTCCGCTTTGAGCAGAGGCTGCTCGGGGAGGCCTTCCCCCCCGCGGACATACTCCGGCTTCCGGGACAGGGCATCAGCTTGCTTGGTCTGCTTGGGGTCACATAGTGAATGCGGAAATTGAAGCGCTCAAAGAACAGGGACCCTCTCTGTTGCCTTTGGTTCAATTTGCGCTGAGACTTCAAGTGCTCCAAATTCCGGTGGTCGGTGTGAACTTCCACCGGAATTTGGCGCCTTCCAGGAGGTGTCTCCAGACTTCAAACGCCACCTTGATGGCCAAAAGTTCCTTCTCCCAAATGGTATAGTTCTTCTCCGGCGCCGTGAGCTGCCGGGAATAGTAGGCGCAGGGCAACAAGTCCGTCCCCTGTGGCTGTAGCAGGATCGCTCCCACTGCTACATCAGAAGCATCAGCCTGCACGATGAAGGGAGTGCGGGGGTTGGGGTGCTGCAAAAGCGGCTGAGTGGTGAACAGCTGCTTCAGCCTCCGGAACCCCGCATCCGCCTCCGGCGTCCACCGGAACGGCACCTTACCCCGCAGGCACTGGGTGATCGGATCAGCCCACTTGGCAAAGTCAGGAATGAACTTTCTGTAGTAGTTGGCAAAGCCCAGGAAGCGTTGAATGTCCTTTTTGCTGGCCGGAGCCGCCCAGTCAACCACAGCCTGGATCTTGGTATCATCCATGGCAATGCCCGTGGAGGAAATACGGTAGCCCAGAAAGTCCACCTCACGCAGATCAAACGCACACTTCTCCAGCTTAGCATAGAGCCCGTGGGCCCGCAGTCTCTGAGTACTTCCTGACATGGCGGTCATGGGTGGCCTGATCCGGAGAAAAAATCAGCAGATCATCAAGATAGACAGCCAGGTAGCGATCCAGCAGGTCTCGGAAAATGTCATTCATGAAGTGTTGGAAACAGGCGGGGGCATTGCACAAACCGAATCCCATCACCAGGTATTCGAAACTGCCCCACTTGGTCTGGAACGCAGTCTTCCACTCATCTCCCTGACGAATCCGGACAAGATTATAGGCACCCCGGAGATCCAGTTTCGTGAATACCTTGGCGCCCCGCATCCGTTCCAGCAACTCGGGGATCAGGGGCAAGGGGTAGCGGTTGCGAATCGTGATCTTGTTGAGCTCCCGATAGTCATTACACAACCGCAGTTCCCTGATTTCTTCTTGACAAACAGGATGGGCGCCCCCGGGGACTGCGAGGGGCGAATGAACCCCTTCCGCAGGTTTTCGTCCAGGAAATCGCGAAGGGCCTGCTGCTCGGGTCCGAGAGGGGGTAGAGCCTCCCCCGTGGGATCGGGGCTCCGGGTTCCAAATCAATGGCACAGTCATAAGGCCGGTGCGGAGGCAGCCGTTCCGCCTCCTTCTCGCTGAAAACGTCCCAAAAGCCCGCGTACTTCCTGGGCAGCGTCGCCACCGTAGTGACCTCCTGCGCCGCACACGCCCGGGCCATCATGCACTGGCTCTGGCAATGGTCAGAAGCAAAAACAAGCTGTCTCTTGGCCCAGGAGATCTGGGGATCATGGAGCGTCAGCCACACAATCCCCAATACAATAGGAAAGTCCGACAGCTTGGTCAGGAGAAAGGAAATCTCTTCCTTGTGAGAACTAGTCCACATCCTGGTGGGAGCGGTATACTGGGTCACAGCCCCAGCTTTCAAGGGCCTCCCATCAATAGTCTGAACGCCCTTGGGCTCTTGAAGATCCAGAAATTGTAAGCAGACTGGGCAATGAAATTGTTGGTAGCCCCCGAGTCAATCATGGCATGGACCATCAGCGGCCCCTTCTCGGGAGACCAAAGGGTGACCATAACGAGGAACAGTTGCCCAGTCTTGGGTTCCGGAGGAAGATGAGCGACGGCGGCCGAGTGAGCGAACCCTCTTACACTCGGCCGGACCCTTCCCCGCCGCCGCAGGGCTTCCTCAGGCTCCGGGGCGCTGGCCACCGCTGCAGAGGCGCGAGGGGCCTTCCCACGCGGTTTCTGGGGGCAATCACGAGAAAAATGACCCGAGCCCCCACAGTACCAACAAAGATTAAGTCTTTGGCGCCTGGCCTTTTCGGCGGCGTCCACTTTAGGCCGCACTGTGCCCAGTTGCATCGGTTCAGAGTCATCCACAAAAGGAGTGGGAGCAGGAATCTGGCGGGGCACAAACTGGCCGGTCCCGGCCTCCCGCTTGCTCGGCGGTTTCTCCGTTGGGCCGCCCCCCCACCTCCTCTTGTGTTGCGTGGCCGCCTCCGCCCGCAGACTCAGGGCGATGGCCTCCTCCAGGTCGGCCGGCCGGGGCAGCTGTAACATCTGTTGTTGAAGCTCGGGCGAGAGTCCCGCTAGATACGTATAGCGCAAGGCCGCCACTTGCCACTTGGTCTGACTGGCCAACACTCGGAAACGGGAAATGTACTGGGCCAAGGACATGTCCTTCATGTTCAGCCGCGCCAAACCCCGTTCCGCCAGGTTCTCGTTGACGGGAGGTCCCCAGGTCGCCCGGATCGCCAACAGGAAAGCGTCCAAAGTAGCCACATGAGGAGACGCTGCATTGATGAGGGAAGTTGCCCAAGTCGCTGCCATCCCCTCCATGCAGTTGAACACGAACCCCACCTGGGCTCGGGGGGTGGCAAACTCGTTGGGCCGCAGCTCCAGGTACATCCTAACCTGGGCAATAAAAACTTCCACCGCCGCCGGATGTCCATTGAAACGTGTCGGGGCATTCACCGACGGGTGCCGCCCCGCTCGGGTTCGCAACTCCGCCACCTCCTGCTGCAACGCCACCACCTGCTGATCCGTCAAGTTTGCCATGGCAACAGTGGGGACGATGGGAGCCTGGGTGACGGCCGGCGGTTCCTGGTACGTCCCGTGGTGCGAAAAGGGGTTCGGGGAGTTCTCCGGCCAACTGTCACAATCACCGACTTAGAACTGCCCCTTTAACACACACACGGAGACGTAGCAAAGGCTAACTATGTTTATTGAATAAAAACAGATCCAAAAAGCAACTCACTTAATAAAGTTCATAATAATAAAGCAATCAGCACGAAGCTGCAGTTCAATGAAGTAAGCAAAGTTCCAAAAGGTAGATTCAAAGGCAAGCGTGGTAAAAAGCTTGGCAAGGCTCCCGGATTCACTC
Organism: Anolis apletophallus; assembly: GCA_030556195.1. NCBI lineage: Eukaryota > Metazoa > Chordata > Lepidosauria > Squamata > Anolidae > Anolis > Anolis apletophallus. The sequence continues at coordinate 92,142,994 of JARBWK010000001.1, read as the reverse complement.
CGGAACGTAGCAAGGGATCCGCACCAATGCGAATCCAATACAAGGCAAGGTCTTGGTTCAAGGCGAGCCAAACTAGGCTCCAAGATTCACTCCGCTTCAACGCCCTTCAGATCAGACGTGGCCGGAGAACTGAGGATCAGTTCCCACGGGCCGTTCTAATCCTCGGCCTGGAACCCCGACGATCTAGGGCCCGGCGTCTCCAGTCTCTACTTTCCGAACGGTGACGGTCTAGGGACAGATGCCAGCTCCTCCTGCCCTCCTCTATGTCCCTGCGCCTGTTGTGAGAACGGCCCCGCTCAGCCAGCCTAGTATCGCTATCTTCCTGAGAAGCAGCCTCCCCCGGACTTTCCCAGCCGCTAGCCTCCATCTGCTGCTCGGCTAGCTCTTGGGAACCTCGGCCGTTTGGGAATTCATAACTATCTCCGCTATCTGCTTCGCTGCCTCCCATCTCCACCTGGTCCGCTCCTTCCCCGGGAGAATGCTCCCACCCGGGATCCCAGGCTAAGCTCTCTACAGGTGAACTGGGCAAAGGTATGGCTGACCAATCTTGCTCTGGGCCTTCCAACTCATCCTCCGAGTCCCTTCCAGCCTGTGCGGGTCCCAAAGCCAACGGGACCCCGGAGCATCGCCCCCAGTGGCACGAACGGACCCATGGGTGCTACACAGAGCTCGGCAAAAACTATTTCTGAATAATGAATTATTTGTATTTAATTCCTTTTTTCCCAGCAGAAAAGCTATAATCAAGTTACATTACAATTGTAATTTAAGTAAACATAACTTTTTTGGCTTGCAATGTGGTATAAAAGGTGGGCTTGTAGCTAAGGGAATGTGGTTTCATTAAACCATATGACTACAATTGCATAACAAGTGGGAGTTCATGCTCTGTATTCTGCTGCTGGATGCAAAACATTCAGATTTTCCAGCAGTAAGACTAAACTAAATATACTAAACTAAGTATGAAATAGGAAGGTATAGTTAACTTTTTAAAAAAAATCAGCAGTAGCTAACTAAATTAGGGACACTTTATATTCCATTTATACCAAAGTACTTTACTGTTATGTCCTTCACTTTTGGCAATGCTAAAAGGGGCAGACAGGAGCTGCAACAACACAGAGAAGGCCAGAATCTGCACACCTTTGCTTTAGGCCAACTGTTATCTCTGAGACTAACCTAATTCGTGCGATGCCTGTGAAGGCAAAATGGGTGAGAAGAACTATATATACTTTCCTGAGCTCAAAAGAAGCAGATCAAGATAAAAATACAGCCTGTAAAATCCAAACTCTTTGTCTGAATTTTTTATATTAAAGTATGAGGTTATGGAATATTCTGGGAGAGATAAATGCTCCTTAACAGCTAGTATTAACTTCTTTAAAGTTCAGCTTCTATCCACATACTTTCTTGCATTTGGAATAATGTATAATGCCAAAGGTCAGAAGGCATGATTAATTAGTGACTATGGGCCTTTCCATACAGACACAAAGTGGAGCTCAGAATTGGCATGAAAAATTCTGGTTCTGGGCTGCATTGAGGCCACAGAAAGGTCTCCTGAGATGCCTTAGCTGCAAGATACTAGCCCAATGGCCCAGCTGTGCAGAAGCCAGTATGGCAGAGCTGGGCACTGGCATGGTCCTTATCCTCCCTGCAGCCTCTATTTTCCCCAGAAAAGCCACCTTCCTGTTCTTCCCAGGTTCCTTTGCCAGCCACATGGTACAGAATCAGGAAGAGGAGGCTGCTACCATGGAGTAGATGGTTTTTCTATCTTCTCTGGTTGAAAATCTGGGGTGCTGAGGGCAGGAAGGAACTTCTTTCCCTGGGCTGCCTGAGATGGCTATAGGAATAGTGATCCCCCATCCCAACGCAGGATGCCCCCTGCCCCAATCCTGCAGGAGTTGGATCTCCTTGGTGTTATTTGGCATTGCAGACACACCTATGTCTTAGAAGGAATTTAGGTATAGAAGCCCTTGGTGTCATGACTGACAGTGTTTGGTATCACAGTAGAGTGGCCCAAGATGCTTCAAAAAGAGCTTTATCGTGCAAAGCCTCTTTAAGCAGCATCCTTCAGGATGGGCTGCTTTAACCCTTCACTATGGGCCTAACCTGGATTGTGGCCACAATGTTTCATCTTCATTATAAAAAAAGAATCTACTAAATAGATAAATTTTGAAATAGCAAAGAGAATGGCCATCATACCCACACAAAATATGTTCCTAGACCTGAAAATGGATAACCTATCAATCAACCCCAAAAAAACAGGTCAACCTGTCTGTGGGGCAATGTGAGTACTGTTCCTTAACTCTTATTTAACAAGGAGATGAGCACAATGGTGAAACATGAGAGCTTAGTATATCATGGAAGAATCTAAAAGAAGCACCAACCCCTTTTACTCTCACTCCCTTGGTGCCACTTCTGGCCTTTTTAAATGGCTTGATGGCAAAGTGACAGGGACAACTAGTTACCTGATGTGGTGCTGATGCTTTCCCCTTGGGAAGAAAGGGTGAGATAGAAATAAAGTTTAATATTAATATTATTCCCCTCCCCATGGAATGACTCTCAACTTATCCAGAGGGCATATCAAATCCCATAATTTTTCCCCAAAATCTGTCCTCAATTTATTCATGAGGTTGACTTATACATGAATATATATGGTAACACTAAAACATTTTGGCTATATTTTGGTTGTAAGGGTATCACACAAATACACTGGAGAGGAGAATAATTTTAGCAGTATGGGTAAGTGAAACTGTGGGTATTAAATCAGTAGATAATAGGATCACACAGTACAAGCATGGGAGAGCAGAGTGATCCAGACTAAGCAAAAGGGTGAAGGCCCATTCACAATCTAGAGTCCTCTACTGTTTACTTTAAATGAATACGAAAAGATACAGCTGGCATCTTACAAATCTTATGCCTTTGCTATGTAGCCTAGAGAAATTGTACATGTTCCAAGTATTTTACACACACACACACTAATAAATTAGAATTTTTAAGAGAAAAATAAAGAAAATGGCAATGCCTGCACATACATAAAACTATACCTGAACAACATTTACATAACTACTACACATTTTTTCTCGCCAGCTGACATCTCTACTCTAACAACTCTAAAAGACCAACCTATATACATGAATTAGTTTTAAAAGGGGAATTCCTGCTTTCCTCTTTTTTGGTTTTTCTGTAATGAAATTCATGAAGGGTCCTACTACCAAGTGTGGTGGACCTGTGAAAAGGCTTTAAAATGGAGATAAATTCATGAAGTAATCCAATAAATTCTTAAGATAAGAATCATCTTCAAGCCAGAACTCCTATTACCGGGGCTGTTGGATAATCATATAAAAAGAAGTATGTGAGGATGCTGTTTATGTTAACAGCGGGAAGAATCCTATATGCTCAACAATGGGAAAAGACAGCAATACCAACTAATAGTGAAGATGTGGAAGCAAATAGAAATGAACAGGTTAACAACTTTGTTGAAGGATAAATCACTCAACACATTTTTAGATGAATGGAAACCTTTCTATCAATATATATATACTTTATCTATACTTGATGTACAGATTTGCAGATACAAACTGTTGGCATATTCATTCATTAATGTAAAAACAAGCAGAAGTAAATAACTTGCTGGATATAAGATGGAAGAAAAAATACTAAACTATACAACAACTGATAAAAGGGATGCATATTCAAGTCTTGAACTACTACCAGTGGTAAAATTGTTGAAAGGTTAGAAAGGCACTGGGAAAATGAGCTGAAGATAAACATCTCCCTAAATTAATGTTACACTGTAGCCATGCTGTAGGGCCATGCAGTTACTCATAAAAGTGTCACTTATTGAAAATATATGCTGTTTTGAAATCTGTAACAGATTAAAAACTGGCAAACCTCATCAATTAGGTGAGTTGCTGAAGTATCAGGGTAACATTTCCAAAATGTATGAAAGAAATATTGTTTTATAGAGCTCCTCTCTCCACGGTTAGCAGAAATATCACTTTGAAATGTACTTTAGACCATATTTCTGGTACTCCATACACAGAATGCTTGTGGACTAAAGCTTTGGGGTATCATCCACATAGTCAGGCTCACATGGGTCACACCCATACTTCGGGTGTGTATGTGTGTGGGCCATTGGTATCTGCTATGATTTGGTTCAAGGATACTAAGATCCATGGATACTCAAATACCACTATATACAATGTCACAGTAAAATAGATATGCTTTTGTGGATTCTTATAAAATATTTTCAAGCCATGAATGTTTGAATCTATTTATACAGAATCAGTTGATACAAAGAGTACTGAGAAATACATTATTATCTCCTGTACTGTTTGGCTTTCTGTCTTCACTTTGTGAAACAGCTATGTCTGTGTACTCAGGTTATATTGCTCACCTATTTGGGTAACCACATTGTGTACCAGAAAGCACCCCCAAAGAGTATTTCGCGATACATTCATTGCTTTCTTAAGGTATCACACAAGACTCTTCATTGCTGCAACAGTTTAATAACACAACTATTCCACTTTCAATTTCATTTGCAGTCTCTCCTATATACCTAAACCATCTCACCTACTCTGCAAGATTATCTTACTCAACACACTATGAACTGTACCACCAATCTGATGGATAACAGTGGACGTAAAGAATGCTATTGTTCTCATCTGCTGGTACAGGTATAAACATCAAGACAAACTCCCTTCTGAACCAAAGCAAGAAAAGCAGGGTGTAACTATTATTTACCCACTGCATTGTGGTTGATAATTGATGTTCAGAAGGTCTTTCATAACTGACTCCACCATGAGTCAATGCCTCTGTCATTAGTGTGGTTTGGATTTTCATATTTCCTCTATGCCAATGTATTTCTAAGGAAACTGTACTAGATCCCTAAGTAACAAGGTTGCAATTTCACAACCTCCTGGGACTACGTTTTCTTTTAGCTCAGAGAAACACCTGGCCTATAAATCAAGGAAAGGTAGAAGAACAAGCTACTAGCAATTAACAATCCTGACAGCAGGGAATAACAGGATTAATTTGCTTGGGAACAATCATCATGGTGGCAGGAAGTTATCTAAGATCCTAGTATGGCAGGAAGGGCCTAAATACTGCAAAGGCACCAGGCTGCTATGAGTTAACAAACAACTTGAAGGCACAATACACACAGAGTGTGGCAGGATGGAGAACGGGCTAGATATTTCCCACAGGATAATGGACATGAATACTTTAAAGCAGAGTTCTCAACTTTTAGATAACCAGGAACTAACTTTGTAAGTTCTGTGAGGGCCTGCTTTAGATCTGCAAAGCAACAACTTCTGCAGTCAAAATTGAAGAGGCACATATAACAAAAGAGAGGCACATATAACAAAACATTTGGAGATGCAGAATCTGATAGAAGCTTCAAATGGGGAAAGATGTTTTGCTGTGGGGTGAATATCTGGTGTGGAAAATGCATGTGCAAAGGAAAGAGAAATCTCTAGTTGCTGTACCAGAACACTTGGAAGACCTAAGGTATGAGAACTAGGGCATTATTTAGATGATATTGGGCTGCAACTCACGTTGCTCTTCATCACTGGCTATATTGCTTAGGGCTGAGGGGAGTTGCCGCCCACAAGCATCTAGACGACCTGAGTTTGCCCAACTCTGCTGTAAGAGACAAATCCTCTTTTAATAGATTATGAAACTCAATCCAAAAAAAGGAATTAATCACACAAAAACAGCTTTCTGGGTTCAGGTTCTTTCTCTGAACTGAGAAGTACACAGTGCTGATCTGGATGGGCATTTGGATACTCATTTGATGCAATTAATCCTTATAACGCCTTTGTACGGTACAGTGTATATAGGAGTACATATTTCCTGCCAGAGTGGATGGGAAGGTACATTCAATTATGTCTCACTTCTTCTAGACTAGGTCTGCACAACCTGTGGCACAGCTCCCAGAATTCCTGGTCATCAGAAGCACCAACCCCTTTTACTCTCACTGGTTAGAGCTTTTGGGAGTTAGAAGCCCAAACACCTGAAGGGCTGCTGGTTGTGAAGGTCTGCTCTAGACACTGTTGTGCATGATAACCTATAAATTCCTTTGTGCCCATATGGGGGGAAATAAGGGTATAAAACAAAGAAACTATATTTTCTGACTAGCCATTGACTAGTAATATTAAGAAACTGTCTTAAGAGTTAGTCGGCTTTTGGTCAACACTGTCAATAGTACAAAAATAAATAAGCAAGAGGAACTTTAAAATACTGCAATAGTTTCCATTAGCTCTATTCTGGAAGCTAGCTCATAAAAGCAAAAGTTCCACTATGTTGCTTCAACTCTTTTGTCAGCCACCACCAAACAAATCCCACCTCTTTTCTCCATCCATTCACATCATCCCCCAAAGTTACTATAGTTCTCTGGGGGGAAAACTTGGCTGACCTCTTTAAAGTAATGGGTTAAAAACATGCTAAATCTGGGAACACCGCTGAGAATCAGCAGCTGCCTCTGCGTTTCAGCTGTAAAATTCTGGGTGGAAAGATTGTCCAGTGGATGCTTAGAATGAACACTTATTTTTTTCTTGGCATGAAATCCCATTGAGGCAGGGCCAAAGAGGATGGGAACTCCAAGCATACTGCTTGATAGTGCCAACATTTCCAGCACATCGGTTCAGTTTAGGACACCTGCCACTCCACAGTCCAGAGGGACCTTATGTTCTCACTGGCTGACCAGGAGCAGCGTTGCTATCCCATGGGGACACCTTTGCTCTGAATACTTTTGCCTTGTGACTCTGACACCAGCCAAACAACATGCCAGAAAGACACATAATTTCCTTGCATCTGGTCATATGGGTTGAATAAAAAAGGGAGAATGGGAAAGCAAGAAGGGAAAGGGCAACTGATCAGAGCTGTGGTTCTCAAACCTTTTACCCCTGTAACCTCTTTGACATCTACATGTGAAGATGCCCCTTCCCAACATAATAAAAAAACCAAGGAAGACAGTAGAGAAGGGGGACTCTTACACCTTGCACCTCGGTCTTGAGATAAATGTTGTTTTTTGGGGGCGGGGGTGGGGTGGGGGGTAACCAATAGGCTTTGTGTAAGGATGGCAGGAAACAACCATTGTGTCTGGTGGGGCTGAACCAAAAGGTACATAGAAAAGTAGTCCATGTGAGGGGAAAGAGTTTGTGCCAGAATCCTGAATGCACTCTCAGGGCACCTAACTACGGTAGTTCTCGTGCTCTTTCCACCGCACAAACCTCCCTCCTCCCACAACCTCTGCCTTCTCTACTGGTCTTCTTGGCTCCTTCCTCTTACTCTTAATAATAATAATAATAATAATAATAATAATCTTTATTGGTTGCATTTATAATTAACTCAGAATCAAAGACATCGATGAAATTGCGATTACAACACTAAATATAAGATGAGGGATGCTAGTCAGCACTTCCCTAGAACCCCAACCATCATATACTGCTTACTGACTGGAAGGGAGGGGAAAGCATTTACCTCTGACCATTGGGTAACACAGAACCGAGCTCTAAAAGAATATATACAATGCCAGCCAAAAATGGCAGAGACAACAAGCTAAAATAAGAGTTGGCAAGAGGTCCTGGATCTTCAGTGACTCAAGAGGATTCTTAAAGTATGGGAGAGAGGGAGCAGAGGGCAGAGGTACAGACCTCTGGCTCTCCTGAATGGCAATGAAAGTCTGTAGTGCTGCCAACAATATCTGTCCCATCTCCACAGGGAAGAATTGCACTGGGCCTGCCCTGTGATAGATGCCAGCTCTCACACCTGACTTCTGCAAACACCCCACAGCTTCTGTTTCTCTCTCTTCACCCCCCCCCCCCCCGCCACCCCCAGCAGCTACAGGTAGAAAAATTCCCCTCACTCTGAAGATTGGGTTTATAAGAATGTGCCCATATATAAATACTTTGTGGAGCTGGCAAAGCAGGCTGCAGTGGAAGTCGGGCTTTAATCACCCGAACAGCTGTACATCCATCCCATTTTGTCTGGCACCTCTCCTCCCTCCTCTCAGCAAGGACTCAGCCACGCATGCTCCAAAATTTCTCCCACGGTTGCAAATAAACATCCAGGGTTACTTGAGGATCCAGATGTTTTGGGAAAGAAGGGCAGAAAAGAGAGCAGTCTTCAGAGAGTAAGGAGAGCAGGTGAAAGCAATATGCAACTGCGTTCTACACCAAAGCTTGGAAGCGTTACCTTTGGGACTTCAACATTCAAAATCGTGAAAGAAGCAAGGCCACTGACGAAATTTCCTGGGAAATTCTCAAATAGTTATCCCAAAAAAGGAACTCTTCCAAGCTCTGATGTGTATTTATATCTTCTCTCTCCATGCCTCTTAAAAACCCACAGATATTATATCCCATCCCATCAAAACATTATTTAGGAGTCACATTCACTTGATTCTGTTCACTCTAAGGAGGAAGACTGCCAAGGCATTCCAAGTATGGTAGAAGTCATTTCAACACATATTCTGTGTCGTAGAAAATGCCTCTGGCTGCTGTTGAAACGATTTCCCATTGCACTTAAGAAAGCAGACCTTCAAGTCCTTATGCTGCTCAATAAGGCAGAGTTGGGGCTTGGGCTTCACCAAAAGAGTTCAGCTATGTTTATTTCAGAGGATGACATTTCAAGGCTGAAACATGAAGACAAGCTGTTTTCTTTCTCAGCTGAAATGAAACCCCCCTCAGAGACCCCCAGGGCAGCTTACCCTCAAACTGACCCCAAGCAACCTTCTCATCCAGAATTCATGATGGTTTCATAACCACCAATTAGAGCCCTGTCCTAATTGGCTCAAAAGAAAGAGGAGCTTTAGAAAGGTTGGTTGGGGGGGGGTTGGGGTTGTTGGGGGGGGTTGGGGGGGTTTTTGGGTGGGTAAAGAAAGCAACTGTTTATGATATCTCTGTTTAAATAAAATTACTTAAATTATAATGACGTTTGAGTTTAATACAATCAAACAAGCCCTTATTTACATATTCTTAAAATGCACAATGTCACTGTATCAAGCAGGTTAAATGTAAGGCTGCTCTTCTTGCGCAAAAACAAATGAATCAGTTTAATGTATCAGCTTTCTGAGGTTAAATATTATGACATACTAAAGTTAAAATACTAAACATACTAACTACTAAGTAAATCCTATTGAACTCACTGGGATTTACATCTAAATAAACATACAGTAAGTCAATTATGGGGCTGTCAGTAGGATTCATATTGAATACAATTATTAAGTTACAAGAAGATGTAGCATTGAGTCTCTTTGTGTAGAGAAAAAGTGGGGTAGAAATAAACATAAACAACAACAACAACAAGTTCTCAATCCAGTGCCTTCTGAATTTGTTGGGCTAAAACTCCCATCATTTGTAGATAGCATGGGCCCAGTTAGAGAAGGCTGAACTAGAACATGCCATTGTAACATAACCCAGACCATTCAGTGAGCTCAAGACAATTAATTGTATAAGCCTATTGTAAGTCCTTCGGTTACTTGAATTCTGCAATGTGTTTAGTTCTCAAATGATGTATTAAGATTTATGATCCTATCAACAAAACAACATGAATATTTACTTTCTATCTCATTAGAAAACACTTTTTGCCTAGTAGGTACTAGCCCCTTGCTCATAAGAAATTGTAGACACTTGGAGTAGTCTTATATTAGAGCATTTGCCCAGTTATCACTGGCAACCAGACAATTTCCCAAGGCAAATGAGTAGACTGGTTAAGAGGGGACTAAACATACTACTTGCCATTCACTGGCCAATTCAGGTTATGTGCTGGCAGTATAGTAAATGAAGCCCCTTCCTCCATAGAAAACAACAACAACAAAATCCAAGCAGACTGATAAGGGAGAAGCACAATTCTCAGTCTCTCTTTCACCATCCTACTTCACTTCCAGAAGCACATAGTATTGCAACCTTAACTTGCAAGTAAGAAACCTTGCTTTGCAGGCTTGCCTGTCTACAGACATTCAAAGAAAAATCTTTTGCCTGTCTCTAAACAGATATAATCTTGCAACAGGTGCCAGCTGCACGATCAATGGTCTCTCTCATACTACAGCCTGGATCTCTCTGGTTTAGCGTGACAACCTCAGTACATCCACGGAAAAATAGATTCCTATACACACTTAATTAGTATATCAGTGAAAATACTGAGCTGGAACTCTCCTCCCTGACATGCTAGTTTCTATTATTATCTTGAAGAAGCGGCAGTCTTCTGAGCCTGCATCACCAACAACATAATTTGAAAGTATTTTGTAAACAGAAAGCACAAGACTTAGTCCCCGGCATCTCGAGTTTAATAAATATTCGGTAGCAGATCCTATCTCAAAGGCTTTGCCCAAGACCCTGAAGAGTTGCAGCCAATCGGAGTTGGTAATCCTCCATCTACACTTTCTGCAGTCTCTTTCCTTACACTGCAGAAATTGACGTTTGGAGATTTAGTGTACCTTATAATTCAGGCACAGGCTGGCATGGAAATCACAGCAGAAATACTGTTCCTGATCTTGCACAGAATTTAAGATGCCAAGCAGACAACCGATTAAAGCAGTATGTAATACAGATCTTCTAGCATTGGTGTATGGAGGACACCCAACCAAATAGGGCCAACAGTGCAGGCTAGTTATATGCACAATTCCATCTGAAATTAAATAGCCCTGTAGTTATAAAAATATAGGTAGATGACAGAGAGATAAATAAAGGGATGGACAAACACACAGTTGTAGTCATGACCCCTTGTAATAACAACAGCAAGAAATCTGATTTTACTTTCACTTATTTTCCTCTTCAATGCAGAAGGGCTGATTTTCAGTAGCAGACCAAATGGTTTATACACAACCAGTCCCTGGGTTGCTGTCGGTTAATACAGACTATACTGGTGTAGATGAAATAATGGTCTGACTTGTGATGTGGCAACTACCTATATACCTAGATTGCTGAACCAGTCACCTAAATCTCTTCTAGCTGCCAGATTCTCCATGAAATATGGAGAATGATTTGGCAAAGAATAATTCAGACCTATTTTGTTTCTATTGAGATATCATTGGGAAAGCCAGTGAACTCTTAATGTGACTATCTTCATTCCAGCTCACTGTTTTTCTGATGAAAATTTTTAATGGCTTGGGATAGCAGGGTTTTGCTTCTGTCTTCTGAAACCAAGAAGACAACTAGACTGCCAGTTGGCATCTGCTTGAAGCACTGGCAGAGGCAAGCATGTATCAGTAAAAGAGGAATTCCCTATCTCCCTCACTGGTCTCAATCTATACCTTGGAAGAACTGGAGAGCTACACTGTTGATAAACAATTGTCAGAGGCCATTTCCTCTCCTACTGCTTTTATTTCTGTATGAACGGGAAGGGATAGCCTTAGATTCAGGCTTTGGAAAGAGGGAATGTTTGGCAGGGCACAGAGCAATCAGGACAACCAAAGAAGGAAAGAAACAGGGCAGAGAAGATTATTGGGCTTCCTTAGGCAAGCAGCCCATACTGTAAAAGGAATGGGAATACCACTGAACGGCTTAGCTCTGGCTGCATTAAAATGAATGTGAATCTGTAAGCACAGAGAGAAAGAGAAAAGGCAAAGAGAGATCCCTTTTGAGCTGCACCTGAGATGTTCAGAAGAGCATCTGTAGAAATTGACAGCTTGTTTTGCCCAGCATTTTGCCCTCTTGTCAAAGGTGGAAGGATCTGCCAGTTCTAATGCATCTGCTACACACACAAAAAGGCTAAAGCAAAGGCCCCAGACTGGCAGAAGGGAAACCTCTCAATGATAGCCAGTATTTCGATCCCTCCAATGAAGCATTCAGTGCCCACAGAAGTCACTTTGGGACAACAATCCCCAAACCATCATGTTCAGCAACCTTGCTAACTGGAGATTCTGAAAGTTTCATGCCAGGGAATGCCATGGCATGCACATAATTTTAATCTCGGGACCTATTGTATTTTGTTTTATTGTATGTTTTATGTTGCATTTTATTGTATGGCGACATGGATGTACATGCCTGCCGAATTTTATGATGTTATCCGCCCCGAGCCTGCAGGGAGGGGCGGAATACAAGATGGAACAAATAAATAAATAAATAAATAAATAAATAAATAAATAAATAAATAAAAAGGAAACCTTTCCAAATGGCTATATAGCATTACAACTTATGCATGGCACACAGCCATAATGAAAAATAGGAAGCTGAACATTCTCATAGTAAGACGTACATGGAAACAAGGTGGGACATCTAAACCATAGTAGTAATGTCACAGCTCCAGAAAGAGCAAGGGAAAGCAGTAACTCAATACTCTTGAAACGTTCATGCACACATGGCCGGTTCCATACACACTCGTCACCACAAAGTATCATCTTCTCCAAGCAGCAAGGGGAAGGAATAGTTGCAGTAAATTCCACAAACATCATGTCACTTATGAAAAAGAATGGGAAACAGTATAAGGAAGATCAGGTCCTAATATGCAAATATCTCCTCCAAGTCTGCTTTCACTTGTCCTTCACATTCTTCTATAGCATTGAGTCTTTGTCTGCTGCTACAAAGCAGTTGATTCTGGGTGAAAGTTCAGAGGTTTTGCATTAGCAGAGTGCTAATATTTTACCAGGATGTAACAGGACTGCAACTAGCCTCACATGACTATGCCATTTAGCGCATGCCTGACCTTGTCCCTGCCTGCCCTCACTCATTCATATATACACACCCAAGCTCCTAGAGTTTTTTGATTGAAGGGAAATGGGAACCACTCTCTACTTGGTTATATCATCAAAATGATCTTTTTTGCCCCCTAGGGCCTTACAATGCGCCCCACCACAATAAAGCGGGAGATACATCTTCTACTAGATATCTTGGAAAACATCTACTGAAATACAGCAGATTAGTGAGCTGCAAAGAAAAATTTGCATTCAAAACAGCATAGAGTCATATTCTACTTAGGCCCCTTTCACACAGCTGAATAAAATCCCACATTTTCTGCTTTGAACTGGAATATATATGACAATGTGGCCTCAGAAAACCCAGTTCAAAGCAGATATTGAGAGATTTTCTGCCTTGATATTCTGGGTTATATGGCTGTGTGGAAGGGCCCTTAGTCTCAAATTCATATTCTCCATTTCAGTCTGATATCTTGTCTTCAGTTAGATCAAAACAAAGCAATGGCCAATCAAGTAAAGGGTTCTAAAATGATTGCCCTATCTAAGGTAAGTTAAATCAGAACTTGAATGTGCTACAAGTTTGCTTACATCACTAATAGGGGCCGTTCCACACAGCCCTATATCCCAGAATATCAAGCCAGATAATCCCACATTATCTGAGTGCGGACTCAGATAACCCAGTTCAAAACAGATATTGTGGGATTTTCTGCCTTGGTATTCTGAGATATAGGCCTGTGTGGAAGAACCCCAGGTTACAAGTAAGTGAATTACTGTGTTGCATTTCAATTAGGATGTAAATAACTATAACTATAATAATAACCACTTGTAAATAGTTAATGAGGTTCAAACAAGATAATGTAACTTAAGGCATAACTACATTGTAGAATAAATGTAGCTTGACACCACTTTCACTGCAATGGCTCAATGCTATGGCATTATGGCAGTTGCAGTTCTGCAAGGTTTTTAGTCTTCTTTGCCAGAGTGCTAGTACCATGTCAAACTACAAATCCCAGAATCCCATAGCATTGTAACGTGGCAATTAAAGTGGTGCCAAACTACATTAATTATACAATATAAATGCACCCTACATTATATTTCAAAAATGAAACAAGCAAGAGTTGGAGTTATCTTACAGGTGTGACTTGTAAGTTACAAGTTCTAAAATATTTCAGTTACTCTCAGAAGTAACTTTTTAAGGCATAATTTGAGGCAATGACTGGAATTTTCCAAGCTTTATACCATTCTCTTATCAATCCCAAGTTTCTTTCTCTTGAGAAATGAATAAAAACAAATAGAAAATTAATGAACAACACAACAAATTATGTAACAAGTAACTTTTTCAACACCACAATGAATAACTACAACAAACCATGCAACTTGAAAAGGCCCTGATACTTCTTGCCACAGTGTGATGGGGAAGGAATGCCTGGCTTGATGTATGGTGACCCAAAAGTGACCTATCTTGGGATTCTCTTTGCAGTATTTTTTCACAGGGAGGTTGTCTTTGCCTTCTTTGGAGAGGAAAGAGTGTGACTTTCCCAAGCGACCTAGTGTGTTTCCAAGGCCGGTTCATAACCCTTGCCTCCAGAATCACAGCCAGATGCTCAACGCACTACACCACAAAGCTCTCAGTTCCCAAAGATATTGATATATAAAGACAGGTGCTCATCCTATCACTGACTTTTAAAAATGTAAAGTGTATCCTCATTGATATGAATAGGAACAACGTTGCTAATGCAGTCTGACTCTAAGGAAAGGTAAAGACGGCAACCCTAGGTGGGAAAGCAAGATGAAAAACAAACTCTGTGATTAATCGCTTATAAGAAAAACCACTCTGGAAAACGCAATTGTGCTTCCACTTTGATAAAGAGGTCTTTGAAAGCACTGGCTTCCCACGCTTAATATAAAAAAGAAAGAAAGACGTTGGCAAGACGTTGAAGTGAACATCGTCTCACGCGTGGGATGAGAGGCAACAAAGATCATCTGCAAATTCCACAGACTTCGATGGACTTATTTTAGATTGACACACCGCTATAACTACAAAATTGGGCACTTCCCTGGCCTAATGAATGCACATAACAACAGGGACACTGAAGATAAGCATGCAGAAGGGTTATGTGAAATATTTATAGCACCTTTTGAGATATTATGACAGCTTGTTTGATTTCCACTGCAAGGAAACAGAATATCCATAGGCTGCATTGGGCCTGATACATCACATCCCTACTTTTACTCTGCCAAGCACCAGAGAGTAGCAACTTTCCATGTGACTCTTTCTGTGATCTCTCTGATATTGGGATTTCTGTAAACATTGAAATATCTTCAGTGACACTATGTGACGAGGATGTCTGGACCACTGCTAAGCTGCCTCTGAAGTTTATGCATTTTCTCCCTGCCAGGTTGCTGTGTGGTAAGGGGGAGATTGCAAAGCACCGCCAAGGCCGGGAGGCCTAACATCCAACAGGACTCTTCCAGAAAGGCCTTTCCTACTTCCAAGCGAATACTTCTCCTAACCTGCAACAAAACCAAAACCAAAACCAGCTTCTTTGAAATGAGCAGGGGCTTATTATATTTAGATGACTGGTGTGCCTTGCATGGGAGCTGCACAATGGGAAGGCAGCCATGCTAGTTGCCATGACAACAGCATCACTGCTCCTCCAGACCACGACAAAGAATTGTCAAGGAAAGTAAGCAAAAGGAGCAAGGATTGGGAAAGGAAAGTGATGGAGATTCACCTAAGCCTAGGCTGAGGATGCATCGGTAGAATTAATGCAGTTTGACGCCACTTTCACTGCCATGGCTCAATGCTATGGAATTATGGGGGGCTTTAGATTTACAGGTTCTTCAGCCCTACCGGACAGAGTGCTGGTGCCTCACGAAACTTCAAATGTGATGTTGGGGGGAGGATACAATTTTATACCTTGAGTTCCTTAGAGGAAAGCTGGGATCCCACTGCAGGAAATAATATGTATAAATATAGTGCAGCATGGCCTAGTGGTTTGAACATTGGAGTACAATCTGTTTGAACACCTGCTTGGCCATGGAAACACACCTGGGCAAGTCACACACTCTCAGCCTTAGAGGAAGGCAAGGGCAAATGTCTACCTGAACAGATTCTGTCAATAAAGTTCTCTGATAGGTTCCCCTTAGGACCACCATAAGTTGAAACTGACTTGAAGGCAAATAACAAAACCTGTGGGCAAACAAGGCTTTCCTTCCATTCTCAATATACAGACCTTTAATTTGCCTTAGTTGTGAATCTTTAAGGTTCATGGCCTGAACAATGGATAATGGGCACAATTTTTCAAGGTGCCAACTGACCTGAGTTGAGCTCGGCAGCAAATGAATGACTTCTTTCACTGTTTCCATTCTATAGGCGAACCCCCGTGGGAAATTACTCTTGAGCAATATAGTAGTGACCTCTGTATCCATGGGGTATATGATACTGAATTTCCATGAAAAGAGGAAACTGTGGTAATAGTGAACTCTACAAAAATGAATGACTTGTATTGGAGGGAACCATCAAGTGACCTTTGAGAACCTAAACAATTTGCTGAATCCTCCAGGATGACTCTATGTTAACTTCCAGCAGAACATACCATAGAAACACCCAGAGAACCTAGAAAACTCCTAGAGGACATATTTTGTCAGATGGAGGTAGGTGAACTGCAGGTACACTCTACAATCCAAACACATTCTTTCAGAAGAGTCTGTTCCTTCCTATGCACAAAGGAATTAAACCACTTGCTGGGTTTGAAACAGAGGCTACACTAGGTTAAAAAACAAACAAACCAGAGATGCCAGTACTGCCCTCAGGAAATCTGCCAAAGCTAGACCTCAGTTCATTACACTGAACATCACAGAAGCAGCCAGCTAAGTGATACTGAGATCTGCTTTTCTAAATGCTCACCATGATCTCTGCATTTTCTGGCAGATGAACAGCCCCCTTGACACAAGGAAGACCACATCACTTTATAATGGGTAAATGATCTTACCCAGTATTATAGTATTGCACACTCAATAACAGCATAGTTTGCCATGTTGTAAGCTATCTTGAGTCCATGTTTGGTAGAAAAGGTTGCAACAAAAACAAAGGTAATATAATCAATTTACTTATCTGAATTCTGACCAATGATGAAAGAACCACCCATATATGGGCCCAAATCAGATCTTGTGAGTTTTTGACTGAATATTACATAAGAAAGCCAAGTAGAATTTTCCCTGATGAAATGTAGCCTAAAGAGAACCAAGGGAAGGTGTTCATGAAACTTTGAGGTGGGGGAGACACTTTAATGCTAGGCATATTCTTGTAATAAACCAAAACACCTAGTATGTTAAATGTAGGATGCACAGTTTGTTGGGTGGGTTATGTGTGCTGGGGGAACAGGGGTGGGGGATTATTCTTAGTGCTGCAGGTCCTGTCAACCCTCCAATCCCGAAGAACCCTCACACTGGAAAGGGTACTCAACAACTATATGCCAACTTGAGGCCATGTCACTAGCAACACATGCCTGTATCATTGAAAGGCCTCCTGTCAAATGACAGAAACCAGCTGCACTCAATTCCCTTCCTAAGACACAACTTCAGAAACTGACACCAGCCCTCTCCACTCCACATGGCAGTACAACATGCAGGGCCAAGCAGACTAATTATTTCAGGAGGCCATTCTTACCCACCTCATGCTCTTGATCACCCTTTAAAAAGTACAATTCTTACAACATACTTGTGCCTTCGTTCCACAGCTTGGACTTTGGATGGATCCTAGCATGCCAAGTGACCCGCAAACCCTGCTTGTCCTGAGAAGTTCTCGGCCTTTCAATTAGCCCTCCTGACCTCTGAAATCCTCAGCCTCGCTAAGCAGCCATG
The DNA here is from genome assembly GCA_030556195.1 of Anolis apletophallus. Taxonomy (NCBI): domain Eukaryota; kingdom Metazoa; phylum Chordata; class Lepidosauria; order Squamata; family Anolidae; genus Anolis; species Anolis apletophallus. The sequence goes on along the minus strand of JARBWK010000001.1, from coordinate 92,125,506 downwards.
CATTAAATCCCGGATCCAAGAGTGGAAATAGACTTTGTAAAAGGCTTACGGCCCTATTTATTGCACCATAAGCATGACAGGTTCTGATGCCATGGCATAACACTGCAGAGGCTTACTTTCTCATCCTCTGTGTCCAGACAGTCCAGGTATCTGAAGGAGTAAGGTGGTAAACTCTCGGAGTCTATCTGTCATGGTCAACACGAGGGGCAGAAAAGAAAGCAGCAGCAGAAAGCCAAGAGCTATTGCAAGGAGAGTAGGAAACCTGTGGCCTATTGGCTATCCACAACCATCAGGGGCTCTTTTGCAACTCCGCCTCCTCCCCTTCCCCAGAGATCTAACAAAAGCTGCCACAACTCTTTCCCCACTACTCAAAATGCCATAAAAACCTGCACAGTGGTTTAACTTTTGCACACAAAACTCAAAACATAAATAAACAGTCTTATCAAAAACTAGCAATTACAACCAAAAGTGAGTTCCAGACATGACTCTTAGCTAATCTAGCTCATTAGGGGCATGGGAGTGAAAACTGACCCCTGGTGCAGCTGCTACCTTTGATCTTAGGAATCATGACCATAACACACCGTTGTTGTATTGTGCCCTCAAGCTGTTTCCAATGTAGAACAATATAACATTACACTGTTTTAGTGCCATTATTTCATTTTAACTACTATTACTGCCTCCTATGTAACCCTGGGAATCACAGTTTAAGGAGATCCCTTTAGATTTCTCAGCCAGCAATCTAGTAGGCCTCATTAAACTACAAAGCCCAAAATCCCACAGGAGGCAGCCATAGCAGTTTAAGTGGAATAACAGCACTATAACAATGTGATGTGATATTATCCTTACAGAAACACTGGTGTTTTCTTTGAAAGGTTTATTTTGGTGGGACTTGCCTTTGCCTACATTTGAGATTGAATGAGTATAACTTGCCCAGCAGATTTCCATGGTTGAGGTGGGGATTTGAACCCCAGTTTTCCAGTGGACCAGTTGAAGACTCAGACCACAAGCTACACTGGCTCTGAATCCTAACACCCAGATCTTTTTGTTTGGAAAAAAAGCCAGTCAAGGTTATCCCCCCTCCCACCATATTTGGACTTTTGTTGGACTACTACTTCCATTAACCCTAGCCAGTATCATCAATGGTGAAGGATAATGACAGCTGAAGCACCTGCACCATCTAGAGTACAGATATAGTACAGCATTATCTGGAGAGCACCATGTTTCCCCTTTCCGATCTAAAGAAATCCAAAAGGCCTTCTAAGGGAAGATCATGCTCTACCTGCTCAGGCTAATTTCTATCTATTTTTGCTAGCTGTGTTTCAGTCTTGGCCCCTGATATTGAAAATAGATGTTATTATGGAGTCATGGTACACATTAAATTCTGTCCTTGGGTGGGCAACATTAATCCTTAATCCTTGTTTTTGTACTGTAATCCTTTTGTGTTGGTACCAAGACAGCACTGGCACCCCCCCCCCCCCAAAAAAAACCCCCAGAATTTTTGCTGAAATCAAGGTATGCAAAGAAGGAAATGTCTGTTTATAGCAGAATTATATTATTGAAAATCTAAGTATTGCAGCAGCAGATTCATCAGTGTCAATGACAAGGTGGAGCACCAGTGGATTTTGGGGGGAGGGGGGAGGCAGCAAAACACTTACTGCCTCCTACTCCCTGGAAATTGCCAATCCCCGTTCTATACAATGCACCACAATGTTAAATGCCATGTTCAGGTGTGTTTAAACAGGAAAGGGAATGGCACAGACTTACTGGCCATAGGCTTGTGCCACTGCAGTTCCACTTCCAGGCAGTGAAATCAGAGTATAAGGAGCTCATTCTTCATTGTTGGTGAGAAGAGAAAGTGGCTGGGGAAAAGCTAATAAAAGGCTACCACAAACAAAAAGAAGCCAAAAAAAGCACAACCACCGGTTAAAGCACCTGATAGTTCTCAACACCCATCAATTTTGAATGTGCCCAGATTTGTATGAAACCCTCTGCATACTTTGCAAAACACAGCAGTGCAGCTCAACAGCAATGGTATACTATACTGTTCAGGGGGTGAATAAATTAGAAAATCAGCACAGAGAAACCTCAATAGAAAGGCAGAACAGCACACGATGTGGCAATTCTTTATGTTAGGAGTGGGAAGGAAAGAAGGGAGAAAAGAGTGTGAGAGAGGGGACGAGAGAACACTTCACATGGGGCCCACAGGCCATGCCGAATCAAAACTCTGAGCATTTTCCTTTAGTAACAAATCAATGCCTTTAAAAGGCAACAATGGAGAAATCACAGAGCTAAACAGTCAAGTAACCAAGGGATCCTCGGCATCCCTGTGGAAAATTGAGAGCAAGGCTTATCCTGTGCACGTTCCAGCCGGCCAGAGACCAAATCACAAGACCAATCAGCTAGCACTCCGTTCAGTTTAAATGAATAACAGGGACTAAATTGGGAACACTGATGTATCTGTGCCACAAAAGTGGGTAGCTCTCTTTATAGATACACACACATTTAGAAAGATAGGTGGAGAGCTTCACACAGCCCATGGTGTGCCTCTTGGCAGTCGCTCTTACTGCCCTGGCACGTATGCACAATCAAATGAGGCTTCTCTCCAGAGAAAACAGCTAGCCACAGGTCTTGGACCAAAATTGAGAGCATATGGGTCAACTCCCAATCAGCATCAGCCCACTGCGGTAGATTGCTTCCACAGGGGATTTAGTGCATACCTCCGTTCCTAAAGGAATCGATTAAATAGGAACAGTCCTAACAGCAAAAGAAACCAGATAATAAAAGGCAGACATACTGCATACTTAAAAAGAAAAAGGATCAGAGTGATGAGCAAAAGGTCCTAGAAATCACAGACCAACAGGTATTTTACAACAAATGAAATCTCTGCTCCAAGGCACAAAGACACTCAAATAATTCAGCAGTGGAAAGGGCATTGCTACAGATCAAGTTACAACACTCTACTTTACCTACCACAGCAACTCACGTAAGACTGACAAGGGAGGCGGTTAAGATATGGGCCCTACCCACTAGGTGCCTGTGTAACATTATAAATAGGTGGATGGTAGCCACTAGGCAGCAACAGAAAGGATCTGACTTTTCCCATTTCTTAGTGCTGGGGAAATTCACTTTCTACAATTGAACATGGCATCCAAGAGAAAGATACTTGAGTAACCTGTAACCTGAAATTATATAGTTGCCTTCAATTGTTTCAATGATTTCTTAAAAATCTCAACTTCACTTGAATTAAGATGGTACCAATCTTAAGTTCTACAATTCCCAAAAAAGTTGCCACTCCCACTTCAGTTAGTGAAGAAGTTTCCTTTCATGGTTTTACTCACTTGCTGTAAACTTCTGACAAGTGTGTAGACCCCACTTCTCCATTACTTGCATTCCCCACAATACAGCCGTTCTCTTCACATTTCCCAAGTGGTAGCCAAATAATTCCATTTCAGTTAGGTCCTGGATCCACTCTAGGTTTGAGTCTGAACTTCAAAGAATATTTCTGAGTTGCTGAACCTACACCTTAGATAACTTCTCGAGAAGTTCAGACTACAACATAGTGCAGGTACATGAACCAACGGGCAAGGTATCCAGTGGATATGGGTAGTTTGATCTCTATTGGAACTGCTAAAGACTTATGAATACCATTAAAGCAATTCAGCTTTTGAAAAATAAGAATAAAACAAAACTACCTTATCAAGATTTGGAGTGCATATCTTTAGATTTGAAATGAAAATATGAAAACTAACACAAAATTGATGAGGTATTTCCCAACAACAGTTTCGTTGATGGAAAGGAGCTCAATGGCAACCATGAGAGATGCAGTACCTCAGTGAGCCCTTGGAATCCACTGGGGTTTGGTGCCAGGATCTCTCGTGGATAACAAAATCTGTGGATGCTGAAATCCCATTATGTGCAATGATGTAGTAAAATGGTATCCCTTGTATAAAATAGTATCCCTTGTATAAAATGGGGGAAATATCAAGATTTGTTTCGGGAATTTTGGGGGGAGGATGAGATATTTTCAAGTGATTGTTTATTGAATCTATAGATATGGAAGGCTGACTATATATACACATCTGACGGGTCCCACATTTGGGAAATCTGCTCTACTAATTGCAGAACAAACCTACAAAGGGAAGGAAACTCTAAGATGCAATCACAATTTCTCCTACTCTTTGTATCTCAAAATCAGTGTGAGATGATCAGTTGTGAGACAACTCAATTCTTTTCCTGTGCCTTGTATCTTTGAGGTGAGTTCACTCTCTTTGTGTACTAATCCCTGGAGGGTGAGCAGATGAAGAGAGTAAAAATCTGTTTGCTTCCACCAAAAGCAGAAACCCAGAGTAAAGAGAAAGTCTGAAGATAAACAAGAGAGAAAAGGGAGACCAAGAAGGAATCAATTCCAAGGTGAGAAGTAATGAGAAAAAGAAGGGGCAGACAGGAGGAAAAAAGAATGGACCTTTGGATAGTTTAAAAGGAAAAAAGAGGTAGATGTCACTGTTTCATTTGAGCATCAAAAACACTGTTTGATGAGAAGGCATAACAATAGAATAAAGGTGGCTATTACTGCAACCTTGCATCTCAAAATGCCACCAATGTTTGTAACCTTGATGGCTCACATTGCCGTAACCATGAAGAATTACCACACACAGAGAAATATATTTTACCCCCATAAGATTTTCTCAAAGTCAGAGGCACTGTGTAGATAGGAGACACCCTCACAGGTCACTGAAAATGCAGTGGAAAGGAGTGTGAAGGGAGAAGATGAATATCAATAGGATCAAACTGCTTTTTCCTGAATCAGGGAGAAACAACAGAGTTTATCCTAAGCCGATCCATGAGGAATCAGAAGGATCAGGGGTTTATTTGAACATTCCCCAGTATTCACAAAAGCAAGCTGCAACTACGCAGCATGATGCAGTGACCAAGTACTCTACACATAATTTGGTAGAATCTGACTGCCTTCTTGGGAAGAAGTGGAAACAAGCACTCTTAAAGGACTCCTTGCTTTTGCATTGCAGAAACTTAATCACTGGATGCAACCACCCCCATCACAATGTCAAGGACACGAATGCTGACTTTCCATGCCTGTGCAGTTTGACTGACTGGGTAACCAGGAAGCAGATCACTATATTTCAGCCAACCCACCCTGCAAGCTGAAAGTATAAAGCACTCCCATGATTCGTGACACAAAAATGCAGTATTCCCCAGTGTAGCTTCTTGCTAAAATCCTCCAATGACAGTTGCCTTATCCTCTTGAGTAAAAAATTTTCCAGGGCATTCCAGCTGTAGCTGCTTCTGCATGAGAGTGAGGGAAGATAAACAATGAAACCTTCTTGTGGGTGAAATCTGTGTCACAACTAGAACAGGAACTAAGGAGCCTGGGATCAGGTTACCTGAGAAGCTGCCTCCTCCCAGCTATATCTATCCAGACCTCCTTCAAAAGCCTTCTTTCCAATGCCTCACAACAGATGAAGGAGGCGACTGCTGGGGAAAAAGTCTCTCACATACATACACAAACAAACACATAGAGAAGTTTGCTTAGTACTCTTGTGGTCACTCCAGGACAAGCAGAAGACACTTTAATTTCACTTGTAATTTTTATCTTTAAGAACTGTTAGTACTTTTAGCACTGCTACATTCATGCTTTGCTGCTAGAGGTCTTATTTATTTTAATTCAAATTGTAATTGATTTCTGGGTTGGGATTTAATGTGCTTTAATGTTTATGGTTCTAAGTTATTCTTCACTGCCCTACAATGTCACTTCTTGGATGTGGTACAGAAATTACTGCTGTTGTATGCCTTCAAATCATTTCTGACTCATAGCGGCTCTAAGGTGAATCTATGATGAGGTTTCCTTGGCATGATTTGTTCAGAGAGAGCTTGCCTTTGCCTTTCTCTGAGGCTGAAAGAGAGTGTGAATTGCCCAACGTCATCCAATGCATTTCCATAGCTGAGCAAAGATTCAAATCCTGGTCTCCTAGAATCCTGGGACATCTACACCGTAGAAATAATTAAACTGACAACACTTTAACTGTCATGGTTCAATGCTATGCTATCTTGGGTGTTCTAGCTTAGCGAGCCATTGGCATTCTTTGGCAGAGAAGGCTAAACACGTTTTTTTTTAAAAAACAAAACAAAACTACAACTCCCCTGATTCCATAGCACTGAGCCGTGGCAGTTAAAGTAGTGTAACTGTATTGCTTCTACAGTGTCAACGTATCCTAGATGTCCGTATTGCATGTTACAGCAGTTGACACCACAGCTCCATTATACGGAATCCTGGGATTTATAGTTTGTTGTGCCATAAGATCTCTCTGACTAGAAATCTCAGAACTCCATAGCATTCGAGCCAGCGTAGTTAAAATTGTGTCCAATTGCTATAATTCTGCAGTGCAGACACAACCCTAATCTAACACTCGAACCATTACATCATGCTGCCCCCAGAGATACAGTTAACATTTTAATAAACCGCATTAACTTTCTAATATTCTTTTTAATTTTTTTGAAGGTAATGCTCACTTGCTGTCTCCTCTAAACCATTCCGCCAAATAGCTGAAGGACGCAATGGTCGCAGTTAGCCATCCCTAACTAATACAAATAGCACTCATTGGTTTCTATTTCGTTCTATGACATGCTTTTAAAGGGCAAACTGCAGTCCACTCCCCTTTCCATTAAATGAACTAAACATATTTTAATGTACTCAGTGTCCCAAATATCAGGGCACAGAAGGGCATTCGCCTTGCCTCATTTTCTTCCTGTCCCCAAATGTCACACCTGCTGGTTTTTCCTTGTACTCTGAAATTCATCACTCTGATGAATTCAGTACCACTGCTCCCATTCCAACCCTGGCTGAATACAGTACCTGCTCATGGAAAGGAAGGACCGTTTTAATCATATGATAGAGATCTACAGAATATGTTCTTTTAGCACAAGCTCTCCCATTCTTAAAAACACCTTCCCAAACCAACATTGCTTTTTTATGAGGCTCCATGTACATTTAGATTTCTTTGGAGAATGAGGGCTCTGTAAACTTATGCTTCACACTTCCAATAGTCTTTTTTATTATGATATGCATTTCAGCCCTATCTCTGCATTCTAATCAGTGTCCGTGTTACATAAAAAAGAATAAGTCCAAAATAAATAATGGGCAGGCTTTCTAAAGTGCTCAAACCTCTGATGATGAATCTTGGAGTACTCTGGAAAATTAAAGCACTAAGCCACTTAGGTTTCAAAAGAAGAGTAATGCCGACAGAATCCTTCAAATGCTTCAAACGCAGCTCGTGTGAATTTGCTGGTTAAGTGTACCAACCTTAATTCTTGAACTAGCAACCTGACCTAAAACCAAACTGGAACAAGTTCCACTAAAGTTAAAGCTGAAACTGCAAACAAAGTAAATGAATGGTTTCACTGAGACCACATAATTTGAAGAGAAGGAAAGAGAGAAGTAAACATTTATCATGTTTGGAACATGGCCATACAGCCCGGAAAACTCACAGCAACCCAAACATTTATCATTTAATTTTGATCTTTTTCACTTAATCAGGACCTGCAGAGCATATCATGAGACCTGGAGTATCAATTTGAGTCCAAAGGTAGGACAGGTTTTCAAAATTCTAACTGACGAGATGCCTCCAGCCTAATATTTGAGATTTGCTACTCAAAGCTGCAAAAGGCAGAAAATGACATTAACTGTAAGGGAAAGGCAATACATGATAATACCCTTCCCCAGTTCGGCAATCCCTCAAATGTGCTGGACTATAAACCTCGTCCATTACTACCTTTGGAACGGCTGCACTACATCACCAACCACTTCGGAGGGCTAGTATATGTAAACACTGGTATCAGGGGAAAGCGCTGAAACATCAGGATAGTTAATAAACTGTTTAATCTATCCAATTTTGAAAATGATTTGTTTTTTGGCTGTTATAAATGCAGGTGTTAGACCTGAACTAGAAAGCACAGAATAATATATAGTCTGCTGGCTACTGCAGTCGAGCAATATGGGCTGCAGTAGTCATCAGCCTTGGCTTACATAGCCATTTCAGAAGGGTGATGGAATTGCAGTCCAATAACATCTGGATGGCTGCTCATTCTGTATTCATGCACCTAAAAAGAATTCTGGGCAATGTCTATTGATAGGATCTGCAAAACATTACAAGTGGTGCCTTTGGTTTGGTCAGGGAGTTTGAATCTTCTTACAAAAGGAATTACTTGCCCATAGGGAGCCAACTACAGTAATCAAGACCACAATGATTAACTAGGAGGAATTTGCCCTCACAACTGGAGCATGTTCACTTGGTACATTTCCAATGCAGCTTGAACATTCTTTCTCCCTTTTGCTTCCATGGCAAGATGCTTCAATTCCAGGTGTATCAGTATTTCCCAGCAACCCCCATTCCCACCACTCAAGGTCAGGTTTGAAATTCAGTCAGTGACAGCTGAAATTACTCTTCCTCAGCATAAAAGCCCACTGAGAGTCAACACCCAAAGTGACATCCTTCTACCTTTGCACAGTTAAAGCTTGTGCGCCGGGACAGTCTTTGCATAGGTAAAGCTAGTGAGCCAACTGCTACCATTCCTGGAGAAATAAGACCTGGCCATCATGGTACATGCACTGGTTACCTCCCATTTGGACTACTGTGTGTCTATTGTGGCTCTACATGGGTCTGCCCTTGAAAAGTGTTTGGAAACTTCAATCTGTACAGAGGAAAGCAGCCAGGCTCCTAGTAGGAGCTGATCTCAGAGAGCATACCACCCCTCTACTAAGACAGCTCCACTGGTTGCCAAGTTGTTTCCAGGCCCAACTCAAGGTGCTGATTTTAACCTACATGGCTTCAGTACAAGTTACAAACCAGGCAGACAGCAAAGGTTCGGTGGGGAGACCTTGGTATCGACCCAGGCACCTTCTGGCATGCACTTTAAGAGGACCTGGGAGGGCTCGTTTTTGGAGGCAGCCCCTGCACTATGGAACACACTGCCTGAAGCATTAAGATTGGCTCCTTCTTTAATGTCATTCAGGAAGGGTATGAAGACGTTCCTTTTCAAGAAAGTGCTTAATTAAGCCAAATAAGTGGTAGTGGAAGCTTTGGGTTTTTTTTATCTTGGTTTTAATGTTCATAAAGTTTTAATTGTGTTTGCCATTTCAAATATTTATGTTTTAAATGAACTATTTTAACTTTGTATTGTATGTTTTGTTCTGTTGTGGGCACCTTGGGCCTGTGCTCAGAAAAGGTGGGATATAAATTTCCCAAATAATAAATAAATACCTTAAACCATGAAATTATGAATGTCATCAAAGTCCTAAAACCAACCTCGTGAAATGATTTTTAAGAAAAGGAAAGTGCCCTTATCAGATCAATGGCAGATCAGAGCTTAGTGTTATCTTCTGATCCAACTAGTTGGGTTGTCTCATCTCAGGACTTTTGACCTATGTGGTAACTCTGTTACCCCTTTTTCTTCCATCCAAATGCATGACTATGTGCCAGTCACAAAACTTGGAAGATGTTTACTCCTTTGTACTATAACCCTCACAATAACCCAATCAGCAAGGCCATTTATGTTTCTGGAAGATATAACTTTGAAAGTAACTTTTACAAACACTAATTACTACTGCGTCATTTACATCATCCACCGTACACAATCATGGAGTTGTGGTTAACACAAATTCACCTGTATGCCTACACAGTACATAATGAGGCAATCCAGTTGCTGAATTCACTACCACTGTAGAGTTTTCACTTCAATGACACAACAATACAAAGTACAAGAATCCACAAACAAAAGGCAATTTTATTTTTCACACCTCTATTCAGTGCTCTGATAATATTCAGGAATTAATTTTGAAAGTTAATTTAAAAAAACCCTGTGCTCCTTCGATACAAAAAACCCCTAATTCATATAATTCTAGTATGATTCCTCAACCTTCTTGTGACCCAGCCACGAGAACAACAGTGAAGCGTGAAAAACAGCAGTATGATTAATAAATTTGAATCTCAGGTTCTAATTACTTAATTACCAGCATTATACCTACCTTCAAGTAGAGACACTATACAGCCAATCCTCCATATTCACTGTGGTTAAGGGCACAGGAACATTGTGAAAGTGACAAACTGCAACTAACGGAATTTGCTATTTTTCATCTGAAAAAATACCTTTCTAGGGATTTCTAGATCTGCTAGAATGATACTGTGGCCAACTTTCACTGAAAGCTAACCACAGAATTGCTTTGGAGAACCTTGAGATATCTAGAGAGAACAACTTTAATTAAATCCGAAAGTAATCAAATCCACAAAAGTCAATACTGCAAATGTGGAGACATGTACTCTGCAGAAGAGCAGCAGCTACTTCATGGTAGTCGGAGCAGTGGCTGACTCTCACATGCTATTATAATACCACTGTCCTAGAAAAAAGTTCTCTAGACAAAAACAAAGATTGTAGACTGAGAGAATAGAAGACTATAAGTCTTCCTCAATCAGACAGGCACAGAACTACAATGTCAATTAGAGTTCTTTTAGTGCCCCACACATGTCAACAAAATGTATGAAGGCCTTCTTGAGATATTACTATCCAGTTCCCTGTATGTGTCTAGTCAGGAGGCACCATTAAGTATAGCAGTGATTATTCTCAAGGAAGCATCCTCATTTGCATATCAAAAGCAAAGAAACTCCTTCTATTTTAACTGCCGGTGGGTGTCTTTAGAGAGAAATAACTATCTGATGAGATATAAAAGTTGAAGCAGGTATCCACCAGCATGAAAACTGACATTTTGAACATGCATATTTTTATTCTCAAATGTATAATTCTCTTCTCAAGGTAGATTTTGCCCATCTTAAATGGAAATTATGCAGGGATTTTAACCATAACATAAACACTTATTTTTAAAAAAGAGAATTATGCAGAGGTATCTTTATAGTAGCTTGACTAAACTCTGGGCAAGTTCATCAAGAAATAAGCCAATGTTATCCAACAGGGAGAGGTTAGGGTTATTACATTTGGCTTTCAACTGAGTTTATTTGCACCTCATTGATTCTGCAACTTGTAGCTCTTTTACAATCCAGTCCTGACTACATTTACTCAGAGGTCAGCTGAACAGACTTCAGTTGAATTATTTTTAAGTGACTAGGTTTAAGAGGGAATGCCTGTAGTAGGGAACAAGCAAGCAATAGGACCACAGAACCAGCAGAATCTACTACTATTCCAAATGTGAAAGAGGATCTGAGTTTTCTAACCCAAGAGGTTTGCTTGCAAAATATTCATCTTTCCCAGGCTGTTCATTGGTTGTGCTACTGCAGGCAGTACATTCATAACTTTCCAGGCTAGGGAAGGGGGTGAATGGAAAAACATCTTAATTAAAAGTAACTGGGACTGCACTCATGTTACTGCCAATGCTGGAGGCTCCAATTTTAGGCTAAGCCATCTTTTATTGCTTCCCTGAGCACCAAAAGAAAAGGAAACACATCACACTGCCCAGATAGAGAAAGTAAGAAAGAATGAAGGAAAGTACTTTAGCAGCCCAGAGCTTTCATCCCATCTCACATTACAATAAGATAGCAACTGGGAGATGCATAACTATGACAATTGTTTAGATTTCAGTTATTCAAAATAGGTCACACATAATACTCATTCCCATACATCCTTTTGCAATGACCACATGAATTTCAAGATACAAGTATCCACTTCCTTTCAACCAAGTGTCTACCCTCTTGGTCACTGGAAAAAAACAGCTTTGTGAGAATGTAATAAGGATGGCTGAGAAATCAACTGGCTTCACATTTGAATTTAATTTGCATTTGAATTCAAATTACCCAATCAACATCTCACATACAGTACACAAAACTAAAAACCATTGACTGTAGACTCTGGTGGGAAAGCTCAGGTGAACATTCTGACTCAGACACAAAGGTAAGAAGGCCATTTTGAGTCTCCATATGGAGAGAAAAAGGAGGGGATAAATAAAGAGGGGGGAGGATTACTTGATGTGGCCTAGACCAAACCGGCCAATGTGCTTTGAGCACAGGATTGTTAACCTTTGGGCACAAGCTCCCAGTATCTCCATGCTAGATGGGGAATGCTGGAAGCTATGGGTGAAGGGAGAATTTTGATCAACTCTGCCCTTCCCTGGACAACCCAGCAGAAGAGGACCTTTTTTGACTGTGGTATCCAGATTATATAATAGCTCCCCATCTGTCAAACCACCCTAAAAGTGCACTTTAAGCTTTTGCTGCTTTGTTTTTAATTATAGACATGTTTCAGATGGCATATTTTATTGTATTACAGCTTTCGTGCCCTTTATGAATTACCGTATTTTTCGGACCATAAGACGCAGTTTTTTTCCTCCCAAAGTAGGAAGAAAAATAAGCTGCGTCTTATGGAGCGAATACACTAACATGGAGGGGGAGGCTGGAGCAGAGGGGCGCGATGTACTTACGCTATATTCGCGCCCCTCCGGCAGCTCCGGTGGCTCCTGTGCATGCCCATACTCTCGCCGCCGTGTCGCTGCAGCCAGCCGGCGCGGAGGAGGACGGGGCGGAAGAGGGACTCGTGGGGCGGGCTCGCCCCTCACGGACCCGAGGAGGAGGGAGGCCACGAGGCGGCCCCGCGGCGGCGCAGCGGCAGCCGTAGCAGCAGCCGCAGCAGCAGCCGCAGCAGCAGCAGCAGAGGAAGGGCCCGAAGCCAGAGGCGCTTCTTCCTGACGTCAGGAAGAAGCGCCTCTGCCGGAGGAAGGGGAGGCGGCCGCGCTGTAAGGAGGCCCGAAAGAGGCCGCAGGGAGGGAGGGAACTCTTCCTCCTTCCCTCCCTCCCTGCGGCCTCTCTTTCGGCCTCCTTACAGCGCGGCGGCCTCCCTTCCTCCTCGTCAGAGGCGCGACGGCGATCGTCAGGAAGAAGCGCCTCTGACGAGGAGGAGGGCCTCGCCAGCCGCGCTGTAAGAACGCTGTAAGTGCGCGGCTGGCGAGGCCCTCCCTCGTCAGAGGGCACGACGGTGACGTCAGGAAGAAACGCCTCTGACGAGGAGGAGGGCCTCGCCAGCCGCGCGCTTACAGCGTTCTTACAGCGCGCGGCTGGCGAGGCCCTCCTCGTCAGAGGCGCTTCTTCCTGACGTCAGGAAGAAGCGCCTCTGGCTTCGGGCCCTTCCTCTGCTGCGGCTGCTGCTACGGCTGCCGCTGCGTCGCCGTGGGGGCCGCCCTCGTGGCCTCCCCTCCTCCTCGGGTCCGTGAGTGGCGAGCCCGCCCCACGAGTCCCCTCTTCCGCCCCCGTTCCTCCGCGCCGCCGGCTGGCTGCAGCGACACGGCGGCGAGAGTATGGGCATGCACAGGAGCCACCGGGAGCCGCCGGAGGGGGCGCGAATATAGCGTAAGTACATCGCGCGCCCCTCTGCTCCAGCCCCCCTCCATGTTAGTGTAACCAGCCCCCAATTTTTTTCCCAATTTTCCTCCTCAAAATCAAGGTGCGTCTTATCAGCAGGTGCGCCTTATGGTGCGAAAAATACGGTACTCTTTCCTATAACATACATCCTTATTGTTAGGCCATGTTATTGCGGCAAGGTATCTAGTGCTTGCTGTGCAGACGAAGTCAGGATATATATATACAAGTCACACACACACACACACACACACACACACATATATATGTCTTTATGAATAAAATAATGCTGTGAGAATACCTGCCTCTGAATGATGGAGGATCCATGTATTGTGACTACCAGAAATGCATGATTCAACATGAATTTATCTTCTTGTTTTTAAAGCCATCTCAGCTAGCAGTAACTCAGTATGAATAAAAGACCCTGTGAGTAAAATCCCAGATTAATATGAAGGGGGCTTGAAATGATTTGTGGGCCTTGAGTAATGCATGATCTCTTTTATCCACAAAATTAACCCTTTGGCAATATATCCGTGGCTTTTTTTTTTGTCTGTAGTACTCCCCTCTGACACAGTATTTCACATCTGTGCATTATACAGACTGGTAGCCAAAAACCCAATGCATATACAACACCATCACGATGGTCCAATATAGTATAGGAAGCAGTTGCTGGGGAAAAAAGCTTTTCTGAACATTCTGCAAAAATGGACGTGTCAAGTACCCACAACCAACTGCTTATAAATCTGGATAATGGGTTTTTCTCAATGACAGCATATCATACTCCTAGTAACCCCTTTGTGTAGGTATCACATCATTGACAGGGACCCCAATTTTCCTAAGAATTAAGGGGGATTCACACCCATGAGGCTGTGTCCATGAGGTCATGAAGAGTCGGAAGCGACTGAATGAATAAACAACAACAACACCCCCATGAATGCCTACCATTCAAAGCAGTACCACAAACCAACTCTAGAAATGGTTGCTTGGTTAATGTCTTGCACTATTTCCTTGTCCCACTAGTGCCAGAAAGATCACTTTATTTTACAAAGATGAGCCTTAGGACCTCATCACATTTGGAAATACTCCATTTCTGAGACTACTTGAGAATGATTTCCATGACATTTGCCCCATTTTGTCAGTAATCCATCAAAATCTGTCTGCAAAATGTTGTAGAAATTGAGTATTTCCAGATGGAATTATAATCACAGTATTTGAAATACTATGCCATTTTCCATCACTGAAGTCCTGTTTTTGCATGTGATTGGGAAATCAGTATGCATTCCATCAGCAATGACAGGATTTTAAATTTGGAGATGTGTCTGGGGGAGGAGTCTTGTGACCCCGAACTGTTCATGATGGACAAGCTGCCATCATTTCTGTTTGGGACGCTGAAGGAGAAAGATCTCTGGGATTAAGGAAATCAGGAATGGCTGCTTTACCTCATTATGTATGTGTGTGTGTGTGTGTGTGTGTGTGTTTAACCAGAATGTGCACTGTATCAGTATTGAAGCAACAGACTTTTTCTTTTAGTTATTATGCCTCCTCAGAAAAAGTAGCAGCATTATCAGAAGCTGCTGTTGCCTTTGCATTGCTTCAAATTCAGTAACCACAGCAGCAGCAGCAGCAAAGGAGCAATATCCAATATATAAATAATCTATTGTTTAGAAATCCAATAAGATTAGATTCCACAGAACTCCATATTTTGTGCCAAAAGGTAGGGAAAGCCTTTACTCTGCCAATGCTGCCAATGTGGTAGTTCAACTTGGGAGGCTACATTTATGCAAAATCTTACAAAAGTGGTAGTTCAAACAGACATTTTCAAGGTGTGATGGGACAAAACACAGCATTTTCTGAAGGTAAGAACCATAGTATTTATGGGATACATACATTCATAGAAATGCTGTGCTGTATTTCCTAGGGCCCTTCCACACAGACATATAACCCAGAATATCAAGACAGATAATCCACAATATCTGCTTTGAACTGTGTTATCCGAGTCCACACTGCCATATAATCCAGTTCAAAGCAGATGTGGGATTTTACACAGCTGTGTGGAAGGGGCCCTCATGTGATGAGGTTCTAAGTGTTACAGCATTCTTGCTACTCTTCTGACCTAAAGCACAGAAGAATAAACATTGAATGATTTATTTATTTTAGTACACTGCTGTTGTCTGTTTTTGGCTATTTTCTCTATGTGCATTTCATGTTCAGTCTTTCTGGGTACACCTACATGTATCAGTTACTACTCAATATGCCCATTTGTGGCAATTTGCTGGATTGCAGCTGCCACTTGATAGATGTGAATGCTGGGAGCTGTATCTAACTGTGCACATCACTGTCCAGATTTTGGGAAGCAATGTGTCTATACATCTATCACAGTAGTCACCTAGTTTAGTCCCCATTCATAAAAGGCACTTTTTGTCAACCAGCTTCTTGTTAATATTGTCAGTGTTGTAGTTGATCCACCTGACAGCTCTCACTAAAAAGCCAGGGAGGAGAACAATCCAAAAATATTACATTTCAAATATTAATCCTCTGCGTACCCCAGCTGCAAGAAGGTCTCACTTGATTGTGTCTATGGAATAAAGCTCCTGGCTTCTGCCCACACTGAATAAACAGAGGACTCAAATCTATACAGCTGTCAAGCATTAAATTCACACCTATTTTAGTAAGATCCATGTTGAAAAGACTACTTAGATCATGTTTCAGTTACAATATAATGCCATACAAAGTACATAATTTCAGCCTTATGTCTAAAGCTTGTACACACTTAGCAAAAGAAATCCTACTATTTTCCATGGAATTTAATCTTGGCATGCTAAGTTATCTGCTGGTAGGGCATTTGAGAGCACACAAGAAGCTCAAACATACTTCCCTCTATTCTCAGTTTGATGTGGTACAATTAGAAAGGATCTCTATATTAATTATACTGAATGTTAAATTGATTACTTTGTTTCATTTTGTTGCATGATATTCCACATTAAGAAAAAAAGTGTGTGCATCTTGAACTCATCTGTTAACTCATGGAAAACTCATGAATTTCATAGGGATTTCTTCAACAAGGAATACCCAGAAGAGGTTTTGATAGCTTCTTCCTCTGAAATATAGCCAACAGAATCTCATATTTGCTGATGGTTTCCTATCCACATACTAACCAGGGCGGACTCTGTTTAGCTTCCAAAATTAGGACCTGCTGTCTTTAGGCCATTTATACTCAGAAGTAAGTCCCACTGCATTCAACAGAACTCTGTAAGCCACTGATTCTCAACCCTGGGTGTTTTGGCCTACAACTCCCAGAAATTCCAGCCAGTTTACCAGCTGTTAGGATTTCTAGGAGTTGAAGGCCAAAACACCTGGGGACTGACAGGTTGAGAACCACTGCGCAAGCAAAATAACCAAATCAAGAAGATCTAACACATACTGAAGGAGTGGAAGCATAATGCCCTGGAAAACATGAGGAAGTGTTGCAACAAGAAACTTCAAAACATTGGGTTGATACAAGATAAGAAAACTTGGGTACATCTGAGAAAATCTGGGGTGCTTTTTCTGAACATTATACATGGGGTCCGTATGCCATTTGCTCTACACCAGGTTTTAAAGCAATATGAATGATTATTCAAAATTGTAATTAGTAAAGTTTGTAAAGTATGTTTAAAATGTAACATATGCACAGCTGGGGTGGTTTTCTTATTTTTTTTATTCTTGGTTTGTGTTTCATCCTCACTGTGTTTATGACTTTAGTATGGAGGAATGGGAGGGGAAAAAAGAAAACTCAATTTAGAGACAAGCATGCAACAGAGCAGGATTTTTCATGCATGTATATTTTTAATGAACAATAAAATATCAACAGCATCAACAACAGTTACAGAAAGTTCACCTTCTCAGAGTCCCTCAAACGACAGATGTTACAATTCAGATGCTGGCTGAAACATGGATGTTTAGTGTCAAATGCTGGAGGGTTTATATTGTGTTTTATACTGCAATTGTGATGTAGGCATCCAATTATGCCTTTTGGAAGCCGCTCTGAGTCCCCCCTCGGGGGTTGAGAAGAGCGGGGTAAAATGCCATAAATAATTAATTAAATAAATGTGATCATATCTCTGATGAACTTGAACATGCTGGTTTTGACAACTTCATCAAACATTTGTGTATGTCTGGATAATCCGAAGCAGGTCCTTTCATACTCCACAAATATACAGTAACATGATTCGACTTCAGCCACCACGGCTGCAGCCCTTGGAATACAAAGGTTTGTCATTTGCTGAGGCACTATAACAGTCGTTCTCAACCTGTGGGTCCCCAAGTGTTTTGGCCTACAACTCCCAGAAATCCCTGGGAGTTGAAGGCCAAACATCTGGGGACCCACAGGTTGAGAGCCACTGCACTATAGCTTCCTGGCTGAGAACTGTAAGTAACTCTCCTTAAGTTGCAAATTCCAGGATTCCACATGATGTTGCCGTGGCACTTAAAGTGGAACCATAATGCTATAATCATCCATGTGAATGAAAACCCCCAATTCATCCCCTTTTCTCTATTCAATCACAGAGCCATAAAGATAGAGCAGTGGTTCCCAACCTGTGGTCCATGGACCACCAGAGGTCCCCAAGAACAAAAATATGGTCCATGGCCCACCATTAATACACCGCTGCCTCAAAACCATAGCAACGAGAGCAACTGGTTTCACCAAACCCTCTTATAGTGCCAAGGCAACAGGGGGTGTTGGGAGGGAAGATGCTGACTATCCACAAAAGACTACTACTATCATATCAGTTCTAGATTATTAAATATGGTTTTCAGGTGTGACTACTGGATGGCATATGTTCTGTATCACAAACTAGAGTTGATGTGGTCTAACCAATGCAATTTTCTGAATCAGCACCCCCAAATAACCAAACCAAATCTAAAGTTGGACAAAAACTGATTTGTAACCCTTTTGGTACTAATGTTGGAGAGTGGTCCCTGGTCAAGTGGTCATTGTTAAAAAAAAGGTTGGGAACCACTGAGATAGAGGAAGTTCACCTTAACAAAATATAACTCTCCACTTCCCACCAAACAGTGATGTTGGCTTAGGAATACTAAAACACCTGCAGACTATTCTGCAAAAGAAATCACCTCTGTTTTGTCAGGAATAATACCACACTTCTGCCTTAATTAAAGGCATTCCAGCAGTGACGGCCCACACAAGCCAAAAGGAGCATTTACACAGATCTATGAAACAGCTGGAAGTGTGTGCATACCATCAGACAGAAGACAAACCATTTTGTTTTGGTCAATAATAGTTTACGTCTCCAACCGTTAATTAATTGAGCTGTTAGCAAGTCTCTGGGAAAACAGAGAGGAAATACTGCCCAGGGAAGCTCCAAGTGGCGGCCTGTGATACCATTCTTATTTTCCCTTCAGCAAATGAAAAATGGAAGAGTCAAGCCGCTTCCTCGCTCTTCAGGGGAGACTGAAGTCTCTGGCTCTTATCTCCCCAGCAGCGTATACCAGGAATTCCTGAGACTTTGCAACACCTGATGAATTAGCAACAATGATCACAAACTCAAAATGAAAAGCCCAGAATGCATTGTGCCGGCGTGCGTGGAAATCATACATTTCACACTGCTGCACAATAAGCCCATTTTGATGAACCATCCAAGCCGCAGAAGAAAAGGCTCTTAATATCGAAGTGTTGCAATGCAGTCGTTTTCAGAAATATCCTTTCGCTCCACGCAAGACAGCGACCAAGGTGAGGGCAAAGCAGAAACTGTTCACCTGTCCTATTTCTTAGCACCTTGCAGTGCTGCTTCAAAGAGGGGAGGGGGCAGCCCTAAATCCTGCAGGAGTCTCCACTAAAAGACGTGGATGATATTCATTATCTTATCACTTTCTGACACTTTAGCTTCTTAGGATAATGTGATCTTTGGCTATGACACACCGGGGGACAAGGCAGGATTTGCTTGCTGAAGCAGCTTCACTGGAAACCCAGAGGCAGCCCAGAGAAAAGGAGAGGCTATAAGTGTAGTACAGTAGTAACAATGGGCAGGGAGGAAAGTCACAAGCCAAGCCTAGGAACCACCTCACTATCGTTCCAAGCTAGGCATGTGACAGTGGCCCAAGCTGGCGCCTTCGCTGCCATTTCGTCAGAGGTCAAGGTACAAGTGCAAAGCACATTTACAACCTGAATCATTTTTCCAAAGAAATCACATGCCAGGCTCAGTTTTACTCCAGACTTTAACCCTTGAACGTAGGCACAGAAAGAGAAAAGAGCTCATCAAAAGGGTTCCCCCAAGACTTTTCAAGTCATGCGCATGGACTAGAAGCACAATCTACCACTAATGTTAAATGCTTGTATATATAGTAGACTCTCCATTAATAAAATCCCATGCCACTGGCAAAAAGAAATTAAGTAAAACTGCATACAGCATTCACAAATCCGTTTTAATAATACAGTAAAACTGTCCCATTATGCTTATTTGTCCTAATTTGCTTTTAATGCCTGTATTTCAATATTAATATCTAGTTCATCCAAAATGCATAATATGGTACATTATGGAGTATAGTGTTAAAGGTAAAAGTTTTCCCCTGGCATTAAGTCTAGTCATGTCCGACTCTTTGGGGGGTGTTGCTCATCTCCATTTGTAAGCCAAAGAGCTGGCGTTGTCCATAGACACCCCATAGGCCATGTGATCAGCATGACTGCACGGAGCACCGTTATCTTCCCACCAAAGCAACACCTATTGATCTACTCACATTTACATGTTTTTGAACTGCTAAGTTGGCAGAAGCTGGGGCTAACAGCGGGAGCTCACCCTGCTCCCCAGATTTGAACTGCCAACCTTTTGGTCAGCAAGTTCAGCAGCTCAGCGGTTTAACCCACTGCGCAACTGGATACTACTCAGGGCTACTTTGAAAGCAGCCAGAAAGTGCATTCCAATGGGTGCCAGTTAACTGGGAGTCTACTATATTAGCAACAATGCAACTAGCAAAACGGGTTGTCTCAATTATGTCAAACATTGATTTTCAGGGAAATTTCCACTCATTGGCCCTTTCAAACCCAATATATCATATTCCACTTTCTCCTCACATAATGATGGTTGGAAAACCTTGTATTCCACCTGAGTCCTATTAAGCAGTTTGCATCATGCAATAATAGTTTTTATTCTGCTTTTAAAGTATGGCTACTGAGACCACCCCATTGACAAGAGGGGAGCAAGACTTCAGAAGCATGGATGCAATCTTGTAAGCCTGTATGTGTTTTGCCCTGTTCCCTTCGGGGCATCCTGGTCAGCATTATGTAAATATACTGTGCAAGGCAGAAAAATACAAAGGCCTGTTTGCAAAACACCCTTGCCCTTTCTCCTTTCCTCCAGCAGCCTGCCATTGAACTCCCTCAAGAGCCTCCTCCAGTCTCCACACACTGAAGCAAACTGGGGCAGAGGGGCCGAAGCTGCCCTGGGTCTGGTCTGGAGCAGGTCCAGCCCGGTTTCACCCGGACCATAAACCCCGGCCAGCAATGGAGGCGAGGGTTTGTTTGGGACCCAAACAAAGCCGATTTGCCTCCGCTTCAGGCACCAAACAAGAGCGAGCGGCATGCGCGGCATCCCAAATTAAAGCTGCTGTTGAGTAATCTGTGAAATAGGAATTGAGAGCGAGTGCGGAAGAGGGAGGAGGAGGGGAGGGCAGGGGGGAGGGCAATCGTCCCCATTGGAAAAGTCTTGGCCGGCGGCGCAAGGCTTGAGTGACGGGTGGACGCCTGGTGGCTTTGGCCAGGCTTTTCCTCCCCGGGAAAGGAATGCCTCCCGCTGAAGCCTTCCCAAGCAGCACGGGCTCGTGACCAGGCCGGCGCTGCCAAGACAGCCTCCTCCTGATTGGAGCCCGGCGCCGGTCCCGAAGGGGGACGGCCTTCCCAAAGGGGCTCGCCGGGAGCCCGCCTCGCCTGACCCATCGCCTCCCTCCCTCCCGGAGCTCCCTCCATAAGAACATAAGAAGAGCTGCAGGTAGCAAAGTCCAGCATTCTGTGTCAGACTAACACTCTAGCAGAAAGCCCCTCACCTGCTCCCCCCCCACAACCAGTACCCGGGGAAATCCCCTCTCGGTTTGGTGGCACTTGGATGTCCATTTCAGTAGCTACTGATTCCCTTGGTAAAGAGCAAGACTAACACTCACAGGAGCCCCTTCTCCCAAAGCCCCTGGTTTTGGGCTTCTCCCAAAGTTGCTTCTCGGGAGCCTCTTTCTCCTCCAATCAAAGTTCAAAGAGACCACAAAGGCCATCTAGTCCAACCCCCTTGCCATGCAAAGCTGCGGGGCAATAAGCACCCAGGACCCTCCCATTCCCACCCTAGACACATCCCTTCCACAGATATATAACCCCCTCCTTGCAGCCAGGCTTTGAAGCTGCAAGGCCATTCAGTGAAAACCCTACCCTACACATATCCCTTCCACAGATATATAACCCCCTCCTTGCAGCCAGGCTTTGAAGCTGCAAGGCCATTCAGTGAAAACCCTACCCTACACATATCCCTTCCACAGATATATAACCCCTTCCTTGCAGCCAGGCTTTGAAGCTGCAAGCCATTCAGTGCTAATCAAGGTGGCCCATTTCCACATCCACAGACAAGGGTTCTAGCTCCCTCCCTCCCTCGACATTATTCCACAGATCTATAAACCTCCCTCGCTGTGTATTGTCGAAGGCTTTCATGGCCGGAATCACTGGGTGTTTGTAGGTTTTTTGGGCTATATATGGCCATGTTCAATCTAGAAGCATTTTCTCCTGACGTTTCGCCTGCATCTGTGGCAGGCAGCCTCCGAGGTTGTGAGGTCTCTGAGGATGCCTGCCACAGGTGAAGGCGAAACGTCAGGAGAAAATGCTTCTGGGACACGGCCATATAGCCCGAAAAACCTACAACACTTGCCTAGTTTCCAACAGACCTCACAACCTCTGAGGATGCCTGCCACAGATGCAGGCGAAACGTCAGGAGAGAATGCTTCTGGAACATGCACCCTACATCACTGCAACCCACCCTACATGTGTTTGAGCCTTCGACTGGGTCCAAAATGGGGTAGAAACCAGTTCTTGACGGGGAGCTTCCAGGAAACCCTTCCTTGCCGGTCTCCATCCAAAGCTGCAAGGAAGAGAAGCCGCAAAAGCGCCGAATTCGCACCCAGAACCCGAGATCTGCTTGGAGCCTGCAACGGGGCAGAGTCTTCCGAGGCTGCTCAGGAGAAGCCACGGGGGGAGGGGGGCACTGCTTTCCTCCTTGCCCCCTTCTTCCAAGCGAGAGCCCTCCCTTCCCTTCCCCAAATCCCTCCTCCTCGCCGTTCCCCGCTGCCCCACGAAAAGGGCTGAACTCAAGCCTCTGGGGCAGGCGGGCAGGCAGGCAGGCGATAGAGGGGGAACTGGGGGAGGGGGTGCACCCCACGAGTGGCCTTCCAACTAGGCTCCTCTTGCTCCCCAACATCCAGAAGGTGAAGCAGGCGCCACGAGCGGAAGGAAGGAAGGAAGGCGATCCCGAAAGGCATTCAGGGTTTTCAAACGAGCAGCGCCGGGAGCTGGAAGCAGAGGCAGAGGCAAGCGTGACCCGGCTCCGCTCCACGTGCGCCGCCTGGAAAGAGAAGTGTCCCGTTTCCCGGCCCGGCTGGCTCTCGCGTTTCCCCCTCCCGCGCGTGGAGAGAGAGAGAGAGAGGAGCAGAAGGCGCACGCCAGATCCAGGCTGGCTCCCGCGTCTGTCAGGCTCCGTTCAAGCACGCGCGGGAGGCTTGGATCCACGGGAAGCCGGCCTCGCCAAGCCCGTCTTCTCAGGATGTCTTTTGCCCAGGTGGATGGATGGGTGGGAAGCCACATGCCCCGGCCCTTCCTCCCTCCCTACCTGGCTGTCGGTGAGATAGTTGAAGACGAAGGAGGAGAGCTCCTCGTCCAGAAGCGCGCTGCAGTCCGGCTCCGCCATGTTCCCGCGTCTTCCTTCCTCCCTCCTCCTCCTCCGGCGGCGGCACCCAGCAGCAGCATGCGGCAACAGCCCTCGCTCGCCTCGCAGCCAGCCAGCCAGGAACCAGCCCAGCCGAGCCGGCGAGGAGGAGGAGAGCGGGAGGCGGGGCCTGGAGCCCGCCGGACGGGAGGGGGAGGAGCCACGCAGAGGAGGGGCGGGGCCTCGGCGGGGGCGCGGCGGAGGAAGGGCTCCGAGGGAGGGGGGAGGCGCGCCCACTGCGTCTCCGCTGCCTGTGGGGCTCATCCTGCCCGGCTTGCACTGCCCTGGCTCAATGCTTTGGGAGTTGCACTTGATTCCAAGGCACCGTCCAACCCTCTTTGAAATTGAATCCAGACAAGACAGAGGCACTCCTGGTCAGTCGAAAGGCCGAACAGGGCATAGGGTTACAGCCTGTGTTGGACGGGGTTACACTCCCCCTGAAGACGCAGGTTCGCAGTTTGGGTGTGATCCTGGACTCAACGCTGAGCCTGGAACCCCAGGTTTCGGCGGTGACCAGGGGAGCATTCGCACAGCTAAAACTTGTGCGCCAACTGCACCCGTACCTTGGGAAGTCTGACTTGGCCACGGTAGTCCACGCTCTGGTTATAGATTACTGCAACGCCCTCTACGTGGGACTGCCTTTGAAGACTGCTCGGAAGCTTCAACTGGTCCAACGGACAGCAGCCAGGTTGATAACAGGAGCGGCACTCAGGGAGTGCACAACACCTCTGTTGTGCCAGCTCCACTGGCTACCAGTTTGCTACCGGGCACAATTCAAAGTGCTGGCTTTGGCCTTTAAAGCCCTTAACGGTTCTGGTCCAACTTACATGTCCGAACGCATCTCTTCCTATGAACCTTCAAGATGCTTAAGATCATCCGGACAGGCCCTGCTCTCGGTCCCGCCTGCTTCGCAGGCGCGATTGGTGGGGACGAGAGACAGGGCCTTTTCAGTGGTGGCTCCTCGGCTTTGGAACGCCCTTCCTAATGACATCAGATCGGCCCCCCTCCCTCCTGACATTTCGCAGGAAGGTTAAGACCTGGCTATTTGACCGGGCATTTGCAGATGTAGTATGATTGTCAAATTGAGACCTAAAGAACGACGACGATGCAATTGGAAGTCGATTTAATTAATGAGATGCTGATATTGTGTTTTTAATGTTGAATGCTAATTTGTATATGTTGGAATTGTATTGTATTGATAATTGTTGATATGTTTGTCTTGAGCAGTTTTTGCTGTTGTACACCGCCTCGAGTCGCCTTCGGGCTGAGAGAGGCGGTCTAGAAGCAAAGTAAATAAATAAATAAATAAATTTGGCAGAGAAGGCTCAAAACCTTGCGAAGCCACAACTCCCATGAAGCCCTAGCATTGAGCCTGGCCAGTTCACGTGGGGCCAAACTGCGTTCATGGGAAGTAAATCAAGGTGGTAACATCGTTATCGTCCAACTGCCTGCTTTTGGGAGTGGGCATTTGGGGACTGTGGCGCAGCTGGCTGGGTGTCAGCTGCATTAAGTCCGAAAGGTCATGAGTTCGAAGCCAGCCCGAGTCGGAGTGAGCTTCCGACCAATTTTGTGTAGCTTGTTGTCGACCTTTGCAACCCGAAAGACAGTTGCATCTGTCAAGTAGGAAATGTAGGTACCACCTATGTGTGGGGAGGCTAACTTAACAAATTTACGAGTCCATTAAAAAAATCCCCAACAAAAAGCATGCGGGGAATGCGGAAAGTACTTCATCAGTGTCGCAGATCGACGGTGAAGTCACACCGATGGTGGCCAGAAAAAAGTTAAATAGCCTCTGAATGTGTGTCTATGGCATTGAATGTTTGCCATGTATGTGTACATTGTAATCCGCCCTGAGTCCCCTGCAGGGTGAGAAGGGCGGAATATAAATACTGTAAATAAATAAATAATAAATTACTTAATCATTGAGCCACAGAGTTAGAGGAGACCCCATCCAACTCCCTGCCATGCAGGAAAAGCAAAATCAAAGCATCCCCGGCTGGAGTTCTTATAAAACTACAATTCCCAGGAACCAATAGCAATAGAACCATGACGGTCAAAGACTTAGTACAATATTATTATTTCTCCCCCCAATACACAGTTGGAGTCCCTGATGGCAAAGTAGGTTAAAGCACTGAGCTGCTGCACTTGCTGACTGAAAGGTCAGCAGTTCAAACAACCTAGCAACTCACAAACATGCAAATGTGAGTAGATCAGTAAGTACTGCTTCAATGGAAAGGTTTGTGTGTGTGTGTGTGTGTGTGTGTGCCAGGAGCAATTTGAGAAACTACATGTCACTTCTGGTGTGACAGAATTGGCTATCTGCAAGGACATTGCCCAAGGAATGCCCAGATGTTTTTGATGTTTTACCATCCTTGTGGGAGGCTTCTCTCATGTCCCCATATGGGGAGCTGGAGCTGACAGAGGGAGCTCCTCCGCCCTCTCTGGATTCGAACCTGTGACCTGTCCTGCCAGCACAAGGGTTTAACCTGTTGCGCCACCGGGGGCTCAATGTTGTTCCATGCAGCCATGCTGGCCACGTGACCTTGGAGGTGTCTACAGGCAACACTGGCTCTTCAGCTTAGAAATGGAGATGAGCAGCACCACCTAGAGTCAGACACGACTAGATTTAATGTCAGGGAAAACCTTTACCTTTAATACACAGTTACATTATCCAAGTCAGTTGTAGATTGCCCAAAAAGCCTCCCTTGGCCAATGGACTTCCAGATCTAGGGTGCATCTGCAATATAGAACGATTGCAGTTTCACACCCCTTTAACTGCCATGCTACGTAATCTTGGGAGTTGCAGTTTGGTAAGGCCCCGGAACAGAGAAGGCTTGAAACCACAACTCCTATGATTCCATAGCATTTAATCAGGGCAGTTCAAGTGGGGTCAAACGGGATTCATTCAGCAGTGTAGATGCACCCTAAGCCTCAGGGGCGGTTCTTACTGGAGGCCAATTAAGCGGCCGCCTCAGGGCGCCACATGGTCAGGGGCGCATTTGGCTGCCAGGTTCCATGCATGCGCCTTTGTTGCGGGCGAGGCGACTCCAGCTGGACCGAATGCCGCACTGCATTGAGGGGCACATCTTTGTCCCCGCTGCCGGCCTGGTGCTAGTAGCCTGAGGAGGGAGGGAGGAGAAGGAGGGCTGGGCAGAGGGGAGGAGCTGCAGATCGCACCCTCAAGCCTGGAGGCGCAGCCACGCACCGCCCCCCTCTGCTCTGCGCATGTGCATTTGGAAGGCGCGGGCTCCTCCGTTTCCCGTCAGGCGAGAGCAGCTAAGCGCGAGGCACTTGAAGAAGCCACGAGGCCGGAGAGGAGGAGGAAGGTTTGCCTGCCCTCCAGGCCCAGGCCCTCTGCGCCCAGCTCGCTGCCTCAGATGAAAAGGAGAGCTGGGAAGCAGGAGAAGGCAGCCCCGCCCACGCCCGAAAGGTGAAGCTCGAGGGAGAGGGGAGCCCACCTTCCCATCTCTGGCCACCCCTCCTTCCCCTCCCCTCCTCCCCCTTCCCTCCTGCCTCTGTCACTCTTTCAACAACACTGACAGGAACGCGAAGTTCAATCAATAATATTAATTATTGTAGCACATATAAAACTATATTTTTCAAGAGGACATGGTAGTCATTAGTGTAAGGAAGTCGCATGGATCGAAAAACATTCATAATACATTCCAATATAATTATTATAACATCAAAAACACAGGACGATACAAGCGCCATTGGGAAAAGGTCCGTAGTATAACTTAGTACTTGCAGTGAATCGAATGAGCACTGGAAGAAGCCAGGAGGCCAGAGAGGAGGAGGAGGGTTTGCCTGCCCTCCAGGCCCCCGCCCCCTGCGCCCAGCAGGCTGGCCTCGAGTGGAAAAGGAGGTCAAGAAGGAAGCACGAGAAGGCAGCCTTGCCCACGCCGGAAAGGTGAAGCTCGAGGGAGCCCATCTTCCCATCTCTAGCTGGCCTTCCTACCCTTCCTCCTTTGCTTCCTCACTCTCCATCCCTCCCACCCTCCCGCTTTTCCTTCGTCCATACCCTTCTTTCTTCCCTCCTTCTCATCTCTTCCCTCTCCTCCTCCAGTTCTTCCTTCCCTCCCCCACTCCCTCCCTCTTCCCCTCCTCCCTGGCTGGATGGCTCTTTGTCGGGAGGGCTTTGATGACGTTTTCTTGCCCTGGTGAAGAGAGTTGGTCTGGGTGGCATTAAGTATTTTCTGTTGGTCATGGGGGTTCTGTGTGGGAAGTTTGTCCCAATTCTGTCATTGGTGGGGTTCAGAATGCTCTTTGATTGTAGGTCAAAGAGTTTCAGTAAATCCCAGAAACTGCAACTCCCAAATGTCAAGGTCTATTTCCCCCATACTCCATCTGTGTTCATATTTGAGCATATTCCATGATATGGAATATTCGTGTCAACTTTGGTCCAGATCCATCATTGTTTGAGTCCACAGTGCTCTCTGGATGTAGGGGAACTACAACTCCAAAATTCAAATTCAATGCCCACCAAACCCTTCTAGTGTTTTCTGTTGGCCATGGGAGTCCTGTGTGCCATGTTTGGTTCAATTCCATTATTGGTGGAGTTCAGAATGCTCTTTGTTTATAGGTTAACAGTACTGTAAATCCCAAAAAACAAGCAGGGTACTATATCACTACTTATGTTGCAAAAATAGAGGACTGTACTTATGCTGATGTTGATAGTAATGCATTTAATATGTAGAAAACCATATATGTTGATTTTTAGTATAATCCAGATTATCCAGCTATAAAATCCGGATTATATTCCACTATAAGTATATAATTGTCAAAAAAGAGGACTATACTTATGCTGATGTTGATAGTAATGCATTTAATAGGTAGAAAACCATATATGTTGATTTTTAGTATAATCCAGATTATCCAGCTATAAAATCCAGATTATATTCCACTATAGGTATATAATTGTCAAAAAGAGGACTATACTTATGCTGATGTTGATAGTAATGCATTTAATAGGTACAAAACCATATTAATTGATTTTTAATATAATCCTGATTATCCAGCTATAAAATTCGGATTATATTCCACTATAAGTATATAATTGTCAAAAAAGAGGACTATACTTATGCTGATGTTGATAGTAATGCATTTAATAGGTAGAAAACCATATATGTTGATTTTTAGTATAATCCAGATTATCCAGCTATAAAATCCAGATTATATTCCACTATAGGTATATAATTGTCAAAAAGAGGACTATACTTATGCTGATGTTGATAGTAATGCATTTAATAGGTACAAAACCATATTAATTGATTTTTAATATAATCCTGATTATCCAGCTATAAAATTCGGATTATATTCCACTATAAGTATATAATTGTCAAAAAGGAGGACTATACTTATGCTGATGTTGATAGTAATGCATTTAATAGGTAGAAAACCATATATGTTGATTTTTAGTATAATCCAGATTATCCAGCTATAAAATCCGCATTATATTCCACTATAGGTATATAATTGTCAAAAAGAGGACTATACTTATGCTGATGTTGATAGTAATGCATTTAATAGGTACAAAACCATATTAATTGATTTTTAATATAATCCTGATTATCCAGCTATAAAATTCGGATTATATTCCACTATAAGTATATAATTGTCAAAAAATAGGACTATACTTATGCTGATGTTGATAGTAATGCATTTAATAGGTAGAAAACCATATATGTTGATTTTTAGTAAATCCAGATTATCCAGCTATAAAATCCAGATTATATTCCACTATAGGTATATAATTGTCAAAAAGAGGACTATACTTATGCTGATGTTGATAGTAATGCATTTAATAGGTACAAAACCATATTAATTGATTTTTAATATAATCCTGATTATCCAGCTATAAAATTCGGATTATATTCCACTATAAGTATATAATTGTCAAAAAGAGGAATATACTTATGCTGATGTTGATAGTAATGCATTTAATAGGTAGAAAACCATATATGTGGATTTTTAGTATAATCCAGATTATCCAACTATAAAATCTGGATTATATTCCACTATAAGTATATAATTGTCCAAAAAGAGGACTATACTTATGCTGATGTTGATAGTAATGCATTTAATAGGTAGAAAACCATATTAATTGATTTTTAATATAATCCAGATTATCCAGCTATAAAATCAGGATTATATTCCACTATAAGTATATAATTGTTAAAATAGAGGACTATACTCATACTGATGTTGATAGTAATGCATTTAATAGGTAGAAAACAATATACGTTGATTTTTTAGTATAATCCAGATGATCCAGACAGGAAATCCCACATTATCTGCTTTGAACTGGGATATATGGCAGTGTGGACTAAGATAACCCAGTTCAAAGCAGATATTGTGGGATTTCCTGCCATGATATTCTGGGATATAGGGCTGTGTGGAAGGGCCCCAGAATATCAAGGCAGGAAATCCCACAATATCTGCTTTGAACTGGGATATATGGCAGTGTGGACTCAAGTAACCCAGATGCAGATATTGTGGGATTTCCTGCCTTGATATTCTGGGGTATAGGGCTGTGTGGAAAGGCCCTGAGAAGGAAGGAGGGTGAATAGATACAAATACACACACACACACACACACACACACACACAAAGAGAATAGGAAGAGGGCAGGGGAAAGGGTGGGAAGGAAGGTATATATATATATATATACACACAGCATGGGCGAACTTCGGTCCTCCGTGTGTTTTGGACTTCAACTCCCACAATTCCAAATGGCCAGTAGGAAGTCCAAAATAACCTGGAGGTCTATGCCTTCCCCCATATATATATATATATATATATATATATATATATATATATATGTATGTATGTATGTATGTATATTTCAGTGATTGGCTGGGGGGCGCCAAAATACTGTTCGCTTACCATTTAAAATTACCTAGATCCGGCCCTGCTAAGCCTCCTGGGGTGGCAGGAGTGCAGGCTGGTTAGTTGCTTCCTCTCTCACCGCAGTACTGTTTTGGAAGCTGCTTTGAATCCCACTTTAGGAAAAAGGAGACTTACAAATTCAATAAACAATGATACTGAGTTCTCCCTCTCCCCCATATGCACTTGCACTGCACTGTGGAGGGCCTTAGACGTCTCTCTGGCCCACAGAGGTCCAGAACCTTGCCAAGATTCTGTGCCGGATGGGGTTACACTCCTCCTGAAGGTGCAGGTTCGTAGTTTTGTTGTGATCCTAGACTCATCGCTGAGCTTGAAACCCCAGGTTTCAGTGGTGACTGGGAGAGCATTTGCACAATTAAAAGTTGTGCACTAACTGCGCCCTTACCTTGGAAAGTCTGACTTGGCCATGGTAGTCCACGCTCTGGTTACATCCCATATAGATTACTGCAACGCTCTCTACATGGGATTTCCTTTGAAGACTGTTCAGAAGCTCCAAATGGTTCAAAGGGCAGCAGCCAGGTTGTTAACAGGAGCAACGCTCAGGGAGCATACAACTCCTCTGTTGTGCCGGCTCCACTGGCTGCCAGTCTGCTACCGAGCACAATTCAAAGTCCTGGTCTTGGCCTATAAAGCCCTAAACTGTTCTAGCCCTACTTATCTGTCCGAAAGTATCTCTCCTTACAAACCATCTAGAAACTTAAGATCTTCTGGGGAGGCCCTGCTCTCGGTGCCACCATCCTCACAGGTGCTAGTGGGGATGAGAGACAGGGCCTTCTCAGCAGTGGCCCCTCAGCTATGGAATGCCCTCCCCAGGGACATTAGATCAGCCCCCACCCTCTTAACATTTCGTAAAAAAGTAAAAACTTGGTTATTTGAGCAGGCATTTCCAAACACAGTGTAGGTATGACTTCTGATCTCGGAATGGCTGGACAACACGACTGGACAATGAATTGGTGATGAAGTACGGAGGAGTTATGGTTTTATTATGTTTTTATTGATGTTTAATATGTATGTGATTTTAGCTATGTGATTTTAATCTGTTTTTATATTGTTATGGGCACTGAATAGTGGTGCTTTGTAAACCGCCATGAGTTGTCCTCGGGCTGAGAATGGCAGGATAAAAATGAAGTAAATAAATAAAATAAATAAGATGGGGTGCATCTACACCTGGCCTCGGCAAACTTTGGCCCTCCAGGTGTTTTGGACTTCAACTCCCACAATTCCTAACAGCTTCAGGCTGAGGGGCAAAAGGAAGGGGCCTGAAGCTGTTAGGAATTGTGGGAGTTGAAGTCCAAAACACCTGGAGGGCCAAAGTTTGCCCAGGCCTGATCTACACTGCAGAATTAATACAGTTTGACATCACTGTATGCTTACTTCTATGGAATCATGGGAGTTGAGGTTTCACAAGGTCTTTAGCCCTTTCTGCCAATGAGTGCTGGTTCCTCACCAAATTATAAATCCCAGGATTCTATCGCAATGAGCCACAGTATTAAAGTGGTGTCAAGCTGCATTAATTCTACAATGTAAATGCATCCCCAGCACAAATTGGCTGCAGTTGCAAAGTGGTAAAGGGCAATGAGTTTTCACAGACCCTCCAAAGAAATCCATCTAACCATGTTTTCCAGATTTTAGGTTTCCCCTTGTCCTGGAGACAGGCTGTGTCAGACATGGAGGAGAACTGGAACATCAGATCTTCAAATGTGTTCTCTGTTTAATGCCCCCCCCCCCCCCAAATCATCTGAACTATCTTCCCCACTGAAAGTACTGTGTTGCAGTTTTTAACCACTGCTTTCAGTTTCCATTGACTTTTTACAGAGGAAGCTGAACTGAGGCACCTTCTGCAATACGTGCAACAGCCAATGCAAAGCTAGTCATTGGTTTGGCAAGTCAGTCCTGCCTTGTAATGCTGCTCTTAGAGTAAGACTTGGGGGCAGCGGTTCTGGTTTCCTCTTCAGACTGAGCAAGAGGAAACCCAAATGCATCAAGGCTGGCAGACCATATTTTGAAGCTAGAGGTGCAACGTATAGATAGACCAAAAGTCTGCATGCAAATATGTCATTTTCATGAGTCGACATGGGTTGGGTCAATAATTTTGTTTTAATTTCACAATACCTATATAGAGAGATATGGATACACCCTTGGTATCGACTAGGGTTTGGTTTCAGGACCTGCCACAGATACCAAATTCCTTGGACGCTCAAATCCATTATATATAATGGAGTGATAAAGTGGTGTCCCTTATATAATATGACAAAAATCAAAGTTTGCCTTTGGGATTTTTTCTCAATCTTTTTGGAATATTTTCAAGCCATGGATGGTTGAATCCATGGTTGCAGAATCCATGGATATGGATGGCCTATTGTGCATCTTTTCTTGAATCCCTCCCCCCCCCCCCCCGCCTCCAACATCTCTCACTATCCCCACTGTCAAAATGAGCTAATCCCCACCTATAAGCAGATGGGTAACTCAGTTGCGCAATCTACTAAAGCAGGGGTTTGAGTCCTGAGAGCTTGCACAGCCAAAGACAAACATCTGTCCAAAGCAGTCTGGTGTGATACTGTCCTTATCATGGTGTGGCATTAACAGAAGATGCCAGTGCACATGAGAAGGAAGGAACATGAGGGTCAACCTGCTGTGTATATTGTTCACAAAGAAGGTGGAAAAGCAAAATCCACAGGTACAATCAGCACAAACTTTCCATTACCCTTGCACAATACCTTCGCCCAGTAACTCATTTTGAAAAGCCTGCTGAGCTGACACACTGTGGTTTTTAGACATGGAATATGAGCAGCAACTCTCTTCCCAATCATTATGTTAGACAAGAACATAACAGAAAAATACAATGACTTAGAAAAAATAAGAAAAGATCCATTAGTACATGCTGCTTCAGGGAAACATCCAAATTGTGCTCCATGTGATTTGGATGCCCTGGTTGGCACCTCGACACTGGTCCAAACTATCACTGTATGTTATGAGAGGCAGCACTGAATGGCAGGTGAGGGAGTGAGCCCATCCCCAATTCAAATTTCAGCATGGTTACAAATTAACTGGGAAGCCTTTAGCAAGCTACTTGTACTACTACTAACCATTCAGCATGGCTGTTGTCAGAACTGTTCAGCGAATGTATGGATTTTTAATATTAACTATTAACAAAATACAGGTTTTTATTTTGTCATAACCAATTACAAAGAATACTGCAAGTTACCTCTGGTGTGAGAGAATTGGCTGTCTGCAAGGATGTTGCCCAGGGGACGCCCGGATGTGTTTCCATCCTGTGGGAGGCTTCTCTCATGTCCTCATATGGAAACTGGGGCTGACAGACGAGTTCACCCCATCTTGCA
Source organism: Anolis apletophallus (assembly GCA_030556195.1). Lineage (NCBI taxonomy): Eukaryota > Metazoa > Chordata > Lepidosauria > Squamata > Anolidae > Anolis > Anolis apletophallus. Next base: position 92,091,952 of record JARBWK010000001.1, on the reverse strand, counting down.
GATTTGAACCAAAGACCTTTAGGTCTTCAGGTCAGCAATTCAGCCCCCACAAGAGTTTATTTATTTATTTTCGACATTTCTACCCCACCTTCCTCACCCCAGAAGGGACTCGAGGCAACTTTACATATGGGCAACAATTTGAAGCCCTAAAACACAATGTACACTTAAATAAATATTTAAATAGAATTTAAAAGTACATTAAAACAATTAAAACATTTAAAAACAATACATTAAGAGTTAAACACGTAATCCACAAGTGTAATCCAAGCAATTCAAATGGTCATTGCACATTGTTCCATATCTATCTATTGCACAAGTTATCTAATGGCTTGGTCACAAAGCCACATTTTCACTCTCTTGCAGAAGGTCAGAAGGAAGGGGGCTTATCTAACCACTGGAGAGGGAGTTCCACAGCTGAGGGACCACCACTGAGAAGGCCTTGTCTCTTGTCTCCACCAATCGCGCTTGTAAGGGAGGCAGAACTGAGAGCAGGGCCTCCCTGGATGATCTTAAACTCTGTGGTGGTTCATAGAGGGAGAGATGTTTCGACAGATAAGCTGGGCCAGAACCGTTTAGAGCTTTATAGGCTAAAACCAGCACTTTGAATTGTGCTCGGTAACAGATTGTCAGCCAGTGGAGCTGACATAACAGGGAGGTTATATGCTTCCTGTACGCCGCTCCAGTGAGCAATCTGGCTGCCGCCCATTAGACTATTTGTAGCTGCCGAACAGTCTTCAAAGGTAGCCCCACGCAGAGCATGTTGAAGCAGTCTATTCTGTATGACTGTGTCTATGCAGTAGTCTAGTCTAAACTATTCAACAAAACCCGTTGTGCCACCACGGCTCCTGAATAAAATACAGTATGATCCCTGTATCCACAGAAGAGACATTCCAAGGCCAGTGGATACCTGAAACCATGATTAGTAACAAAGTCTATATTTTGAATATACTTGAGCTGAAAACATGCCATAGAATTTCTCTTGAGGACCAGATAAGTCCACAAACAGTTATGAGGGATAGTATGTTTTGGAAGCCGGGTAAGTCAAATTGTGAATATGGAGTCCATAGATCAGGCTGGAATATTGTATGTACAGACATCTAGTGGAAAATTGGTTTTCTTCCCACTCTGGCCATCTTAATTTTCTTACCCATCACCCCACCTTCTGTTCAACCACCCTTAAAGGGTCATGTCAGCTACTAAAAGGCACATCCCACATCTTACCATGGCTTGTTTGTTCAAACTTTCTCAAACATCTCTCTGATTCCAGGGACTCTGCTCATTGTACAGAGCAGTAAATAACATGCAGGGCCATAAATGCTGACAGGGTTGGTCCTTAATTCTGAAGAGGCCAGATTTTACTGCGCCTTGAGCTATGTTGGCAGCAAGCCAGGAGTCCAAAGCTTTGCTCCTTCTTGACATATACATGCACATCCTCATTAGGCTTCCTTTTAGAGGAGCCTGTTGTGTTGGTTAACTTACTGGAGAACGGCTGCTGAATATTATTTACACCTGAGCAGAAACATGCTGTGAGATGAACTGCCAAAAACAAACCCTATGCTTATTTGGGGCTTTTGTTTTATTAGCTAGCTGCTATCTGTGGTGCTGCAAACACTTTCATGTTTCAGACACAGTTTGTCCTCATGTTTTATTGCACATAGAAGTTTCTTTCGAAGGAGTTAATGATGGGACTGAGACCTTCTTTACCTTGTGCCCATTTGCTTATCTAAAGCAATTAAAATGGAGGGAGCAGCCTGAATAATTTAATTCAAGCAGCTGAATAATTTAATTAGTCAATATATAATTGTTCTGAGCAGTAGCGCACGCACGCAATGGAGACTAGATGCCCTTGCAGACCTATCAGACTGTCTTTATAATAATGATCTGAAGAAAGGTATCATCCTACTAAGAGATATGTACTAATTTGTATTGTGGTTCCCAGATCTTCAGTGGGGAGTGAATTGAAATTGCTTATTGTCCAAATCCATTAACAATAGAATCCCAAAGTTTTTGTACTCTCTCCTTAGCTGTCTTGGTCTATTCTTTAAAACTTTTATTGATCATATGTTTTGCATAATGGGAAGGAATTCTCTACCATATTTTGGAAAAAAGGACCTTTTCATTTAATAATGTAATCACGGGGCTTTAAGGAATATCATGTCCTTTGTTGTAAGATAAAGTATAATACACTACCAGCATAGAACAAATATAGGCAAAGCAGAACTATAAAAACAATTTACCTGAGCAAAAAGAAAAGAAAACCCTCAGTAAAAAAATCCTGAGTGAGCTAAGCCACATAGTACAAAAGGAGACAATCAACTCTTAAGAGGATTACCTGATAATTTGACCTATAGGAAAAATACTGTGCCAATCAGAGAAGAAAAGGGCATTCACTACATTTCTCTAAATATTGCTTTCTAGTAAATGGTAGCAATACCCTATTTCATCTCCAATCATGTCAAAGGGTAGCAAAACGCAATCTGGAAAGCAAAAGTTGACAGTGAGGGGATCCAATTTTTTTTCTTTCGTCTCTATAGGCCAAAGTTGAGGACTCGGGTTAAAATCACAAGCTTCTTTATAACTTTGTACGGCTCTCTTCAGAAACCAAGTAAATTACTTCTGCCATTGTCCTAGAATGTTGTACTTCTGATACTTGAAGGCCTAATTCTGATTACTATTCTCCTTTTATACATGAAAGTTCAACCCCATTTGTTGTAGCACCTTAAATAATTATTTACCCTTTGTGCTGGATTAATTATTCAGAATTGTAAAAATGTTTTTTCATCCTTTCACAACCACTTTGGTTTTAAAAAATTCATAAACTGCCCAGACAGAAATGTATGCATAATAGTTCATTCTATTTAGTCAACTCAGTCAACTCAGTTTGGAATATGTATATTCTAAAATATCCGTACCTTGAGAAGCCAGACCTGGCCACAGTGGTCCATGTTCTTGTTACATTCCAAATAGACTACTGCAGTGCGCTCTATGAGGAGTTGCCTTTGAAGATTGTTCAGAAGCTTCAAGTAGTCCAATGGGCAGCAGCCAGATTTGTTTTAATGTACATATTAATTTTATTATTTGTCTGTTAACATGGAATCAAATTGTTGCCAATTCTAAGGCCACAAGCTGAAAAGAACGAAATATAAATACAGTAAGTAAATACTGTGGCACAGTGGGGAGCCCCCAGTGACGCAGTGGGTTAAACCACTGAGCTACTGAACTTGCTGATCAAAAGGTCAGTGGTTCGAATCCAGGGAGTGGAGTGAACTCCCACTATTAGCCCCAGCTTTTGCCAGCCTAGCAGTTTGAAAATGTCAGTAGATTAACAGGTACTGCTCCGGCAGGAAGGTAATGGCGCTCCATGCAATTCTGCCAGCCACATGACCTTGGAGGCATTTATGGGCAATGCCGGCTCTTCAGCCTAGAAATGGAGATGAGCACCAACTTCCAGAATCGGACACAACTACTGAACTGAACTGAAACTGAACTTTATTATTTATGAGTCGCCCTCCACGTTTGTGCTCCGGGCGACTTACACAACTAGTGATTAAAATATTTAAAATATTAAAATATTAAATTTTGGTTAAAATACTAAAATATCAGACTCGGTGAATTCTGAGTCGCTGGTTCCGTGTTATGCGTAGGCTTTCCTGAATAGCCATGTCTTAAGTGCCGCCAAGAACTGGGGCAGGTCGAGGGAGCCTCTTTGGTCTGGCGGCAGAGAGTTCCACAGGACGGGGGCCACAACAGAGAAGGATCTCTGTCTCGTGGACTCCAAATGAGCCTCTCTCGGACCAGGACACAGAGGAGGTTCTCGTTTGCTGGCCGTGGTGCTCTTGGGTGGGCAGGTAGGATCAAGCGGTCTTTTAAGTATGAAGGGCCCCGGCCCCGCAGGGCCTTGAAAGTCAAGGTCAGGGTCTTATAGAGGACTCTGTATTCGACCGGCAGCCAGTGCAAACGCTGCAGGGATGGTGTGTCAGGGGGAAACCTTATCTTTACCTAAGTAAATAAAAATAAAATAAAATATATTTAGCTAAAAATATTCCTCTGCAGCCCGATTCTAGCCATTTCACTGTAGTGCAAGAAAGTCTTGTGCTAACATGTTAAGTAGGTAGATGGCTTTTGAATACTGAAAGAGGTTAAGGTCTACAACTAGATGTCAGCCATGGTGAAAATGTATGGTGTTGGTGTGCAATAATGTAGAGATACACTGTGGGATGCTTATTTGAGGCAGGTGGTCCTGCAGCTGAAACTATTATTTGTAGGGTGTACAGCCAATATGGGGAACCTTTTAATTTGAGAAATGGTGGGTGGACAGGGTGAGATGTGATACTTACCCCTTTGGACATTTAGCCATCAAACCGACAAGTCTATATACATCTATACAGAATTAAGACCTAATGCAACAACTGTCCTACCTGCAAAGCCGAGCTCAGTTCTGTGCATCTTATCTCAAAGCACTGCTCAAAGATAACAGAAAAAGAAGCTTGGGGCTAGAAGGGAACTGCTGTGGCAACATGTAGCCTACAGGCAAGTAGGTTTTTCTTCCCAAGAATACAAGATATGCCTCCCATGATACCAATCTCAGCATTCAGATTCCTGGGGCACTGCTTAACCGTGGTTTTTTTTTCAACCACCATCATTACAAACAGGTAGCATTTAAAATTGCTGCAAGATAAAATAAACTTAACACCTTCAAAATGTGAACCTGATCATATAAACCAGAGTTAAATAAACATGCCCCTAAATTGTTTCATTTTGAGCTTTGGCATGTCAAAGAGAAATAAACCTTGCAGTTGAGGGATGTAGTATGCCATTGCCTCTTTATATATTCCTGTTTCATAAACAAAATGGCAAATTCCAGGAAAATTCCTAACTGATAAGACATATGATGAGTGGATGGTCTCTTAGGTATGTTCATAAAGTCAATATGGTATATTTTGGGTCATCCAGGCATAATATGTTCCCATTGTCCCAGGCTCATCAATATGTGAACTGCTGTCATCTTCGTGTACTTAGACATTCTGCATCTGGGTGTTGAATGATTTCAGCTACCACAAGAACCGTGAGCCCGGTGTGCATAGCTTCCCAGAAGGCCAAATCAGACACAGATGCATAGAAGGCAAAATCAGAGGTTTATTGAACATGGCCAAGGTACTGACATACCGCAATAAGGAGCTGGCATGGGTTTCATTTGATAGCTACTTAAGAAACTCATGCCAGCTCCTGATTGACTCAGACATTGTCCAGCTAGGATCCACTTCCTGGTTGACTGAGGTTGACTGGTGGTGGGAAATTTAATAAACGGTCATCGAAGCATTTGAAATGTCAGTCCCTTTATTAATCTGCCCTGAGAGTCCATTTATTGATATTCAATGCCAAAAATATAGCTTATAGTTAGAAAATGTTGACCATTTCCACTACCTTGGCTGCCACCTCTCCAAAAAAGTCAACATTGACACTGAAATAAAACACTGTTTGAGCTCTGCAAGTGCAGCATTTTTCCGATTAAAGCAGAGAGTATTTGAGGATCGGAGCATTCATAGGGAGATCAATATGCTTGTTTTCTAAAGCTGTTGTCCTCCCAATCCTTTTATATGCCTGCAAAACGTGGACCATTTACAGACGTCACACTCAACTTATGGAATGATTCCATCAATGTTGCCTCCAAAAACCTCTGCAAATTTCTTGGGAAGACATGTGGACAAATGTCAGTGAACTGGAAGAAGCAAAGAACACCAGCAGTGAAGTGATGATCCTCGGCCACCAACTTTACTGGACTGGCAACATTGTCTGAATGCCTGATCACTGTGTCCCAAAACAGTTATTAACTTCCAATTCAAGAATGGAAAATGTAATGTTGGTGGTCAGGAAAAGAGATTGAAAATGGGCTTAAATGCAGACTTAAAAACTGTGGCATAGACACCGAGAACCAGGAAGCTCTGACCCTTGAACATTCTAACCGGAGAACAGCTGTGACCAACAGTGCTGTGGAATTCAAAGAGGCATGAATGGAGGGCGGAAGGGGTAAACATGTCAAGAGGAAAGTGTGTCAAGCCAACCCTGACTGGAACTGCCTTCCACTGGAAATTGATGTCCTCACTGTGGAAGAACAGGCAGATCAAGACTAGGTCTCCATAGTCACCTATGGACATACTGCTAAGACACAACACTTGGAAGACAATCATACTCGGACATGACTGATTGCCAATTATGATGATAACAGTTATGATAATGATACTTTAATACATTTCATAATTTGGGGTCCAGTTTCTCAACATCATGGAGAGTAAATTGTTATGATGTTATTACAAAAGTGTGAATGGCTAAATGAGGATTTTTAAAAAGGTTTGCATCTTTCTCCTTCAGTGGAGCTTGTGAGAACATCCCTGGACCCTGAAATGCAAAGCTTTAAAGGTCAACACCATCATATTGAATTCAGCAAGCATACCAAAAGCTGGTGCAGAAATATGCTTCATTGATGCCATGTATATCACCAATGATCTATCTACCTCTCAAAATATTTTCCCCACAGTGTATTGCAGTTTCTACAGCTCCTGAAACATTGCTTATGTAGCGGCAATACAGTGGACAGGAATGCAGAATATGTAGCTCTCCAGATAACGTTGGGCTGCAACTCCCATCAGTCCCAACTACCCTAGACAATGGTATGGAATTATGGAGCTGAAGTTCAGTAATATCTGGATACATATATTCTCCATCCTTCCCAGGCTCCTGCTAGAAAATACTTTCCGCTGCAGCTATAATCTATTGTTCCAAATACAGTGGAAGAACCATCCTACAAAGATAATAATATGAAACCCCATAATGCAGTCAAAGACCACTGCTTCTCCTCTCCCTTTCCCCATGCTATCATAAAACTGGCAGTCTATTATTACTTCAGTTTTCTGACCAATGTCACTCAACTTGTTCATATCCAGTCTGAGTGAAACTGTTATTCATCAAATACTGAGATTACAAGGCCTGATCTTATATAAGATGAGATCAAACCGGGTATAGTGAGTGTGTCAATGTCATGGCGCCTCACTCCAAATCTTCCTTAATCCTATTTACATCGATTAGAAAAGTGAAACATGAGAAGTGACCCAGTAGACCAGGGAGCCACCACTACAGTCCTCTGACCTTTAATAAGTTTGATAAGAGAAAGCACTCAAGAGCATTACTATTAATATATGCTGCATTACGCAGATGTGTCACCAACCCTGCCCCAGGTTCAACCATGTTGAAGATCAGGTCACTGACAAATATAATGGCATCAACAGCACACTGTTTTCCTTGTCAGGGTTTTGGTGCAGAGCATGAGTCAGTGACTCTACAGCTTCCCTTCCATAAAGACATAAAAGGGTCAAAATGGGAGTAGTACTGGGATTGGATAGTGGGCAGAGCTAGAAGTCATTCAGCAATTTTTCCTTAAGTAAGGCACTGGAGGAGGTGTACAGGTGAGTCTCAACTTATGTCAGGTTTGCTTTCCTGGATTTGTTATGTAAATGGAATTGATGTAAATGGAGAGGTGCCAGTTCTATAGGAAGTCACTGGAAACTAGAGGGAAATGTTCTGTCAACTGATGCAGCCATAAAATTCATGCATTTACTCAACGTATCAACCATTTTTTAATTTTAAAAAATGCAAGCACTTTGCCTGCCATGGGTCAGTGTTATGAAATCATAGGAGTTGTAGTTTTACAGTGTCTTTAGCCTTCTCTTCCAATTAATGCAGTAAAAATGGGGTCAAATTGTGTTATTTGTACAGTGTAGAAGCACCCCAAGTCTTTCCTATTTTTAAAAAGTAGACTACTTAATTTATTATTATTTGTCACAATTGAGGAAGAAAAGTAGAGCCTCTTTTAGCTGAATTGCTAATGCCAACACGGTGCATTTGTTGGATCTCCAAATAAATAATAGCAAGAGGCCTCCAAACAGTTCATGAAACAGAATTTCACCATTGTATACTTTCTCATATTGTTATTTCTAAACTGATCTAAAAACAGCCAGGGTGTTCTTGATGAAAAATGTAACCAAAGATAAAAAGATATACAAAATTGTGATATTATTTGACAGAAAAAAAAGATTGTTTTCCAAAACTGTTATAACCTGGCAAGAGCAATGATATTTGACAGCTAACTGGTACATTGCAAGTCATATATATCCATCAGCATATATGCACTATAAGTGTAAAATATAGCCCCCCTTTAAGGAAGAAAAGTGCAATGATCAGAGGAGGGGTGGCAAGACGGCACTCTGGAAAAATTCGCATCACTTATCTCCTTTGATGCAGCAAGAGCCAAAACAGCATTTCTCTCCCTATTTCCCCTTTCTGTAGTGCAATTTGCCAGAGGAGACAAGAGAAACAGCAGAATTGGGGGTGAAAATGGGAAGTAGACAGCATTTCTTATCTGTTGCTGAGCTGGAGAATTTATACATTTGTAAATATTTCCTAGGTTGCTGCATGGCAATACTATTAAAAGAGAGTGTGAGTTCTTAGGATGGTTTTGAGTGCCAGCTACAAACAGATTCAATTAACATACTTCTACTTACCTTCTAACTGGACACAAAATGTCTAGGTCAGTTTTCTATATTGAGGACCCTCCTCCCCATTTGCATTCAATTCAACTGAGTCTAGCCATGTCTGTTTATAAACAAGCCTTGTGGGGATGATGTGGACTCTGGATCAACCAGGCATCATATGCCATGATTTTGCTATTTGCCATGTAGCCTAAATTGTCAAGGTACTTACTTTTTCACTGAGTTGTGGAAATAATAAAGATCTGCCATATGCATAATGTTAAATGCATGGAATTCTTTAACATGCATGATCTTTATCCTTTCAAGTGAAGAGCAGGGGGAGGATGGGAGGCAGTGGGGAGGTGGGGTAACCCTTACGACATGCACCACACTCCCAATCCAAACATCCAGACACACAATCCTGACTAAAGTTGATACTATTCCCAGTTCAAGGAGAGCCATTTCTTGCTTAGTCAACTTGTTTCTATAACAGACAACTTTTTCTGAGAAAATGAAAGTAGAATTCATCTAGTTTAAACAAGGTTGTCAGTTGGGAAATATGGAAACAACGTGTGCTTATTACAATGATGAATTATGGGGTTGTCTTTTAAATACAAATTTCATTCCAAATTCAGTGAAATATGAGTCACAAATAATACTCAATTATCTTTACACCTATGTTGTTTCATGACTTTATAGAACTCACAAAAATGGTCAAACTGGTCTAAGAAATTTGGTTTTTTAAATTATGATAATTGTTTTCTGGTGCTTTAATTAGTTAACATTTCAAACTAGCACTTGTGAGTTATAATTCCAGGAGAATTGAAACAATGCACTTGGCTTGGGGCAAGGTGTGGAAAGTAGTGTGCACTTATCCCATTCCTATTGTTTACAACAGTGGTTCTTAAACTGTGGATGACGGAACACCAGTGGGACATGAGGACGAAAATCTGGTCTGCGAGCCTCCTTTCTCTTTATTTTATATTATTTCCACTCCTTTTGCACCGCCTGCCACTCCTTCCCTGTCGCTGACCATGGCATATGTTCTGTATCAGAAACTAGAGCAAATGTGGTCTTTCCAATACAATCTTCTGAATCAGCACTCCAAATCAAATCTAAAGTTGACCAAAAACTGATTCGTAACCCTTTTGGTTCTAATGTTAGCGAATAGTCCCTGGTCAAAGTGGTCCCTGGTCAACAAAAGGTTGGGAACTACCTACAGCATGGCCCTGTTTATAGCGGCTCCAACACTGGTTGATGATTTCAGTTTTATTGAGTCTGAGGTGATATTTTTATATTCTTATGTGTTTTATTTTATTGTATTTTATATTGTGCTTAATTTTTATGTTTGTTTTTAGGCACTTTGTGCCATCTGTAAGCCACCCTGAGTCCCTTTGGGGAGATGGTGGCGAGATATAAGAAGAAAATTATTATTTGTACTATTATTATTCTGACACAAAAACACAGTAAGATAGAGCAAATGAGATATATATGCTGGATTTTGTATCACAAAATCACAAGTCAAACATTTCCCAAGCGTTTAGGACTGTGTGATGTGTTGTTACTGTTACTGTTACTATTATTATTATTATTATTATTATTATAGCAATGCCAGTAAACCTAGAAAGGTATTTTAAAGATGTCTTGGTGAAAGGACCAGGTTATTTCCTGGCTTCAAAAAAATACAAGGACAATGATTTTTTTAAAAGTATTCATCTGATACAGCTGGTTGCAGCAAGTATCTTTCCAGTGTGCAGATCCTATGCATTGCCCAAAGACATCTGCAAGGCATACTGACTCAAGTGTCAACTGGCCTTTTATACTTTACAGAAAATGTTCACAGCCTTTTTCTTGGCCATAATTTTATATGGTTATGAGTCATGGATTATAACCAGAGCCATTTCCAGGAGATTAAATGGCTTTACAGCCAGCTGCTGTGATGTGATCTAGGCCCAGGGAGACTGGGTATAAAGTTACCAATTTAAAGTACAACAGGAAAAGTCTGTTCGTGTCCTTTGAAAATAGCATGGTTCAGAGACCAGCCAATGTCACTAGGCCACTGGTCAGGAGGAGTCGCAGAGTTTATCTCTACCCTTTGCCTGCAGAAGCTTGAATGAGTGACACAGAAAAGAGAGCCAATGAAAAAATGCCCAGCAGGAGACACCCCAAATGCTGTGTAAACTCTGCAGCTCAGCTTCAGATTGCAGATGTCTCTGATACTTGCAATGTAGATGTTGGTGAAAGGCAAAATGTTTCAATGCCAATTCAAAATTACAACATCCTTTCTCCCCATTTCCAGCATCCAGTATTGCCCAAATTCCAATTTTCTCATTCTTGCTGAAATTGACTGTGACCAAAATTCCCCTTTGCTTCACTACTTTGTCTCTAGAAATTATTGTGCAGTGTTGCATAAACCTTGCTTTATCTTACACATCCTTGCTCAATCTGACAGAATCTTTCATGAATTCCTGGATGGTTGTATTTTCAGAAGATTAACAAGGAGTTAGTTGCTGAGTTTCTAAAGCACCCTATACCATGGTTATGGGCATATGTTGTTGTTGTTTGTTGTTGTTGTTATGTGCTTTCAAGTAAACTCTGATTTGTGGCAACCTCCTCCTTGGGTTTTCTTGGCAAGGTTCATCCAGAGGCCTTCCTCTAAGGGGTTTATCACGCAAGGCTGGAAAATTACAATTACAAAAGGGTAATGCCATATTTAGTGAATCCGTCGAAGACGGAGATCCTATGGCTGGGTCGTCCTGGATTGAGTGGATGCCGGATGCCTACCCTCGACGGTGAGCCTTTAAGCCCGTCGTCCTCTGTAAAGAGCCTGGGAGTCCATTTGGACTCACTTCTATTGATGGAGCAGCAAATCTCCACGGTATGCAGGACCGCATTTCTCCATCTGTGGCAGGCTAGGAAGCTGGCTCCCTACTTGTCCAGAGACGACCTGGCTACGGTGATCCAGGAGATGGTCATCTCGAGGCTGGATTACTGTAATGCCCTCTACATTGGCCTTCCCTTGCCGGCAATCCAGAAACTCAAGCTGGTGCAGAATGCTGCCTCTCGACTACTGGTGGGAGCATCGGTACGAGAGCACATTACACCTATTCTGCACCAACTGCACTGGCTACCAATAGAGTACCGAATTGTCTTCAAGGTGCTGGTATTGATCTTTAAGGCCTTGTATGGTCTAGGGCCGGCGTACCTGAGGGACCGCCTCACCCCATATAGTACCTCGAGATCACTGCGTTCAGAAAAGCAGAACCTCCTGCTAGTCCCTTTGATCCATTCCTGCAGACTGTCCACTACAAGATCAAGAGCCTTCTTTGTGGCAGCACCATCTCTATGGAACTCTATGCCGGTTGAAGTTTGCACCATCAAAGAACTGGCCCCGTTCAGGAGAGCTTGTAAAACAGTCTTGTTTAAACAAGCTTTTAATCTCATTGGTCCTTAGACATTGCTGTCATGCCTAGAAGTTAAATTGCAGAGGCTCTGCAACTGCTTGCTCTTTGTATAGTTGTATGTTTTATGCTTTTATGTTTTTTATGCTTTTAGTATTGTATTAAACTGCGCCTTGATTGTTTGTATGTATTGTGCCTGCTGGAAGGAGCGGTCTATAAGAATGAATAATAAATAAAGAAATAAATATTTGGCTGGGACTTCTCACTGTACATCATGTCTCTCCTGTTGCTGCTAGTGGCATTGTATATCTTTTCATTGATGGAAAAAGCTCTCAATGAATCCCAATGTTTTTGCTGTTCCAATACTGCCTCTGACTACCTTCCACTGCAAATCTGATATGACTTCATTTTTCTTTTCATATGTGTCTCTGTGTGTGATAAAATACAATTACTGCAAAATAAAAATTAAAAAAACTAAAAGGTATGTACGCATTGGGTAGGACATATACAGGTAGGAATGCAGAGTTAATGAGGCAGTGCTGAAAAGTGATTGTGGGACTGTGCATTACCAATTGGAGAGAACTGTGATAATGATCATTTCCATATTGGTATATTTCCATTTGCTTGAACAATGAGATTGCTCCAAGACAACAGACTGTTGTGATAAGGTCCTAAGTCTGAGAGAATGACTTGCCAAAGTCACCCCCAGTGTGTTTCCATGGCAGGGTGGAGATTTAAACCTTGATTTCCAGAGCCATATTTCAGCGTTGAAGACACTACTCTACCCTGCTTCTGTGTACATACATTGTTGTTGCTGTTGGCAGAAGTTGACCATAGAGTTTCACTAGATTTCCTAAAGGGAACATGTTAATCAAATCTGAGAATAATCATATCTGCAAATGCCAAACCTGTAAATATAATAATATAATAATAACTTAATTTTTGTACCCTGCCTCCATCTCCCGAAGGGACACGAGAAGGCTTACATGGAGGCAAGCCCGAGAATCAACATAGTTAAAATATAACAACAAAATTCATTAAAAAAAACATTTCAATTATATAAAACAACCACAGAATACAATACATAGCAAACATCTAACAACCTTCAATGGTCTGAGTAGTGCACAGTTCTGAGTTCGAGCAGGAGACTGGTGCAAATCACTTGCCAAAAGATAGGGTTGATGGATAAAGTGCTAAAGGCAGATGACAAGATTAGGACCTGGGAGGTAGTGTAAAGAGAGCACTATGTGTCTAAAAGGGAGCAGTGGTAATGTGTAAGATCTAATTAGAGATCAAATTGGGAACCAGAATTATTTGGGGATCTATCTAGTCGAATACACAGTGGAACATCCACATCTTCAGTTCTTTTTGAAAGGTGGACAAAGGGGTGTGGGTCCAATTGTATAAGAATTATATAATTTTGGAAGGCCCTTTCTGCTACTGCTGAGCTTTCTCATCCCCAGCCCCATCCACCCCCCAATTACTAAGAGACAGCTGCCCCCCCCCCCCTTTAGAAGCTTGTTATATGATCCTGGTCATAAAGGACCAGTCCACCTTCATGAGTATGCCTAACACAGTTAACATGCAAGACCTCAATCCCAATATCAAAGGAATCAGACACTGTCTGGGTTTTTTTCCATGTTTTATACGTGTAGACAAACTCCCCTTGTTTGACTGTGTATATTGTCCCAGGGCCAGAGAGGCCATAAAAGTATTTAGCTCCTTGCTTTGTATTTCTTAAAATCTGAGATGGAATCTGGGAGGCTTAGGTTGCCTCTAATTAGGGGGAGACGCGTGGCTTCGTCTCAGGAGTTGGCTGTGTCCTTGTCTGACTCTGAGCCACTGACGCTCCTCTTTCATTTCTACTTTCTATCTCTCACCTAATCCCCCTCTAAAGTGATTTGTTCCTTTCAAGAAGATCTAGGTAGATAGAGCTGGAAAGCTATTTGCTTTTAAGTGACCAAACATAGCTGCATCCCAGACTACCTTGCTCACACATTCACTCAGTCTCTCACCCTCCAAATGAACTTTGCTTGCTGCGCTACACTCCACCACTGCAGGCTATTACACTCAGCTTACGTTGTCTGTCATATTGTATTGATGTCACTGTGTTGTACGGCTAAATGTGCTGCCTTGCTGTATTTGATTCTGCTGCCTGTCCTCTTTCCTTCCAGCACAAGTCCTTGGCTTCTCATGCAATCAGTTCATTTCACCATCTGGGCTTGGTGGCTAATATAAGATAATGCTCTTCTGGCACTTTGTGTGAGTATGTGTATACACGCACATGTCTGCACACATTTGCGTGCTGTCTTTATAGATTACTTAATTTTCATTTCTCTCCATCATGGATTTGTCAATTCTCATTATTATACTGTCTACTGTATATATTCATATATAAGACTAGGATTTTTGGTCAAAACTTCAGTCCAAAAACTTGAATTGCCTTATCCATGGTCAATGTGACTATATGTAGTTTAATTTATTGATGTTAGGTTTAATTTACTGGTGTTAGGCTATAATTTGATGTTAGGTTTTAATATTATTTTCATATGTATAAAAATAGTAAATAAATAAATAAATATAAAAATAGTAAGTAAATAAATAAATAAATATGTGGGGGTTTCCTCCCTGGGATTTTATGTAGGCATCGAAAGTTTGCTGTTGTATGTTGGAATGCACCCTGAGTCCCGTCAGGGAGATAGGGCGGAATACAAATAAAGTTTTATATTATATAGTATTATATTATATTATATATCAATGTAAGTTATCTATCTTAACTCTTATAAGAAGGAACTATTCCCCCCTCTGTATGGAAAAAATGGAGATCTTAGTCCCTTCCAGAACCTAAAAGAATCACCCACCCGTACTGTTCTCTCTACCATAGTGCCATTTGTGGCATTTTGAATCTGAAAAGGAGAGAGGGCAAATGGGGGTGATTTGGCTGGAGTGGTGCTGGCTCTTTCCCATCGCCACAGAATAACCTTCAAATTACCCTTCAGGTTACCGTAACTATGAAGCATATTAAATCTGGATTATGGAATGCAATCGTGAAACACTGAAAATGTAGAAGACATATGTCTAATATTGCACCCTTCTTTTATGCCTGCCACAGTGAAAACTGAATTCCTGATTATTTAACTGTTGTGTAAAAGAGGGGGTTTCAAAAGGTGTGGTTACTAGGTTACTGGGTGAGCAAAACCTGGTGAAATTCCCTCTTTTACACAACCATTCAATGTGCAGAAGCCATCTCCTATTTTCAAGCTGGAAATCTGAGTGGGAACCTACTTAAAGGCATGCATCAACAACAAATCCCTTGGGGGGGGGGGGCTTCCACACAGCCCTATGTACCAGGATATCAAGGCAGAAAATCCCATATTATCTGAGTGTGGACTCAGATAACCCAATTCAAAGCTGATATTGTGGGATTTTCAGGCTTGATGTCCTGGGATATAGGGCTGTGTGGAAGGGCCCTAAGGCACACAACAATCTCTGAACTCCCCAAACTCCAGGAATCTAAACTCAAATTGCAATCCTTCACCTATCTTCCTTCAAAGGGTTCCTCCACACAGCCCGATATATCCTAAAATATCAAGGCAGAAAATCCCACAATATCTGCTTTGAACTAGGTTATCTGAGCCCACACTCAGATAATGTAGGATTTTCTGCCTTGATATCCTGGGACATAGGGCTGTGTGGAAGGGCCCAAAGTAAGGGGTTTTGCTATAAACTGTCTAGGGTAAATATTTGATATATCAAATGAAGTACTGAAACCATTCACCAATCTCCAAAGTCAACATGACTCCAAAGTAATTGGTGCTATCACATTCCTAACTTCCTTGAATGAGACTTCAAAACTTCATTATACCATGCAGGGATCTTGGTTTCGTGATTCATATATAAATCGTTCAGCATCACAATTCCTGTTGAGTACTCAATGACTTCTAACTAATAAGAGTAACAAAAACATTGTTTCAGTCTCTGTTCTGTGCATGTTTAGCATTGCATTCTCAGTGCAGGTGTCCGCAGCAGGATAGAAGGTCAGGCATCTATTTGGAGAATACCATAAGTGCATATAAACAATGTGCAGTCATGTTCAAATAAAAGTGCTTTGGGTCATGCTGAGACATACTGAGGGGTACTTCCATCAACAGAACAAGTTTGATATTTGTTGCTCTGGTCTGTTATCCGAGAATGCCATCTGAAATCACCAGATAAATTTAAAAGAAACTTAGCTTCTCCAGTTTTTAAACAGGATATTTGCCTCCTGTGGTAGCAGGCCTATAATCAGCAGTCTATGTTTTAATGTACTCATCAAAACACAGGACAGCCAGCATGTTGTAGTGGTTTGAGTGTTGAACAATAACTCTGGAGACCAAGGTTAAAACACCTGCTCAGCCATGGAAACAACTGGGTGACCTTGGGCAAGGCACACTCTCTCAGCCTCTGAGGAAGGCAAATGTCTGAAAAATCCTTGATCAAAAAACCCCATGATATCATGGGGCCACCATAAGTCATTAACAAGGTGGTTGTGGCAGAAGGGAATAGGAGGAAGAAACCAGTGAATAAAGCTGCCCATTATTGCTTTTTTCCATTACCTGTTGCTTTCCAAGCTGGAACTAGGCGTATCATCCTTCCACAGGGTCTGCAAGAAGGAGAGGAAGAAGTGAGCTGTCATTGTCGCTAACTTGTTCAGAGAGTTCACAACTTTAATGACATATTATTGACTTGGTGTCAGCCATTTTGTAAGCCTTCATGGCTCAAGAGTGGGATACAAATACTTAAAACAACCAGAGCACTTTTGAAGACAAAAACAAATTGACTCAGTCCTAGCTGCCCTCCAAAGATTTAGAGGGCATGAAGACAGTCTGACCTCATGGGGTGGGAGTTCCAGAGGTGACATGCTGCTACAGACAGTCCTGTTACACATACCCATCATCCTATACTCCTGCTTGCCTTTCTTCAAAGGCAAATCCCGGCCTTTCTCTATTGACATCACATCATCCAAATTCAGAAGTTGGGCAGCAGGAGGAGTCACAAGGTCATGACTTCTTCCTCAGGGGTTGGGATGGGCATGTAGTCTCTGGTTGCACTGAAATTGAGAGCAGTTCAGAGGAATGAGGAGACTAATGGCAAGTGAAAGTTAAATGAAGAGAAGGAACGAACAAACGAGAGAAAGAAAGATAACAGTGGTTTTAGCAGCAACAACAGCTGCTGCTACTATGACTACTACTACTACCGTGTTTCCCCGAAAGTAAGACAGTGTCTTACTTTCTTTTTATCCCCAAAAGCCCCACTATGTCTTACTTTCGGGGTATGTCTTATATAAAGTAAGACGTACCCCGCCGCCACGCCCACACCGCCACGCCCACACCGCCACGCCCACGCCGCATCGGCCCCACGGCGGCGCACCCTCCGCGCGCACCTTTCTGCGCGTGCCTCCCTGCGCCGCCGGCTGCACACACGCAGAAACACCTACAGGCGCTATGGCACCTGTAGACGTTTCTGCGCACGCGCGAACGTCCGCGCACGCGCAGTCGCTCCCAAGCCAGTCCGGGTTGGAGTGATCTTCCAACCATTAATAGTCTATCTTGCTGTTGACCTATGCAGCCTGAAAGACAGTTGCATCTGTCAAGTAGGAAATTTAGGTACCACTTTATGCAGGAGGCTGATTTAACTAATTTATGACACCATAAAACCTTCCAGCAGCATGCATAAGAATGAGGGAGTACTCTATCAAGGACTCAGTGTCACAAAGTGGATGGTGAAGCGGCAGCTCCCCCTGTGGCCGGAATCGAGCACACCCTCATGAAGCCAGAAGGCTGGAATGTTAAATTGCCTCTGTGTCTGTCTATATATGTTGTATGTCTAATGGCATTGAATGTTTGCCATGCATATGTGCATTGTAATCTGCCCTGAGTCCCCTGTTGGATGAGAAGGGCGGAATATACTGTAAATACTGTAAATCTGTATACCTTTATAAAGCGGAATGTTTGTATGTATGTGTGCGGAGGCGGGGGGCGGAGGGCGGAAGAAGGGCAGATATGCAGAAGGGCAGATATGCAGCCACTTTCACAGGCCACAGCAACCAGCGGGGTGATGGACCTGCACCAAACGTGGTACACATAACCCCCCTAACCCCCTTTACGTCCTGGTGCGGTTCGGGGGACATGACCCACGGATTATGGGATTTGTAGTACTTTCAAACACTTTGGTTCCCACAAACCACTGAGGCCACCACAAAGGACCAATACAGACCACACTTAGCACACACAGCCCCCATGACCCACTCTACGTCCTGGTGCAGTTTGGAGGATGATGGGGCTTGAAGTACCTCTACTCACTTCCCAAGTCCGCTGCAACCCTCATGCAATCACTGATTGAGGCCAAACTTGGTATACATAACCCCTATGACTGCCTTCACATCCTGGTGAGGTTTGGGGGAGGACTGACAATGGATGATGGGATTTGTAGTACTTCCACACCCCTCTGTTCCCACAGACCACTGTGGCCCCCAACAAATACTGATAAAGACCACACTTGGCACACAGAGCCCCAGTGACCCACTCTACATACTACTGAAGTTTGGAGGGGGCCAGAACATGGATGATGGGACTTGCAGTACCTTTCCTCACTTTCAAAGACTGCTACAAACCTAATCCTATGGCTGATCAACACGAAACCTGCCACACAGAGCCCTCATGACCCACTCTACATCCTGGTGCAGATCGGAGGAGGGTGGACCATGGATGATGGGACTTGAAGTACCTCTACTCACTTTCCAAGTCCGCTGCAACCCTCATCCAATTACTGATTGAGACCACACTTGGCACACATAACCCCCATGACTGCCTTCACGTCCTGGTGAGGTTTGGGGGAGGACTGACAATGGATGATGGGATTTGTAGTACTTTCACACCCCTCTGTTCCCACAGACCACTGTGGCCCCCAACAAATACTGATAAAGACCACACTTGGCACACAGAGCCCCAGTGACCCACTCTGCATACTACTGAAGTTTGGAGGGGGCCAGAACATGGATGATGGGACTTGCAGTACCTTTACTCACTTTCCAAGTCCGCTACAAACCTAATCCTATGACTGATCAACACGAAACCTGCCACACAGAGCCCTCATGACCCACTCTACATCCTGGTGCAGATCGGAGAAGGATGGACCATGGATGATGGGACTTGAAGTACCTCTACTCACTTTCCAAGTCTGCTGCGACCCTCATCCAATTACTGATTGAGACCACACTTGGCACACATAACCCCCATGACTGCCTTCACGTCCTGGTGAGGTTCGGGGAGGACTGGCAATGGATGATGGGATTTGTAGTACTTTCACACCCTTCTGTTCCCACAGACATCTGCGGCCCCCAACAAACACCGAGAAAGACTACACTTGGCACACAGAGCCCCAGTGACTCACTCTACATCCTACTGAACTTTGGAGGGGGGCAGAACATGGATGATGGGACTTGCAGTACCTTCCCTCACTTTCCAAGCCTGCTACAAACCTAATCCAATGACTGATCAACACCAAACCTGGCACACAGAGCCCTCATGACCCACTCTACATCCTGGTGCTGTTTTGTGTGAGACGGACCACGGATGATGGGACTTGAAGTACCTCTACTCACTTCCTAAAAACAATGCAACCCTCATCCATTCACCAATACAGACTAAACTTAGCACACAGAGCCCCCATGACCCAATCTACATCCTACTACACTTTGGGGGAGGGTGGACCACAGATGATGGGACTTCCACTACCTTCAGTAATTTCATGATACCACTGCAACTCCCAATAATGATGGATCAAGACCAAACTTGGCACACAGAGCCCCCATGAACCACTGTACATCCTGCTGCACTTCTCAAATGACCCGGGCACCGCCGGGTCCCCAAGCTAGTAAATAATAAATAGTTAGTGGAGCTGCTGGAGCAAGGGAGTCAGGTGCCTCCTGTAGTCTGCTCTAGTTAGCAATCTGACTGCAGCTCTCTGGACCAGCTAAAATTTACAAACACTCCTCAAGGGCAGCCCCACACAGAACACATAGCAGTACTACAAATGGGATATAATGTTACCATGACCAGGTTTGGAGTCATAAGCCTTAACTGTGAATGTACTCCTCGTCACTAAAAGAGAAAACCGTTAGAAAAGCAATCAAATATCCAGAAGCTTCAGAACTGAAATAATCAGGCTACAGGCATCTTGTCATGAGAACAATCAGAGGATTTTGTAACAATGTGGAATTATAGTCATATCAGATGCCTTCCAGTCACATCAAATGTGTGCATTGATGTGCCTGTGCGGTTGTCTCAGTACTTTTGTCTTTGATGTTATTTCTATCCATGGCATTAAGATTCCAGGGTGTATCTCACATGTGCTCACAGATGGTCCCCAAGCTATCGTATCACTGTGTAAACTCTAATTTCTTCATGCAAGAGGATTTTCCCTATCTAATTTATGAGTGTGCAGGAGTATTCCCCCTATGAAAATTTGTAGTTTGAGGTGTGTTCTCTTTTACAAGCAAATTTTCTCTATTCAATGAAGCAATCTAGTGAGCTCTATTTTCCAAATCGTAAAATTATATTATTAGATCACATAATCTGGCACATATTTTTCTAGGAATTGGCATTATCATCTGTACAGTGTTTCAGACCTGTTTTCAGAAATCTGCTTAGTAATCATCTATCTGGTTACATCCACATTGCTCTATCTCTCTCCTCCCTTTGCGAAATCAGCAAAATCAGGGTCCCGGTTTGGAAGGGAAAGCAGCATGAAAGGCTCTCAGCAGCCGGGGGGCCCTAACATGTTCGGCCAGCACCCATTCAGGTTGCAAATCCTTGGCAGTCCACCGCACCAAATAGCGAAGACGGCCCTTGAGGCGCCGAGAGTCCAAAACCTCATGGATCTCGAAGTGGGTGTGGGAGCCCACCATGATCGGCACAGGGGTGCCGGTGGCCGGGGTCCATTTGCGGTCGGTCACTGCCTTCTTGAGCAGGCTAACATGGAAGACTGGGTGGACCTTGCGCCAGGTGTGCGGGAGGTCCAACTTAACCGCCACCGGGTTAACTACTTCCACAAACTTATTGGCAAACTTGCGGGATGGCTGGGTCGACTTAAGATGCTTGGTGGATAGGAAAACTTGGTCCCCGGCAGCGTATGTGGGCTGGGGGCCCCTCTTCTTGTCTGCGTAGAGCTTGTAGGAGTCCCTGGCTTGGCGGAGCGCGGCTTGGATCCGCGGCCAGGCTCCAGCGACCTTGGCGCCCCAGTCGGTTGGCGGGACGGCTGGATCCGCGTCGGTGGCCACTGCCGGGAAGGGTGGGAAATCTCGTCCAGAAACGACTCGGAAGGGGAAGGCCCTCGTCGAGGCGTGGTCGGAGTTGTTGTAGCTATATTCAGCGACATCCAATAATTCCGCCCAGTTGTCCTGCTGGTATGTCGAATAGCATCTCAGGTACTGCTGGAGGGTTCGCTGGACCCTCTCCGTTGCTCCATTCGTCTCCGGGTGAAAAGTGGTGCTCAGAGCCCGACGGGACCCCAACCCTGCCAAGAAAGCTTTCCAGAACCTCGACGTGAATTGTGGCCCTCGGTCACTCACGACGCGGCGCGGACACCCGTGGAGGCGGAAGACGTGATGCGTGAACAGTCTGCCAGCTCGGGAGCTGTGGGGAGCCGCCGGAGGGGGATGAAGTGAGCTTGCTTGGAAAAGAGGTCCACCACAGTCCAAATGGTTGTGTACCCCCCCACTGGGCGGGAGGTCGACCACGAAATCCATGGCGATTTCGCTCCAGGGCTCGGCGGGGTTGGCCACGGTTTGCAGCAGTCCCGTAGGCCGGCCAGGCTTTGGCTTGTTCTTTATGCAGGTCTCGCACTCGGAAATGTAGTCCCACGTGTCTTTTCGCATCGCAGGCCACCAAAATTGACGCGCTAACAGTCTCAGGGTTTTGGTGAGGCCGAAGTGGCCCGACAGCTGGGAATCGTGGCTTTGGTTCAGGACCTGGCCCCTAAAGCCCTGTAGGACGTATATCTTGTCTTTGAAGTACCAAACCCTATCGGCCCGGGTCAGGTCCTCCCGGTGTTCCGAGAGCCAGGCGTCGTCAACGTAGGCGGCTGACAGGTCGGCCAACAGGCCCGGAGGGCTGGGGGTTGCTGGCTGGGGGGGTCTTGTGGCCGCCCGGGTGCACGCCACTAGGCCCAATTGGCGTTTGGAGAACACCGTTCCTACTTCTTCAGGAGCTGAGAAGTCCGCCTCCGGCATCCGGGACAGGGTGTCAGCTAGTACGTTCTTCGTTCCGGGCAGGTATTTCAGGGTGAAGTTGAATCTGCTGAAGAACTGTGCCCATCTCAGCTGTTTGGCGTTGAGCGGTTGCGGGGATTGTAGGGCCTGCAGGTTCTTGTGGTCCATCCAGACCTCGAAGGGCAAGGCGGTGCCTTCCAGGAAGTGCCTCCAGTGACTGAGCGTGGCCCTGACTGCAAACGACTCCTTTTCCCACACATGCCATCGCTTCTCGGTCTCCGTAAACTTTTTTGAAAGGTAAGCGCATGGCCAGAGTCTGCCATCTTCGTCCCGCTGTAGGAGTACCGCCCCGTAAGCCGCCTCGGACGCGTCGCACTGGACGGTGAACGGTCGCTCTGCCTTGGGGTGCATCAGTAGCGGTTGGCTGGTGAAGCGCAGCTTGAGGGTCTCAAAGGCTTCCTGGCACTGCGGCGTCCACTTTAACTTGGCACTGGGAGACCTGGCTTTTTTCGTCTCCCCCAGGCCCTTGGTTTTAAGCAGTTCGGTGAGGGGGAGCGCTACCTCGGCGAAACCCTGGATGAACTGCCGATAGAAGTTCGCAAAGCCTAGGAAGCCTTGAAGCTGGTGGCGGGTCCGCGGGGCCTCCCAGGCCAGCACATCCCGCACCTTGTTGGGGTCCATGGCCAAGCCTTGTGTAGAGATGCGGTATCCCAGGTAATCCAATTCGGTCTGGTGGAATTCGCATTTGGGGAGCTTGACGAAGAGCTGGTTCTCTCACAGGCGGCGAAGGACTTCTCGGGTCAAGCGTACATGGTCAGCCTCAGATGCGGAATAAATCAGCACGTCGTCCAGGTAAACTAGAACTCCCTTGTACAACAGGTCCCGGAAGATCTCGTTGATAAATTGTTGGAATATTTTCGGGGCGCCTTTTAGCCCGAATAGCGTGACCCGAAATTGGTTCTGGCCCAAATGGCAGTTAAACGCCGTCATCCAGCAGTCCTCGTCCCGCACCCGAATCCGGTAAAACGCCTCCCGGATGTCCAATTTGGTGAAGAGGCGGGCCTTTCCCAACTGGGCCAATATCTCCGACATCAGTGGCAATGGGTATGGGTTGGTGGCGCTTATGGTGTTGAGGCCCCGGTAGTCCACACACAGCCGCAGGGTGCCGTCCGCCTTGGGGCAGAACAGGACCAGAGCCGCCAGTGGGCTTGTTGACTTTTCGATAAACCCTCTGTCTAAGTTCTTGTCAATAAATTCTCTTAGCGCTTTTCTTTCTGGCTCGGACAAGGCATACAACTTCAGGCTCGGCAATTTGGCGGCCTTTTCAATTTCAATTGCACAGTCCGACTTCCGGTGGGGCGGAAGTTGGTCACTTTCCTTCTCACTGAAGACCTCCTCCAGATCCCAGTATTCTCGCGGGACACCGCGCAGCTGGCTCTCGGCTGCTCCCACTCCGGCCCCCTCCCATGTCGGGGCTCCACCTTCATCTGGGTCATCCATCCTCCCCCGTGCCTCTCCATCACGGAACTTCACTGTTCCCGTCGCCCAATCGATCTGTGGGTTTTGAGCACGTAACCACGGGGCCCCCAGGATGACGGGTTTATGCGCCATGGCCAAGATTACAAACTTCAGCGCTTCCTGATGGGTTCCAATTTGGACTCTCATCTCTCCTGTCTTATGGGTGGCGGACCTTCCATTGGCCGGGGACCCATCCAGCTGGGAGAGGAGGATTTGTTCTACTAGGGCCTGGGGCCTTATACCCAGTTGCTTTGCCAGTTGGGGGGGGCATTAGGCATCGGGTGCATCCGCTATCTAGCATGGCCACTGTCTCTATTTCTTGGGGTCCCTCGGGGCTCCATAACTTGATATCAAACTTAAAGGTGTCACAACCAAGGGGATCAGACTCACTGCCCTGAAGGGGTTGGACCTGCCGCCGGGTGTCTACTGCAGATCGTTGTCATTTCCCGCCATCCACTCGGGGTCGCTCTCCTCTGCCTCTATCTCCAATTCTCTGGGGTCTCGCAGGCTCCGGGGTGTGCGTGCGGTCTCCGCCGCCGTGGCGGCCTTACCACGAGTGGGGGTCTTAGGCGGCTGGGTCGGTTTGGGCTCCGGCGCTTTTTCGGCCTTGGGTGAGGGCCCCTTCCGCGCGGTGTCCCTCACGCCCGCACGAGATGCACACTCCTTTCCTTCCCTTGGCCCTCTCCCGGCTGCCCGACCGTGCTTTGGGTGACGGTCTCCTGGTGGTCCTGGGTCTTCCAGCTGGGCCCGGTCCTCGGTTCTTCCCCCCGTCACGGTAACGGCGAGGCATTTGTTCCATGTCGCACTCTACTCGGCCTGCAGAGACTATCCAGTCCTCCAAGGTTTCTGGGTTCCCCCGGCTGGGATGGTCGGTTTATAGATAGACTTAGCGTAAATAGATCAGAAATACAAAGGTTGGTATATACTTATGGCACCCCTTAAGGGTGTGGGCCATTATGCAAACACTCGCCTAGAGGTTAATTTTAGGGAGTGAGGTGATTTAGAATGGCACAGAAGCGGGGAGATTCTGGTCTCAATAATTGAGAGAGATTTCTCTGGACGTTTCCCTTACAGGTTGCCCGGGTTTAAATCTCCATGGGACCCAGGTATTACGCCTGAATAGCTGAGGGATAGACTATCTCAGCTAGCCCCTAAATAACAGTATAGGGTAGGCAGAAAACCCTCCCATAACATAAGAGAGGGGAAATTCGCCCAATGGGTGACCAATAACTAGACTGTCAATGGCGGGAGTGATGGGCGACGCTTGAAAGCAGAATGACGGAAAAGGGGCTGGCCTACAACAAGGCCAGCCCCCCCCCCCCCCCTCTGTAAGTTTCAACTGAACTAACCAATCTCTCCTCGGGGGGGAGGAAACAAATTGCTGCACCCTCCAATCTTCATTGGAGGGTGAAGGGTAATACTGACAATCATATAATCATGTTCTGATGCCATCCATAGGGACTTACGGGCAAGTCATCAGAATAACACTTTTGCATTAATGCAAATAGCCAGTTCCACTTCTTTGGGTTTCTGATCCTCTGGGTGACCAGCAAAAACTCTGTGTGCCATTGTGGGCCACTGCCTTCCCATTTATTTAAAATGAATACACTATGCCATAAGTATATACCAACCTTTGTATTTCTTTGGGTTTCTGATCCTCTGGGTGACCAGCAAAAAGTGGGCTATCCAGCAGCTCTATCTACAAGGCCTTCTGAAATTTATTGTGTGCTCCCTAGAATGCCTTCCCATTTATTTAAAATGAATACACTATGCTTGGATAATTGCTTTCCTGCTCAAAGTGCTTCTTAGCAACAGCAATTGCCGCAGTTTCCAGGCACCAGCTGCAGGAATGTCATTTGAATGCCATGGCTGGCCCATAAGGAGCAATGACCAAGGGCTAGTTTGGACACATACGTTTTTGACATCTGCCTCCTTCCCCCTGTCCCACTCCATCCTCATGTGAATTGTATTATAGAAAGAAAGGAATGACCTGGATCCCTAAGGAAAGTTAGCTGTGTGAACACAGTTGCCCACTATCATATGGCAACAGCCCTTCCAGTGAGGGTGAAGGGGAAGTAAGGATGACATTAACTCCATCAGTATCCTCTGTCCACCAATTGTCACCTGACAGCAAGCTTAGGCCAGCTAGCTTGCTTCATGCCGCTGTGGTCTTTCTGTCAGCTTTAAGCACAGGAGAAAACAAATGCATGGCTACTCCATCAGACCAGCCATGAAACCAGTATTCT
This sequence comes from Anolis apletophallus, assembly GCA_030556195.1. Classification (NCBI taxonomy): domain Eukaryota; kingdom Metazoa; phylum Chordata; class Lepidosauria; order Squamata; family Anolidae; genus Anolis; species Anolis apletophallus. The sequence goes on along the minus strand of JARBWK010000001.1, from coordinate 92,066,016 downwards.
TTGGCTTCTTCATCTATGAACAATTCTAGCTGGCAGATTTTTTTAAACAACTAATAATTTGCTTCTCCACTTTTTGGGGAGGAGAGAATCAAGAGTGAGGTATATACGGTTAAAACACCACCACCAATTGATGTTGTACTACAAACATCAATCCCCCATCGATGGATTGTCACCCTGTTGTGGTGAGGGGGCTTGTGCATTCCAATGAACCTGCAGGTCATGTACTCCCAGGAGGGGCCACAGGGGAGGATCCTGACCAAGAACAATTGGAATACCTCAATGGTGGAACAGGCAGACAACAACATGGTACATGTTATAACAGCTGTGAAGGCAGAAGAAGGCTGCAACAGATGAGAAGCCACTGTTGTCATGTTAACCCTGCCACTGGATGGGATCCTCATTCTATGAAGACTGTGTTGATCAGTTGTGCACTGACCTCCACACGTTTAAAAAAACTCATGCACAGGTGTGTTCCTAGAGAGAAAAAAACAATAAAAACAACCAAAGTCACATGGTGATCGGCAAATGGTGACAGGGGCAGGACTGTGAAATCTGGAAGCCCCTAGTCATAGATTGACACATGGGTAGCGAATATGGATTCAGTCATTCTACCTCAAAGTACGAGGCCGTTGAGTAGCCTGGCAGCTGTATCCATAGCTGAGCAGCCCTTTATAGGATTCACTCTGCTCACCCCACATGGGGAGGGGGCTAGAAAAGGTGCCCAAAAAATAGCCCACCTCTCTCATCACTACTGGAGTGCCACGTCCAGAGGGGTTACCACCTTATGTCCAAAAAAGAAAAATGAACTTTTGAACATGGAACATAAATACATTGTTAGACAATACAGGCGGTGAATGCCCTGAATGCAGGACTGCAATTTTTATCTATAGGTAGATTTAAAAAAATAACAATAACCGAACTTCTGTTGTGTTTTCACACTGTTGAGTTGAGCTTCAATGTTTTTACCAGTTTTAAAATATTATCCCAACCCTGTTATATGCCTGCGAAATGTGGACCATCTACAGATGTCACACTCAACTTCTGGAACAATTCTATCAGCACTGCGTCTGAAAAATCCTGCAAATCTTTTGGGAAGACAAGTGGACAAATATCGGTGTTTTGGAAGAAGCAAACAACACCAGCACTGAAGTAATGATCCTTCACAATCAACTTCGCTGGACTGGCTACTCAAGAATGGAAAGTGGAATGTTGGTGGACAGGAAAAGAGATTTAAAGATGAGCTTAAAGCTAGCCTTAAAAACTGGCATGGATACTGAGAACTGGGAAGCCCTGACCCTTGAGAGTTCTAACTGAACAATTTCACTTCTACATAGAATTTCAATTCTACATAGATAATTTTCAGACAGACTATACGTAATGCCATCAGTAATAATAAGCAATGGCCTGAATCCAAAGTGTCCTTGACATATGTGGAAGGCATGATTTCCACTGTCCTTGCTTTCACTTCTATATGCTTTTGTGCCATGTTGCCCTAGTTCAGTTCTGAAGTCTCTTCCTTGGACTCGAAAGGAAGTTGGCCCTGTGGGCCTACACTGCCTGCTTCTGCCACAGTCTCATAGACTATCAATTCTATCATTATGTCTGGAATCGCTCTGAAACAGAACACTTTACAATTTAGAATTGCACCACATAAGCAAAATTATTACTATCATTTACCATATTAATATCCCACCTTTCTCATCTGGGGGGACGGGGACGGGGGGGACGGGATGGGACTCAAGGCGGCCTTACAACAGGCATCAATGTTATGCCATATAAACAATAAACAATTACAATTAAAACAAAACAATTAAAACATGAATTATTAAAAACAATTAAAATTACACCAACCAAAACATAATCCAGAGCTCTTCCATTTGTCAATCACATTGTTTCATAGTTACTTATTGCACTGATCCAATTACTTGTAAAAAGCTTGGTCCCAAAGCCACATCTTAAGTTTTTTTCTTGAATGTCAGGAGGGAAGGTGCTGATCTGATCTCACCTGGGAAGGAGATTCATAGCTGAGGGGTCACCACAGAGAAGGCCCTGTCTCTTGTCCCCACCAATCGCACCTGTGAAGGGTGTGATACCGAGAGCAGGGCCTCTCAAGCAGATTTTAATGTTCAAGCTGGTTCATAGAGGGAAATATGTTTAAACAGGTAAACTGGGCCAGAACCATTCAGGGCTTTATAGGCTAGAGCCAACACTTTGAATTGAGCTTGGTAGGAGACTGGCAGTCAGTGAAGCTGGCATAACAGGGGAGTTGTGTGCTCCCTGTACCCTACTCCATTGAGAAATCTGACTACTGCCCATTAGACCGCTTGAAGCTTCCAAACAGTCTTCAAAGGCTGTAGAGCATGTTGCAGCAATCTGTTCAGGACGTAACCAGAGTGTGGACTACCATGGCCACCAGGACCATAACCAGAAAAGAAATTCGGGTTGGGGGTGATTTTTTTAAAGCAAATCATGAGAAGTATTTCCATAACACAAAATAATTTAATTAGTATGATTCATTCAATATTTTATATAGACTTAATTAAGTCAATTTTCTCATCTTCTTCATGCGGGGCTTCAAAACCCTCCCATGCCTTAGGCTTTGCCTACCAGTTGTGGGTGGACCAACTTGGTTGTTTCCACTATATCAGCTATTTCTGCAAGTCTTGACTGTGAGTAAATTGTCAAAATTTGCTTGAGATAGTGCTTGCAGTTCTGGAAGGACTTGTTTAATTTTTGCTTCTCATAGACTTAGCATGGGGATTTGGTTAAAATCAATGAGGTTTTTTTTATCTGAAAATTTTGTGGGGGGGGGAGGTTGAACCCCTACTCCCCCTGGCTACAGCCCTGATGGCCATCATCGTAATTTCTTTTTGGCAAGAAGATGGGGCCCCCAGCAAATGGGGCCCTGTGTTTAAGCGCACCTAAGCACAATGGTAAATCCGGTACATCCTCCTGTCCTTAGAAGCAAGCTTTCTGAGGATGGGCCATAGGAGTTGAAAGGAAGGCATGCAGGAAAGTTCAGCTGCAAGCATAAATCTGTCTCATGCTCCTTGGATGAATGATAATATGTATGCATGTAGACTCATCGCTATTAATTACATTTAATTATATGACTATAAAACTGATTGATTCATCTTTGAGTGTTCAAAGTTCTTGCCATAGTTTACCCCTTTAATGTTTACAACAGCCGTACTCAAGTAAACAAGTAGCATTATGTGAAAGCATATGTACCCTCAAGTAATCTGTTGATTTATGGCAAGGCTGGCCAAACTGTAGCTCACATGTAGCTCTTTGACATGTAATGTACAATTTGTAGAAGTATGTTAGCTGAGCTCCTTTTTGCATTACAATTCATCTAAAAGTTAAATTTAGAAATTTTCAAGCTTTATCAACTAGGACATTGAATAAACACACACACACACAATAATAATAATAGCAACATTTCTTACCTGTTTCTTCTCGTGGCAGGTTACAAAATAGTGAAAAACACATAATCATCATAAACATTTTATAAAATACATATATTTAAACACATTTCTATAAAACACATATATTAGAATATGCCTCTAAATTATTGATTAAAACTGATTGAGTAGGCCTGCCAGAAGAGATAGGTCTTCAAATGTGTTTTAAATTATGACAGTTCATTTAGCTGTCAAAGCTCTTCTGGCAGGTTGCTCCACAGTCTTGGGTGGCCGATGAATAGGTCCTCTGGATGACAGTGGGTTCTATCTGGTTGGAGTAGCCGCTCCCCAGAGGACCTAAGTATTCAGAGCAGATTTTATGGGAGAAGGCGATCCTGTAGGTTACCTGGACCCAAACCATGTAGGGCTTTAAAGGTCAAACCCAACACTTTGTACTTTGCCCAGAAACTAACTGGTAGCCATATTTGCATATTTGACTATTGAAACAAATATAAAATAATAGTTTAAAAACTACATGTATGGATAAACTTGTTTTTCTGAATATAACTTTTGTAAAATATATTCTTGTAACAGTAATGTAATATTTGCTTATTTCTTGTGCCTCAAATAATGAAGTTTATCATATGTTATTCTTACATGAAGTAAGTTTGGTCACATCTCACTTATGGTAATGCCATGAATTTTCTAGAGTTTTCATGGACAAAAACACCAAGAGTTGGTTTTGCCAGATTCTTCTTTTGAAATAAAGCCCTCAGCACCTTGGCAGTATTCCAACCAAGCTCTAACCAGGGTTGACCCTGCTTAGTTTCTAAGCTCGGATGGTGCCCCTGGGATATTCAGCCAGTATTATCCTTATATGTATTGCAGAGAGGGAACTGCATCCTATTGTATTATATATGTCAGTTCAGAAGTAAACACCACTGAATTCAATTTAAAAGTTTGCAGTCAATGGTACAAGATTACAGAATCAGTGTGAGAGAATGGCTAAACTTATAGTTGAACCAGAGACTTTTCTGATCTCAGTTTGAACTGACTCCCAATGCCACCTCCCCGGGACCTACAAGCAGCGTGGTTAAGATATATACCATTCTTGATGGCTTTTAATTTTTATTCTTAGCACCCTGTGCAACTTCTCCCTCTCTCTCTCTCTCTCTCTCTCTCTCTCCCTCTCTCTCTCTCTCTCTCTCTCTCTCTCTCTCTCTCTCACTCACACACACACACACACACACACACACACACGTTCTCTAAAGGCTCAGGTTGAGGGCCATAAAAATATATTGGAAGAGGGTGTTAGATAAGGCAAGCATTCAGCATGTTCCCACCCTGGTTCATTTAGTCAGAACATACTACGTCTTTATTTCATGGCAACCTTCCAGTGCAAGCCGGGTTAAGACTGCTGTAAAGCTTTGGAAAATATGTCATGTTTCAACACAAATGTCTGTTGCAATGCTTGACTGCCTTGTATGAGCCGACCCCCTAATGTTCTACAACTACCTCACGCAGAGTAGAATTGCTCTGTCTGGATACAAGATTTGGCTCAAGCTGCCTCCCTAAATAAAGTCACACTTCCCTCTCCGGGTAAATGGTTTTTCCAATTGATTTTAGTTATTTTCTTGCCCTCTGATATGTGAATTTAGCAGACAAGTCAGTCCAGAGTCATTAAAGGTCCTCTTCAGCTGTACACACTTCTCTACCCACTGCACATTATCACTCAGTGCTGCACAATTATGGATGTGGAGACAAAAAAAAGTCTGGTCCCCTAATAAGTAATTGATGTATTAGAAAAATATAGAGGATGATGTATCTCAGAAAACTATAGTGTGTCTACTGCCTCTACTCTTTGCATATTCTGATTTTTCAGACCATGTGTTTTCATGTTAGTATGTCAGTCTCTTTTTCTTATGCACATATATACCATGTGGTCACATCTACTATGAACTATTCATCATGCCATCTTAATACTCATATAATAATTCCCGAACAGTCCTGATGGAAACCTTCTCATTATGAGAAACCAACTGAACATCATGTTTAATAGGTATTTCATAATGGCTCATTATTATCCCATTTACTGCAATAATTTGATGGACATTAAAAATGAGATTTAAAAACAACATGAACAAAGGTTTAACAATGGTGCAGTTGCAGAATTACTGAAACAGACTTTAAACCCCCTGCAGACACGGAGGTCAACTATACTCCTTGGACACACTCCTCATGCCTATTCTTATGAATTTGGTCATCTTGCCTTTTTATTATATGTCTTAAAATCTGACATTCATTAATGACCATGCTGGTGGAGGTTTCTAGGAGTTATCATTTCTGACCTCTGGAAAGGGCAGACAGAGCAAGGGAGATGGTTCCTGCTCTTCTCACTATTTATACATTTGAAGAGAATAGAAGAGCGGGCAGAAACAAGCATGGTGTATCAGTTAGAACAAAGAGATTCTCGTGAGCTTCAGTGCTATTTACAAGCGAGGAGTTAAAGAACAGTCTGAGTTCAAGCCAAAGAGTCTGGCCAAGAAACAACAGCGGGGAAACACACCAGGGAAGCCAATAGCCTGTTTTAAAGGTCCGAAGCTGGATCCAATAGGGTCTAGAACCCAAAGTCAATCCAAAATCCAAAGAGTCAGAGTTCAAGAGTTAAGTCCAATGATCATGAATCCAAGACAGTCAACAGTTTGTGGTCACAGCTCCAACACTGAAATTGTTGCCCGCAACAAGGTGCCATACTTGAGCTAGGTTCTCAGGTGTTACCTGAAAGATTGAACTATCTCTCTTCGTAGATACACAAAAGCTGGAAGACTTAACCTTTCATCTGGCTGCTCAGAGGAGCTTGCTTGTACTTGCTCTGTGGGTTGAAAAGTAATAGCTAGCTACCTCCATAGGCTCTTCTTTTCAGCTTGGCTGAGAAGAGCCGATTGGCTCCAACACTGACCCTTCAACCAGTATCTTCTCACCCTTGCTATCCAACTATCTACACAGAGTTTGCAGTGAATCTCTTTGCGGAATGCAGGCCTGATGATGTTGACTTTGCCCTGATAGCAGCCTCAAGTAAGTATGCCAAATGTTGAGAAATCAGTAGGTGAAGCTGCTTTAACCACCACACTTCCAGGTATACCACATTGAACAGGTGACAATGTCTTCAAAAGATGCAAAACAGTCTCCAAAACTCTGCCTTTCTTTCAGCACTGGATAGCCAGTAGGCAGTCTCTATTCAATAGGAAAACCAATATCTGGTTTCTCCCCCCTGCTGATGGAAGCATCAGCACAAAAGTTTAAGCAGCTGGGATCCTTCTATTTGGGGGGTGGGGTGGAGGGGTGACACATCACTATATCCCATCTTTTACTAGCCATTCCACATATTCTAAGATGCACCCTGTCAACATCTATTCCCCAAGTTATTGTAACTTTGACAGCTGTCAGGTAGTTCTGTAGTGGAAGCATGATGCTATAGTATGATATCTTTGAAGCAGCCCTGTTTAACCAAAACATAAACACAATATTGAGGGAGAATATGTGTACTATATATGGACAACTCAAGCCTGGAGAAAGCCTGGAGAAAGTATTTCTCAAATCTACCAGAAATAAATGTGATTGCAAAACCTAGTAATATTCTAAAAGCTTGTTATGGTATCAATATGTAGATTATTAAAGCCCGCATTGTAGGCCTAATTCAAGTACATTTGTTAGCAGAGTGAGATATTATCATTAGCAACTGTGATTTTTTACTTGGTTAAATGAGTGTATATGAGAGACTACCAAACCTACCAAACCTACTAGTTACAATGATGTTTTATAATCCAATAATTACAAGCCACTCCATTCTGTATGCAGAAAACAACTCATGATCTGTTTCTTCCCATATTTTCTCCCTGTCCTTAAGGAGAACCAGACTGTGCAAGCAGTAGATTCCAGGAGCCTGGCAAGGTGGCTGCCAGCCAAATGGGTCAGAAGCAGATGTGTTACACAGCAATAACTTCCTAGAGGTCATATTCTAAAGTAATCATCAGGGACCAGAGAGATTAGAAAGAGATAGTTTCTCAAACTCAAGGGAACAAAATCCAAAATGGCTATAAGATAAAGGAAGCAGGAAGCTTAGACCGTGTCTTCCTTTAACCAATGAAATTACTCATATTTGAAGTTCAGATGTCAAGCCTTCCAGCGAATCATAGAATTGGAAGAGATGGGTTGTTAAATTTCATTACTATGGATGTATTGTTGTTGTATTCAGGCATTGAATGTTTGCCTTTTATGTTTGGAATGCCCCGAGTCCCTCTGGGGAGATAGGACAGAATATAAATAAAGTTTTCTTATTTATTAATTTATTATCACAAGGACCATCTATTCCAACTCCTTCTGCCATGTAGGAAAACATAATCAAAGAACTACCAACAGATGGCCAACCAGAGAAGACTCTACCAACACCTCTGTGTTGATTGAGGCAGGCAGGATTTCCCCGGGTACTGGTTGTGGGGGGTCGGGAGCAGGTGAGGGTTTTGCCCTCCTTTCTGCTAGAGATCCCCGTGTACAACTAGTGGGCCACTGTGTGACACAGAATGCTGGACTAGATGGGCTGAGGCCCGATTCAGCATGGCTCTTCTTATGTTCTTATGTACCACACTCTGAGGCAGCATATTGCACTGTCAAACCAAACGTTCTTCTTAATGTTTAGGTGAAATCTCTTTTCCTGTAGTTTAAATCCTAGTCACAGGAGCAATAAAAACAAGCTTGCTCCATCACCAGTAGGACATCCTTTCAAAAAGCAATGGGCCTAATAATAGACCGTATGTTTTGACAGGCTGGCATTCTAGTTAAGATAGTGCATTTGGACCAAAGAATTCAGTCTGCTAGGGTTTCCGGGAAAGCAGAAGTACTGGTGGTGCTGTGCTAGGGACATGGCACAGAAGTCTGATTGCTTGAATGCTCAGTCCAAAGTACCTCCACATGGTAGCCAGTGGATTCCATGTCAGTGAGTTGGTGAATCTTTTCTCAGAACTATACCCTCAAGGCACCAAATCTCATCTATCTTGGAACTTATGTAGAGTAAGCCCTGGTTAATACTTTGATAGGAAACTGTCAATTTCCTATGAAATTGACTATGAAATGTGTTTGTTCATCATAAGTTGAAATACAATTTGAAGGTACACAAAATACACATTCAAGAGGATGAATGTGGGATAAAGTTCAGTAACCTGGACAGTTCATTAAAGTTCAGACTTACGACCTCATCAGAAAGGGCAATTTGCCAGTTGTACACTGCTTGCACATCTGCTTCCAGCCAGGCCCCATGGCAAAAGGGAAGAGCAAGACTAGTGCAACAACATGCAAGGTTTCCCATGTTGTCTTTGATACAATGGGGCAAAGCCAGGTGACAGACTCTTCTCCCCATGAGATGAAAACAGCTGGAAGTTGGGCTATGCAGGGCATGGGGCAACGGGTTCTCCACACCCCCTGCCAGGACCCCACAGATTCACCACAATGTATAGTGAATCCTTCACTTAATGTGATAAGGTCCTAAGACCTGCCCCCAGCTACATGGAAGCCACCAGATATACCTATATCATCTTCAGGCTGGTTTTCACATTGTATATTTGAAAATACAGGCCCAAAACCTTGATGCAGAGCTGCATGTATCTCTTTTGATCTATCTATTGATCTATGATCTGTCTGACTGTCTCTCAATTGACAGCAATCATTTGCTATTATAAAAGCCATACAGCTGTATACATATTATTCTAATATGTGCAAGACAGCAAGTACAGAAAACAGATTTTTGTTCATTTTTAATTCAGTTCTACTGACACATTTATTAACATTAATATAGTTAATATAGAGTAAATAAAATGCAAAATATGATCAATTATGTTGTAGATCATGTGTCATATAATCACAGGTAAATGTTTAATTAAAATATCAAATGACAAATATTAAAATAATTATTATTTTAATGAGCTTTTCCAGTGTTTCAATGATTTATATAGAATAAAGCTAAACAAAAATTAAGGAAAAGTGATTTTACATTACCTCTGATCCTGATGGTATCTTTGTAGCCAACATGACTACTATTAAGTGCCCCTCTGTCCAAGAAATGAATGACTAGTAGACTTTGAATAGTCTTAAATATGTTTAAATGCCTGTAATCTCATCCAAAAACTTTTAACAGCTGAGCAGCTCCACTAAGTATGCTGATAAATCTTGGTTTCTTTTGCACATTCCCAAGATTTAAAGGCACTTAAATTATATATTCTCTACAGGTTTACGAAGGTCAGAAGTCAGCTTCTTTGTGATTGGACTATCATTAGGCAACTAATGAGTGATCAGGGAATTCAGAGAAAGGACATTAATGTTTCTTCAGGACTGGAAACCTCTTCCCCGTGCTTATGGAAAGTGACATTATTTTAGCAATACAAAAGAATAATTTGTGGCAGGATTGGATTTTAAGGCAGAGAGCTGAGGGTTTTAGTTGCAGCTGAGCAAAGAAAAATGAGAGCAGTTGGAGAGCAGTTCCTCCAGGAATCTAGAGCACCATAGTGTTTGTGTTGCAAGATATTAAACAAATAGTAAACAAACTGTAAGTAGATGCATATTATAACATTTTTTTTCTTATCCAAAGGAAATGAAACCCTTTAGCATTGTCCCAGACTTCTCACTTCAAAGGGAAGTAGAGAATATTTAGCTATCAACTCTGAAATAGTTTGCAGGTGCTGGAATAAATCCCAGCAGTGGAAATGGTGTAAGGAAAGAGCTATAGTTCTACATCCAAAGCTATAAAGATTTCAGAGTTATGTATGTACTAGCACAGTACATACTATGTTAATCTCTCAGGTACCACTCTGTTCTTTTCACCACATTCCCTCTTCTTCGTCAGCATCCCTCCCCAAGTCCTCCTCTCTGTTTCCTGTTGGTCTGATTTCTTCCATCAAACTCCTCACTTTTTAGACATTTATAAATATTTTACTGCATGACACAAGCCGTGTCAGAAGTTAGCTTCTAAGGCAATCTCATTCTGCCATTCAACACAAAACAGCGTGAGTGGGTGAACATTGGCACGGTGGGTTCGGATGGAATTGTTGTGGATGACTCATCCAAATGCAGCGTTTTGTTCCAGAAAGAGCATTGCTGCAGTATGTGGCCATGTCTGTATAATAATCCATGTTTTTCCTTGTTGATGCAGCACCAGGTTATCAAAATGTGAGACAATTCCACACCTAATTTGCATGGATAATGATGATGAATATACACAGGCAAAAGTATTTCCATAAGCAGAGAGCCGGTGGAATCTGGCTGGCACAGGAATATGCAGAAATCCAAAGTTGTTGATGTTTTGAAGATGGCGTGACTCCCCCTACCCAGTTCAGAGCATGATTCTAGGCATTTACTTTAGAACAAGGAAATGTGTGATGTATATACATGGAAGAGGCAAAGAAATCAAACAGAATCAAAAACCGAAAATGACTGTTCAGTGCCCTTCTGTCCAAGAAATGAATCTTCCTCTCTCTGAGAGATGGCAATTATAAGTGGGAAAAGCGAAATGATGAACTAGCTGGCACACAATCGAATACAAAAATTTTCAGTAAGGTGAAATTCACTAATCTTTAAGTTATTTGCAAATGTAACATGAACTAAGCTGTCTAACTAGTTTATAAGCCGTATATTCTCAACACTCTGCTTTGCAGTTATTGTTTCCCTTCAAAGGTTAGAAAATCAGACACCCCACTGTGCACAAAAGCTTCTGAGGCAATGATTATCAAATATAAAGGTCATGATCCTGACACTTCACTGTTTTTAATGGAAGAGGGAGCCAATATGGTGTAGTGGTTTGAGTTTTGGACTACGAATCTGGATTCAGATTATTGCATAAGCATGAAAACCATTGGATCACACTTTTCCAGCCTCAAAAGAAGGCAATGACAAACTTTTCCTGAACAAAACATGCCACTGATAATTTTTTGTAGGTTTGCCATACGTCAGAAACTACTTGAAGATACACAACAACAAGAAGTATTAAAGCTCTGTCTTAAATTTATTTAATTGAAATAGATATTCCAGTTCTGAAGTTTAAAAAGTCAACTATGTGAACTCAGCACTCTAATGAAGACACACCCCATACTATAATTCTAAGTAAGGTAATTGTTCCAAAAAGATAGTCATACAATTGGTTTTGTTTGCGAGAAAGATACTGAAATCCCTCTCAGATACTGGCCTAAATCCATATGCTTGCTCTAGCTAGATTGGATTTATATTTATATTGACTTACCATTCTTCAATAGATTCAGTGGATCAACTTTGTTTGGAACTAACAAGTGTACAGTATATAGGCCACTGTTTTTCTCATAAGCAGACATTGGGTAGAATCCCATGCAATGCTGTGAATGACAAGGCTGGGCAAAGAAAGCAATCCTAACACAAAAATTGAATTTTCGGATAGCTGGTTCCTAACCCAGACTGATCAAAAGGCATTGCACCTTTTTGTAGAAAAGAAAAGTTACAGATGGAGGATTGCAATATCTTCCCTGTTGAAACTGAATGGGACAAAGTGACTGCAAGACAAAATCCTGATTTGGAAGCACCCACTTGCAAAATCTGTGGGGAGTGTCATGCTTCCCTTTGTTAAAACTTAACCCAAACAATGTTTTGTTGGAATGAGAATGGATGCAGTTTTATTGGTACAAATCACAAAACGAGGCAGCAGTAAAAAATGAAGCAATCAACATGCTATAAAAGCACACAATTGCAAAACATGTGAAATAAATAATATAAATTATGAGCCCCAAGGCCACAAAAACATTAAATGAACACAACAGCACTGACAGAACACAAAATTATTTGCATAGGTATTAAAAGCTCATGCACAAATACCAGAATACAAATACCCTCATCAACTTTTGGCTATATCAATTTTTAGTATAATACGAGGGCGGGTCAATAAGTCCGTGACTTTTTGAATGAAACAGGTTTTTGGATTAAAAAATCATTTTATTTTTCAACATAGACTCCTTTGAGCTCTATACACTTTGTCCAACGTTTCTCCATTTTTTTTATCCCTTCTAAAAAATAAGATTTGCCAAGGCCATCAAAATAGGTATTTGTTTGTGAGATGATTTCATTGTTGGAGTCAAATCTCTTTCCGCAGAGCCATTTCTTCAGGTTTGGAAACAAGAAATAGTCACTCAGGGCTAAATCTGGAGAATAGGGTGGATGAGGGTACAATTTGTAGCCCAATTCATTGATTGTTGCCATGGCAACTGCATATGTGTGCACCCTTGTATTGTCCTGGTGCAAAATAACTTTTTTCTTGGCCAAATGCGGTCGTTCCCCCCCCCCCAATCCTGATTAAATTGACCCAATAATTTGGCATAATAATTGCCATTGATTGTTTTACCCTTTTGAAGGTAGTCAATGTGGATTATACCACGTGCATCCCAAAAAACGGTTGCCATGACTTTATTGGCTGACAAACCCACCTTGGTCTTCTTTGGTGCCGATTCACCCCAAGAAACCCACTGTTTGACTGCCTATGGCTTCCACAGTCTCTCGCACTTTCAATCTCCGATCGGCCAACACCATATCATGAATTTTTTTCAATTGTTTTGGGTGTAGAGACCTCAACTGGGCATCCAGAACGTTCTGCATCTTCAGTGCTTGTACGGCCACAACAAAATTCAGTAAACCACTTTTTTACCATTGAAATTGATGGTGTGGAGAACCCATAGTATTTTTCAAGCTTAGCCTTGGTTTGAGTGATGGTTTTTTCCGCAAAAAAAAAAAAGCAGCTCAATAAGCACACAAAATTCACTTTTTTCCATTTTCTCCTCAAATCACACGGTAGTCTGCTATCAATGCCTGTCAAACACAAATTAAATGACACAGCTTGTTCAGATTTTGACAGGAGTCAACTGACAGATGCCTGTTGACAGAAGCAGTGTTGCCCTACGGGTCACCCTACTTCCCCAAAGCAGGGTTATGATCGGTCGTAATTTGCAATTGTAAATATGGGACGCTGATATCTCCATACAACGCCTTGATAAAGCCAATAGGCGAAACGGTTTTTGTGGCCGAAATTTAGCGAATGCTCTCCGTTGGCATACTGCTTAACCCAATCTTATTCTGAGGAGGCTCCAAACTCCCGCCTCCCGCGTCCTGGAATTTTTCCTTTCAAGTGTACTATTACCCTTCTAAGAACTGTCCCTCACCCCATTGTTGGATTTACTATTGCTTCACCTTCTGGAAGTGACCTTTTTGGAACCAAGAACTTACTTTCCATTCGGACTTGATTGTGGATATACACCATCCTTGATTGGAACTTTATATGCGACACGGACTTCACCCTTATTGATATTCCCATTGCTATTGTGTATTCTCTGGGAGGATTCTTGCATCCTTGCATCCTGGCATACCTGCCTATCATTTGTCACATCCATTAGGCGCGCGTATGTACTGTATGTTTTATATACTTCTATGATCACTAAATAATTTTTGATACAGTTCTTTAGCTTCTTTGTCAGTTTTACCTGCAGCATGTTGTGTCACACCTTTAATGGTAACAGCTGAAGATGCTTGTCCTACTAATACAGATACTGATTGACCTACCTCCTGACTGGTGTGAACCAACTCATTCAGCCCACTTGTTGAGCAGACTTGAAATGACTGGCATGGGATATTGCTCATGGCAAGTGCCATTAGGTTGATTCTTTCCGAGGTGGCAGTGAGATGTACATGCAAGAAGTGCATGGTCCTATTTGCCTACAGCCCAATGGCATTTAAAGGGACTCCTCATACCAGATATGACTGGTACACAAGCCCAATCACCCGTCATACTAAATTTGGCCCTCATTCCAAAATCTCCCTGACAATTGTTACAAAAGGATAATAGCAACAATAAAATAGAAACCAAACCTGTACATGGATAATTGGGGGAGGGTGGACAGTGACAAGGATCAAAGCCAACTAGCTGTCAGTGCAGAACAGGAAATGCTTAAATGCAGTGCCTGATTAAGAACCAACGAGGCCCTATGCTAGTTCAGTTATGAGGCCACGTCCTTACTTGGGCCCTGAAGGAGGTAGGCCCAATAGAACTAAGACCTCAGTATACTGATGCCCCCCCTTTTTTCTTTTGTCCCATTTTGCCAGCAATCACCGGCAAAATGAAATGCACCTGTGAGCCATGCACCCTCACCCCTTGGAAAGGGTGGCAGATCAGGACAAGATGCACTGGCATCCTGCCCCTTTCCCATCAGACAAGGGAAAGTGTGAAAAGGCATGTTGGTGCATTGCTGTTTCCTCCATCAGACCCCCTAAAAATGCGGGTAGCTCCGTTGGAGCTATCCAAAACATGGCAAACTCACCGTGGTGGTGAGGAAACTTCTTGCAATGCTTCCTCAATACTTCATCCATCGATGGGTTGAAGCCATGGCCTGCATCATCTGATGGCATTCATCAGGATCTGTGGGCAAAGAGGAGACCCAGCATAAGAAGCCAAAAAACCCCATGTGATGAGATGGTTACACTGCCTGCTTTTAACACACTCCCATAGACTTTCAACTCTATCATTATGTCTGGAATCTGGCAGGCATCCTCAGAGGTTGTGAGGTCTGAACCATGACCTCACAAGCATGACCTCACAACCTCTGTCTGAACCATGACCTCACGACCTCTGAGGATGCCTGCCATAGATACGATTGTGGCGATCTTTATATTGGTCAATTGACACACCCCCTTAGGATTAGAATATCGGAGCATAAATCAAGAATTAAGAATAAAATGAATAATACCATCTTATATAAACATTTCAAAGAAAAAAACCATCAATCTGATACATTTAAATTCACTGCATTAGAACAGATCGCATCCCATCCACACGAAAACATCCGTAATGCGCTCCTTCGAGCTGAAGCTAAATGGATATCAATGCTTTCCACCGAATTCCCGAATGGGTTAAATGAGGTTCTATCTGTTTCGGACCTTCTTGTTTAACACCTGAGCTAATTGATGTGATTGTTAATCCCTATAAATTACCCCACTCCTGGTTACTGTTTACCTTCGGGTCGCTAACACGAAGCATCTGCTGAGCTACTTGAAATCGTGTTCCATGGTATCTTTACTATAACTTATAATATTAATGTTACTACTGCAGTTTTAAGATAAGATTCTTGTAATACTCCTTTTGATACATTCTTTAGATTACCAAGACATCTACTATTTAGTTGGCAATAATGTTTCCACTTTGAAAAAGCCTCTTCACGAGGAGAAATGGGTCAGACCTTGCAGCTCCATCATAAGCGGCCGGTCTCAGCGTCATTTTGATACTTACCTCCAGATTTCAACACAACCTTTGTTACCGCCGAGAGTCTCCCCTCACTGCATGAGTGTCACAATCGCCGACTTAGAACTGCCCCTTTAACACACACACGGAGACGTAGTAAAGGCTAACTATGTTTATTGAATAAAACAAATCCAAAAAGGCAATTCACTTATAAAGTTCATAGAATAGAGCAATCAGCACGAAGCTGCAGTTCAGTAAAATAAGCAAAGTTCCAAAAGGTAAATCCAAAGACGAATGTGGTAAAAAGCTTGGCAAGGCTCCCGGATTCAATCCGGAACGAAACAAGGGATCCGCACCAATGCGAATCGGAAACAAGGCAAGGTCTTGGTCTAAGGCGAGCCAAACTAGGCTCCAAGATTCACTCCGCTTCAACGCCCTTCAGATCAGACGTGGCCGGAGAACTGACGATCAGTTCCCACGGGCCGTTCTTAATCCCTCGGCCTGGAACCCGGCGATCTAGGGCCCGGCGTCTCCAGTCTCTACTTTCCGAACTGCGACGGTCTAGGGACAGATGCCAGCTCCTCCTGCCCTCCTCTATGTCCCTGCGCCTGTTATGAGAACGGCCCCGCTCTTGCAGTCCAGTATCGCTATCTTCCTGAGAAGCAGCCTCACCCGGAGTATCCCAGCCGCTAGCCTCCATCTGCTGCCCGGCCAGCTCTTGGGAACCTCGGCCGTTTGGGAATTCATAACTATCTCCGCTATCTGCTTCGCTGCCTCCCATCTCCACCTGGTCCGCTCCTTCCCCGGGAGAATGCTCCCACTCGAGATCCCAGGCTAAACTCTCTACAGGTGAAATGGGCAAAGGCACGGCTGACCAATCTTGCTCTGGGCCTTCCAACTCATCCTCCGAGTCCCTTCCAGCCTGTGCGGGTCCCAATGCCAACGGGACCCCCGGCGCGTCACCCCCCCCCCCAGTGGCACGAACGAGCCCATGGGTGCTACACTATCCCCCCCCTCAGGGCCCCCCCTGGGCCGCCCCCGGGGCTGGGGCGTGTCAGGATACTTGCGGTGGAAGCGAGCCACCACCTCCGGTGCGTGTACATCTCGAGCCTTGACCCAAGCACGTTCTTCCGGGCCAAAACCCTTCCAGTCAATGAAGTACTCCACTTCCTGTAACGGAGGCGGGCATCCAAGATGTCCTGCACCTCGACCTCCTCTCCGCCCTCCCGCATCACGGGGGGAGGAGGCGGCTGCGTCACGTCAGGCCGCACCCCCTTCGCCGGGCGGAGCAAGGAGCGATGAAACACCGGGTGGAGTTTCATGTCCGCTGGGAGTTGTAGTTTGAAGGAAACAGGGCCCACCTTCTCCAACACCTTGTAGGGCCCCAAAATCTCGCATCCAATTTGCGGCTCGGGCGTTGGGTGGGCAGGTTCTTGGTAGACAACCAGACTCGATCCCCACCAGGACGTCAGGACCCTCCTGGCGCCGCCCGATCAGCCATCCGCTTGTAGTCGGCCTTGGCCTGGTCCAATTGAGTACGTAGCAAATCTTGAAGTGCAGCGAGCTCTCGCAGCGAATCCTCCGCCACCGGCACTTCCCAGGAGTCACAGGAGGGTAGAACCGGGGATGGTATCCATAGTTGGCAAAGAAAGGAGTCTCCTTGATGGATTCCTGCGTCGCATTGTTGTAAGCAAACTCTGCCATCGACAACAAAGACGCCCAGTTGCTTTGCTGATAGTTAACATAGCACCGCAAATACTGCTCCAAGGTGGCATTCACCCGTTCGGTCTGGCCATCGGTCTGAGGATGGTGGGCCGTAGACATCCGCGCCTCAATCCCCAGCTGCTTCTGAACAGCCTTCCAGAACTGGGAAGTGAACTGGGAACCACGGTCCGTCACCAAACTCTCGGGCAAGCCATGCAACCGAAACACATGTTGCACAAACATATCGGCCGTCTCCTTGGCCGTAGGCACCCCCACACAGGGGATGAAGTGTCCCATCTTGGTGAGACAGTCCACCACGACCAGGATCGTGGTGAACCCCTTGGACTTGGGCAAATCAGTGATGAAATCGGCCGAAATCATCTTCCACGGGGCAGAAGGGGTCGGGAGGGGCTGGAGCAAACCGGCCGGCTTGCCCCCCGGGTTCTTGGCCCGCTGGCACACAGGGCAGGATCCCACAAAGTCCTCCACATCCCGGCGCACTTTGAGCCACCAAAAGTCCCGTAGGACCAGCTGCAGAGTCTTAAAGAGCCCAAAATGTCCCGCTGCCTTGGTGTCGTGGCAAAGCTTTAGAATGTCCCCCGCTCAGGGCCCGGAGAAACATAAACAGAGTCACGGTGATAGAGCACCCCGTTTCTCACCTGAAACGGAGCCTGCATCCCCTTGGTCAGCTGCTCTTGCACCCAAGGGTCGTCCCGTTGGCGGGCCTGAACCCGCACACTCAACGGCCGCTTATCCACAGGGCCGGGCGGGGCCGCCGGAGCCGGCGCGGGAGCCGTTCGAGCGGCTGCAAAGTTCTCCGCCTTGAGCAGAGGCTGCTCGGGGAGGCCTTCCCCCCCGCGGACATACTCCGGCTTCCGGGACAGGGCATCAGCTTGCTTGGTCTGCTTGGGGGTCACATAGTGAATGCGGAAATGAAGCGCTCAAAGAACAGGGACCATCTCTGTTGCCTCTGGTTCAATTTGCGCTGAGACTTCAAGTGCTCCAAATTCCGGTGGTCGGTGTGAACTTCCACCGGGAATTTGGCCCCTTCCAGGAGGTGTCTCCAGACTTCAAACGCCACCTTGATGGCGAGGAGCTCCTTCTCCCAAATGGTATAGTTCTTCTCCGGCGCCGTGAGCTGCCGGGAATAGTAGGCGCAGGGCAACAAGTCCGTCCCCTGTGGTTGTAGCAGGATCGCTCCCACTGCTACATCAGAAGCGTCAGCCTGCACGATGAAGGGAGTGCGGGGGTTGGGGTGCTGCAAAAGCGGCTGAGTGGTGAACAGCTGCTTCAGCCTCCGGAACCCCGCATCCGCCTCCGGCGTCCACCGGAACGGCACCTTACCCCGCAGGCACTGGGTGATCGGATCAGCCCACTTGGCAAAGTCAGGAATGAACTTTCTGTAGTAGTTGGCAAAGCCCAGGAAGCGTTGAATGTCCTTCGTCTTCCACTCATCTCCCTGACGAATCCGGACAAGATTATAGGCACCCGGAGGTCCAGTTTCGTGAATACCTTGGCGCCCGCATCCGTTCCAGCAACTCGGGGATCAGGGGCAAGGGGTAGCGGTTGCGAAATGTGATCTTGTTGAGCTCCCGATAGTCATTACACAACCGCAGTTCCCCTGATTTCTTCTTGACAAACAGGATGGGCGCCCCGCCCCGGGACTGCGAGGCGGATGAACCCCTTCCGCAGGTTTTCGTCCAGGAAATCGCGAAGGGCCTGCTGCTCCGGGTCCGAGAGGGGGTAGAGCCTCCCCCTCGGGATCGGGGCTCCGGGTTCCAAATCAATGGCACAGTCATAAGGCCGGTGCGGAGGCAGCCGTTCCGCCTCCTTCTCGCTGAAAACGTCCCAAAAGCCAGCGTACTTCTTGGGCAGCGTCGCCACCGTAGTCACCTCCTGCGCCGCACACGCCCGGGCCATCATGCAGTGGCTCTGGCAATGGTCAGAAGCAAAAACAAGCTGTCGCTTGGCCCAGGAGATCTGGGGATCATGGAGCGTCAGCCACACAACCCCCAACACAATAGGAAAGTCCGACAGCTTGGTCAGGAGAAAGGAAATCTCTTCTTTGTGAGAACTAGTCCACATCCTGGTGGGAGCGGTATACTGGGTCACAGCCCCAGCTTTCAAGGGCCTCCCATCAATAGTCTGAATGCCCTTGGGCTCTTGAAGATCCAGAAATTGTAATCCAGCAGACTGGGCATAGTCTGCGTCAATGAAGTTGTTGGTAATCCCCGAGTCGATCATGGCATGGACCATCATCGGCCCCTTCTCGGGGGTCTTCCCACGCGGTTTCTGGGGGCAATCACGAGAAAAATGACCCGAGCCCCCACAGTACCAACAAAGGTTGAGTCTTTGGCGCCGGGCCTTTTCAGCGGCGTCCACTTTCGGCCGCACCGTGCCCAGTTGCATCGGTTCAGAGTCATCCACAAAAGGGGTGGGAGCAGGAATCTGGCGGGGCACAAACTGGCCGGTCCCGGCCTCCCGCTTGTTCGGCGGTTTCTCTGTTGGGCCGCCCCCCCCACCTCCTCTTGTGTTGCGTGGCCGCCTCCGCCCGCAGACTCAGGGCGATGGCCTCCTCCAGGTCGGCCGGCCGGGGCAACTGTAACATCTGTTGTTGAAGCTCGGGCGAGAGTCCCGCTAGATACGTATAGCGTAAGGCCGCCACTTCCCACTTGGTCTGGCTGGCCAACACTCGGAAACGGGAAATGTACTGGGCCAAGGACATGTCCTTCATGGTCAGCCGTGCCAGATCCCGTTCCGCCAGGTCCTCGTTGACGGGAGGTCCCCAGGTCGCCCGGATCGCCGCCAGGAAAGTGTCCAAAGTAGCCACATGAGGAGACGCTGCATTGATGAGGGAGTTGCCCAAGTCGCTGCCATCCCCTCCATGCAGTTGAACACGAACCCCACCTGGGCTCGGGGGGTGGCAAACTCGTTGGGCCGCAGCTCCAGGTACATCCTGA
Organism: Anolis apletophallus; assembly: GCA_030556195.1. Lineage (NCBI taxonomy): Eukaryota > Metazoa > Chordata > Lepidosauria > Squamata > Anolidae > Anolis > Anolis apletophallus. Next base: position 92,045,662 of record JARBWK010000001.1, on the reverse strand, counting down.
CCTGGGCAATAAAAACTTCCACCGCCGCCGGATGTCCATTGAAACGTGCCGGGGCATTCACCGACGGGTGCCGCCCCGCTCGGGTTCGCAACTCTGCCACCTCCTGCTGCAACGCCACCACCTGCTGATCCGTCAAGTTAGCCATGGCGACAGTGGGGACGATGGGAGCCTGGATGCGCTTCCGGCGGTTCCTGGTACGCCGTGGTGCGAAAAGGGGTTCGAGGAGTTCTCCGGCCAACTGTCACAATCGCCGACTTAGAACTGCCCCTTTAACACACACACAGAGACGTAGTAAAGGCTAACTATGTTTATTGAATAAAACAAATCCAAAAAGGCAATTCACTTATAAAGTTCATAGAATAGAGCAATCAGCACGAAGCTGCAGTTCAGTAAAATAAGCAAAGTTCCAAAAGGTAGATCCAAAGGCGAATGTGGTAAAAAGCTTGGCAAGGCCCCCGGATTCAATCCGGAACGAAGCAAGGGATCCGCACCAATGCGAATCGGAAACAAGGCAAGGTCTTGGTCTAAGGCGAGCCAAACTAGGCTCCAAGATTCACTCCGCTTCAACGCCCTTCAGATCAGACGTGGCCGGAGAACTGACGATCAGTTCCCACGGGGCCGTTCTTAATCCCTCGGCCTGGAACCCCGACGATCTAGGGCCCGGCGTCTCCAGTCTCTACTTTCCGAACGGCGACGGTCTAGGGACAGATGCCAGCTCCTCCTGCCCTCCTCTATGTCCCTGCGCCTGTTATGAGAACGGCCCCGCTCTTCCAGTCCAGTATCGCTATCTTCCTGAGAAGCAGCCTCCCCCGGAGTTTCCCAGCCGCTAGCCTCCATCTGCTGCCCGGCCAGCTCTTGGGAACCTCGGCCGTTTGGGAATTCATAACTATCTCCGCTATCTGCTTCGCTGCCTCCCATCTCCACCTGGTCCGCTCCTTCCCCGGGAGAATGCTCCCACTCGAGATCCCAGGCTAAACTCTCTACAGGTGAAATGGGCAAAGGCACGGCTGACCAATCTTGCTCTGGGCCTTCCAACTCATCCTCCGAGTCCCTTCCAGCCTGTGCGGGTCCCAATGCCAACGGGACCCCCGGCGCGTCACCCCCCCCCCCCAGTGGCACGAACGAGCCCATGGGTGCTACACTGAGCTATATGGACTGGGATCTATTTGACACAATGCGTGTATTTCCGTCATATTGAGGACACTATCAGATATTCCGGACTTTGTTGAAATATACTTTGGATTATATCCATCACCATGCATTGGCTACCACGCTCGTACTTTATCGGGACCCACTTGGGAGGTACTCTTCTGGCGATACTATATAGTACTTTCCACATTTGAACTGTGATTTTTGCACTAATTATTGCATTTATTGTTTACTATGTGTTGAACAATGGATATATAGTGACTTTTGTACTTGATGCATTTTCAAATTTAATGTATGTATTTTCAATATTTATAAAATATAAGCTTGATACATATTATTCCAGTGTTCTCATACTTAGTGTCTTTGCCTATAGATGCAGGTGAAACATCAGGATAAAATGCTTCTAGAACATGGCCAATAGCCCAAAAAACGTACAACAACACAGTGATTCCAGTCATGAAAGACTTCGACAATACAATGTCTGGAATCGCTCCAAAACAGAACATCTTCAAATTTAGAATTGCACCACATAAGCAAAATACATCGTAAAAAATTTTTTGACTGGAAGATGGAGCTCCTCTGGCCAATGGGGCCCTGTGCTTAAGTACACCTAAGCACAATGGTAAATCTGGCACTGATTAAATGGTTGGGGATGGACCAGAGTGAAGCCTCAGCCCATTCCCAAGCTCCAACCCCATTCATCTTTCAGGGCTATGCCTGTTTGGCTGGGCTTTCCTCTCTTTCCCAAGAGGAATCATAGCGTTGAAAGAGACCACATGGGCCATATAGTCCAACCCCCTGCCATGCAGGAAAAGCACAAAGGAAGGGCCAGTCAAACAGACACAGCCCTGACGGGTAGGAATGCACTTGGAAAACAAGACAGCCACTTATACCACTCATCCTCGCCACCATAAGCCCCAAATTGGTCCCCCTGGTAAACAGAGGAACATTTTTTGATGTTTGGCTAAATTACAGTAGGTCAAAAACATTCTAGTGGTGGCATAAAGTTCTAGAGATACAAGCCTTTCATAGAATATAATCTGTAATTTTAATTTCATCACTGAATGTTCCATCCCATCCTAGCAACTATGACGAAGATGCATTATGAGATGATGGTGTTGTTGAATTCATTACTTGCCAAAGGCTCTGTAAATAAAGCATCATTTTAAAACAGCTGAGAAGCAACTGAAATGGGTGCTGCTGAAATGTTCCCTCAGATTCAGTGCCTTTTAAGATCTGAGTTGCTATATTTTGTACCAGCTAGGGTTTTGCAAAGGAAGCTCCAAATAGCTCATATTCCAATATTATGGTTATAAAGAAGTGAAACATCTATGATAAACTTTGTATCCTAGATGAAAAGCTACCATCTCTGTATCTTTGCAGAGCTGGAAATAGACAGGGATCTTTAAGCAAAGACTCTCATCTAAGTATTCAGTTATAGCCTAAAATCACTTCAGTGTTTTGATAACTGAGGTTTTTATAGTTCTTAGCATGACACCGAAGGAGGCTTTTGGCTCAACAGTGCTCATCCTTAGAAATTAATAGGTTCCCATTAGTTCCTTCTCCCTCCTTAACAGTTGAGTTTCAGGTCCAAGTCAGAACTAAAGAGAAATTGATATTTTGGGCCTGAAGGGATGATGATTCAAGTATGAAAACAGTGTTTAAGTTTTTTATGTATGATTTCTTATGCCAACTTAAAAATCAGTTCAGTGTGTGCATTATGGGATTGAACCTGTTATGGGGAGAGGACATGATTATGAAGCACTTACAAAAAAATATATATGTGGAAACTGTTTTCAGCAGTAAATACTTTATAAATTCCAACAATAGACTAGAAGCATAACCTGTAAAATAAAGTGTGAAACATGATGAATGTTGGGATTTCCAGATTAATTTTTGCCAGAATTTAAAAAATGTTCATTCTCAATAATCCCAATGTCTACTTTTCAAGATGCCAAAGCCTACCTCCATAGGTACACTCTTTCCAAGTTCAGAATTTGCAAGCAAAGATCTGACAAATATTATTATTATTCATTATTTACCATATTTATATACCACCTTTCTCAGCCCGAAGGCAACTCAAGGCAATTTACAGTCTGCACAATTCGATGCTCCCAACAACATAAAATACAATTTAAAAATGTTTAGCAAATAATATAAAAACCATACAAAACCAATAAAAGCACATTCTCAACCTGTACTTCACTCTTCGAACCTTTATAGGTACGTACCCATTTTTAATGTGTCTTGGCTATTCAGAGGAACTGCACTCATCATTAAAGTTATGGATCTTCCTGGAGGGTGCGAGGGAAGTTGTCCTTAGTTTTCTTCTCTCTGCTGGCTGTTGTTAGGTTGCCTACCATCTGGTTTGCATCCCACCACCAGTAAATGGCCACGGCAGTAACTGCGAGAAAAGAAGAAGTGTGGTGCTGTTTGTGTGGAGCCTTATGTTTCATATGCCCCAATTTAGAGTTACAGTCAGTACTGGTATCATTCTACCAACATACTATTGACTGGATTAACAGCTTCAAAGATGATTTCCTTATATTTACATTCTATGTCTCAATGAATATTTTGTAAAAAAAAAATGTTTAAAAGGCAAGTAGAATGAAGACAGACTGAATGCAGAACAGAACCTCTGTGCCCCACGGTTTAGGTTGCCAGTTTGAAATGTGGAAATGGTTGTATGAAGAGGGAATTTGAATATATAACAGGAACTGCTGAAATTCTATGTTCTCTACAACTACTAAAGCAGTGGTTCCCAACCTGTGGTCCATGGACCACCACTGGTCTCCAAGAACTAAAATATGGTCCACGGTCTCGTTACTACACCGTTGCAACAACAGTTACTTGTCTCGTGAAATTCTCTTATAGTGCCAAGGCAATAGGGATGTTGGGGGGGGAGAGGCTAACTATCCACGAAAGGCATGACAACAAACCTCCTGACTGCTGCTTCTCCTCCTCCCTCCCTGAGCAGAACCACTTCATGTGGCACCTGAAAGTGAGGGTGCCTTGGTGTCTTCATTTTAGGCTTATTCCTGGGGTTATTTGGGGTGTTGATTCAGAAAATTGCATTGGATAGACCACATCAGCACTATTTTCTGATACAGAGCATGTGCCATCCAGTAGTCACCATCTGCTCACCCACAGAAAATCTGATTTATTAATCTAGAGCTGATGTGGTCTATCCAATCAGCACCCCAAATAACCAAACCAAATCTAAAGTTGAACAAAAACCCTTTCGTTAGTAACGTTGGAGAGTAGTCCCTGTTTTTTTTTTAAAAAAAGGGAACCATTGCACTAAAGAGAAAGGACCCTCTCAAGTTTTCACACAGACAACCCTAACCCAGCTTCCAATCATGCCTGTGAGCTCAGTTCCACAACAGCGGCTTGGAGCCAAAGGGCTACTAAACATGTTGGCTTAGGTCACTAGGCATGTTCATAGCTCCCCATTCCCCCATGAAGGACACTGCCATTTCAAAAGGTCTAATGCTCTTGAGTGCATAGAACCACTTACATTGTGAAGTTTCAGTTTCGTTGGCTGACTCTTCACTGAATCAGGTGAGCTTCATATCATTTTCTTCTAGGTATTGCATCAAGCAAGAGGAAACCTGAGATTTGAGAGCCAAGTTTCATGTCTGAACCATGACTAATGGGTTCTATTTAGAGCAGGATGGGGATGATGAACAAATAGCTTCTGACATTATGCTTTTATGCTTAGGTTTTTATGCATCATGTTGAAGAGGGACCATTATATGGCTGTAGTGTGTGTGTGTGTGTGTGTGTGTATGTGTATGTGTATATATATATATATATGATCACCATACTGAAAAGTATAAAAACAAATTGTGATGTCCCTCTCCTGTGTCCTCGTGGTAATGGTGTATGATTTCAGCTATCACAAAATCCACAGGAGTCCATTGTGTCTAGCTTCCCAGAAGACCAAATGAGACACAGACAGGTGGAAGGCAAAATCAGAGGTTTAGTCTCACTGGTCAGAGAAGAAATCAGCGGAGAAGGCTCCCCAAAGAACCAACATACCACAGTTGTGAATTAGGAGCATATTTATTACATTCAAGACTCCCAGGCTAGGTCTTGATCAGTTCAAGAAGTGTTTTGCTAGAATCTGCTCTGAGGTTGGTCCGGAATTATCTTTGACATCATTATTACTTGGTCCCCTCTGTGGCAGGAAGCTCAAATAAACTCTTATGTGCTCATTTGCTGATCTGCCCCTGAAAAGTCTGTGATTGGAAAGGAATGTAGTTTGGTGATTGGTAATAGGCTTAGTGACCTGGCTCCAATGGATACAATGGATTTAGTCCAGATATACAATGGGTGCTTTAGCTAATGGCGATCCCAAAGGGTATCACAAGGTAGGTCTTGTTAGGGGCATGGAAGAGGGCCCATGGACCCACAGGCCCATAGTCCATTAGACCTGTACTTTTTACAAAGGCCCAGGTCTAATCAGTTATCAAATTAATTTGGGATAAAACAGGGTTTCCTGCTTTGCCTCGAATTAATAAGGAAATGCCGAAAAAATTCTGATAATTTGATCAAGGAGAAAGTTTATGAACAAAGCTCTTTGGCAGGCAAAAGTTGAGCAACAGCACCCCCCTATGGCCAGAACCAAGCATGGCCTCCAAGATGCCAAAGATGGGAAGCATATATATACCTCTATGTATGTACAGTTATCTGTCTTGTCAGTGTATAACGGCATTGAATGCTTGCCATATATGTGTTCTGTGATCTGCTGAGTTCCCATTGGTGTGTGAAAGGTAGAATATAAATACTGCAAAATAAATAAATAAATCATACAATCTCAAAAGTTATCCTCCCAACCTTCAATTGTAGCATATAGAATTACTTTCTGTAAAATTTGAATATTTATGTTTTTACTCAGTATTCTGGAATTTTTTTATTGCTGACTGAATGACCAGTGCATAGGCCTTCACTTCTGTTTCTGTGTTTTCATGATCCATTACAACCCTGTCCATATAGCAAAATGCTGAGATATCCTTGTATGTTTTCATGGCTTTTCTATTTTTCTGACTTTTTTCAGCTCTTCTACAGTTCTTCAAGTTGGTGTTTGGCCTGAAGTTTTACAGGGCTTTTGGGGGTTATTTTTAGCATCTGGAATTAAAAGAGAGACTAAAGCTCTCATGCTGTCAATCTCCCAGGAAGCAAGCAGGGCTGTTTACTACAGGATATGATTCCAGGGCTTTGTCCAGTTCCCTTTCAGATGACACCATTGATGAAGCTTCTGTCCCTTCCTTTGGGAGAATGATAAAGTCACTCTGGGCATTTTTACAAGAGGAACTTCCTTTATATCACTCTTGGAAAAGGCCATTAAGTATGATTGTATCTTCTCATGTTATAAAGCCGTCTTTTTCCTCCTACAAATATCTTCTTAGCAGGGGCCATTCTTCACAGCAGGCTGTTCAAAGGAGATGGCTCTTGGACAAAATAAGCAAGTCCTTTAGCCCTTTCTCTTGTGCTTTAATTTCATTTCTATTTTAAGACTTGCTCTTTGCTACAGTAATCAGACCAAGCAAGCATCGCCACACAGCTCTTACCTCATTATTCACAAGGCTGCTATCATGGCTTTGTGTGTTCTGTAATTCCAAGAACTTTTTAAACATTTGGCAGTCATTGCATCAATCGGTGCTTTTCACACAATGGCATACTTTCCAACTGTCCTGCCTTGGCAGGGTCAGCGCTGCTTAATCCTATTTTGTCCCACTTTTTAAACTACTTTTATAATGTTCCTGTCTCCTCTTCCTGCTTTGTTTTCAGCTTACCTCAGCTCCTGCAAACTGAGTTCAAAGTGAAAAAGTAGGTTGTCCTCAATTAGCAGACAGGAAATGAAAGAAGACATTGTCCTTCCCAGTAAATTCAAAAGCAGACTGCTGCAACCTCTTAAGCTCGCAATTTCTTTCTCCTGAATGATATCATTAGCATACTTTGCTTTTGTCCACATGTGTTTTTATTTTCACCAAAAAATGTTGGAAGGTATGGAGTTGGTGCATATATTGTCCTTTAGTCCAGGGCTTCTTAAAATTTTCACTTTCATGACCCTTTTTTGCCCAAGAAATTTTTGCGTAACCCCAGGTATATAGGGATACAAAATAGGTGTAAAATTATACCTTTACTTATAATCAATCAGGATTTGCAAGGTTTACTAAACAGTCTGATTTTCCTTTTCGTGTAATACAAGTGAAGCCTTTTCTGCAGAGTCCACTATAAACACTACCTATTTTTGCTAATAAATTTCTATAAATTAGTGGTATTCAGAAACCTTTCATGTTGACAAATTTTTCATGACTTCATCATTTTGCGAGGGGACACTGTTGGGTTCAGGATGTATACTTTAAGAAGAGGTGCTTTAAACCACAAAATGATACTTTTGCCCAGAAGGCAAAAGGACATGCTACTTCCAAATGCAAAAGTTTAAATTCCATTTAAAATAGGCAAGTTCTAAGAATTGCATACTACTAGCTGGTGGGATTAAATCCCTTATCACAAAATAATCACATCAACCTATTTGAAATGAAACAGTTTTGATGAATAATTAAATACCAATATCATATTTAATAAATGTCATGAAAACATTTTGTGGGAAGAGGGAGATTACGCTCACTCACTACTATCAATCACAGAAGGAGCAGAGGCGGGATATTTCTTCTTCTTCCTCCTTCCAAAAAGCAGAATTGGTTCTTCCCAACTACCCACTGCTTTAGCACAGCCAAACGGAAAGGAGTCATATTATCTGTCAGAGCTTTGGAATGTGGTTGGTTGGTGGTGGTTACTTCTTTGATAATTGATAACATCCCTTCGCTAGAATCTGCACTGTAGCTTGTGTCCACTGAAATAGCAAAGATGAGAAACCATGAAAAAGCAAAATGACAATTTCAGATTTTGAGGTATCTTGGATTTTGGAATGCTAAACCTATATATATATATATATACATACATATATATATATACATATATATACTATATATATATATATATATATATATATATAAAACACCTGTGTGCACAAATTCATTTGCAATTCATTTGTTGTATCTTATTTGTAACACTTGCATATACAAACAGATATTAAGAAACACGGGAGGGGGGGGCACACCCACACAAAAACTTAAGAATCAAACACTCACCCAATACTTTTCATTTAAATTCTGTAAACCTCATAAGCCTCCCAAAGTCAGTTTCGTTTTCAGCACAAGGAAATGAGGCGAAGCCAAAAAAAAACCCCCTGCCATTCCTCTTTAAAGGAGCTGAGTAGGCTGGGAAGGACGCTGAGAGAACACATAACTCTGGGAAATGTAGGTTGGGAAGGTGAGGACCACTGTGTCAGAAAATTCAAAAGGCCCCACCTTAAACTACATTACCCACAATTCTGCTTGCACCCCCAATGTCCGTCTGTAGCAGCAGCAAGAGTTGCAATAAATTATTGAATCTGCAAAGAGGACTCACTGATACTAGTAAGTACTAGGCATGATAACAAATCGAAAAATGGCGATTCTAAAATCAAATGGGGGGGGGGATTTTTTTTTGATTAGTATATCAAAGACTTACAAAAAAATTCCCAAAATTTTCGAAATGTAACTTAAGTACTAACGAAATTGTAGAAATTGTATGCCAGAGCATGCGCTTTCAGATGGTTTGGCCTACAACTCCCAGAAATCCTAACAGCTGGTAAATTGGCTGGGATTTCTGGGAGTTGTAGGCCAAAACTTGAATAAACCACACTGAATTCTAGATGGGACTCTCCAAATAGGAAGGAGGGAGGGCAGGAGGAAGGGAGGGAGGGAGGGGTTGTTCTATTCTTGGAAGCAGCGCAAGAAAAGGAGGAGGAGCCCCCTTGCTCCTCGCTGCCTCTCTCTCACCCCGATCCTGAGGGAGCGAGGGCCCAAGTTTGCCCAGGCTGAGAGGAAAAGGAAGAGGCCTGAGGCTGTGAGGAATGGTGGGAGTTGAAGTCCAAAACACGTACCTGGAGGGCTGAAGCTGGTCCCTGCGATGGGGCAAGGCAGAGCAACGGGGAAGAGAAGCATCTGAGAGAGCGCCGGGAGAGAGAGGAGAAGCGCGTGTGTGTGTGTGTGTGTGAATCAGGCCCCTGCGATGGGGCATGCATGGCAGCAGAGCAACGGGGAAGAGAAGGAGGGGGGGGGGGAAGCCTGGAGAGAGAGGAGAAGCGTGCGTGTGTGTGTGTGTGAATCAGGCCCCTGCGATGGGGCATGCATGGCAGCAGAGCAACGGGGAAGAGAAGGAGGGGGGAAGCCGGGAGAGAGAGGAGAAGCGCGCGCGTGTGTGTGTGAATCAGGCCCCTGCGATGGGGCATGCATGGCAGCAGAGCAACGGGGAAGAGAAGGAGGGGGGGGGGGAAGCCTGGAGAGAGAGGAGGAGAAGCGTGCGCGCGCGTGTGTGTGTGTGTGAATCACTTTCCAGAATGCATTGCCTCTACCTAGCAGCAGCGTCACTTCCAGTTCCCCATAGAAATGCGGGAAAAAGAAGAAGCTGAATGAAGGCGGGAAGGAAATGAGGGGGAGAAGACAGGGTGAGTAGTACAATAATTAATTAATTAATAATTAAGAATTTCTAACGATCCTAACGCAAATTGTTGGCCTCACGGACCGTAAAAGGAAGTCTACTTCCTGGTTCGGGGCAGCGATCCGTAAAACAACAAAAGTCCCATTAATTACGGATTTCTAACGAATCAATTAGATTTCCGTTTCAATTTTAGCATGCCTAGTAAGTACATCTGTGCTGGACTGGGAGGAAATCCCTAAATTGAATTTCTGTGGGTTATGTTGTGTAGTGTGTCATATATGCTGTATGGTGTGTCAAGGATATAGCTGATATGACTTTAAAAAAATTATGTCAAGACTTTAAAAAATTTCCAAAAATCAGTAGATGTGCAAATCTTTCTGAAACTTGAGGGTAATGATCCCCTGTTATCTTGTGTCATTGTATAGAAAATTCAAGATCACTCTTGGTAATTTTTTTAAGTTGTTTTCGAAAGCTTCAGCCTCTCCCCCCCCAAAAAAAATCAGAGGATGAGTGAAACGTTCTGGTGGGCTAACAGTGGTAAATGTGTTCTATAATTGCAGCAAGTTTCACGTTGATAGTGCTAACAATGACGGGGAAAGGAGCTCCTGAAGTTTCCCCATTGGCACAATTACTTAACAAAAAAGTAGTTACCTCATTATAGTTACAATATGGACCCCATTCAATTTTGGAAATACTGTAGAAACGATTTCTTCCCCACTCCCTAATTTAGTAATGAGTATTGAAACAATTTTTTCATTGATTGCACAGGCCTAATATATAGCTGGTAGACAGAACTTCATGAAGACATGGTATTCCATAATAGTAAAGTAGTTATTAATGGAAAATGCTCTGCTTTGTGCTTCTATTGATCACACCTCTCTTGATGTCAATTGGTAGAGAGGTTCCGTGCTGGATAGTCAATTAGATCAGACTGTAAAGAGGTTTAGAAGTAAGCACCAATATTTTGAATGATGTCCAGAAGCAAGACAGCAACTTCTTCAAATAGCTAAATTGTATTATGTGCCCTTTCTGCAGCTCACCATGTCAAACAGACACATCACTACAAAGTATGGCATAAATATATGTTGAACCTGCTCTTGTCCTAACCAGTCTGTTCAGTATATAAATATATAAATATACAACTTTATTGTTACCCTGCCACCATCTGACCTCTGTTGCATTACTGAGCTGACCTCTGTTGCATTACTGAGTCCTGGCTGCAAGATAGCGATAACTCCTGCCTGCAAGAACTGGTACCTGCTGGCTACGCTGTTACTCACCAGAATAGGAACGGGAGGTGGGGGGGGGCGTGGCAATCCTCGCCCGTGACCTGTTACATCTTAGAGTGGTCCCTGCTCTGGAGACAGACGGGATTGAAAGTGTCGGTCTGATGTGGGGAGCCCAGGAGAGTATAGCCTTCTTACTGGTGTACCGTGCACTCAGCGCACCAGCGAGGAGCCTATCCCTGCTGCTGGAGACTGTGGCGGAGTGGGCATTGAGGTTCTCTAGACTTGTGGTGCTGGGAGACTTCAATGTCCACGCCGACACAGCCTTCTCTCCATCTGCAGCAGGGGATCTAGTGTCGACCATGGTGGCACTGGGCCTCTCCCTTTCCAAGTCGGGCCCCACACATCGGGCCAGTCACACTCTTGATCTGATCTTCTCTGCGGATTGTCCAAGTGTCCGTCATCTCCGTAATAGAGGTGCCATGGTCGGATCACTGTGCTCTAAGAGTCCGGGTCGAACAATCCCCCCCCCCCCCCCGGCAAGGGTGCCGAACCGACTTGGGTTTGCCTGATGGGACATATGGAACCAGCCAGGTTCCTGAACGCCCTGAAGGATTTGGAACCTGTTACGACTCGCTCGATGAGCTAGTGACCACCTGGAACTGTAAGCTAACCGCTGCTCTTGACGAGATCGCCCCTAAACGCCCTCTCAAGCAACGCTTGTGGGGACAAGCGTTGCTCCCTGTGGTTCACCAAAGATCTCAGGGCCATGAAGCGGGAGAAGAGACGGCTAGAGTGCATGTGGAGGAAGCTCCATGACGGACCTTCGGAATCAGCTTATAAGCTCTTTTTAGAAGCTTATGAGCATGCCATCAAGGAGGCAAAAAATCCTACTATGCCTCTTTGATAGCGTCTGCAGATGCACACCCGGCTCAATTGTTCAAAATAATTCGGCAGTTGACGATGGTCCATACCATCCCAAACAATGACGATCGGGCCCTTACTGCCGAGGCTTTTCAGAATCATTTCGCAGACAAGATTGCGACGCTCCGCCGGGACCTCCCTACCACGGTTAATACAGTATTGGAACTTGAGACTCCGTGGCCCTCCGCCGGGTCCACCTTCAACCGATTTCGACCACTGGACGTAGAGGATGTTGACAAGATTGTCTCAGCTCTTCAACCTACCACCTGCTCCCTCGACCTGTGCCCCTCCACGCTGATTCGGGCTTGCGTGGAGGGGTTACGAGGCCCTCTGTTGAATATAGTCAACTGCTCCCTTGAGCAAGGAGCTTTTCCAGAGGTGTTAAAAGAGGCGGTGGTTAGTCCATTGCTGAAAAAGCCGGGGTTAGATCCCGCGGCTCCCTCCAATTACCGCCCAGTGTCCAATTTACCGTACCTGGGCAAGGTAATTGAAAGGGCAGCAATGGACCAGTTGCAGACATTCTTGGATGATGCAACCTGGCTAGACCCCTTCCAGTCCGGCTTCCGTTCGGGCCATGGGACGGAGACCATCCTAGTCTCCATCACAGACCTACTCCGTTGCCACTTGGACCAAGGCGGATCGGCGCTGCTCGTGTTATTGGACCTCACGGCAGCGTTTGATACTGTCAATTACCAACTTTTGACACACTGCCTGGCGGTGGCGGGGGTGAGGGGGACAGCCCCCAACTGGCTGTCCTCCTTCCTCCAAAACCGCCAGCAGCGAGTGAAGTGGGGAGGGGTGGTTTCCGAGGGCTCCCCCTTACATTGTGGAGTTCCTCAGGGGGCCATCCTCTCCCCGCTGTTATTTAACATCTACATGCGACCACTTGCCCAATTGGTGCGGAGTTTTGGGCTGGAGTGCCATCAGTAGGCTGATGATACCCAGCTCATTCTGAGGATTGATGCTGGGGTGGAATCCGTACCTGATAATTTCCATCTCTGCCTGGAAGCCGTGACTGGATGGCTGCAAGCCAGTAAGTTGAAGGTGAACCCAGCGAAGACGGAGATCTTCTGGCTGGGCCGCCCGGGGGGGGGGGGGGGAGATCCAGTTGCCAATGTTTGACGGCATGGCGTTATGCCTGCAGCATCTAGTAAAGAGTTTATGGGTCCGACTGGACCCCCAGCTGTCTATGGAGGCGCAGGTTGCCTGCGCCTGCAAGACAGCTTTTTACCATCTCCGACAGGCGAAACGTCTGGCTCCCTATCTCTCCCGTCGCGACCTGGCCACGGTGATCCAAGCCACGGTCATCTCGAGACTTGATTACTGTAATGCGCTGTACATTGGCCTGCCCTTGTCGACGATCCGGAAACTCAAGCTAGTGCAGAACGCAGCACGCCTGCTCTCAGGAGCTGTAAGATCTGCTCACGCAACCCCATTGCTGCGCGAACTGCACTGGCTCCCAATTGAATTCCGGGTCTTCTTCAAGGTGTTAGTTCTAACTTTCAAGGCCTTATATGGTTTGGGGCCAGTGTACCTGAGGGAGCGGCTTACCCCATACGTGCCCAGAAGATCACTGTGCTCAGAGGGGCTCAACATGTTGGATGTGCCTGGCATAAAGACCTACAGGCTAGCCAGCATGCGGCAGAGGGCATTTGCAGTGGCCGCGCCAACGCTATGGAACTCGTTGCCTGGAGAGACGCACGCCCTGCGGGACTTGATGACATTTCGTAAGGCTGTTAAGACCTGGCTGTTTAGACAGGCATTCGGCTCTGGCCAGTGCCCGCCATAACCTGCCACCCGCCGCGTCACTGCCGCTACATCACTACTGTCCTGTTACAGTTTTACTGGGGGATGGGGGGAGGGTGGAATTGGTTTTAACGCTGTTTTAATGTTGTTATGTGTTTTATTGGTATTTTATCATTGTAAACCGCTCTGAGCTTCAGAGTGAGCGGTCTACCAAGCTGAAATAAATAAATAAATAAATAAATATTAATATCTCCCCGGAGGGACTCGGGTGACTCACAAAAGCACTCGAGGTGCAAATACATAAAATATAATAAGTGCCTGACCAATATCACCATAACAATAACAAACCACATAAAATCATAAATCCTACTAGTTGAAACCAATAAAATGCAACAGTAGCTGCAGATACAGTATAAGCAAATTGCAATCAGTATCAGCATCCACTCACTTCTGTGCTGAAAACTGAATGCAAATGTCACCCATCCTGATTTTCTCCTCCTGGTTGGCTAAGCTATCCTGAAAGCTGAGAAACTATTTAAAAGGGGGCTAGTGTTAAACAAGAACAAGGATTGAAGCTACAACTGAGATTGGGATGATGGGTAGTGGAGATTATAATAACAGGTAGCAACTGAAATTTATAAAAAGTCCATGGAACAAGGCATATCCAATTCATGACACTGCTGCCCCTCAATAATGCTGGTACTGTTGCCACTTCAGCACCTCCACAGCACACTTAAGAAAGCAGTGCCAAACTGGTTGCAAAAAAGGATCATTGACTCCTTCTCAGTGGATGAAGAAATGCAGCTGTGTTTGATTGGGTAAGGGAGAAGTTGCACAGACATACTCTACATGTTCAGAGCAAATAGTGCTTTGCTCCCATATAACATTTCACAGAATTAGCCTCTCCCCGCCCCCGGTGCCTTAACCTTCTGCTGCCTTTCAAGTTTGTTGGACTATAACTTTCATTATCTCTGGTCATGCTGTTTGAGGATGACAAGGATTTCATAGAGCAATGTAGGATTCTTTTAGCAATTCTGTGCATTTCTCCCATCCTAGCCTTTGTACAGCCCTCTGGGTTACCAATTAGGGGATTTTGTTCTACTTTGGGAAAGATGTATTTGCAAAATTCGGTGAAAGCCTCTATTTCATGGAGGTTTCAGCATAGAGCATCTATACTTGTGGGATTGAATTATACTTTTCTCAATCACGAGGCAAAAGCAAACCACTTCTTATGCCTTCTTCGGCACTGAGATGGACTTCAAGTGGAATGGTACAAATCAAGGCAGATTACAAACTGACCCATATGAATGGGGGTTATGGATTGTGCGTTCTAAAAACAAATTTAGAATATGGTTGCCGTATTCCACTTCCTCACTCCTGAGCATTTAATTTGAATATTATACACATGATTCAAATTATGCAAATTATGCAAATTTGCATTTTAAGTGTGAAAATTGAGCAGATAAATTGTAGGGTTTTTTTCTTCTTCCCCTGTTTTAATCTTCATGTCATGCTGTTACTGGTACAATGGATCTGAGACAACTAAGACTATTGTTTCAAATGCTGGGCTTGGAACAGGGATACCTAAATCTCTCTTTGGAATTTACCCAGCAATTGGGCTATTGCTCCCTCTCAGCAAACCTGCCTTAAACTTTTGTTTATTGCACTCACTCTCAGTCCCCTCCTATCATTTCCCATGCTCCACCTAAGGTCCTCACAAACCTCTTGTATTTCACCACTCACATCACCTACTCTCCTTTTTCTCCAGCTCCTTCTTTCAGCTCAACTCACATATCCCCATTACCTGTAGGGTTTGATTTTCTGCCCCTTCCCTTCTGCCTCTGAGGGACAGTTGTTCATGGAAAACAATTCACTGTTTTCCATGAACAATGTTGCCTCTTGTCTTGGTTCCAATAAGGACTGGATACTTACTTCTTTAGAGATGAAAACTTGGAAGACATGCTAGGTAATGTGGCGAAGTGGCGTACCCCAGGGTTCAGTTTTGGGTCCGTTACTTTTTAATTTATTCATTACTGATCTGGATGTAGGAGTGAATTCTGAGGTAGCAAAGTTTGCAGACGACACTAAATTGTTCAGGGTAGTTAAAAATGAAACTGATTGTAAAGAGCTCCAGAAAGATCTCTCGAAATTGAGTGAATGGGCAACAAAGTGGCAAATGCATTTTAACCTAAACAAGTGTAAAGTCATGCACATCGGGGCAAAGAACCCCAACTACACCTACAAATTGATGGGGTCAAAGCTTTCCGAGACAAACCAGGAAAGGGATCTTGGGGTCTTGGTGGACAGCTCAATGAAGATGTCAACCCAGTGCGCTGCAGCAGTGAAAAAAGCAAATTCTATGCTTGGCATGATCAGAAAGGGAATCGAAAATAGGTCAGCAAATGTTGTATTACCTCTCTACAAATCGATGGTAAGGCCACATTTGGAGTACTGTGTACAATTCTGGTCTCCGCACCTTAAGAAGGATATAACGGAACTGGAAAAGGTACAGAAAAGGGCAACAAGAATGATCCAAGGGATGGAGCGGCTCCCATATATGAAACCAGGTTGCAACGCCTTGGTCTTTTCAGCCTTGAAAGACGGCGTTTAAGAGGTGACTTGATCGAAGTGTATAAAATCATGCATGGGATAGAAAAGGTGAATAAAGAAAAACTGTTTTCTTTGTCACAAAACACTAGGACTAGAGGGCACTCCCTGAAGCTCCAAGGTAGGAAAATTAGGACTAATAAAGGGAAATATTTCTTCACCCAGAGGGTCATTGGGTTATGGAATTTACTTCCAGAAGAGGTTGTGACAGCTGTCAGCCTGAACAACTTCAAGGCAGGATTAGACAGATTCATGGATACCAAGTGTATCGGTAGTTACTGAAAAGGACATTCAAGTGCCACCTCGGAGTTGGTTGAGGTAGGCAGGATTTCCCTGGGTACTGGTTGTGGGGGGTCGGGAGCAGGTGAGGGTTTTGCCCTCCTTTCTGCTAGAGATCCCCGTGTACAACTGGTGGGCCACTGTGTGATACAGGATGCTGGACTAGATGGGCTGAGGTCCGATTCAGCATGGCTCTTCTTATGTTCTTATGTTCTTATGTAATGGGTCCAGGTCACATGGCTAGAATCCAGGTAAAAAAACAGTAAAATCAAGGACATGGAAAGCATACTTCAGATTTTCATATCTGAGCCTAGGGTAATAATATCTGATATAGTGCCCTTCCACATAGCCATATGACCCAGAATATCAAGGCAGAAAATCCCACAATATCTGCTTTGAACTGAGTCCACACTGCCATATATCACAGTTCAAAGCAGATGTGGGATTTTATTCAGCTGTGTGGAAGGGGCCATAATGACAAGAATGGAGGAAAACAGGGGTGTCCTAGCTGATTGCATCAAATAGTTCCCATACTGGGACTTTCCTCATTGCTTTTGCTGCCCAGAATAATAGGATAGCAATGGAAATCAAGTTTAGCACTAATTTAGAATGCATTCAGTGTTCATTTGTGGCTGGACCCGTGCAAATTATCAAGGACTGGGAGCACTTTAAACCCTAAACACGGTTAAAAACAGATTAGGAGCTCAACATGGATGCAGCTTCAGGCAGCCTATGACAAGACACAGGGGTAACTCAGGAACTATTGACTGTGTTCCAGTAACTAGACTTTGTACTTCCCCCCACCACAATCATCTGAAATTAAATTGAAAGGTAAAGCAATGCATCCATCCATATTTAATTGGATTGTAAATCTATATCTTGAACAGATCATGAGTTCTACTTATTCATTTATATTTACTTGGCAATAAATGTATGCTTAGTATTTAAAAGACAGATGTCTCTCTCAGCAAATAGAACTGACTTGGGTGCAGAGATCTACAGATAGATCTGTAGGAGTAGCCCTGAGAAAGAAAGAGAGGATGAAACTGACTATTCCTCTCCCAGGGAATGCAAAGCCACATCCCCTGACTTTCCAGCCATCCACATTCTTCTGTATTTATTGAGATAATCTTTCCATTGATCTGGAAAATTGAAGCTATCCTCCAACATGCCTGCCATGTGGGGGCATAACCATGATGCATTAGTTAGAAGATTGGTCTGGGAATCAGGTTATCCGGTTTCAAAGGCCAACTGATCCATGACACTCATTTGGTCACCTTAGGTCAGTTATTCTCAGAGTATAGGAGTAACCACTTACTTTTGGAGGGAGGAAAAAGGCTGTAACCATTACAATTTTTTCAAAGCAATGCAGCAAATAAACTCATTGTTACTTAACAAGTAATTGTTTCATGTTGTTTTCAAAAGTTTCTCTTATAGGCATTTTGACAATAAGGCTAGAATTCACAATCACAGCTATAGATGAGTAGCCTAGAATTGCTTATCCGTAACTGTTTTGTATTGAATGTGGTCTCCACATATTCAATAGTATAACTATAGGCAATACCTAGAGATTGTAAAAGTGCCCCCAGTCCTGGTTTACTGGGCATTGCTGCTTAGAACAACGGGGATCTATCATCCGGTTGATCAGGGTACAGCAGACTCTGTCTCCAGTCTTCCAATGAATGGTCCCCAGTGAGACCAAAGTAGCATCCCTCTTATAATTTCCTCTTGGACCAGAGATCATTGGCAAGAGGGGTGTAGAAACATCAGTCTGCTCTATCCTGAACAACAAAAGAATAGTCCACCACCACACACAGTATCTGATGCCCAGTAAGTCAGGATAGGGGTGTATAGCACAGGAGACATACTAGAATGGTGGCTGAATGTTTCATGTTGAAACCTCAGAAAAGTAACAAAAAGTACTACAAAAGTAATGTCTCAAAAATAATAGGGTTACATTTACTCTTGAAACAACTCAATGTTTAATAAGAATGGGTTACCTTTTTAAACACTGCAATGAATAATGAAACAAATTATTTTTGAAAAGTAATTTCCCATACTCTTGACATCTCTCTCAGCCTGATCTGCCTTATGGAGCTGGTGTGAGGATAAAACTGGGGAGTGCACTGCTCTTAGGTTATTGGTGAAGAAGATATGAATTTAACAGCCAAGCAAATACAGCCCAGAGTGTATAAATCTGGAGAAGGCTACAATACCTTCAGTTCACAGGTGGCAATTTGGGGGAAGGGGCTAGAAGTCTTTTCCTATTTAGAAGCAGCAGTGTCATCTCAATGTCTTTATATTTATTATCTTCAACACAACACAAACTACTATATCATCTTCTAATGATATAAAGTGATCTCCCAAAGTGTGAACCTAAATATAACAGCAGCAAATTGGTGTGGGATTCCCAGTCTATGAAGGCAAAATGAAAAAAATGTGAAAGTAATTTATCAATTTTCACCTTTCAGAATGAAATCATCTGAAACACTGGAATGTTCAGAATCATAGGATTAAAGGAATCACATATCTGGAAGATTCAACAAAGCCCATCTAGCATAACCCCCTGCCATGCAAGAATACACAGCCAAAGTACACCTAAGAAGAGGCCATCCAATTCTGTTTAGAGTGCTTCAAAGAAGGGGAGACCATCTTACCACTCCTCGAGTCTGTTGCAGCCTATTCCACTAGTAAACCATTATTCCTACAGTTTAGGTGGAATCCCTTGTAATTGGTTCATGGTCTGGTTTCAACAGAAAACAGCTTGGTCCATCTTATACATGGAAGACATAGACATGACATCATCCATTAATCATCCCTTCACCAAGCTAAACAGGCCAAAATCCTTAAGTGGTTCCCTAAAAGTTTTGAATTCCAGGTGTTTGATCATCTTGGCCTCCCTTCTATGAACACATTCCAGCTTATCAATATCCTTCTTGAACTATCATGCCCCAAACTGGTACAGCCTTCCAGGTGAGATCTGACTAAAGCACACAAGAGTGGTAGTAGTATTTCCTTTCATCAGTAGGGAAATACTACTACCATTACCAGATTCCTACGTGGAAGACTCCTGACTGAACCTTCCCCAGCCTGGATGGTCTCTGGTGGGCCAAACACTCTCGGCATTACTTCTCGAACGAAGATTCAGGAAGGACTCATCCCACGCTTTTTACAAGCGCGTTGATGACTAAAAAGGCCAATCTGAGATAGGCAAGTTCGGTTGCAGAAAGCGCAGCAGAAAGTCTCCTTGGGTGATGTTTTTTCCAAGTTGCGGTTCTTTCTGCGTTGTCGTTTCTCTTCAAGACCCCTTCGGCGTGTCTTCTCGAAAGAGGCCGCAGCATTGTGGATAGTGCTTCTCCATGCCTCCCGATGTGAGGCCAGGGTGGACCATTGTTGGTGATCAATCTGGCCAAGCCTGAGATGTTGTTTCAGGGAGTCCTTATATCTCTTTTGGGGGGCGCCTCTCTTGCGCTGACCCATGGCGAGTTCACCGTAGAGTAGTATCTTTGGGAGGCGGTGGTCCTCCATCCTAGAGACGTGTCCTGCCCAGCGCAGCTGTGTTCTCAATAGCATGGCCTCAATGCTGGTGATCCCTGCTTGCTCAAGGACAGCAACATTCGTCACATAGTCGGTCCAGTGTATATTTAGGATTGTGCGAAGACAGCGCTGATGAAAGCTCGAGGAGTCGTAGGTGTTGGCGATAGGTGACCCATGTTTCAGACCCATAGAGGAGAATGGACAGTATGATAGCTCTGTACACACTGATTTTGGTGCTTTGTCTCAGGTGCTTGTTGCTCCAGACTCTTTTGTGAAGCCTTCCGAATGCACTATATGCCTTTGATAATCTGTGATCTATCTCTTTGTCAATCTTGGCGTCTGAAGAGATGATGCTTCCCAGGTAGGTGAACTGCTGAACGGACTTAAGCACAGATGTGCCTATGCTGACGTGAGGATGGTGGTGTTCTTCCTGTGGTGCGGGCTGGTAGAGGACTTCTGTTTTCTTCAGGCTGACTTCCAGCCCAAACAGCTCTGCAGCTGTTGCAAAGCAGGATGTGAGGCGCTGCAGGGCTGCTTCTGAATGGGCGACAAGGGCAGCATCGTCAGCAAAAAAGTAGCTCACGGACTAGATAGTTTAGAGTCTTAGTGCGAGCCCTCAGACGGCTTAAGTTGAACAAGCTACCATCAGTACGATAGCGTATATATATGCCGTCTTCTTCTTGTAGGTCTGCCATAGCCCTTTGGAGCATCATGCTGAAGAAGATTGTAAATAGGGTTGGTGCAAGAACACAACCTTGTTTCACTCCATTAGTTATGAGAAAGGGCTCCGAGAGAGCATCGCCATATCTGACTTGACCGTGCTGGCCCTCATGTAACAGGACAATCATTTTGAGGAACTTGGGGGGACATCCTAGACGTTCCAGGATCTGCCACAGACCTTTCCTGCTCACAGTGTCGAAGGCTTTGGTGAGGTCGACAAATGTTACATAGAGTCCTTTGTTCTGCTCTCTACATTTATCTTGCAGTTGTCTAAGGGCAAAAACCATATCTGTGGTGCTCCTATTTGCTCTGAAGCCGCATTGGCTTTCAGGGAGAAGTTCTTCTGCAATAGCCGGAACTAATCTGTTCAGGAGTATCCTTGCAAGGATTTTTCCAGCAATGGAGAGCAGTGTTATACCTCGATAGTTTGAGCAATCGGATTTTGTTCCCTTTTTCTTATACAGGGTGATGATAACTGCATCTCGGAGATCTGATGGCAGTTCACCTTTTTCCCAGCAACTCACAAGGAGCTCGTGGAATTTAGCATGCAGTACATGACCTCCCTGTTTCCAAGCTTCAGGTGGGATTCCATCGATCCCGGCTGCCTTGCCATTTTTCAACTGCTGTATGGCCTCAATGGTCTCTTCCAGAGTGGGAGCTGTGTCCAGTTCATTTTTCATTGGTTGCTGTATCATGTGTTGGATAGCTGAACCTTGGACTACTCGGCTGGCATTAAAGAGACCCTGAAAATGTTCAGCCCATCGGTTCAGGATGGATGTTTTATCAGTAATTAGTGTTTGACCATCTGTACTGTATAAGGGGCTTTGGACCTGATAAGTAGGGCCAAACACTACATTTCAGCCTAACATACTTCACAAGATTCTTGTTAAGATGGATGCCACAAACGGGATGTAAGTATAATAAATAACAATATAAAAAGGGAAGGCATTAACAATGTACTTCAGTTTCACATTGGAAGATCCTTTTCCTTTTGAACACTTCATAATATTTAAGGCACACCCAAGTAACTGCTGGGGATATCAGTTCCTGGGTAGCCCCAACAACAAAGCTTTGTTTTATTTCCTGATCACAGGGGATTTGTTTTGTGTATAGCGGTTAACTTTTTTAAAATCCAGGCATTTCATGTTGTTGATAGGCTGAATAAATCCATATCAAATGAGCAATAAATAAATGATGAAGCAGAATTAGCTTCCCAAAGATCTTTAGTGTAAATAAAATAAGATTGTTTAATCAAACAATGATCTAAGGTTTTAATACTCTAGCTTTCCACTGGTAACAGATGTTAAACCCCTCTCCGCTCAAGAAATTCCTCACCAAAACAGCAGTTCACCAGAGAGTCCAGCTATTCAGACAGCTGGTGTGAAAGCATAAACTTTGCATTTGTAGAATTAACCAACTTACTGTGCAAACAATCAAAACTGTGTAAATTACTAGTTTTTTAAAAGCATCTCTTGTGGCTATTTATTTGTGTGTATTACTGCACTAACATAAAAGGCTATGTTTACCCGTTTCTTTATTGTTCCCAGTGTCACTTGTGAATGTTACTAATACGATACAAAGACGAGAAGAGTGTTTGTTTCAAATCCTATGTGCATTCTTATATTTCCCATGCTCAAATCCTAGCTCTCCAGACATATCTGTCTGAGCACACACCTTGTGCCCTTACTGTTTTGGTACTCCTGGCATCTCTTCCATTCACTCACGCAAAAGATCAGCTACTGTTCTCAGTGATCAGCTGAAGTCTCCTCAACCAGCACCGGGCTGCTTTTCTCTGCAGTCATGTAAGGATGGAACTTTTACATCAGGGTTTCAGGCTCGCATTACCTTTTGCTTTGTTCAAGATGAATGGTCAAAGACGAGAAAGGTGACATTTGGCAGGCTTTGATTCTGGACCCTTTGGGGGTGATTTGGATTCGCACCTGTTACTTCTTCAGCCAATCACAAGGACAAGAGGGTATCCAAGGTGCCATCTACATTGTCATGCAATGCAGTTTGAAACTGCATCATAGGGACAGTGTAGACCAATATAATGCAGTTCAATTCATCTACACTAAAAAGAGCAATGGGGAATAGTGTCTTTCTTGGAGGAGGTGAGAACTAGTAATCATCATCATCATCTTTATTTTTAGACCGTCCTACCTCCCCAGGGGCACTCAGGGCATTTTACACATACAGAGGCAAACATTCAATGCCTGACATATAGCAAAATATTATAGCAATAGAACATAATACAAAATAATAAAAGCATTATACTAATCAAATAAAGTTAAATATCAAAATAAAGACATAGAACAATAAGACATTTAACATAGTTAGCACTATTAATAATTGGTGAGGCATTAGCTGTTATAGTTGTTCATAACTGTATCATAATAGTAGGAAAGAATCTGAATCTTTCCAGCCACATCTTGGCAGTGGTTGAGCACTGGTTGAGGGACAGGATAGTACAGCAAGTGTAGATTGCTTTTCATCTAGTCATATTCCTAGTAGATATATCTACATTTTTAGATTATTTATACCTTACCCTTCAGGCAAAAAGGTATCCAGGATGGCTTACAAATAATTAATTTGCCAGTTTGGAGGTTCAAGCAGGGGAGGGCAGCTATTGTATACCCAGGACCAAAGATCTGTGACATCTGTCATCCCATTGATCACCAGATTGATTTGTCTGATCTGGCTGGTTGGTGAGTATCCCTTTCCTCCCTCACCACTCCATGTGTGTCCCTTGTGAAGCTGCATACTCGGTGGAAGAGGACGACATCCCAGGTATAGGAGGAGTATACCAAGGTCTCCAGTCTTCCATCCTGGGTAATTTGCCAGTTTCCTGTCCCCAAGTATACAGTTTAAAGAAGACAAAATGGGAAAAAGGAATGATACAGGATGGTTGAGATACAGGATGGGTGGCACCTGGCTCAGCAACAGTCCATGTGAAAAAGATCTTGGAGTCTTAGTGGATAACAAATTGAACATGTGCCAACAATGCAATGCAGCAGCTTAAAAGGCCAATGAGATTTTGGCTTCATCAAAAGGAGTATAGTGTCTAGATCAGGCATCCTCAAACTGTGGCCCTCCAGCTGTTTGGGCCTCCAACTCTCCAACTCCCATAAGCCCTAACAAGCTTGTTCAGGTATCAGGAATTCTGGGAATTGAAGGCCCAAACAGCTGGAGGGCCGCAGTTTGAGGATGCCTGGTCTAGATCAAGGAAAGTCATGGTGCTTCTCTATTCAGATTTGGTTAGACCTCACCTAAAATACTGTGTCCCGTTCTGGGCATCACAATTCAAGAGAGATATTGATAAGCTAGAAGGCGTCCAGAGAAGGGCAACTAAAATGATCAAAGATTCAGAGACCATGCTCTATGAGGAATGACTTTAAAAGCTGGGTATGCTTAGCCTGGAGAAGAGAAGGTTGAGAGGAGATATGATCGCCATGCTTAAATATTTGAAAGGCTGTCATAAGGAAGAGGGAGCAGGTTTGTTTTTGGCTGCCTTGGAGACTAGGACTCGGAGCAATGGGTTCAAATTTCACCTTAACATTAGGAAGAACGTTTTGACCGTTCAACAATAGAACTCTCTGCCTTGGTGTGGTGGAGGCTCCTTCTTTGGAAGCTTTTAAACAGAAGCTGGATGACCATCTGTCAGGGTTCTCTGAAGGATCTTCTGATACTGTCATTTGCACTTTAATTCTATGCCATTTCAGACACATTTTTAACAGTTTGCCTTTCTTTTTGTGAATATAGCCCTTGTATTCTGCATGCATGAATGCTAGAAAGAGTCTTGAAGGCTCAACAGGAACAAACTGGGGACGTTTTCTTTTTCACTGCTAGCAACACAACCTTTGTTGCAACATAGGGAAAAATTCTGGTTAGAAAATCTAATCCTCCAAATGTGTCTTCTTTTGTTTTCTTTTCAGAAGGTATTCTTATAACAGTGCATCACATACAGCAGGCTTCAGAGAAATTCCCTTTTTTTGTATAGCATTGCTGCACTGTGAGTCTATAGGTGTGGAACACCAGAAAAGAAGAGAACTAATGAACCATTACTGATCAGTGGTTTCAGCTCTCTCACACAAAATTGCCACAAAAATTATTCACATCTTGCTAGGGTTGGGAAATAATTGCCCATTAATAGCCAAATTCAGATTGCAAGTGCCATTTAATCCAAAGGACTTCTGTGGAATAAGACTGCACACAGCAATTAAGTAATTTTGATCACTTATCCCAATAACATAGGCCCTATAACTGCTCCATAAGCTTTGCAAAAGAACCCTGTCTGCCGAGCTGCAATTCAATGCCAGTTTAATATATTGCATATGAAATAAACTTTTAGCAGATCTTATACAGCCATAGCCATGCTTCCTGCCATACTATCTCGCACCTACACTTAAAAAAGAGCTGCTTGTTTATCAAGAAATTGTTGTTTTCTCATTGGCGGTGGGGGACCATAAACTTTTACCATTCATTGAACGATATCTGACCTAGACTGGTAGTTGAATCATATTTCAGACTGGAATATCTCTGCTACATCTGGATACATACAAAGGTGTATATACAACTTTGATCTTCAACTCCTCATTTCTGCTGCTTGAGTTGGCTGATTCACTTTGCTGGATAAGAGGACGAAATCTGAAGAGGGGACTCCCTGAAGAGCTGTGTCTTACTAATATCAAGACAGGGTCTCATCTCAGAAGAGGAAATCTTGCCTTTGAGTCAGTTAAGTTTCTACCATTCTATATACTGACTTAAACAGTATATGTGGCACATTTTTTAAGATATAGACTTGCCATGTGATTTATTTTATATATACCAAAATGATTCTCTATAAAAGTGTGGTGCAGTGTTCCAGCATAAAAGTATTATTTCTTATGAAATATTTTGGTGCTGTGTCTAGGCAGGCAGTACATCGTTCTTGTTTCTCCCCCCTGTACAAGTTTTTGTTGACTATCAATGACATGGACACTCTCTCTTCCATACTGTTGACTGTTCTGTGCCTTAAATTCTTAATAATCACGTTACTTCTCTTTTAGTGGAAATATTTTTTGCTTCACCCCATACTACTAGCTCAGTTGGCAGGGCATTGAGGGTGTAGACTTTCTCTCCTATCACACTGGCTGGCGAGTGGTACCCCACTTCCTTTTTCCAAAGGATGACGTTGCCACTTCATGCAGTACCTCTACCCCCTCACCCCCCCCCCCCACATCCCCAGGCATCACCAGGAGGGACTTTTGTTGTGTCCACAGTGACTGTGACACTCAACAAGAAAGTTGCTCTGTAATTAACATACCCTTCTGTAGGAGTGACACAATGAGTTACCACACTGAGTGACAACAATTATAACACCACTGGCTGTTTTCAAGATGGTGTTATGATCAGAGTTTGGAATTTGAAGGTATTTGTTGCTTGCAGTAATAACATTTCAGACTTACGTCTTCATCATAATACTCATTATTTTGGAGACACCAAAATTGCAGATAGATACAATCAATTGTTCTAGCAGCTTTCTTCCCCTTAGAAGCAGATCTGAGAAGAGAGGACTGAGGGATGACAAGATGGTTATCTTTAAATTTCAGAAGGGGTGCCTGGTAGAAAATAGAGAAAGCTTGTTTTCTACTGCTCCAGAGATTAGAACATGAGCAACTGGACTCGAATTACAAGAAAAAAGATTACACTGAACCACTGGAAAACATTTTTTTTTGTTTTTACTCTTAAAGCTTAATCCATTTTCTCTGTTTTAGTATAAATTGCTTTTATTGTGTTTTTTAAATGCTGTTTTGGAATTATGTTTTATGCTTGTTGTGAACCACCCTGAGCCTATTGGGAAAGGTGGTATACAAGTTGAAATAATAAATAAATACATATTTGTGGAATAGATTGCCTCAGCAGTAAATTCTCCATTTCTAAAGATTTTTAAACAAAGGTTGAATGGCCATCTTTCAGAATTTTTTTTATTATTGATTCCTGCATAGCTGAGTTGGGATGGATGCTCCTTGTGGTCCCTCCCAAATTAAACTCTATGATGCTAAGAAGGGTATTTGTTGTTGGAGCAATTAATTCCATAATGCTTTGGTGTACAACAGGGAGAGATTGCATCTACACACTGTCACTGTGGAAATCCATCTTCTTCTCTGGCATTATTGGGCTCAAAGTGGACAGAAAAAATTGAGGAGGAAGGCAGAGGATGCTCTTAGTCAACATGGCATGACCCCTAACACCATTTTTCTGCTGCTTGCTTATTTTTAGTGAAGTCATAAGAACAATCAGTTGGGTCTGCCACTCCAAATGACAGCAATTTCATCTACTGGGGAGAAAAATTCAATTTTCCCAGTAATACAGAACAGTAGGCGTCCTATATCCACAACTTGAAAAAATATATTTTTAATTGTTCCGAAAGCAAACCTTGGTTTGCCATTTTTTATAGGTGTCACTAGTTTACTATACTATTGTATATAATGGGATTTGAGCATTCATAGATTTTGGTATCCATGAAGGGGGGTGGTTTGGAATCAAACCTCAGCAGATACCAAGGGCCCATTATAGATTGTTATTTGAGAAACGTAGTGAAAAATGCAGTATCTATTAAAGAAAAAGCCTTGTTTGAGGGAAAACTTCAAGAGACTATGTAACAAATGAGCAAATAGTGTGCATTTGCTGCACTATAAGTACCTGGAAAAGTAGCTGTATTGGCTGCCCCATGATTAATCAGCACTAAAGCAACTGTAGTCCCACAAGGTATACTACAATCGCTGGCTCTCACATACCATGAAGCAAGGCTGATATTAATACTACATGACTGAGCCAAGTGAATATCTTAATTCTTCAATCACCAAGTGTCTTATCTCAGGAGATCCAGCCTCCCTCTGGCTCTAAATACACTTGGGCACCATTTGGTACTTGCTTGAAGTTCTTTGCTGCCACTGATGCATCTCCCTTATAAAACATTTTTCTAGGAATGGCCCAAGAGCCTGAAGGGTACATCACCCCCTCTGCCTGTGCAGCTGACCCAGCACTGAACTGGGTCAGTGGAGAAATTACACACCAGTTGCTAGAGGCAATGGTGCATGCTTCCTCTGGGAAGCTGGTGCAAAAATGACTCTTCCAGATCCTGATGCTTTATTATGCCGACACAAATTGGTTGCCAACTAACTTCCCTGCTGGCTGAGGCTAGGGTGGGAGTGCACACTGAAGCCCTCACTGCCTGATGGATTCTGCTAAACAAGAAAAAGAGTACACTCGAGGAGTGAGCTGCCTGTGCTTTTCCATAAGCACTTGAAAAATACGAAGACCCTTTCAAGTAGGCAGGCTGAAGCACACAGGAGAAAGACAGCAGAAGGAGCAAGAGTGAACAGCATTTTTCCAAGTGGAAGGAGACAGCTGCTAAGAGGTGTTGACGGGTGAGATGCCCTCTGAAATCTTATTACAGTGACAACAGAGATCAAAAATGAGCTGGCTACCCTCAAATTAATGCCCATTTGTTACCAAATTGGCAGGAGGCAGATTCAAAAAGTGGAATCACTGCACAGCTTGTGACCACTTGGTCACAGAGGGTCAGGACTGCAGGAGCAGGTGATGAGGGCTTATGGACAAAGACCTATATTTATTGATTTAAAAGAGGAAAGAAGTCACAAATCCATGTCAGTTTGTTGAAAGGGTTTGGGACGATGGGGAAGGCAGGAGAAAGATTTCCAGTTCAAGTAGGAAGTAACTATTTTTTCCTCAGATGCTGAGCAAAGAAGCCAGACATTTTGCTTCCCCTTATATTGCATCTCTTTGTCTGTCTGTCTGTCCATGTAACAATTTGGAAAAAAGTTAGAGGATGGCAGTAAACAGTCCCGTGGAACAAGATCTGTATCTCATAATCAGATTGAAAAGGCATGATACAAACAGAACTAACAATAAATTAGTCCATTAATCTTTCCTTAGGAGAAAAGATGGAACATTCACTAAGAGAATAAGGACTTATCTTCACTTGTTTAAAAAACCTGTATTCCCAAATCCAGTGCTTGTGGCCTTCACAAAGCATGGGGACAATCTGTAAGTATCTGGAGCGTTTTGCCCTTAATCCACATTGCCTCACACAAGGCATGTAGCCAGGGGGGGGGCTTAGGGGGCTTCAGCCCCCCCACCCGAAATTCTCAGGGTGGTCCGCGAGAAGGCCTTACTGGTACATTATTTAAACTGTTATATTTATTTATATCATGATCTGATCACCATGCTCATTATATCCCACATTCATGGGGTTATTGGAATAAAAATACAAAATTTTTGCTAGGGTAGACCCTCTTCCACCCAGTCTCAGCCCCCGCCCGAACAAACTCAGCCCCCGAATCAAAATCCTGGCTACGGTCCTGCCTCACACAAAGCAAATTCAGGAAATATTCCAGAGCAGGCATCCTCAAACTGCGGCCCTCCAATTGGCAATTGAACAAACTTGTTAGGGCTTCTGGGAGTTGGTGGCCCAAACAGCTGGAGGGCCGCAGTTTGAGGATGCTTGTTCCAGAGCTTATAGAAAACTATGGCATATCTGTTGGCTTTGTAGCCATGTAGATAGCGGAATCAGGTCCAGTTTGGGCTGGTCCATTGTCCACATATCTACTGTGATCATGTCTGATAGGATCACAAAGAAGGAGGGGCCACTCTATTCCCTCCTCTTTGATTGCACAGGTGCCCTGATATGATTGCAGCAAACACAAGAGGCAATGGCCAGATGCTCATTGGGAACTCTGTAACCAATGTGGAGTGGTGGTGCTGGAGAACAAAGAGGGTTGGCTGGCTCATCTGGACACATGGCTCCAGATTTAGCAGGTATATGCTGAATTCAGGGCAGCTCTGAAACGCAAATGCCCCAGATTAACCTGCCCTGTGTAGACATGCCCCACATCTTCAGGTGGCCACCGTTTATTTATTTATTTATTTATTTATTATTTATGCTTATCTCTCCTTCCTGGAGGCTCGGGGCAGTTCACAACATGGCAGCAAATACAATAAGATCAATAAGAACAACAATTAAAGCAGTAATAAAACAATAAAAACAGTAAAACAATCGCCCCCAGTTGCAATTGAACAAGCCATACCATAACAAGTTTACCACAAATTTCTAATTCAAAGGAAGAAATGTTTGGGGTGATATGGTCTTGTTTTGATACAGAGAGTCAAGATTTTCCCCATGCTCATGCAGTGAGTTAATCGCTTTATTTCTGGTTTGATGTTCTTGCCTCTGTTGACTCAGGTACAAACATGACATACAGAACAGAGCAAAAAGGGCTTGCCTGGGGGAAACCAAATTATATTTACCGTCAACAACTCTTCCAAAGATTTTCAGACAATGTAGGAATGTTGACTCCCTGCTGGTTATTGCTCTGCTTGTGTCTCCAGGCTGTGATTCCTGCAGTTGCTTTGTGAATTGAGGCAGTTAACTCTTGTCATGCCCACTTGGGGTTGTTTTCTCTATCTCAAACCTTATGTATATATATTACTTTCTTTTTTCAATCCAGTTGAGTTTTGAAATGTTAGAGATATGATGAATCTTTCTAGAAGACTAATGAGTTAGCAAGACAGAAGCTGAACAGCAACCAGTCCCATACCCACCCATTTCTATATACCGGCACATAAAAGTGTGTGTGTGTGTGTGTGTGTGTATATATATATATATATATATATATATATATATATATATATACACACACACACATATGTTGGTTTATACTACCAAGGTTCATAAATGGCTTGATGAATCTGGACCAAACTTGGCACACGTATCTTTCATTAACCAACTTAAATGTAGAGCCAACTCTAGAAATGGGAATACAGGTGATCTTGGGGAGTGAGAATTATGGCAATAGACGCAGGCCGAATGCTAGAGAAAGGCCAAATTGACATGAGATCCGGCCTCCCTCTGACCTGCGGCCTATCCCCGGGCACACTGATTACAGGCTACCAGTTTCCTCCCCTTCCACTTTGGTGTTGGTGAATGCGAGGTCCATTAGAAATAAAATCGCCACTATCAGGGATTTCTTCACTGACTTAGGAGCTGACCTCTTGTGTATTACTGAAACCTGGCTAAGAGAGGGGGATGAGACCCTTCTTCAGGAACTAACATCTCCGGGATACGTAATCACCCACCAGTCATGGAACGGGAGGTGGGGGTGTGGCAAAGCTCTCTCAAGATTTATTATCTCTTAGGGCAGTTCCTGCACTGAACATTGCTGGTATTGAGAGTGCTGGCCAAGTGTGGGATTCACAGGAGACTATAGCTTTTCTGCTGGTGTACTGTGCACCAGCAGAGAATCTATCCCAGCTGCTTGAGACTGTATCTGAGTGGTCCTTGAGGTACCCCAGACTTCTTGTGCTGGGGGATTTCAATGTTCACGCTGATGCAGCCTCATTTTCATCAGCAGCTGTGACACTAGGACTCTCACTTTGCAATACTGGGCCAACACCGAGCTAGACACACAATAGATCTGGTCTTCAGTGCAGTGACCCTATCCTCTATTATAGAGGTATGATGGTCAGATCACTGCACCCTAAGAATCTGATTGGAGCATGCCCCTCCACCCTGCATGGATGCCAAACCAATTTGGGTTCGCCCAAGGAGACTTATGAATGGTTCCTAAATGCTCTGAGGGATCTAAATCCTGTCAGCAACTCGATTGAGATGCAGGTGGATTCATGGAACACCAACCTATCCAACGCACTCGACGAGATCACCCCTAGACGCCCTCTCCGACCTCGCAAAAATCGATCGCCTTGGTTTACTGAGTAGCTTCAATCGATGAAGCAATAGAAGAGATGGCTAAAGAGCATGTGGCGAGAGTTCCGTGACGAAGAATCAAGATCAGCTTATAAGAAGTTTATGGATGTTTATGAGCATGCTATTATGGACGCAAAAAGTTATATTATGCAACCATGATAGCATCTGCTAGCTCACACCAGGCATAATTGTTTATGGTATTTTAGTGTTTTAGGATGTTTTATCTTGATGTGTTTTATATGCTTGGAAACCGCCCTGAGCCTCGGGAACGGTGGTTTAGCAAATTGAAATAATAAATAAATTTTTAAAAATTGTTTAAGATAATTCGGTCCTTGACGATGGTCCCTACCATCCCAAAAGGTGATGATGAGGCCCTTACTGCCAAGGTTTTCCAGAGCTATTTTGCAGACAAGATCTCAATTCTCCACCGGGACCTCCCAGCCACAATTGATACAGTAAGGAAACTTGAGACGCCGTCGCCACTTGCTGGGTCCACACTTGATCGTTTTACACCACTGGATGCAGAGGCTGTCAATAGGATTGTGGCTACGACAAGATCACCCACCTGCTACCTCGACCCATGCCCCTCCTGGCTAGTAAAATCTTGCATGGAGGGTCTACGTGGCCCTCTGTTGAATATAGTGAATAGCACCCTTGAGCAAGGCATATTTCTGGAGGGTTTAAAAGAGGCCGTGGTTTCTCCGCTGTTGAAAAAACCGGATTTAGACCGTTTGGCTCCCTCCAATTACCACCCGGTTTCGAATTTGCCATTTCTGGGTAAGGTAATTGAGAGGGCAGCAGTGCAGCAGTTGCAGAAATTCCTAAATGACACAGCTGGATTAGATCCCTTCCAGTCCGGCTTCCGTATGGGGCACGGGACCGAGACAGTGCTGGTATCCATCACAGACCAGCTTCGTTGCCAGCTTGACCAAGGCGGATCGGCGTTGCTTGTGTTATTGGATCTCACAGCAGTGTTTGATACTGTCGATTATGATCTTTTGACACACCGCCTGGCCGTGGAGGGAGTGAGAGGGACAGCTCTAGATTGGCTGTCCTCTTTCCTCCACAATCGGAGGCAGCGAGTGAGGTGGGGCAAATTGGTCTCCAAGGGGTTCCCCCTCTGTGGGGTCCCTCAGGGGGCCATTCTTTCCCCTCTGTTAAACATCTACATGCGACCTCTTGCTCAGCTAGTACAAAGCTTTGGGCTGGAGTGTCACCAGTATGCTGATGACACCCAGCTCATTTTGAGGATGGAGGGCCGGCCTGACATGGTACCCGATAATTTCCATCAGTACCGTGAGGCCGTTACTGGATGGTTACGAGCCAGCAGGTTGAGGGTGAACCCAGCGAAGATGGAAATCCTATGGCTGGGCCGCCCGGGCAGTGGGGATGTCCAGTTGCCTACCCTGGATGGCAAGGCATTATGCCTGTCATCATTGGTAAAGAGCCTGGGAGTCCTTTTGGAATTAAATCACCTGTCATGTCACTCTGTCATACATCGATTCTTTACTGTTTTAAAAGCCTTTAGAAATGCGGAGGGCCAAAAAATGTGGGTAGCTCTAATGGAGCAAAAAAGATGTGGCCTCCCATTGTTAGTGCGGAAGCATCTTGTGACACTTCCTTGCTACTTCAGCAATCAATGGGGCAGAGCCATGGCCAGCATCATGAGATGGCACTTGGCAGGACCTGTCCTAGAAGAGGAGCAAAGATGTAAAAAAAAATCCAGTGTGATGAGGTGGTATGACTTAACTACAGAGAACTGAAACAGTATTTAATGGTAGAGTCATTCCATTTGCTAAAAAAAGGAGACTAAAATTTTAATATAAATCTGCAGCAGATATTTAAAAGTATTGGTATGATTTTAAAGAGACTCAGAGATCAACTCTTTGCCTAGTACTAGAAGAACTTTATGCAGATACTTCAGAGAACCAACACTGAAGAACCACGTTGCATGTTGATCCCTGGGCAATTTTGCTCAGCTGTTTTCTGGAACTGTTAGGCAGCATGGAGGACAAATCAGAGCTCCACTGTGTTGCTTTATCTGATACAATAAAGATCAAAATGTAAACATGAACAGATTCTGCAGCATCTAGCCCTCTGTCACTAAACCTGAGAT
Organism: Anolis apletophallus; assembly: GCA_030556195.1. Classification (NCBI taxonomy): domain Eukaryota; kingdom Metazoa; phylum Chordata; class Lepidosauria; order Squamata; family Anolidae; genus Anolis; species Anolis apletophallus. The sequence continues at coordinate 92,012,040 of JARBWK010000001.1, read as the reverse complement.
GCCTAATCTCAAAGGGAATATCATACTCCAGGTACTTAATGCTCCATCTCTCATTTTGATGGTGACACAATGAAAGATCTTCTGGAATTCATTTTCAGTTTTATCAATATAATCATATATCTGCAGTTTGAGTGTTGGACTATGACTATAAAAAATCTGTTTTAGCCATAGAAAACCCACTGGTGATTCCAGCTAAGTCACACTCTCTCAGTTCAGAGGAAGGTAATAAAAAACCTCATCTGAATAACGCTTGCAAAGAAAACACTATGGAAGAGGTAACATAAGTCAAAGCAGATTTGAAGGCAATGGAAACAGGTATATCTTCCCAGGCTAGAAGAAAGTGACTTGTTAATGATTGGCTGACTCAAGTGGTTTGGTAAGTAAACCCTTTCCCCTTGTTTCAACATGACCACTGTTGCTGCAATTTACCAAAGCATGGAACCCAACAGAGGCCCTGTGAGGAATATGATCCTCCTCCCATAATGTGGGCCTATCATTTGCATCATTCCAAAGAATTCATTTTTTAAAAAACCTTCAAGCCTGTGTCGTAACAACCTTTGTCCCTATTTAACAGATGCTAGTACTATTAAGTGCAATCTCCGTGAACAATCTTTGCAGAGGTGCAGGACTTGTATAGCCTGCAGCTGAAACTCAGTTGAAAAGAAACTTCCTGGTTCTTGCCTCTTCTCAGAGAGAATGAACTTGGAGTTCTCAGACCTGTGTGTCAGTGTCCCAAGTGGCAAGTCAATGAACTCCATGCTACAGCATCAGGCTGTGCCAAGGCAGATGAGAGGCAGGGGAACCAGGGCAAACAACAGCAACAACAATTAGCCACCTCCCCTTGCAGCTCATGGTGGGGTGCAAACTAGGCTTGTTTGATCAAGGAAAAAATGGTTCAAAACTCGTTTCAGATGTAGGGGGCATGGTCGATTCGTTTCCTAAATGATTTCCAAAATTTTCTGAAAAAAATTCAAAATTTTCCGAAATTTCCGAAATTTCTGAATTGCTTCGTTAATGGCGTCCACAATTGCACAATACGTGAAAACCTGCAAACGGGACAGGCAAAACTTGGGAGATTCCCTTTCCCTCAGTTTTAGACTGCTACTGACAAAACTTGCCACAGTGGTAGAAAAGATTATCCTCTGTCAGCATACTAACTTTCTTTCAGCATACTAACTCCACTGTGTTGCTTTATCTGATACAATAAGATAAATTACAATTTTAAAATTAAGCCACTGTTCAACATTGCCCCTCCCAGATCAGGAGGTAGGAGTCCCCAGAGGACGGCAGTGTCCCACCCCGGCCCTCTAAATTATAGCTGCCCAGACCAGAATTCCACCCCACTGCCCCAACCTTCAAAGACCAGGAGGGACCAATCCCCCTGAGGACTGACCATTTGCGTGCCCTATGGATGCCAGTGGTCCTCCCCAACTCCCTCCTCCAATACCTCGTGGGGGAATGAATCCTGAGGACTGACTGTTCACCTGGTCTGTGGACTGATGCCAGGGTCCTCCCCGATCACCTCCCCCAACACCTCGAGGGGGGATGAAACCCCTGAGGAATGTCCATTCACCTGCCCTGTGGATGCCAGTGTTCCACCATGATCACCCCCTCTAGCAACTGGTGGATGCATGAAATTCCCCAATGAATGTCCATTTATTTGCCCTGTGGATGCCAGTGGTCCTCCTCAACGAATCCTCTGTCTAACACCTCGAGGAGGGATGAATCCCCCCGAGGAGTGTCCATTCGCCTGCCGTGTGGATGGATGCCAGCTCTCCTCCTCCTCCCTCTACACCTTGAGGGAGGACAAATCCCCTGAGGACTGACCGCTTGTCTGCCCAGTGGATGCCAGTGTTCCACCACGATCACCCCCTCTAGCAACTGGTGGACGCACAAAGTCCCCTGAGGAATGTCCATTTGCCTGCCCTGCGGATGCCATCTCCTCTAACACCTCGGGGGGGGACGAATCCCCCCAATGAATATCAGTTTGCCTGCCCTGTGGGTGCCAACGGTCCTCGCTGACCACCTCCTCCAACACCTCGAGGGGAAAAGAATCCCCTGAGGAATGATGGGTTGCCTGCCCTGTGGATGGATCCCCCCGCTATCACCCATAAATTGGACCAGTCTGCCATACAGGAATAGAAAAATACATCCAACTTATGCTTAAATACCTCCAAAGAATGAGAGTCCCTTGGCAGTGTTCAATACTGGTTTTATTGCATGTGTGCATATACGAGCCTTCATGTCCTCTGTCAAATAAATAGAGTACCCCTACATCTGCTATGAACTTCATCACATTGAGGTCCAACTTAGGTGGTCCCATTAATTTCCTAAGGCTTTCATAGGCAAGGAATATTCAAAGGTGGTTTTGCCAGTTTCTTCCTCTCAAATACAACAACATATGCTATTGGTTGGCTGTCTCCATGTCACCTTGAAATTATCAGGTGTAGGCAAGATAAATATTTTAAGAAATAAATAAATGAGTGTGGCACTGAAAGTTACAAGGATGGAGAAGGATGGCTTTCACCTCCTATTGAAAAGATTAATGTCATCAGCTATTCAGTTCTGTCATTTGTTGAAAAGGCGTGGAGTGTTATTAGGTTCCTTTTGTCACTGGAACACACACAGGTGCCTAATGAAATGAGAAAGCAAATCCTGCACTTGGAAGCTGATCGGGCCACTTGAAGTCTCAACTCCTTTCCCACAGTAGCTCAGAGCTTCAGAATAATCCCTAACCTCACTGCAAACACATTTGTTTCTGTCCATTGCTTCCCATGTATTTGGTGGCATAGCTGTGGGTGCCAGAATCTTTGCTTAGTTCCAGCATTCATGTTTTACATCTGTGCCTAGAGAAACATAATGATGGTGAATGTAGGCAACGGAAACAGGAGCAGCAGTCGAAGAAAGGAGACAGCTGGCATGTCAGTAGGGACTGGGTGCTGGGCATTGTGCGGTAAGGAGAGAACTCCTGTTAGATGCCCTCAAGCTCCATCCCCATGCACTCTGTACAGCAGCAGCCTGAAGGCAAAAACCAATATTTGCTCCTTTATACAGTCCTAACGCCTGCAAACAGCATGGCAAGTTTGTTGGCTTTACTTCTAAGAGAGCACTTTTTATGTGAGGGTATTCAGATTCTTCTGAGAAATGATGCAATAAATGCCAAAGGCAATATGGCAAAATTTCAAGAGGTGGGAAAATGTATCTCCTTCCGTCTTTAAAGAACACTGTGTGTGTGTGCTATACAGTACTGTGTGACAATGTTCTAGCTTTGTTGTTCAGACCTTCTTGTGACTATTCTCACGGCATGACTGTCGATCCAATAAAGATGTATTTCAGACCTAGATGGATTTATTGATACCTTTGTGTTCTTCCATATTATTTTACTCCAACATTAATCACTCTTTCTCACCACCCCTCAGTTTGAACATTTACTTTCTTGAGATCTGCCTGGCAGTCTAGGTTTCATTGTTTGGGTTCTGAAATTCTCACTTTGAAATATGCCTCCAAAACCATTCACTTGAACCTTATTGAGCATTTGTGTTTTATTCTTTACACAGAAGAAAGTTCAGATGTGTTTATTCATGCATTAAAATATTTACATTACCAGTCTGTAATAATCCGAGTCTCACAAATTCTTTTTTGGTGTTCACAGGTGAATATTTCCATTACTCAAACAGGAGAAAAAGAGATGTTCTCATAGTCCATTAACTGTTTATTGTGTGCAGGCCTGCCTACATGGAAAAATAAATTTTACTGACCTTTTGGCTGTTACGATATACACAGCACACACCTCTTAGCAGTGAAAACACTTCTTTTAGGCTTTATTGCAATATATTTCAGGAAAATCTGGTCTGTTGCTATCTTTTGCTTATTGTGTACAATCTAGAACAAGGTGGCTTTAGGAGAGTAAAGCAGGACGGATTGCTGGGTAGCAAGCATCACCATTTTTAAAACCCCTCCACCTGCTACTTGTTGAAGTATATGCTTTATTTTTGTGCTGGAAAGTGGCATGAAGGGGAGGGAGGCAATGGCAAATTACTTCCTCTAAACTAAGCAGTGTTTCTCAACCTGAGGGTCAGGACCCCTGGGGGGGTGTTGCAAGGGGGTGTCAGAGGGGTCATTAAAGACCAGAAGAAAACACAAGAGGCCATGGCATTAAGGATGAGAACCACTGCTGTAACATGAACTGTCCACACCTTGCATTTGAATCAGCACCATTTTTATTTCTCCTCCTTCAAAACGATTTGCCCACTGCTGCCTCCCTGACCAAAGAGCTTCACAGTACAACAATGTTAGTGCAGTACATTACAGGTATGTGTGGCACTAATGGGGTGAATCTGGGGCAGCTCTAGGCCTGATTAATCTGAATTGGAGTTGGATTACTTTGGTGGTGTAGATAAGCCCTTCAAAAGAGAAGATCCACAAGCAGTATTACACAATCTCTTTCAGGAAGCATTCCTTCTCCCTCACCCATCTGCTTCTTTGACAGAGCCTCATGTAATAGTAAGATTCAGAGCAATGCTGATCAGCTAAGCAGACAAACAGGCAGTGATTCATCAGAGGATATAATGAAACTCTGAGTTAATCAATCATGGAGCTATTCAGTCCTTGATTGTTAGATGTCAGAAGGAGCAAAATAGGCAGTACCAATGTGAATTATGCAAAAGGCTTTAAAATGTCAAAAGGACCCTAGCAAACCAAGGCAACCTTGATTTCCCTTTCTAGGAATTTTACCTACCTATAGATTGCACAGCGCAATGGTCTGTACTAGTCATGGGCCCGATTACCATTTCATCCATTTAATTCATCTTTTCATACCATTTTGTTCATTTGAAAGGCACAAAACGGAACACACACACACACACACCTACCTCCAGGACAGAAATATCAGCAGAATGGAAGGAAAGTGGGAACAGTAACCATTCGGTCAGCTTTCGGTGCTCGGCTGTAGGCCCTAGCAGGTGTGGGCAGTTTGGGCCTGCTTGCCACACACACACCCTCTTTCCAAGCAGAGTGCATATGTGGTGAGCAGGCCCAAAGCACCAGCACCTGCCAGGACCTACAACCAATTGCCTAGCGCTTGCTCTAAAATTGAGGAGAAGGGAAGCATGGGAAACCCGCCCATTGTTGCCAATGGGCTGAAAATATTTGTTTTTTCACACCTTGGACAAAAAAACTCATTTGGAAAAGCGTCCGTTTTCAGGAGAGGTGCTCAAAAACTAAAATGGGGCCTTATGAATGAAACAAATAGATTGTGATTCTATACAAATGCACAAGACTAGTCTGTACAACACAAAACCTAGCTACTGGTGAGCACTTTTCACAATTGGAGTTGGTAGGCTGAGCTAATCTTTTTGGCCATATGATATCCAATAAGATACAACTCTTAACTGGGACATTTAGAGAAGCAAGATATTAATAAAGCGCTTCCTGATTTCTCCATCACTCATTTCATCCATCCAATCTGAAACTTCTTGTGGTAAATCCTGACTCAGAGGCACAGGATCTCACAGCTTTTCTAAAAATGGATCATCTCTCAAACAAACAGCAAAAAATGTTAACATAAGAAAGAAAGCTCTTTCTTGAACTTTTTTTTCGAATTTGAACTCTGAACTTTGTAATATAAGAAAATGTACTGCAAAACGTACCACAATCATTCCTTTATGGATTCTGCAAATGCACAAGACTAGTCTGTACAACACATGGATTGAATCATTAACACCCTAATATTATTCAAAATAATTTCAGAAAGTAAATCTATCTAACAATATCTTTGTCCCCAATATTTTTGGGCTCAGAGCCCATCTGTATGTACAACCTACAACTTTTAAAACTTTTTGAAAATTTCATGTTTCCAAAATTTGTTCTCCTAATGACAAGGCAAAAGTGGTGGAGAAGAGAATTCCTCTTAAGCCATTGGCATTCAAAATAATTTCAGAAAGTAAATCTATCTAACAGTATCTTTGTCCCCAACAGGCATGTAGCCAGGAGGGGGGGGGGCTTAGGGGGCCGCGAAATTCCCAGGGTGGTCCGCGAGAAGGCCTTACTGGTACATTAGTTAAACTGTTATGTGTATTCATATCATGATCTGATCACTATGCTCATTATATCCCACATTCATGGGGTTATTGGGATAACAATACAAAAGGTTTGCTAGGGTAGACCCTCTCTCACTCAGACTCAGCCCCGAACCAAACTCCCCCCAAATCAAAATCCTAGCTACGGCCCTGGTCCCCACTATTTTTGAGCTCAGGGGTTTTTTTTCCCCTCTCCAAGGTCTAGTTTCCTGACATGTACCTGGATTTACAATGTCTCAGTGTGTCTGAGAGACTGCTAAATTCATATCCCCTCAAGCTAAGAGATTAGCAAATTCAGACTGGGGAAAATATACTAGCTTGTTCTACATCTTCCAGTTCCATTTTCTCAGTGTTTGCTGCTTGTAACTTTATTTTCCAACAATTCTACATCCCTATATTTGCTCTTGATCTTTCAGTAGGTAGTTTAGGTAGAGGTGCATCAGCTGGATTTCCACAACAGAGCAACTGTTTACAGATGTTTAAATGTCTAATCAGGTAGCAAAGCTCCAGAATGGAAAGTGTTATGTAATTAACAAATATTGTCTTATATACAGGTAGATGATTTCTTGGTTAATTCTGTGGTGTGAGCACAGGAAACCCATCTGAAAAATCTAAATAATTATATTTATATTATGTCTGCACAGGCCAAATAATATAGACTCACCCCTTAGCTGTTTCAGGAAGTGTACACAATGCATGGTTCAATTGGTAGCAGAAACACTGTTAAAGTAGCTCAAGGGGAAACAGGAAGCTCTGTTGTGATCCCAGAATTTCGGAGGTATGGACAGCTCGATCTACTGCCCACACATGCAGTGGAGTCATTGATGCATTGTAGACCACAAGCAGTTCCTTTGCCGCCAAATTTGTTACTGGTGAGTTTGCACAACTGCGCCCAGTCTCAAGACACTGCCAGCAAAGCTTCTGGCAGGGACTTGTTTGTGGCTGGCAATGCAATGGCAGTAGTCCCAATGTGCTTTCCAGCTAGTCAGCTATCTGAACACCCAAAGGGCTCTGGCTCTTCTCCCGTGCTGTATCAGGGCAGCTCAGGAGTGGTTTACTCCAGATTAACTGGATGAGTGTAGACATGGTCTAATGATACATCTGGACCAGTAAAACAAGGATGATTAAAGAAGAGCAGACCATGAAATAGTTTTGGATTGTGAACCAACTGGAAAATCTGAGATTTAAGGTTTCCAAAGCATAATATTTTCTATTTTCAAACAGGATGCAAAAGGTGGAGCCCAGTGGTTTTTCCTGTCTGCCTGGGTCTGTGTCTGTGTCTGTGAAATTCCATGGGGACCTCAGTAAAGCCATTTGCTGTATAAAGGGAGACTACTATCTCAATCATTAAAAATAAATATAAAATGGCATTGTTTTTATTTTCTTCAAAAGCAAAGCACCTAGAAAAAGGATAGAGGAAGCAGCATTGGCAATAGATTTTCAATACTTTGCTAGAGCTACCAGATTCAAAAAAATGATAAGAGGAAGTAGAAAGCACAGACTTTATGTACATTGTTAAAATTCTCCTTTTACACAGTTCAAACAAGGGCTTAGTTTGCTTGCAGTGTAAACAGAATCATTCTCTTCAAGATTCTTATTCAAAGGGTTTGGTTTACTATTTAATTAGTATGTAGAATAGAAGCCAAACTCTCACTATAAATATGAGGAAGATGTGAATGTAATGTCGCTGAGGAATTGTTCCTGGCTATGGACATTCTCTGAGGGTGTATTATTTATTTATTTTAGTTATTTTATTAAATTCTATTTGCTATACCGCTCTCTCTGGCGCCCAGAGCGGTTTACAGAAGGAAAAGCAACACATAAAATACAGTAAAAATACAGTTAAAATACATTAAAACACATTAAACAATTTAACCCCCCAATAAAAACATGCGGCAGGCCAAAATTGAGATATAGTGGCATGCCGAGCAGGACCATGGACACAGTATAGCGGCTAATTGGCTAAGGGCCAAATGCCATTCTAAAAAGCCATATTTTTAGCGCTCTATGGAACAGTAGGAGAGCCCGAATGGCCCGGATCTCCTCGGGAAGGCCGTTCCACAGAATGTATACACATACATTAATGTATACACATACATTAAAATATAAGGGGCAATCTGGCAGCATTAAATGGTGCTAACGAGGACCCAGAATCAAGTCATCAGCTACCTGGCCTGTGTGTGCCCAGCTATGACTAGAGACTTGCTTAGCTCTCAGGTTGTGATAAGGATAAAATGGAAGCAGCAGAAGTTATTAGGGACATATGAGAAATTCAGTAAGATCACATTACAATATGAGTGTATGTCATTTGTATCTCCCAGTCCTGATTATGGACCTCTTCATACAGAGCTAAATAGTCCCAATTTGCTGCTTTTGGCCAGGGCCTGGATGTGAACTGCTAAACATAATCAGGCAATGCTCAGCAGGCCCTGCCCACATTCCTCCCAAAGTGGAGGGGAAGCATCAGAAGGCCGTCCCTCCTCCACTACGGGGAGGAAAGTGTTTTTCATGTAGCTCAGTCAGAGCTACCTGTACTTTCCTTCCCTTTCCCCATATGATAGGGGAAAGAGCAGTGGGGCAACACATATTGTTGCACATTGCTGCACTTTCTCCCATATGATAGTAACAAGGTGCCAATGCTCCCTGCCCCGTCCCCACCATATGATGGGGGAAGAACGAAGAACATATGTGGTGCTACAAGGCACCTTGTGCACTTTCCCTTTTGTGAGCGACTGCTGGTGCAATGGCATCCCCGCCCCCTGGAAGAGGTCCTATGATTCTGAACACATTAATATAAATTTTATAAAGAACTTTATCAAGCTGGAGAATGTTCAAAGGACGAAATAAATAAATATGTAGAAGCAAAAAGGGACAGAGAGATAATAGAGACACCCATCAGGAAAGAGGAAATAGAACAGGTAATTAGAAAATTAAAATATAGGAAAGCACCCAGACCAGAAGGGCTGGGCCCAGAATATTATAAAACATTTGAAGCAATGTTGAAACTATTAGAATTATATAATACAATGATTAATGGAGAAATAACACCAGAATCACGGAGGCAATAATTAATGATATTAATACCCAAACCAAAAAAGACCCTGGCTCTTATAGACCAATATTATTAACCAATCAAGATGCTAAAATCCTAATGATGATTATTACTAATAGGATGAGGATATACTGTATATATACTGTGTATGTATATATATATATATATATATATATATATAGATCTTGTTTTATGTTACATATATATATATATATATATATATATACACACACACACACACACACACACAGTATATATACAGTAAAAGGGAGACAAATGTCTAACGTCATAGGTAGAGTAATAAACAAATCACAGATAATAGAAGAGAAAAAAACGTAAAGCAGGGATTTTAGCATTAGATAAATTCAAAGCCTTCAGCAATGTGGAATGACCAACTATCCAAACGATTATGAACAAATTTGGAATAGGAAACAGGATTAAAAATATAATGAACCACAGAGAGATAAAAAAATTATCACCAGAGAGATAAAAATAACAAGAAGCACAAGAAAAGTATGTCCTATGTCTCCTGTTTTATTTGCCATGGTAATGGGACTATTGGCCACTGTAATAAGGAAAGATAATGAATTAGAAGGTATCGGAACAAAGTTAGGAAAAAATAGCTTATTTGCAGATGAGACTTTGTTAACAATAAAGGAGGTAATGAATAAAATGGAGATAATTAAGAAACACTTAACAGAATTTGAGTGGGTGACTGGATTGAAGATAATTGGATTTTTTTTCAAAATCCAATTATCACAGGGGCATAAAATGAGGTGAAATCTTCAGAACAGGGGCACAGACAAGAAAATAAGAACCACAGGGTTGTCAACCCTTCCCTATGCTATCCAAAACTTGTGTATATATTGGCTGGAATTACACTTTAAAATGTACCTGTTCTAATTTACATAAAAATTCAACTTAAAAGCAAGTCTACAGAACCAATCTTGTTGGTAACTTTCAGGCTGCTTGTATATAGAGATACAGATGCACACTTGGTGTCCACTGGGGTGTGGTTTCATGACCTGCCACGGATAACAAAATCTGTGGATGCACAAATCAATCTTGTTCATAACTTGGGGACTGCCTGTATAGAATTTGCTACTATTCATATTTACAGGTATTTATGGGGACTCTTGGAACATGTCACCTGAAGATACACGGGCTGTATTGTCCAAGAAAGCAGCAACTATTTTTGATAGATAAATGTGCAGTATTAAATGTTGGTGTTTGGGCATGCTTTAAAATTATAATCTGATATAAAGCACAAATACAATAATCAAACAATGGAAAAAGGAGAACGAGAACAAAGTCTGGGAGATTTCCCCTCCCTATTACATTTTATTGAGTTACTTGTAGGAAAGGTAGGATATAATTGTTGCCATTATGGTTTACGTTGTTTCTGACTTTTGCCAACTAAGTTGAATCTGTCGAAGGGTTTTTTTGATGGAGAAGGTGTGGAGATGTAACCTGCTACCACTGACCGTTTGACCACTGTGGCACCGCTGCCACCTATTGTGGAGATTTGATGTGGGACTGTTACCACCGATTGTGGAGATCTCCCCATTGGACTGAGGAGATCCCTTGGATGTTTTTGCTGTCACCAAGTCCCCAAAGGACTATTATCAAACCAGAGAGGCTTGTATTTTTAAAAGAACAATAACTCAGTTTATTTAATGACAAAGTTGCAAGTGTGATGGTTTCAGAGACACAAAAGCTTAGTTGGTTACAAGATATAGTTGTTTACTTCTTTATAAGATGTTACAAGATTATGCAGTAGTATTTAAACTTTTAACTAGTTCCTGACCCTTACGTCTTATAACTGTCAGTCACTTCATGTAGTCAGTACCACTAGTTCCTCAGCTAGTCTACACCAGGCCCTCACTGCCTTAGCCAGCCTTGAGGCTTTCCAGATTGGCTAAACCAACTCAATCTCAGAACTGCTTCTGCTTCACAGTTCTAACCCCTGACTCCTCCTAACTGACGTTTTCAACCCTCTCTCTTTAACTGCCAAAACCCAACTATAGGCACTTTCTGCCTTTTCCAGCCCTCAGGCCTTCTTCAGCCTGGCTATCTCCAGCACAGTCTAGAACTGCATCCTTCCCTCACAGTTCCACAAACCCAACTGACTTTTAAAACCAAAACTCTAGCCAGCAACAGTTGGCTCCGCCCCTTTCTTAGCCTGAAGGCTACGTTGCCATGGCAACGCTAGGAGCCTCTGTCCCCTCTCAACTAACAGCAACTCCATCCAAACCCCACATTTCCTTTAGT